>OY804524.1:16193423-17393423 GCA_963680855.1 Lepeophtheirus nordmannii | reverse complement strand
TTTAACAATTTAATGCATGCTGCAATTTCGTTTGCACTATGATCTAACTCTTTTACTAATTTTGCAGCCTTATTTTTCGTAGTTTCGTAATTACAACTTTGACACAACATAGAGTAGTTTATTTCCTGAATAGGCCCATAATTTACGTATTATAATAAAAAAATTAAATTATTAATTTATTATTTTCTTTTAAAGCCTTTCAATGCACTTTTTTTTCTTCTTTTTTTTGCATGTTTTGCTGGAGAAAAAGACGTGTGAAAAGTACTTTAATATATACTAAAATATAGAACGATTATTATCTTGGAAAAAAAATATAAATAATAATTTAATACGTAGAGGCCACATAATTATACCAAAAATTGACCAAAAAGGAATCATTTCACGATTCCCACAATTTATATATATATATATATATATACATATTTTTACTTTTAATGAATTAAAGCCTTCATAAAAGTCTAGAGATACGACGTAGCCTGTACATTAAGTAAATTAACTTTAACTTGTCAAAAAGCTTCTTTTTTGTTTTCTTTTCTGTAAAGAAACTAACAACAAATAAAAAAGAAATAATGCTCTGCAATATCAAAAACTACATAAATGCAACTCCCGTCACCTTTTCTTCCATTACAAAATCATTTTCGTAATAATTTATAATCATAGACATAGAATGTATGTGCAATCTTTACTTCACATCTCTCTCTCTCTCTCTTTTCAGAGTCTCTTGAATCTTTATATATGGTATATGTTATATGCATGTGTGTGTTTTTTATGAAAACATCACTCTGACTGTATGTTCTGCTCTGGTAATTTTTGTATGTACAATGTACATAGATGGATAATAATAATAATAATAATTTACTTCACTTTATATTAAGATTCCATTCTTTTTTGTTTTGTAAGATGTTCAGCATGAAGTACGTACGTATTGAAGAGTATTCACAAATGTTTTTTTTGTTTTTTTGGGAGGAGGAGATGGTGTAGACATGTATGTATTTAGAGCCCTTGAGTAAATTGAATTAGATATTTGGTTATATAATAATCATGGTTGTTGTTGTTGTTTGTCTTTTTGCGTATGGTTGTTAAAACTACATATGTGTATGGTTTATTTGCGATTGATGTAGGCTGGATGTAATAACTAATACTATATAAATTCGTTACGAAGAGTGTTTCAACTTTTTCCCCCCTTTAATTTGAATAATTCAACCTTTCCTCCTCCATAAAGAATAAGAAAAAGGTCATAAATTAATATTTACTTTGTCCCTTAAAAGCGTTCTTCTCAAACTGGATTGATCTTACTAGAATCAGCAATTGTGAAGTGGTGAGAAATTTCCTACTGATCCTTCCTTATCTTTATTGTATCTTGCGACTTTTCCTCCAAAAATAAAGGGGGAAAAAAGCCACACATCAGTTGGTAGTAGCTGGTCAATTCTTCCTAACTATGAACAATAATTTGTCATTTATTGAGAGGGATGTGTTAACAGCTTAACAACAGTTGACTCGTATAGAATCAATTTAAGGGGCAAGAGAAGCAGAAAATTTACAGTTGACTAACAAATGCATTGGAGTTGTTGATGTTTTAAGGATCCCATTGTTGGGATTTTGGACAAGTAGATTGAACACTCTTTTCGTTGAAGGGTTTCACAATGTTTGAGGGGGGAAATGCTCGCCCCCTCATAGAGGGAGCTACAAATTTAATAAGAAAGAAAGAAAAACATCCTTTAGGGGGAAAAGAGAACACGGATCTATGGATTCATGTCCGTGATTCTAACTACGTCAAACCACATCATCAATCCCATGGTTTCCTCGAGTATCTGATTCATGACAGTCACTTCCCTACTCGAATTCTAACCCTAGTCAAGGGATTCTGTAGAGTCTCTCCGAGTCCCAAGTTCGTCAACTCATCATATTCGAGAATCATTAACTATCCAGAGATTTGTTATAATTAGCTGTCATGAATCAAACATTGAAGGAATGCATGGGATTGATGTTACCATCTCAAGGAGTCGGAAGCACGGTTATGGATGTCTGGAATTTTGTTTCCATTATCCCTTTGAGGAACATTTCTCTTTCTAATTTCTATTTATACGTAATCTTATTCACCAAGTTTTTGTTGCTTCATGCTTTATGTGAGGACGTACATTCAAAATTATGAGACCCTTCAAGTAAAAGAATTCCGCAGATTGTACAAGTTGCAATCCAAAAATGAAATAAAGCCATTTAAAACCAAGAATTTACAAGTTTTGTAAATATGATTTTCAATAATAGTCGTTTGATCTATTACAGTTCCCCTTTATGAATAATGCTCAAGCCCTTGAACAAATGAGCTTTTACTGTACCTTCATAATGCTACATTGCTAAACTGAGAATATCCCAACTATTAATTAGGGAATGTTAAACTCTTTGAGAGAATGAGGATATTAACAGCCTAGACCCCATAGCCCTATCTCTTTTTGAACAAGAATTTGAGATAATGAATCCATGATGATACACTTGAATGTGTCATGGAATGATCCTGTAATGGAGTTCATTTTATACCTACATATGTGTTATACATATAGGACTTTACAGTTCACTTATTTAAACGCATTTACAAATAAGTGTATTAGTATATACATATATCTACATATGCCTACATAAATCCAATTCGTTTATTGCTATAAAACAAACATAAAACTGTTCCAAATTACTCACGATAGGGGATCACAAAATGATATCAGGATTTCATGAATAGGGAATTACTAACATACATAACATTATTTGTGTGTAAATGACAAAAAGTCTTTGTTTTAGTTCGACGAGTAGAGTGATTCTATTGAATATACATACATATATATGTGTGTAGATACGTAGATAGCAATAATGTACATTTGTACATACATATATATATTTAAACAAATTACCGGAAATCAAATACATATTGGTATTGTGGCCTTTTGATTATAATCATTGGATCACTCTCTTGATGCTTATCCCCTCAAAAAATAGGGATTGCAAACTCCTAATCAAGGAAAATCTTTCTCTAAGACGATTTCAGTCCCACTACTCGGAGGAAGATTTATATGCATAGTTAAATCCAAGGTAAGTAATGCTCATGACTCATTTCCTCCACCTACAGTCCCTTACCTAATATGAAAAAAGCTCTGCACTCAAGGAATCTATATAGTATTTAAAACAGCATTACAAAAGGTACAATTGTTGAAATGATATCTCGATCAGAAAATGGACTCGAGTGGCACTTGAGTCTTATTAAACTGTGACTGGAAGTTGAAAAGATTCAGACTTGATGTAGACTCGGGGATTCGATTAAATTAAAAGTGGAGATAAATTCGTTTTCAGGACTCTTTAGACTCTTCGAGTTGCAACTGTAATCTAATTAAACTGGCACTCTAATCGAATCCGAAGTGAAAAGACTCACAACTCCACATAGAGTAAAGCTCAAGAACTCGATACTTGACTTGGACTTGTACAAAATGACACTTAAACAGCTCTAATATCATATGATAGTCATTAATTAACTCATATATAATAGTTATCAATTATGAACCAATACACGAATTTGTGTGTATGAGCATTCATGTCAATGTTAGATATAATGGAAGTTATTTCTGTAACTCTAATTTGCAGTTTAGTGATAACAGCATTCACTTTACTATGGTTGCTAACAAATGAGTTGTTACTATGCCACGTCGAGCTTTTATGTATACTCGCAACCTCAACTGACAAAAGGGAAATGAAAAATGGAGAAAAACATATGGTAGCAACCCTTCTGTATTTTCCTTGTTGCCAACTTGTTAATATTATGCAGAATTTATTATTTAGATATACTATATATTCATAAGTTCTACCAATCACAAACCAATTGTTAATACTTGTAATATGTTCAAAATTCAAAAAAAGGCCGCGCAATCCTTGATTTAATATATTTTTTATGCATCAAAATCAGAAATAATAATAATACCCTTTTTGAGTTCATAATACGTAGGATCAGCTGCTTTAAATCAAAATAGTCAAATGATGAAAATCAGCTGAAGGGAGAACACAGTGTGTTTTTGTTATTCCCAAAAAGCTCGTCGTGTGCTTTAGCAAGTAGCAATACCATTCATTGTATCTCTCAACCTTTCCCCAAAACCAAAATCCCCGAATTGAAAAATGTAAGGGAGTTAGACGATGCTGCCGTCTTTCAAAACAAATTTTCGACTAAAATTTATAAATAGCTTTTTAATAAGGAATATTAATTATATAGAATTCAAACCGTCAGTATTCAAAATATTAAAAAGATATAAATATAAATAATAGACAAATCGACAGCTGATAAAAAAATTTCATGAAAATTATTGAATATGTTTTGGTGACCATAATGTCACTTTTGGCAGGTAATGAAAATGAATAATTTTCATTTCAAATAAAATGGATGTACATACAATATTTCAAGTTCAAAATACCACAAAAAAGAGTTGTAAATCTATACATATAAAACATATAATGAAAAGTAGGAAACAAACAGTTCAGACCCTTTACTGAACTCCTTTATAAAGAGCTAGGGAAGCCATACAAAGAACCCCTCTCTCTTTCTCTCTCTTTTTCTCTCAAATCTATCTTGTAGACAATGAAATATAAACTCCAAGAGGTCAAAAACCTCCAGGATATTCACATTAGTTTAAATTATTATTATTCAGTTTTACCATGCTTTATGTCCATCAATGCCTATGTAGAAACAGGTTTTTTTTGTGGATTCATGCATAAAATAGTGGATTGATTGATTGACTTGTTAATTAGTTTAATAAATATATTATTATTATTATTATTATTATTACATTTGGCGTATAAGTTGAAAGAAATGATGAATATTTGAGAGTTGTGAGTTGAAATAAAGGGCTTTGTGTTATGGCTAATATATATGTATATAACTTATTTAATTAACTATATGTATATAGTTATATATATGATATATATATATAATTTCTTTAAAAAAGTATTGTCTATTTAAGGGCTCGATAATAGGTATAGAAACCTCAAGTAGAATCTTATTATTATGTATACTTTTTTGATAGATACGGATTATAGAGTTAGAGTGTAATAAGTCACTTTTTTATTCTTTTTTTGTGAAAAAAAAAAGATTTTTTGCTCACATAAATAAAGGGTTTTTCAATAGGAATGACACATTTTTATTTCATAAGAAACAAATATAAATTTTTTCACAAATAGCTTACAAATCATCATGGAGCAGATCAACCTTGAGTAGTCCATGCAAATTATCCAAATTTATTACAAAAAAATTCACGTACGGTTGTGGCAACTTTAAGAATCAAAAATCATCTTCAGCGACAAAACACATTTTTGGCTCAATGGATTTCTTAATAAGCAAAATATGCGTTATGGGTCAGGCAAAAGCACACATGTGCTTCATGAAACACCATCGCATCCCGGAAAACTGACTGTTTGGTGTGGATTTCATGCAGGTGATCATACTTTTTTGTTGGTGACAATAATTGCTGTGAATCGAAATCGATATCGAGTCATGGTAATGGATTATTTGTGGCCCCAATTGAATGGACTTAAATGACATGTGGTTTCTACTTGCCACAGAGTAAACAATACAATCGATTTATTGAAAAGCAAATTCGGTGAACGTGTTATTTCCAGAAATGGACCAGTCAACTGACCGCCTACCTCATGCGATTTGACGCCTTTGGACTATTTTCTATGGGGCCACGTAAAGTCATTGGTCTGCACCAACAAGCTAGTAATATTAAAAGAGCTCAAAGCAAAAGCAAATTCCTGCCATTTCGGTCGATTTATACGAAAAAGTGGTGGAAAACTGGATTCAACAATTGGACTTCTGCAAACGTGCTTGTAGTGGTCATACAAAAGAAACTGAATTCCATACTTAATTCTAATTGATTGTTCTTCAACACTAAAAAAGAAATTCGTTTTTATCTCAAACTCTTTTAATTTTATTTAAAAAAGAAAATGTGTCGGCCTTATTGAAAAACCCTTTATAATTATTATTAAATAAATTGATATATTTCCCAAAAAAAATCTAATGAAAATTTAATCAAATGACATTATAAATGAAAAAACAACAATAGACTTTATTCATTCTATATTAAATACAACTTGATGTCAAAGAACCTCAGTGATATTTGAATAAAATCAAATTTATAATAGTTTGTAAAAGTTCTTATTAAATTATCAGATTTTTACAATTAATTTTGATTTAGATCGATTAGGGATCAGCAAAGAAGGATAATTAGAGAAAAATATCAGATACTTGCAAAAGTAGTATTTAATTTATTTGCTATACAATATAATTATATATTGATGTATTAAGATTTTTTAATATATATCATTAGGGTCTTATATTAAGTGTGAGAGAGATTTTTGATAGACAATAAAGGATCTTTTATTTTGTCAGTCCCATTGTGACAACCAAATCCAGGGCAGTAAATTCAAACATTTTCTTCAATGTCAAAGAAACAAGGGTTTTCATTCTTGTAAAATTTAGTTATGAATACCTCCTCAAGGATGGATGACTTCCACAATGATGACGTTACGTGAAAACGCTCCATTACTTAAAAGCTATGAAATGTTATGTATGAATATTAATTTGAACCTATGAGTGAATAACTATTACAATAAGAGAAGTTCCGGTAGGAAAATATGGATTGAATGCTGAAGTACTAAAGTAAATAAAATGACTTCGGGGCAGTCTCTTTAAACAGTCATTCAATTCATATTTTAGAGTTCTTTTCACACATGTAGTTCCTCCAGAAGTTAACTACATATTTTGTATTATGTAACTTTGGATTTGTATAGTCATCCCAAACTATTTATTTCCTAACTAAATGAGTCTCGAATTGTATATACATATTTTATGTGAGAGGATCCATTCCAGATAAAAAACAACGTAAAGATCATGTAATTATCTTTTTTAAGGGTTTTGTTTGGGGTTGAATAAAACCTAGGATTTTGATCCATTTAAGAGCCAAATTGGAGGTGTCTGTAATAAATCATAAATAACAATAATTATAATTATTTAATTGTCAAAAGAGTATTTGCTTCTAAAGGGGAAACGGAGTTTAGCAGCAATATTGATTTGATTTCTATTTGTTTGAGGCAAAAATCCCTCGAGGCTGATACATCTAATAATATTTGAAAATTTCATATCTATGCAAGTTTGACAAACTATTTATTTTGATTGTATTTAGATATTTACTTCTTGTTTAAGTAGAATGGCATGCATACATTTATCAAGGACTTTTTTAAGAAAATAAACACTTAACCTAAAGCAATTTCTACCTCAATACAATTGAAATTATAATAATCGATCTTCTTGTCGTAAGTACATATTTTATGAATTTATTATGTAAGAATCCTAATATCTCAATCTCTCAACCATTCATTCACAAAGAAATGGAAAGAAAAAATTCCTAAATTATATCCCAATAATATATACAATAGTCATACGTAGTATGAAGTTGCCCAGTTACGTCACTACATACATACCTACTTTGTAGCTTTTGATTTATATGCAAGTACAAACTTATTCCTATTCATTGTTATTTTGAAATTTGGATTGTAATTTGAAAAACCAGGGAAAAAAACAACGATTTGACAGTTTATACATTTATAAATCAATAGTTTATGCTTGTATACATATAATATATTCAAAAATTTAAAAAAAAGGGCGCACAATCCTTGATTTAGTATATTTTTTATAATATATCAAAGTCATGAATAATAATATTACCCTTTTTGAGTTCACAATGCGTAGAGTCACTCCTTTACACGACGAGCTTTTTTGTCCACTCGCAACCTCGACTCACAAAAGGGAAAGGAAAATTTGGAAAAGCAACTGATAGCTAGTCTACTGTATTTTCTTGTTCCCAACTTTTTAATATTGGGCTGAAGTATTATTTAGGCATTGATAAATTCTACCAATATACAAATCCATCTTAATACTTGTTTATTATTCAATAATTCAAAGGCAGAGTGCGCAATCATTGATTTAATACATTTTTTATTTATCAAAATCATAAATAATAATAATACCCTTTTTGAGTTCATAACACGTAGAGTCAGCTGATTTAAGTCATAAGTCAATTGATGAAAAACAGGTGAAGGGAAAATATATGGTGTTTTAATTTATCCCAAAAAGCTTGTCTTGTTTAACCGATAGAGTCAACTGATGAAAAACAGCTGAAGGGAGAATAGATAGCATTTTTGCTTGTCCCAAAAAATACAATGAAATCACATCATGTAGTAGATTTTTATGTTGGTGTATAAATAAATATGGTTATCTCATTTTAACTAGCCACATTTGTAACACAGGTATGAGACCCAGACTAAATTTCAAAGTGTCATTTTAAAATGAATTTCGAAGTAAAAAAAATGCGATTGAAATACAACGGAAGCTCACATTGAGATTTTTATTGCATCTACCAATCTTTTCTTCAAAAAGAAAAAGAAAAGAGACTCGAAATCAGTTGATTGTTAGCCAGTCATGTCATTTTCCTCAAGTGCTTTTCTTTGTATAAAATTATTGCATACTATTAAAAAGTTTAGCGTTTGATCAACATTCAAAACGCTATAAGAAAAATCAACAGTAGAGAAATGAATACTGATATAGTAAATTTTCATATCAGTGGCATAATGCTCTGTACTATCGCTTTAAGCCATGTTTAAATATTGATGTAAGAAATTGAGTCGATGCAACACATTCATTGCATCTTTTGAACCTTTCCTCCAAGAAGAGAAAGAAAAAAGGCCAAAAATCAATTGGTAATAAGCCAGCTATTCAATGGGACCATTCTTCATTTAATAATAGGGAATTGTTGGCAGCATAACAAGAGCTAATTCGAATTCAATTCATCAAAAGTTTAGAACATTAATAAGGAGGAAAGGAAGTCAAAATTGACAACTGACAAAAAAGAAAACGACTGTCCTCAAGCTAGTGTTAATTTCGTTAGCCAAGACTAGACGAAACGTAATTCCTCAATAAAAAAAAATTATGCCAATGACGAGACGAAACATTTTTCTTAATATTTAGTCTAACTAAAATAATATTTTTTTTCTCCTTGATGAAATAAAGACGAGACGAAAAAAATTGCTAACAAAATTAACACTGAATTGACAAAATTATAATAAAAGGAAATTGTGCTGTATAACAAAAAATCGTCCTTAAAGTAAAATAAATGAATAAAGAGTCATAAAAATTGCTGACGAAACTAAAAATGTGGGACAATGAACTTTTACGTCTATCGATATTATCCGATATCATAATTTAGTTAGTCTACGTGACTCACCTGTTGAGAAACACTGGTATGGAACGTGAATTTTTTTGCACATAATATTTAGTTGCCGATTTTTAATCTACTTATAAAACCTAGGTTTTGAGTTTACGAACAGATAGTTTTAATCTAAATGACAAATGTAGCAAATAGCTAAGAAATCCATGGATATGTTTCTTCACAAAGTATACTTTTAACATAAAATAATATGTATAAGTTGTTCCAACACCATTTTATTTATTTAGTAGTGCGGATATGTTTACTGCTCCGCACGTCGAGCTTTTTTGGCCACTCGCAACCTCGACTCACAAAAGGGAAAGGAAAAATTTGGAAAAACAACTGGTAGCTACTCTTCTGTATTTTCCATGTTGCCAACTTGTTAATATTATGCAGAATTTATTATTTAGATATACTATATATTTATAAATTTTACCAATCATAAACCAATCGTTACTACTCCTAATATATTCAAAATTCAAAAAAAGGGCGCGCAATTCTTGATTTAATATGTTTTGTATGCATCAACATCAGAAATAATAATAATACCCTTTTAGAGTTCATAATACGTAGGGTCAGCTGCTTTAAATCAAAGGAGTCAAATGATGGAAATCAGCTGAAGGGAGAATACAGTGTGTTTTTGTTTATCCCAAAAAGCTCGTCGTGCCGCCAGATTCAATTAAAATTGTTAAAAATCACCGTTCCGAACATTAATTCTCCATTACTGGTAGAGTTGTAGCTAGATAAATTAACTGCAGCAAACAAAAAATAAAAATGCAGTTTTCATGTAAGGGTGATAACGCTGCGTAGAATTAAGATTGCTTCGACGTCACTATGGCTACTTTTTTTAGCAGTGAAATCCGTCGAAGAACAACCGAATATATGGAAAGCTGCCCGATAAAATATTTTGTTCTTATTTAGCATGCGTTTTTTTGTCTCATATTTAACCGAAATAGCGTACTTTTTACCCATGTATAAATGGTTAACTTTGACTGTAGGATGTAGACAAGTGCGTCTTCGATATTGCTTATTACTTTGAAATATGCCATGCCCATAACATAATTTAAATATAGCAATGAAAAGCATTCATTGTTCCATAGGCAGGAGAAAGAATTGAATTCCATTAGCCGACAACGCGTTTTCATAGACAGTACACTTGTTCGTGAGCAGAAAAAAAAATGAACTCTTACACACGCTCCTTTTATTTTTTGGAGGCCCTTTCTAATTTTATCCATACTACAAAACAGACAAATCACGTCGTTTTCAACAAAACCTCAATTCCTTGGCCTATTCTGAAATTGGTATCTAGACGAATTCCACAAATACTAAAGAGTCTATATACAAATACAGGGTTCTGTATTGCTAGGGAAATAGAAGAAGGGATTTGAAGGTGTTTCTCTTTCCATTCGCATTTTCAGGCGTGAGGAATTTGCTGTTTGAGAACAAACAGACGCAGAACCAGATAGTAAAAACGCTGGGCCTCAGTAAACGAACCATTACGGATCCAATATTATAGTAATATAATAAACTTTAATTCAATTTGATTTCTCCCATCGTTTGCAGCAGCCTTTAAAAAGGTTTCAAAACGGCTCCTTTAAAGTAAAATAGGACTAGGTTTAGATAGCATAAAAAGGAAAGGTTCCCGTCACGTAAAAAACAAATACGTAGGAAGAATAGGAGCAAAAAATGAAAAGCAGAAAATTTTACGCAGGAGTGAGAATTGTTGTATAATGTAATGTTAAATCTATACCTTTGACTAGAGTGCCTATACATAGACCCGTTCTCGACTATTCATTTTACTAACAATCATAAGCCAACATTACATTCCCACGTCCTATTAGAATTTAGGTTGGTTTTTTTCCCTCGTTGTTATTGATGTTGTTTTAAATGTCTTGTGATTAGTGAATCTCCTGCTGTTTCGACAATGTTGAAGGTGAGGAAAGAGATATTCATTCAGGAAGTCAAGAAACATGCATGTATATGGAATATTGGTTCTTCGGAGTACATTAATAAAAACAAGAGGGATCAAGCTTGGGCCAAAGTGTCTGAAGCTGTTAGTATATTATTATGATTTGTATCCTCTGTTGTAATATTGTATTAAGAATTTTCCCTGAAACGCCTACCTCCAGACCGGACTAACTCCTTACGATTGCCGAAGGAAGTGGAAAGTTCAGAGAGACAGGTTTGTTCGTGAAGTACGATATCTAGAGAGGAAAAGAACTAATACAACTTCGGACAAGGAGCCTACTTCAAAATGGCCTCTCTATCATCAAATGGAATTTTTAAAAGGCACTGTGAGCAGTCGCCGCAAGTAAGGACTTAATTGATGTTGTTTTGGGAATAAAAATACCCATATTATTATACTTTCTTTTCTTTTTCTTCTTTTACATTGTTTCTCCTTAAAGAGGAAATCAGGATATAGCGCATGCAACAACAAAAGATGATGAGGAATCTCCAAGTGATAATAATGAACATGAAATCTCTGAAACGCATCCATGGTATGTCAATTCCTGATCACGATACTTAAAAAATTAATCCTATTCTTATTTTGTTTTTTATATCAAAAGTAATTTCCAGGACAATGTTTTTTACTTCCCAGAGGACGAAGGGGACAAGACTGAAGTTCCAGAGCCTTCAAGAGATTCTCAATTTCTTTTAGAAACATCACACAATATTGTCGAAGAATCACAAGTACTCCCTCATCATAGATCAGAGGAGGAGGAGGAGGAGAAAAGGAGTAGTAGTGTGGAGAAATTAAAAGTACGCAATAATCATAATTTCCTGATGTATCTTAACGATAAGCTCAATGAATTGAGTAAAGATAAGAGGGAAACGGCGGAGCTCTTGATTTTGGAACTAGTCACAGATATTAAAAACGAATAAAAAGTACATATATTATTACAGAAGCAGAAGCTCAGAAAATTAAATTATACTTCATTTCATTATAATTAATTGATACGTAATAATACCGGCATAAACGGATATCGGATTCGGTAGCTGTATAGATGGATGGTAATGTAAGATAGAGGAGGTTTTGTGTTGGGTGTGTAGTAGGCCTAGTCCATGACGTCACATTATGAGCTTTATAGCTGGTAATAAATAGGAGCCATCAGCTGCAGCAGAGCTACCACCGATATTCATTTTTATTTTCTTACTTACTTCTCCTTATCCAATTATTTTCTCCCCCATCTGGAATGACATTATCCAGCCTCATCAGAGTTCCTGTTCGGAGTTATATTCAAAGCTTTTGGAATAAAAGTACTTGTGTGGAGGGACTCCCCGGTCAGAAATTTCCTCATCAGCATTTCGGGCGACATAGAGCCACTTATCATGTGATCCAGCCTCTTCCGCGTGTATCCGAAATTAAGCGAATCAATAAATTTGGACTCCAGAGGAAAATGAATTATTCCTTGGGAAGGAAAGCCATCATGGAAAAGATTCTGAATGAGGAGAAATTCTATGGAGAAGCTCATTAAAATATTAATGAGAAACTCAGAACTCTACTTTTAATCGATTAGTCCATTACAATCTTAATTACAATTCCTTATCGAAATTACATCATCATGCCGGTGGAGCAACTCTCCGGTGTGACCGTTGTCATCATTATCGCCGTTTGTGTTGAGGCTTTCATTGTCCTTCTTATCTTTGCTCGTAGACAAATCATGAGATTTGGACTACGAAATCGCCGTGGTCCCCATACTCACATTGGCCTTGGAGCCCCAAAAACACTGAGGCGTGAAGTAGATCGCAAATTAGACTATATTCCCTATGTTAAACATGAACCTCCACTCAAGATCTCTGATGAAGAGCATGCTCCAAGTCATCTCTATCGTATTAAAGCTCTTGAAAGCTATAGGCAAGTTTATCTTGTCTCTTCCTTCCTTCCTTCCTCCCATCATTTTATATTATTCTACGTACTATTTTACTTGCAGATCCTTTGAAAGGGACTTGTTTCGTCATTATCCCAGCTTTGCACGCATCGCCGGCTCTAATATCCGTTCTTTCCTTAATAGTTGTCTCTCTGGCCCATTATCTGGCGTAGATTTGCGTTTAATACATCAAATATGTGATGACTATTCCGACGCTCGCTATCACTACCAGGAATTTGGATCTGAGCGATATGAGGTATCTATATATATATATATAACTCTTCATTTAATACCCATCTAATATTCCCCTTTCTTTTCTTTGACAGAAATTTTCATCACGGCTCGAAGTACTCAGAAAAAAGGTGATTCGAAATCCGTCTCACTCTAAAAAAGTTCGATCTAGTGACGATGGTTCACAGAATGTTTATTTGAACATAAGTAGTAATATACTCAACATTGATTCCTCTAATGAGGATCCCTTAGCTCTTAAACAAATGGGGTCCTCTGCAGTTCTTGTTGTTAGCTCCGAGACTTGCTCTAGTAGCACGGCGGTTTAAATCCTCACAATGTTAATTTAATTTGTATCGACTCCTTTTTATATTAGTAATAAAGTGTTGAAAAAAAAAATTAATAACTCGTCCGTTCCTTTTTTGATTTTTGAAAAAAAAAAAAATTAGAAGATTGAATACATATTTATAAACATATATTTAAATGACGTCACATTTAGTAAAGCTTTCATAATTATTAATGTGTTTTTTTTAATATATAGGTATATAACAAAAAAAGTTATAAAGAGTATACTTATATGAATTTTTTTTATTTTTTTGGGTTGAAAAAAAAAAAAAAAATCAAAATCAAATAAACACTAGGTAGTAAGTATAATAAATGTGAATTAATGTTTTAGTTGTGTAAAAAGTGCAGTAATTGTGAACAGAATGGGATAAAACATGGATAATAATATTTTAATTTAATTTTGTTTATGTTGCAAAGGTAAGTGATTTAATAATATGGGCCTGATGTTGTTAAGCTAGGATTGGATAAGGCGACACTAGTAAAAAAAGTCACGGCTCGACTGGATAAACATTTGTGATGGATGAAAAACATTCGTTGTCAACGATGACTTCTTTATTAGGTTCCCTCACACTCTGTGCCCGTTTGGCTTAAATGTAAACTCCCAATACATAGAAAACCGCAGCATCAATCGGTCGATTAAAAACAACTCTCAAAAAAAAAAAATGAATTATATTATTTGAAAAATAGTTATTTATATTAATGGTTGGGAGGGGGAGACGAAAAAAACGAATTTAGCATAAATATGATATATCAATTGCATAAAAATGTTTCAATATATTAATAACTTTAAAAAAAAATACTTTTAACAGACTAATTAAACAATGTGACCATTAATTACTCAAATAATAGAATGCAGAATATGAGAGCATGGAATGATAGAAAGGAGTTGCTACTGTTGATGAAGTTTAGCATAACAATTGTAAATCCTTGTGGTTCCTTTTTAAAAAGTTTTTCTGTGAATGGCTCGATGTCCTTCTTCATCATACTCCCGTTTTGCGACCCACATTTTCTTAAAAGTATCAAGTGATGCAAGAATGGAGCCTCCAATCCAAGTGGAGTAGAGACGCTCTTGAGGCGCAGAAATACGAATCTTGATATCTTTTGGGGCAAACTTTTTGACTTCAGAGAGTAGTCGATCACCAAATCCCTTAAAAAGTGTGGAACCCCCACTGAGCACAATGTTTTGAAAGAGAACCTTTCTTAAATCCATGTCGGATTTGAGAATACAGAAAACAAGGCACTCATGGAGTCCCTCACATTCCTCGCCAATTAAATCTGGACGGAATAGAACCTCGGGCGCTCTAAATCTAGCTGGACCTATCTCTAATGAACTCCCATCTGGTAGAGTATATGCGTGTCTTTCTGTATCAAGACCCTCTTCCTTTTGAGGATTAGAGGCAAGGTAGCAGGCCCTTTCCTTGATGGTTCGTACAATTTCGAATTCAGCTGTTGTGCGAAAATTAACACCTTCCTTTCGGAGAAGAAGTTTTAAATGCCGGGTGACGTCTCGTCCTGCTACATCTACCCTCATGACACTGTGTGGTAGAGCGAATCCTGAATGAATGATAAATAAATAGTTACATAAAGAAGAAGGAAGAGGTCTGTAATCCAATTCTTACCCTCGTAGATGGGAACTGCATGGGTAACTCCATCCCCAGAGTCTAATACAACGCCCGTGGTCCTACCCGTTGCATAAAGGCTCAACACTGCTTGCATTGACAGGAAAAGTGCGGGGACATTGAAGGTTTCGAAGAATATTTCAGCTGCTTTTTCTCTATTCCGCCTGGGATTGAGTGGGGCCTCCGTGAGAAGGACGGGATGCTCTTCACTGAATGTATGCAACTGATCCTTACTGGAATGGAAAGGGGGCTTAGCTATGGGTGGCAGGTGGAGTTGAGGGGAACGTACCTGTAGATGTACTGCCAAATGCGCTCCATATCATTCCAGTCTGTCACGATCCCATGCTCCATGGGATATCGAATGTTGAGAAGTCCGCGATGCTCCTGTGCCTTAGGCCCTACAAAAAGATCTCCTTCCAAGGCACCGGCCATGACACGTGCGTGTTTGGGACGCCCAACATAGTTTGCAAAATGGCATTTCGGAACCTGATCTCCTGCGAATCCCGCTTTGATGACTCCAGAGCCATTATCAATGACCACAGGCTGGTTCACAATCAAGTCGTAGGCTTCCATGCTGATGCTTCCGTGTTATGAGATTCCTCTGCTTCCTTGGACAAGGGACAATTCTTCCACTAAAGACCGGAGATGAGGGAGGGAGTCTGTCGGCTGCCGCTGCTAATGCTGCTCCTGCTGCTGTTGGATCCTCTTCTTACAGCTTCTCTGGATTTTCTTCCTCGCTTCTTCTCTACGCGGGGTCGTCTACGCCCAACTCAATCTCTCTCAGCTCTGGCTAGAGCTAATACAGTCAATAACGTTAAATCTATTACTCACACTCAGTCCTACCAACCTGCACACCCACTAACACACGGAGGAAGGGAGCTCTTAAGTCACGTGACATTCTTACACCCGATTCGGTCCCAGCTTCCATTCATTGTAACAACTTGTCACTCATCAGCTCGACGTATCTATATATATATATATAAACAGTACAAGCTGAACACGAAGAACACTTACAAAGGAAACACAATCAACCCTGGATCTTCTCCCTCTCACACACAACCCTTTTTGCATACTCAAGGGGTTTTAAAAAAAACTGCATTGCATGAATAATAATGTACTGTAACTAAATAAGCAATTAGATGAGTGAAACATATTATTCACTTGATTTAGAGAAATTATATATGGTTTGGAGAGAGATAAGAAGATAAATGTCCACTATAAAAGAGGTCTCTGCTTTACTTTTCTTTTCTCTTCCATCCATGTAATTTGTTTTGATTGTTTTTATTTAATAATACATAGACATTAAATCTCTCATAAGCTTAAGAACTTCTAAACGAGAATTGTATCTAGCTCGAGCCTGCATTGAAGAGCGCAGGTTGAGTTGACAATCAATTCTGCATTACTGAGCTCGAGATTGAATATTTGAGAACAAAGTAGTACTTGGTACTGTCATCCATCCATTCATCAGTCAGTCATGGTCTTACTGGATGGAGGTCATTTGAGGGATGTGGTATTAGTAGTGGAGGACACGGCTTTAAATGGAGCCTATATGGAAGAAGAGATCAAGGGAAATTATCTGGTTCCGTCCCTGGAATACTTGAGTCGTGGTCGAGAGGAGGAATGGGGGGATGTGTCACGGTGTTCCTCCTATCATTTGGTGACTTTTGCCGCCGCAGACACTCATCCGCGATCTGCGACACGCATCAAAGGACCCTTCATTTCCTACAGTAGAGTCATCGAGGCTCTGGATGGGCTCTCATGGAGTGGAGGATGTGGGGAAACGCACTCCTGTGGAGTTGAGGGCATCGCCGCTGCTCTTCGTGTATTTGATAGACTGGATAACAAAAGGAGAGCTGCTCATCATGTGGAGCCCTCTTCCAAATACGTGATTTACCTTGCGAATTCCCCGTACTACGATGTTCCTGTCCGAGTGAACACGCCCCCCTATGCGGGCAAGAGAATGGAGGAGCTCCTTCCTCTCTTCGCAGAGCGAGGCATTCAGCTCACACTCCTTTCACCCAGAAAATTGCCCACTTTGGTTCGCATGTTCAAAATGGCTGGGGGAGATCTCATGGTGTACAAAGAGAAAAACTACGCACAAGACCCTAGGCACTTGGTTCTCCTTGGAGGAATACAACTCCAAGAGACACCTCTTGTTGTCATTTCAACTCCTCAACAGCAGCAGCAACAACAACCCCCACCACCCCTAACACAGCAACAACCCCAAACGCAACCCCAAACCATCATGACACAAGCCCAGCAACCATTTCCTCAGCAACAACAGCCTCAACCACAACAAGTCATGCAAAGAGCACCTCTACGACCTCCTCAAATTCATATGCCGCAACAACAGCAGCAGCAACAGCAACAACAACAAATACGTCTTCAACAACAGAACCAACGTATGCAACAACAAAGACTACTGTCTGCTGGAGGTACTGTTGTTGCTCCGCAGCAGGCTCAACAGGGTACACCCCGTCCAACATGGCAACAGCAACAACAGACGAATACTTCTAATATTCTTAGAGATCGTCTTAAACAACAGCAACTACAGCAGCAACAACAACAACAGCAGCAGCAGGCTCAACAGCAACAACAACAACAAACTGATAACCCAACTCTCAAAACCTTATTAAATCACCCTCCACAACCCGTCGGAAATCAAACGACGACGGGTCCTCTCATCATGAACCCTCAACAACAACAGATGAATAACCCACGTATGCCAGGTAATCTCTCAACACTTCAACAACAACTTTCACGACCTCCCAATGTGAGTATTGCGGGGACAATGAACCAGATCAATCCTCAACAAACGGTAGCACAGCAACAGCCTCAACCCCAACAAACAATTGGTCAAAATCGTCCCAGGGAAACGATCTGGGAAGGGGAATTGACATGGCGAGATTCTATTAAAATTGATATTGGAAGCCAGGACTACAAATCTCATTCTGTTGTTTGTTCAGTAACAACTGCTGTAAATGAAGAAGGTGTTCCAGATGTCAAATCAAACAGTTGGCCTAAGAAATTGATAATGCAAGTCATTCCAAAAGCCCTTGTACAAAACATTGGAGGTCATTACTTCAGAAACGCCAGATCTGTGTTTTTTCATCCCGAGCAATGCGAATCTCTCATTGCTTTGACAAGATCTCTCGGCTCTGGATATGCTGGATGTGTTCATTTTACAGGCTCTCCCAATTGTGACATAAAAGTTCTCATACTTCTCTATTCGAGTGAAAAGGGAGCTTACTTAGGATTTATTCCAAATGAACAATACAGATTTGTAGAAAGAGTTCGGAAGATCATACAACAAGAGAGAACAGAGCAGCAAATTATGGCCAACAGGCTAGGCGCTGGTGGAGCTGGACCCTCTACTGCCCCAGTTTCTATGGCTCAAGTCAGACCTGGGGTCCCTGTATCTCAGAATCAGCAACAGGCCATCACCATTCAAAATCCACAGCAACAACAGCCCGCGATGCAAATGGGTAAGTTACTCTTTATCAGGTTCTGTTCAATATTTATGCTGTAATTTTTTAAAGCAACTACAACGATGTCAGTATCTGGATCTACAATGAATATTCAAACTGGAGGAACTGGCGTTATGGCTGGAGGACACATGGGACAGGTTCTTCCTCAACAACAAGGAGCCATGGGAAGTGTGGAAATAATCCAATCTCTTGAGCAAGAACTGCAGAGACAGAAAAATTTCTATAGGCAACAACAACAGCAGCAGCAACACCAAATCCAAGGTGTTCGACCTGATGGTACACAACTCATGCAGCAACAACAACAACAACAGCAACAACAACGTATGCCTGGTCAAAATAACATACGACAGGTGTGATATTCTTAACTGAAATATGTTGTCACGATTGCTTTTTTTCTTTATGTACATATATAGATGTTGACTCAGCCACATTTTCAACAAAGAGCCACGACCATGCCTCAACAACATCTTTTTATGCAACCAGTTATGACAGGAACCCAAGCAACGATTCAACAACAACCTCAACAGCAGCAGCAACAACAACAACAACAAAATGATCCGATGTTGAGAGAACTTTTGGGTTAATTTGTTTCCCCTCATACTAACTACGTACTTGGTCAATCAACTATTGTACATACAGTACGTTATGTACTGTAAAAACAACAACGCATGATTATTTTATTAGTTGTATGAATTGAGAATGCATCTGATTGTATTTTTCAAACTCGTTGTCTTTTTTATATTAATTATCCTGGGGTATTTTAAAAATAATTATATATTATTTTGGCCATTATTAACTAAGACTTTAGCTACAATGTCCTTGTGAGGTTCTTTCTTCCTTGATGTGAAGTAATGTAGATATATCTTTTTTTAGATTAATAAGTAAACGGAATAAAAAAATTTCTCGAGTTCATTCAATTGTCTGTAATTTTTTCATCTGTCTTGTATGTATAAACTCACACATATTTAAAATACATAAGTTTAAATAACGCTAGAGTATTAATATAGGGTGAACTAAAATTGATTTGCCCTCACCAGTAGACCCTTTCCTTCTTAGTTATTACTTATTACTTAATGTTTCCCTTGGCTCTCTCTCTCTTTCTTTCTTTCTCACTAAGATCATAATCGAGAAATAAAATTGGTCAATAATGTATGTATTCATAAAGTAATGAAATGAAATGGAGAATAACGAAGGAACAAGGTCCTTTTATTGGTATGCGGAACTTTTTATTGGAGGAATATGTATTGGGACATTGGAATTGATTAGTTCACTTTTTGGAACTTATTATCTTTTGAAGAAAAATCACTACATTTTAGCTGGATGGACTATTTTTACACTATATCTTCCAGGTCTTGTTCTTGCTCTAGGATACTTTGGAACCAATTACTTGTACAAAAGAAAGTTTATGTCTTATTGGAAGGATAGGAATACATTGATATACTTTATACTTTTTTCCATTTTTTATCCGATTATTCATATTTTGATGTAAGGTTCATTTTTAAGATAAATAATCAAAAATAAATTTGTGTTATATATATATATATATATATATATATATAATTAAATCATATATTAGCTGCTTCTATACTTTATGGACTGGAAGGGGAGTTCGAGAAAATAAACTCATAAAACTCTATTCTGGACTGTTTAATGATGGCCCACAATTTATGCTCAAAATCATTTACATTACCTACTATGGCTTTGATGAAAAGGGTTTGTATGATGTCCATGATTATTACACATTTATCAATTAATTAAGTTAGACCTTTCGTTAGGAAATACTATATTATCCCTTTCAACAATAACTTCCTTCATTGGACTCTTGAGAACTGTACTTCAATTCAATGACAGGCGAACAGGATCATTGATAAAAATATTGGTTTGTATTCCCTTGTATTCAACTTCAGTATTGGCTAAGGGTTTAGCCTTAGGACTTTACCTTAAAGAAAGTATTATATTGCGTGAAAATCCCGACGAGAGTATTTTTATTTCATGGGCTGTTCTGATCACCAACGGAGTCGCTAACATCTTTGCCTTTAGACTTGCTAAACAAGACTCCATCCGAAGTATCTGCTATGGATTGGCAAGTATTTTAATACCAGTTGGTTTCAACAACGATGAAATATATTTTCAACGACCAAATAAGGGTGTATCGGACATAACCCAAGTAGTAAGTTTGCATTCACCTATTTAAATGGTATCAATTATAATATAGCTAGTTATTCGAATTCCATTTTAGGATCCACAAGAAATGCAGAGTTCTTATTTCTTATTATTTTATGGAACATCGAATATATTTATTTTCTTTGGTTTAGCATATTATACCTTTAGCAGAACTAACTTGGAATACCCAACTTCAACTCTAATGATTATGACTCAAATATGTGGTTTCATCGAATTTGGAGCATTTATTTTTTCTAAATATCTCTTAGAGCAATCGAGGTCTTCAAATTTGGTCAAGAAAATATTTTTAATAATCTTAGGTATTTTATTCGCATTGGTCGGATATTTTTTTATTGTTGGACAATGTTATTTGGGCTTATATCTACACGCCTCATTATCTATACTTATGAGACAACGGGAGGCATCTACTACAACAGTCACTGATTCGTCAATCATTTATTGGACTCGACCTTTTCAATAATATTGGTATATTATGTAATCGGAGAACTTTAGAAAATATAATATGAGATAAAACATGACTTCATACAGATTTATATATTAAAGTTCTTAATCAAGATTATTTGGGTATGGGAATTCGGGTTGCATTATACCATATCTGTACTCCTCTTCATCTCCATTACTTCTTAACAATATATGATGAAAATTAGATTCTTCTACTTCAGGTGGAATGGGAGAATCCTCTTCTTCTCCTTCAATGTTTGGCCCCACGTGAGAGCCAAGATCTACAGTTTGATCCTCATTCACTACTAAATCTTCATCGTCCTCCATTCGAAGAGTATACAGCCTTAGTGGATAAATTAAACCCTCGTATATAACAGTAAAACAATATTGAATGTTTTTAATTCCCTCAGAGAACCCTTTTCGATAAGTCTTTTCATTTACAAACTCTGAGAGATCTTCAATAGCGAGAGTAACCTCCCAATCCTCTGTTACTCTCTTGAGCCTAATAATGAGATCATGATTTTTTCCTTCTATAGGGGACTCAAAGTCATCAAATGAATTCCTCTGATCTCCACAGTCATACCTATGACGAAGTTCAAATCTGTCACCCTCCTTTTCATAGATTATTCTGCTATTTTGCTGCCAATTCTTGGGTAATAGTTCAGTTGTGGAACCTATTTCCTCAGAAAAGGCCAGGAATCCAGTTTTAAGTAAACAAAAATGGATAAACCCAACAAATAAATCCTTGGGTGCCTCAATTTCTCTTTCAATGGATTGAAACAAGAGCTCGAGTCCTAGAAAGAACGAACCATTTTCTGAATTTATTAATATCATATCCCCCAACAAAATGATATCTGCAAAAATGAAGGATCCCACTTTTAAATCGTACCCGCACTCACTGATTTTGAATTGTTTAAAAAAAATATATACATACTTCATCTCTTCCCCAAATTAATAATTAATTAATACCGACGTACTCTATGTAACATACATGCATTTAGAAATTAGGCTTCATGTAATAATTAATTTAAGAACATATTTATCAATCTATATAAAATTTATTTATAATTTCTTTTTAAAAAAGGAAATGCTTAGGATAATATATCGACAAAAATAACAGAAAATATTAGGTATTTAGTTAACAAATGTTAGTAGTGAGTTATTATAATAGCTTACATGTACGTATATATTTATAAAATATTAATAGCAGTTAAAATACTTAAAGAGTTGTATAAGAATATATTTTTTGTGAAGACAGTAAGTTTTCTTTCCTTAACATGGCGAAGTATTTCATGGGGGCTAAATGTTTAAACTCAATAGATAAGAGTAGCTGACTTATCATTTTTCGGTCTATTGGTTTTTTCCAAGTGTTAATTAAAATTATTTCTGTAAGGAGGAGAATTTTTTTTTTTTTTCAATTGACTAAAATTTTACAAAGAATTTTCTTTCATATTTTTTTTTTAAATAGCATAAATAATAATAATGAATATAAAATATCAGAGGCTAACCATACACTGAAAAATTATATATGTTTGTAAAGCATAGTTCCTCTTAACAGGATAGTATTATTAGACAAAATAGCGGCAGATATTGATAACAAAATACGTTGAGAATCTTGAATACAAATACTTGGGAGGATTCAACGATCCAAAACATGCAGATTGTGCTCTTCCAATTTGTGAGAAGTAATGCAGGATTTGTGCAGAAAAAATGATAAAAAAATAGTATATATATATATAAAACAATATTTAAAAATAATTTGTACTTCTAAATACGTAAAATAAAAATCTGTAATACAAAATAGTTCTCACTGGGAATGGTTAACGGTTGGGGTCGTAATAACAACTGATATAAGAGATGATACACCGTAAATGCTAATTTAAAATTAAGACTATTCAAAAGCGATTAGCTATTTCCAGTGTCATGGTCAGCTAGATTAGATCCACTCCTTCGTTTACGAGCGATCATTCTATCTTTAAGGCCTCCAGGCTTTTTGGGGCCCACGACAAATCCTTCTCGCATAGACTCCTTCTTTTGACGATGCTTCAATCGTGCCTCTTTAAGCCACTCCTTTTCAATTCGCAATTGTTCCTTCTTCCAGATATTTTTGTAGTCAAGGCAAAAGGGTAACCAGACATAGAAAAAGTCTTTTGGTTGACAAGGCCCTCCTCCTTTTGGAACGAATTTGTAAAACTTAACTATAGAGTCGAATTTGGATGAGCATTCAGAGATAAGTTCATTTAAATCCGATAGATTCGAAGAGGCCCGTGAGAGAAAAGAAGTCATCTTTTCACGAAAGGGCTCAACATGTTTTTCATCGCTGCTATTGATTACACCCTCTGAACTCTTTTTAACTGCATCTAATTCTGTCTGTAACTTGGCACTTTCTGTCCTTTGATCATCAAAGTCAAGCATGGCACATTTTTCAACATCCGAACTCTCAGGAACAGGTAATTTCGATTCAGATGTACCTTTGTTATCATCGAATTTCTCTATACAAAATCGGACAATGTATTGTAGGAGATTGACAGAGGTATCTTTAGAGCTTTTAACATCTTTAATTTTAGGAAGTATGTCGATAGCGAACCCATCCGCCTGACCTCTTTGCATATTACCTCCATTCATATAGTTTCCACAAGCTAAAATAACACTTAAAACTTGTTTCATAGAGTTCGAATGTACAATTGTATCGCAAACATGTTTCATGTTGTTAAGTCGGTTCTCAATATCAGCGACAGAGTCTACAAATTTTGTTTGAAACATAAAACACTCTAATCTATCATTGAAGCTGGATATTTGAGAGAGGTCGAACAAAAACTGCTCAGGAACATCTAAAGGAATGTTGCTTTGTTGAGTATGAAACTGAATTGCAGACAACTCCTCTTCAGTTGCTTGAATCGACTTAATTCCTCCAAGAGTTTCAAAATCTATCACAGAATTATCGAAATTGTAGATGGTATTTTCAATTTCAGATATATCCAAATGTTTGGACTTAATAAAAATCCCTACATTTTGACTCCGCTTTGCTTCTAATATCTTAGCGACAGAGAGCTTCTTATTTTCTTTTGAACCCTCGTCCTTTTTCTGAGTTTTTTTGGCCTTGGGTTTAGCCTCTGGTCGAGAAAAAAGAGCTTCAAACTCATCCACTTCTATAGTTGCTTCTTCTAACTCCTTCCACAGAGACTCATCATTTTGATTAGAAGTTTGAATTCTTGTCCAGTAAAGAGGACGCATTGAACTTTTAGGACGTATCACCGGCTTACGGATTATAGGGATAGGTACAGGAATACTCGCTGATGGAAGAGTACCACCACCAGGTGGTGGTGGCGGGGGTGGAGGTCCACCAGTTCCAGGAGGAGGTGGGGGAGGAGGGGGTCCTCCACCAGATCCTGGAGGAGGGGGTGGGGGTGGAGGTCCACCAGTTCCAGGAAGAGGAGGGGGTGGTGGAGGCACTGAAGTTCCAGGTAGAGGTGGGGGTGGTGGAGGCACTGAACTTCCAGGTAGAGGTGGGGGTGGTGGAGGCACTGAACTTCCAGGTAGAGGTGGGGGTGGTGGAGCTCCAGATCCTAGCACAGGGTGAGGTGCAGCTCCAGATTCCGGTACAGGGGGAGGCGGTGGTGGTGGAGGTACGACTACAGATTCCAACACAGGGAGAGGCGGCGGGGGAGGAGGAGGCGGTACAATTCCAGATTCCGGCACAAGGGGAGGAGGAGGAGGTGGTGGTGGAGGAGGCGGAACTACTGAGTCTGATAATGGGGGATCAGATCCACATGTAGGAGGAGGTACTGAATGAGGCGTCGAATTCGTTTGTGCTTCAGGAAGAAGTGCTTTTGTATCAGATACTAGATTAATATCAATACTAGAAGTTGGCATTGGAGGGGGAGGAGGTGGAGGAGGTGGAGGAGGGGGAAGTGGCAAAGAAGTTGGAGTTACTCCTCCGCTTGAGTCGGCCGAAGAAGAAATATTTGAACAAGATTCATCGTTAGTTGATTGAGAACTCCCCTGTGTTGATGCATCTTTATCAAGAATAGGCTGTGGAGTAGGTATAGAAGGATGAATCTCTTTGCACATTAAAGGATCAGAAGTATGAGATACAGATGAGGTGTTAGGTGATGCTTTAGCAGAACCAACAACTTGGATTTCATTATGCTCATACACATTTTTCTCGTTTTCTCCAGTACTAACAGTGACTTGAATTCCTTTATGAACCATTTTAGGGGACGAGGTTGGAGAGGATTTGCTTTCAATCTTAACTTCATTTTGTAGAACTTGGTTGACCCTCCCCTTCACTACCTTAGTAACTTCTATGATCTCTCCTTTGACTTCAATATCAGAAGAATCTCGATCAGTAGAAGGAGGAAGTGAGGACAAACTAATAGGGTCTTGAGAAGGGGATTCACTTCTCTTTCTTTGTGCTCTCTTCAGTTCGTCAATATCGGATTCTAGGCTTGTAATCTTATCCACATAATATTCAAGAGACTCGGTGGCTGCTTGCTCTCCACGCAATTTGAACAATTCCTCATCGTGTTCTTTTTTGAGGTTTTCAATGGATTCCTTAAGCTGTCTTTTAAGTCCTAAAATTACTTGCTGCATCTCTGCCTCCGTATATTTGAGCCCTAGTTTTGGAGAAGATTCGACGGAACTGCTCGCTGAAGAAGAATTTTTCCTCCATTTATTAGAGAGAGTCCTTTCGGGTGAATTTCTTAAAGAGAGGCGCTTTGAGAAGGAATAAGTGGAATCTTCTTTGAATGCCCCATTTGCTCCATGAAGTACACCCAAAGCTAGTAAGAATTCTGCCACATGTTGTGCAATGGAGGACAAATCCTGATCAGTGAGTCTTTGTTTAAGGTAATTTTCTTCTTGAAGAGAAGATGCAATGGACTGGAGAAAAAAAGATCCTTCAAATGTATCTGCTTCTTTAAGTGCATTCTTTTTCAATTCTGAGTTAGATTTTAGTTTTGGAGTCCCCACCTTCACTGAGGAGTCTAGAGAGCCTTTGCGGCGTCTCTCGCTTGTCTCCACTTTTTTCTGCTGGAGGTCCACTTTTTGATGTTTAGAGATTTGAAATTTACTGGATGATTTGATGAGATCAGTCACGTTTCTTTGTTCAATAAGAGACGAATTGGATTTGGATGTTCTCTTATCCAGGAGAACGGGAGGAGATGAAGGACTGTGTTGAAGGGATCCAAGACGAGGAGAGTCCCTACAAGGACTAAACCGAAGCGTCTTGGGAGGAGATTCCCTTTTCGTGGACAGAGGTCGAATTCCTTTGAGAGATGCTGGACGGACATTGTGGTTGGTTAAGGGCGATCGCTTAGGTGGAGGAGGAGGTGGCGGAGAGGAGTCCTTCCTGTTCCTGGCTTCTCGACGGAGGCGAGGAGACGGATCATTACTAGAGGAGGAGGAGGAGGAAGAAAGTTGTTCCTCCTCCTCCATCCGACCGCCCTTCGTCGCTTTTTGTCCGGGCGGAATCTTGGCTCCAAAACAATCTACAAAAAAAACAAAGGATCAATGCCTCAATTGAGGAATGGAATCCAACTATCAGCACAGATACGTCACACTCACTGCATTCTCGGAGTGAACGAGAATTCGAACTGAATAGATAAGATAAATCAAGGGCGCCTACCTCTTAACCTAGCCCGGCCACTAGGCAGCAAAGGGACAAGGTAAGAAATGGATAGGAGTGAAAATGATGAAGGAAGAGTGCGCGGAGCGAGGAAATGAAATGACAATGAGTAAGCGAGCGAGCGAGCGAGCGAGTGAACAAGTTACTCACTCACTCTAGCTGAGAAAAAATGAGGGCTTCTCACTCTAGTCATTCAACAGGTCACTCTTCTAATACGTCAGTTTAAATCATACTTACGTACCCATACAATAATTCATTTCTACTGTGGAAATAAATACATTTACAATTACTTGTTTAAATAGATTATTATTAATAAGGCTTCTTATTATTTCACAATTTTTTATTCTTTCATTTCTAATACATTGTCTCGGCAATTCTTACCGATTAAATTTATATAATATATCAAAGCAAATGAATTAAACATTTTGTGAAAAGTCGGTTCCAAAATCGTTAAAAAAGACTATTAAATTTTTTTCTAATATACAAAAATAAGACATTATGCAAAAAAAAAAAATCGTGGGCAATATAATTTAGAAGCACAAAAGCTTTTAAGGCAAAAAATGACTTAAAAAGTCACGATCAAATTGTGCACCCACTTTTGTTCTAAGAAAGAGTAAATAGCGTGTTGTTTGAGAAAATATCTCAATTTGATCATCAGACTCAGAAATCCCCGGAACAATTTTCTTGAATAAATCCAGTGATTTATTTATTCTATCTCTACGAATGATATCTTTGGACTTATCATGAGGATATATGATGAGGTCCTCTCCTTTTTTCAAGTCCAAGTCCCCGACGGAGTCTAAATTAGCAGTTAAATTCCTCCTTGGAACATTTTTTATATTAGATGCAGATAATTGAGGAACAACTCTACGAGGCGTATCTATCGATACACTTTCTTCACCAACAACGACGTCAGTTCTATGAGATTCCAAAAAGGTCATATTGGTTAAGCAGTTCTTGAGAGCGGCTTCTTGTTTGGCAGTTTCATGGATGAGAACTTCTTCTAAATTGTCAATATCTGGTGTATTAAAGGGTGCACATGGAAAGGCTCTTTCTCTAGGGAAAGGGGTTCGTCCTAGATAGGGGAAGGAAACATAGGAATTGATCGAGTAGACGTTGAGTGTCTTTCATCTTTTGAGACGACAAATGGGGAAAATTGCAATAAGAAAGGAAAAAGATCCAAACATAATCTAAATAATTTTTTTTAATAATTAATTACTAATGAAATGAGAAGAAGGGGGAATAAAGAGGACAGACACAACAACGTCTCAATCATAAATGGCTTGCACATTCCTGGAGATCCCGTTACAACAGTATCTAGGGAATCCGGTGTTGAAGATGCAAAAATATGACTATTCGTATCATTAGAACAAATAAGAAGGTTGTTGTTAAGAACGGATGCCTCATTTGAGGCTTCATCCCCGCATCCAATGAGAGAGGATCTTTGAGCATCGTAGGAGTCGTCGAAAACAGTCAAGAATAGATCTTGTAGGTCCTGGATATGAGTAGAGGAGAAGGGCGATACATCGTCACGTAGGATTGTTTCGTCTCCTGAATTCGACAAAGGATTCCCTGACATTCTTTTGGAATTTAATCAAACTTTAAAGAATATAATTATTCTACGTAGAAAAAAAATGTCGCTGCAAATTTGAGCTAACAATTATTTTTTATATTCGGATAAACTTGCTCATTTTGACGATTTTTTTTCCATAAGAAAAAAAAATTAAACAAAACATTTTTATTCAAATTACCCTCATGAGTCATATGTTGACCCCGTCCGAGCTCTATTCAAATTCAAAATCAATAGGAAATTGCATTTTATTTAAGGCCCCCCCCCCCATTCTGTAATATTTTTTGTGCAGCCTGTTAGGGTAAGTGTTATTTATTATTGATTCCTATTGAGTAGTATGTAGTTGTTTCTAATATTTTATTAACTTTTAAAAGAAAAAAAGTTTTTTAACGAGGGAGAGGTTTTGTTGACTATAAGTGGGTATGAGATTTGAGAAAAATTACAGTTTCCTAACCACAGCTTCTTGACCAAAAAGTAATAAGGAAAAGATCGAATAAGTTATACTAATAAACATGTACAGTACACATTAGTACTAGGCCAATGTGTGTAGGTACTTTGTTAAATAGGGAACAACACCTACGTAATAAATCATGAACAATGTGAGAAGTGTTACCTCCTTGTTAAATAACTAAGCAAATGCCCACATTGACGATATTATAAAAAAAGAAGAGAAAAAAGTATGTTATTAGTTATTAGTAATAGTTGTCATTTACATACATAATATATATATTATATATTTATAAGGGGTGAAAATCCATGAGTCCAAATGATATCTACTACGTAATTCCTTCAGCAAAATGTATTTTATTGACTTGAAAACTTCTTTACGTAATAACATTATTGTATATCAAGGGATTCGGTCGTGTCGATCAAGTTTCTTCGATTGTAAGAGAAACAAGCAAGAGATCATTGAACATTGATATATAACATATTGTAAAACAATATGTTGTATTTATATTATGTTTGATATAAACAAAAAAAACACGTCATGATATATATATATATAATAATAATAATAAACCCTGAAGTCCAGCCTTGAAAAAATTACTATGACTGAGAGAATTGCATGTCTGGCAGTACCTAACTATCCCATATATTTTATTATATATTTATTGATTATAGCATTGTAAATACAAGATGGATGAAGATAAGAACAATAAGTTTATAGAAAATAGGACCAGCTAGATAGATGATTTCATCCTGTCATGCACGGATACGGAAAAATCATCAGTGTCAATTGTTGAGTCTCGACCTCTGCAGTTTCCTTTTTAATCATTATTGTTAACCCTTTACCCTGCTCCAAATATCCCAGTTTAATATTTATTAATAAGTAATCGTCTAGTTCCTCGCAACTTGGGGTTGAGATGATGCTTGAGTTAATTCTGTCGACTCAAAAATGGACTTCCTTTTTTATTCCCTAGGCCTCGTACAGAGTAGTAAAGTATTTACTACTTAGTATCTATTATCATGACATTATTCTGAGAACAAATTAATCATTTAAAGAATGTCAGTATTTATCAAGGAGTAAAAATTCCCTACTTGAATCTCCTTTTGCTGTAAGTCTCTCTGATTTCATTTATTACTTACTTAATTAAAACATTTTGTACCATTAAGGACCTAGCAAATCAATATGGAAGGAACATACAAAGAGAAAGCCAAGGATAGAAGGAAGAAAATGTATATATATATATATATATATATATATATATATATATATATTAGATATAAAAGCCTATATTATACAATTCACACCACTTCTCAATATTATGACTTTACAGACATAATAAAAGACATGTAAAACAAAGAGTATTTTCTTTTTAGATCATTGAATAATGAGCTGAGCTCCATGCATATTTCTTTAGATTATATCATTATTATTATTATTGTTTACGACCCAAGTTAAGTTTCGTTAACCTAAATAAAAATAGTATTGTGTATATACGTATAATATCTATAATATCATGAGGGTAACGTGGAGGTTTATGTAATAAGAGTAATGATGTGTCACGTTGGGATTCATTTGTGGCTTTAAGTTTTGTGTGCGGTACGTGGGTCCCTTGGTTTTAAGTCTTGCCATCATAAAATCAAGGGTTGCAGTAGCTCATGGAAGGAAGAGTTGACTACTGTCTACTGGTAACTTAGGGGAAAGCTCTGTGTCGTAGTAAGCTCATAAATAGTAATACAACTGTATATAGATAGTGTCGACGATATATAGCTTGTTACATATTTATAAAATATATGTATACATAGTTTGTAGAGCGAAATTGTAGCAGTATATAATAAATAGCAGAAGAGTAGCTAGCAGCAGAAGCAATGGTGAAATGAGAGGAAAAGGAGTGATAGCTGAGAGAGGCAGAAAGAGAGGGAGATAAGGAGAAAGAGAGAGTAAAAGAGAGAGGTGCTCCTTTAATTTTTTAAATCACCACTGCTGAAAATTAGAGAAATAAATAAAAAGGTAATAATAATTGAAGTACAAGTAACAACGGACATACACTAGTACTATTAAAAGTAACGTTACCTCAATGAGAAATCATCCTACATAACTAATGCAGGGCTCTGACAGTAGACGATGGCAAATTCCTTCTTCAAGTCATGATGATCCTCCATGCTCATAATAAATAGTGAACACATATTTATATTATTATCATTTATAGCACTGAATAATAATATTAATTAATAAGAGAAAATCCGAGAGTGAGGAAGACGGAGTCAACTATCATGGGGATACTTTCTACATCTCCGACATTTCTCGTCGGAAGTTTGGAAGCTCTCCTTGGAATGATAATCTTCCCTTCCTTGTTCCACATCTCCGTCCGTTTGACTAAATATGCCCTTAGGTTCGTCTGTTCCTCCCAAAGCATATATTATTATGCTGTTAAGCATTTATATTAATACTTTGTTTTCTTTCTGTTACAGACATCGCTCCGTTCCACCTGGAGATGTGTTGGACATATGTAATAAGCTTGTGTCTGGAGTGTTTGCTCTTCTCAGCGTTAGTGTCGGACTCAGCGTTCTTAGAAATTGTGGGGATGCAGTTATGACTGAAATGCATCCCATTGTTCGACATTATATGTGCTTTGGCCTCTCGTATTTTCTCTATGACATCTATTCCATGTATCTCGTCTATATTGCTTCTTCTCAGGGAGTTAAAACCTCAGAGGAGGAAACGGTTGTTTCAAGTCGATTGAGCTTCTTTTCATTTTTGCCTTCGATAATAGTAAACTTCAAAACGGGTGAAGACAACATGCCTTATTGGCTTAAATTCTTCAGAGCTCGGAAAATCATGGTTATGCATCATATACTCATACCCTTTTTTGGGTAAATCATAAACATATTATTATTATTTATGAACATGAAACATACACACAAAGGCTTCTCAAATATTCTTAAACCACTAATGCAAATTTTGGCTGCCTTTGACAGTTTCAAGAATTCTTACAAGTTTTATTTTTCTTATGTAAATTATAGCTTCGTTTTATTCATATCCTGTACAAATTGTAAATTAAACCAGCAGATTGTACAAGTTGCGACCGGTCAATATGATGAATTATTTTATATGATTAATTCACAATATTAGATTGATGAGAATTATGCAATGATTGAATTTCCATTCTGTGGTAGCTATGTATATTATTAAAAGAGTAATATTTTAACTTCTTTTTTTTTGGAAATTGTATTGAGTCGTACTATTCTGTAGAACATTACATAATTCAAGGGCCCAGAGTAATGGGAATGAAATGATAGCCTCTACATGCTACAAGTTGTACGTAACAAAATTACAAAAGATAAATAATATAGTTTTCTGTTGCCATCTCAAAGGAATTTTAATTTGTTACCCATGCTTTTATTTGTCCGTTTTGGTAAATGTCTGTGATATTTACGTTTTAAAATATTTAAAACAATGAATGTACCTTAAAGTATGCATGTACATCACAGGCCCGGAAAACAATTCATGGACATTCTTTGAAAGAGAAAGCTCACTCTACAGATAAATGCATAATTAACTATTATTGACTTTTTGTGTATGTTTTCTTTCTTTATTTTATGCAAACTAATCATGATAAAAAATGTTTGATTTATAATGACACACATTCAAAAATAATTTACATAATAGTTACTTGTACTGCCCCCTTTTCTGCATTTTAAAGCATTATACGTTATGTTACTATGTCTTTTATCAGAGATAACATTTTTTTAACAGAAGGGGCAGCAGTACATGCAACTGAACTGATGTATTTATTCATTATTATTATTATTTTCTGAATTTAGGTTTCCCATCTTCATGTCATACCGTCAGAGCTTAGGGGATTGTCTTATCGCATTAGGGTTTTGTATGGAAGCATCCACTCCATTTGTGAGTCTAAGAGCTATTCTCTATCATCTTGGACTCAAATCTTCTATACTATACCTCGTCAACGGTCTTTTAATGAATGTCGTTTTCTTTATATGTCGCATCCTCGTTTTCCCTTATATGTATCAGCTTTATGCCAATCAGTGTGGACTCTCCTTATCTCAGCTTATACTTACTGGAAAAGTGCCTCTGTTTTGTAACTCGTCCATGCTTTTACTCTTCTTACCCCAAGTCTACTGGTTCTCTCTCATGCTCCGCGGATCCTATAAAGTCATTACCAGAATTTTAACACCAAAGGAAAAAGTCTAATTAATAGATTATTATTATTATTATTATTATTAATATAATGATTATATAATTATTCATAATATATATATATATATATACATATATTTCTGTTTTTAACATATGCATCAAAAACGGGTCATTAAATTCAATGATGAAAAATTATGTTGTTCTATTACTAATATATATATATATATATACATATATATATATATAGTGACCTCTCTCTCATTCCACTGTTAGAGGAGTAACCGAATCCCCATCCCTCTAAATTGTTTACTTTATTTGAAAAATTTTATTATAAAATCGACAACCAAAAGAGAAAAAAAGGAAATGTTATTATTATTATTATTATTATTTAAAACATGTTAAATTATCTTGTACTTTTTGTTGAGAAAGGATTTATTTATTGCTAGCAGTCATAAAATCTTCATAGCCATTTTTTTTTAAATTTTAAATGTGTGTACTTATGGCTATTTTGTTTTAAATCCCTTCACGCTTCAGAACATTCTTCATTATCTAATTACATACATGAATATATCTCTTTCTATATATTAACCATTATGAAATAAGTTATTTTTTGATAGCTCGTAAAGAATATTTAAGAATTATTATATTTTATATGCTAAACACTACCTACTTATTAAACAAAAAAGTAACTTACTTAATCCCGTAGATTATATTAAGATTTAATATGAATAGTACCATTTATCCATTACTATTATTTAAAACATTTCACGTAGCTCTCCTACTATCATTGCTTATTATTATTATTATTTTGTTCTCCGTTAATTAATTAATTATTATACATATTAAGATGCACATGAATATTTTAATATAATATAATATATATATTATACGTAAATCTACTGTACTTCTTTATATTGGTACAGATTTATCTGGATTCCAAGGCACTTCCACACCGGACAACAGTTGTGTACAGGGGCGTACTGGCCCGGCGGTCAACTGAAATCTTTTCTAGGCGCCCCTTCGATTTAGCATAATGCGCCTTTATCGTACAAGATATTTACTCTTTGCCCGGTGGAAATTTTCGCCCCAGTACGCCCCTGGTTGTGTAACCAGTTTGAGTAAAAAAAATGAACATTAATTCTCATCCGGAATAACAAGGAAGAGCTGAGAGAATCAGTTTTCTGCGCCCATGCGGGACTCTTTTATTATTGTCATTCTTTTATACATATATGTATGTATATAATTACAATTTTGGATTTTTGTTTAAAGCGTAATGTAATCTTTGGAGTGATTGGGTTGAACATTTTCTAGCTCTAGTCACTCCTCTAAAAACTGGAGCTGAGCAAAAAATTTTCATACTTATGAATATAAGTACATAGTCCAACAGTTGCTTGAGCAATGGAATTTGCCCCTCAAAAGTTTTAGACCTTTCGGCTCTCCTGCCTTCTATCAGCTAAGTCAATCCGTCTTGAAATGTTAGGTTCATATTTGTTTGTTTAAGGAGCACTATTCATGTGCAAAGGGATGATGCATGTATTCCAAGGTAATCCATATTACTGTACTATTATAATTTATGAATACACAGGGCTGTTGACACAATGTTTGATGTAACCGGGGGGGGGGAGCATATAGTTTAAAATGTAGGAGGACCCATCATGGTTGGGTTAGATGGTTTCAAAAGAATTAAGAATTTTTAACCCCCTTAGATCTGCAAAGATTCTTAGAAGAAGTGACATATTTTTGGTAATTTATTTCCTATTAAACTAGTCTAATGAAACAATATTTACATAGAATTAGTTGAAACTTAAAAACTAGAGGGACCATGGTCTCTCACCCCCGGTGTCGATGGCCCTGATACATACATCATGTAAACTAAACGTATCATCAATATATTTTTCTTTTTAAATGATCGACATCTATTAAAGTATTGTATCTACAACATGACTACATATTATGTATATATTTAACGTTTCTTATTTTGTATGTAATGGAATATGCTATGGATAATTAATTATAATAATATGTTGTTGTCTACATATTAGGCATATAATGCACTTCCTAGCTGATTATGTCTTGTGACAAAACCCAAAATTTTATCCGTATACATAAAATACAAGCTAGTGGACTAGGAATGAAAATAAAACGAATGCATTAGACACTTTGCCAATTGAGGGAAATTATAAATATAATTTTACATGTGTGTGTGTGTGCAGCATATTATATGTGTACACCTAAATACTCTTGGGTTTCTCGTACATATAATATATTTCATGTCCTAGCATTATATTAATATTTAGTTTGTTTATATATATATCTGCAAATTACTCCATTAAGTCATTTGTATAGAGGTCAAATCCATTTTAAATATTGTTATTATAGCTTAACACTCATATCCTTAGTCGGAATATTTTTCTTTTCTTTTTTATACTATATACTAATTAATTATCACATGGTCAACAGAAAAAGTGTTAAAAAAATTAAAATCGGATGAACTGAGTATATGTAATTTGATTCTCTGATTCAGAATATGACCTTATTTTTTTTCATCCTATCAGGCTCAAATTCTTCAGGCAAAGACCATAAAGTTGTTGGTTTTTTATTTTTGAGGCATTTTTGACGTTTCTCCTGTTATTTAAATGCCCTTTTTGATTGGTGAATGATGTTGTGGATAGAGATAAATAGTGAAATGACGATTAAAAGCCCAATGTTTAAATATTCCAAAACCAATTTTATCATGTCTTTTTTATGCTTTTTATGCGCATATTATCTTTGTTCAAGTACGAAAGTTGATGTTTTTTTCTTATGAGGATTATAGTTTCAAGGAGAATGAATCAAGAAAGTCTAAAAATAACTTTGTTGATATATGAGAATTTGACCTTTAATTTAATTTTAAAGATACCCTTTAAAACCACTCTGCAGCATCATCGTATATTTGCGAATAGGCTATCGAAATATTTTAAAGTCTAAAGCTCCTTTTTGAAAGGATTTTACAAAAAAAAATCCCATTCATTTGATGACTGCAGGGGATAGGCTTACGACAATTAGTCTTCTCAAAAGGATTCATAAATTTCTTCAAAGCTACAGGGCAACAGGCTTTGTGACAGCACAAATGTTAGTCCCTCCATGAGGCATCTGATGAGCCCTATATTTAGGTCACAAGTCTATTTTGTTTTATAAATGATAACATTATAAGCTTTTCATCATAATAATACGTGAATAAGCTAATTAGTAATTAAAGCACAATTAGTCATAACTGCAGTTAAAAATTCAAATGTACTGAACATAAAAGAATCCGTAGTAGACGAATCATTAGTTTGAAATATGCAGTCCATCCCTATTAGGAAGTTATGATCCAGAAAAATCCCAATTTTTTTTGCCTTTGAGATATTATCTTTGATCTCACGTTTGTTTATTGTATCAAATAAAAATAATAATTGATTGAGATATGTAAACATATAATATCAATAGACAATATCATATACTAACAATTATGAATATGATTAATTAACGAAGGAATTTAAGCCTCCCGTTACTACAATAACCTTGCACTTTGATTGGTGGGTTCGAAACTATACTATCCAATAAGAAAGAAGGAGCGACAAAAGAAAAAAAGAAAGAGAGAAAAAAGAAGATCTGAGGAAAAATTCAAATTTCTCAGTTGATTTTGAAATTGTGGTTGATATTGCGAGAAATGGATGAAGCCTATGAATATAACGCCCCAAAATACGTTGATTTCGAGGCGAGTCTTTGTGAGAACGATTCCTCCATCGATAGATATTTTGGTATGTGGATTTGTAAGTTGTTAGAAGTGTGAGTGCTTCTAAGTCTGTTGTGTTTTCAGATGTGGATCATGAGCGACTCGTGAAGGAGGAAGGGAAGAAGGAAGTCGCTCAAGAACTGGGTGAAGGAGCGAAAAAGGAGAATATAGAGAAAGATAATTCTACTAAGAGCTACTCGAATATCCGTCGATCTTGGGATAAGAAGAAGGAGACGTCCAGAGGTCCCATTACGATGGAGATGCTAAAAGAGGCTGCCAAATTGAAAGGGGATTTAACTCCGGAACGAAAGGCCCTACGCAAGGCTGTGAGCAAAACCATTGGTGAGCTCCTTTTTTTCAGTCCAAATGACTTTTTCTGACTTTATGTCCTGTTTTTTTTTTTTTTTTTTTTTGTATGCAGAAAATGTGACGAATTCACCGAAACTGCTGCTAACGAAGCGAGTGCCACATATGTCTGTTAAAGGCCAATTGTCTCTCGTCATCCCTGCTAAGGCAGGAAGTTCTTCCAGGCGCCTCTCATCTGGATCGCCCAATCCATCCAAGAAAGATGCACAGCCCCTCCCTATCGCCCATCGCCTTAGACCCCTTCTTAAGAAACCCTCTGGTGGAAAGGATGGGGGGACTGGAATCCATCGTACCGCCAAAGGGCCCTTAAAAGCGACCGTTCCTGGACCTGTTAAAATAAATAATCCAACAATGAACAAGGTTGGTGCACATTTACTATGTAGTCAACCAAAGTTTTCATCCCTCATTTTCTAACCTAGGAATCCATAAGAGGAAGAACAATAGAGAGGTCTAAACATGCACGTAATCTCTCTTGTGGTCCTGCTATGTCATCTAGAGGACAGAGCAAAGAAAGGGGACAGAGTAAAGATAGAGCACAGTCGACAAAATATGTTTCTACTGCAGAAGCCATAATGAATATGCAAAGGTGTACTCCTGATAGATTCAGAACTCTGCCCAGTAATGGACGCCTCCAAGCTGCTAAAATCAGAAGTCGCTCTATCAGCCCTGGTACAGCTGCTTTTCGAAGTACGCAACCAAGGTCTCCTCAACTTATGACAAAGTGTCGCAGTCGTCCAACCCATATCATGTCATCTGAAGAGATTCTTGTGAATGAGTTAAAGGAAATGAAAAAGTGAGTGGCTGGTAGTCTTACATAGTTCCTAAGTCTATTAAAGATTATTTATAAATGTCTATTTTTTTTTATTTCAGACATCAATTTAAGGCACGAGCGGTGGGAGAAGGTATAAAACCGAGTAAATATCCAGAAATGGAGTGTCGTCCAGGGACAATTCCTCAGCCTTTTAATTTGACAGAGTCTCGTCAAAGGAAGGTGCAGCCAGAGGAAGTACATACAGAGACATTCAAAGCAAATCCTGTGCCCAAGATCATTTTTCAACACCCTGTCGGTGTTCCTGAGAAGAAAACAGCTCCTTCAGTTAAACCTCTATCACCAAATTTTGCAACAAAAGGGAGAGCAAAATCAAAAGAAAAGATAAATAAGAACTCGGACTCGACTGAAAGTGTAAACTCAGTGTCTTCTGAATGTTCTATCTTCAAAGCTCGTCCTGCTCCTCACTTTGGTGTTCCGACATCATTACCACCCCAACCAAAAAAGGCTACAACTGTACAACCTTTTTCATTTGATGAAAAAATATCAATCACCGAATTGAAGAAAAAAGAAAAAATTCACGAAATACTGGAGCGAGAAAAGAAAGAGAGGGAATTTAAAGCCCATCCCCTTCCAAATTTCGATAAACCAATTAATCTTCCGATAAAAGAACATATAATGCCTACTAAAGTTGAACCCTTTAATTTAGATGTGAGTACGATCATGTCCCCACTAATCAATATTTGCCTTACTTGCTGCTATTTTGTAGATTGAAAAAAGAGTTGAGGCTCGGTTAAAAAAGTGGGAAGAAAATCTGGAACAGGAATCTAGGAAGCAAAAGGAAGCTGCCAAGTTCAAGGCAAAACCTGCAAAACTTGGTATGCCTTTTGTTCCTGCTCCCTCCAACAAACCTCTGGTTGAAATTTCTAATTTTGAGCTACATACTGATCGTCGTGCTCAGGAGCGAGAGGTGTTTGAATTGCATAAAAAGGAGAAAGAAGTTGAAATTTTAGAATTGAAACGATTGGTAAGTTGAGGAAGATAAATTGATGCTTCTACCTTAATTCCAACCACTAACTTTTATTCTGAGTTTAGAGAGAAGATCAAAATAAACTTGAAGAAGAAGAAGAAATTCGTAGACTAAGAAAGGAAGCTGTTCACAAAAGCAATCCCATTCGTAACTATCCCCCAATTATCATTCACCCTTCAGATAAACCTGTGACACAACCCAAAAGTCCAAATTTCATTCTAAAGAAATGAAGTTTAATATCAGTGTTTCCATTACCTGTATCTAATGCCAATTCTGTAGAAAAATACATTTATTCACTCATGATATTAATGTAACTATTATATTTAACTAATTTTTGATAATATTTAATGATTTATTGACTTCTTCTACTCTGTGAAATAAACATGATCTGAAGTATACAATTCCACGCTGCTGAGCTATTGTTTTAGAATTTCATTAGGTATTTATTTGTATCTTCATAGGACTGGATCTTAGAGTATGTACATTAACAAAGTAATTTAAATGAGTACTGTGGCTAATTACATACTAAGGACCATGTATAGAGTAATATGTATTACACACTTAAAAAGTTCATAATATGTGACGGTTGAAGACTTCTAGCTCTATTATAATGTTTTATAACTCCGAGAAGCTCTAGTTTTGCTTAGAAGCAAAAATGCTCTTGATTTCATATGACTAGAGTTTAACAATCCCCTTAACGCAGGGTTTTCAATCCATCCACAATGAATAACCTCCAGCCTCAGAGGCATTGTAAAGTTTTCAGAAATTAAGGGGGGGGGGGAGCATTCCTGAGTGAGAAAATCTACAAACAGTGATTTTTTTAGCAACCTTTTATGTATCCGAATCAGGATCATATGGGATGATGGCGCTGATGCATAGCAGATTTGAGGTTTGGAATGATTCATACCTACTAGTTAATAACTACTCGATTGGACAGTACATTTTATTTATTCTTTTCGGACAGTGTTATTGTAATTTTATGATAGCTAAATTTAATTAAATATGGATCTTTCTTGTGAATATGATGCTCCTAAATTTGTTGATTTTGACTCCATTAACGTCGAGGATCATGCCCTTGTAGAAAAATACTTCGGTAATTATTTTAATCCAAATCAATTTCGTTATACAGAATGTATCATGATCAAAATGTCAATGAAAGATGTATATTTCCATAATTAGATATTGACCATGAATGCAAATCTAATACTGATCTCCAATTCGATACAATTATTACTGAATATGATGCTACTTTAGAAAATAAATGTATAACTCAGTTCCAAGTTCCCAAAATTATATTCACGCATCCAACAGAAGATGAAAAAGATGCTTCAATTGGAGAAAACAAAAAAAAGACCAAAAGGTCTAATATTTTTGAGTCATGGGGCTCTAAAAAACGTCATGAAAAAAATCGGGTGATTTCCACTTCTAAAAAAATCAGCAGGGATATTTCAGATAAACGTGCCTTAACAAAAACCATAACTAAAACTACCATCGGTGACTTTATTAAATTTATTTAACTTTTAGTATATCTTATTCCTATTATTATTAATGATTATAGAAAATTCGGAGCAAATATCAGTGACAACCTCCACGAGGCGTTTAAGCAATGGAAAGGTTGGGGTTGTGTCAAGTAAGATATCTAAAACATCAAGGAGATCCTCACTTGGTACTAGCAACAAAAAAGAGAAAAAATCATCTTCAAACAGTTTTGGAAATTGTTTCAAAAAAGTTCTCCAGGCTCAATCTTCAAAAGACAAAACGACGAATAAGCCACTAAAGGCCAATGTAATGTCTTCCTTCAAATTAAATAAAATGATCAAGTCTTATCAAGATAAAAAGGTTTTATTTTTGAATTTGTAACATTTACTCTAAACAGATTATGTATGTCCCTTTGTTTTTCAGGACTCCAAATCAAAGGAGTCTCCAAATGTTAGTGATTTGAAAAGGGTTAAACACCGATCGTCAGATATATTCTCTCGTCTAACTCGCGATTCATCAGTAGGTGCAAAGAATCATGATAAACCAACTTCTACTTATGTTCCTATGGCAGAAATGATTATGAAAATCGAGAATACAACCCCAGACCGATATCGTACACTTCCTAATCGTGGCCGATCTCAAAATAGCAGACCAAGTTTACCAAGAAGTCGATCTAATAGCTCAGTACCTCGTAGTACGGTTTGCAAATCTCCAAAATTGTTGACTAAAGAAAAAAGCCGACAGTGTTGTCACACTAGATCCTCACATGAAACCCTTCCCTCTGCTTTATCAAAAACTAAGAAGTAAAATAAACTTTTCACGTATCAATCTAAAATTAACCTTTAACATGACTTTTTTCAGGCCCCAAAGAAAGGTTTGCTCTTCAGAAAGTGTAGACAGAGTTCAAAATCATGCCTCCTGCCCCAGTGCACAGAAAGCTAAAACTATTACGAAAATACAGCCTTTTTCATTCGATTGCAAGATTGCAGAGTCTGAGGCTAAAAAAGCTATCAAAATTAAAGAAATTTTGGAAAAGGAGAATAAAGATAGAGAATTCAAAGCCACATCCGCTCCAAATTTTCATAAACCCATCAATCTTCCCATACGAGAATTTATTTGTCCAACAACAGTTGAACCATTTAATCTTGACGTAAGTAACTCTATGTTGGTATGCATTTAATTTTAAATTATATTAAAATGGATCCAGGTTGAGAGTCGTGTTGAGGCTCGAATAAAAAAGCGAGAGGAGAATATCAAACTCGAAGAAAAGAAGCAAAAAGAATTGTCGAAATTCAAAGCCAGGCCAGCAAAAACAGAAAGAACTTTTGCGCCTGTACCTTCAAATAAACCTTCCGTAGAAGTAGTGGCCTTTGAGATGCATAGTGATCGCCGGGCACATGAAAGAGAGGCTTTTGAGCTACGGAAAAAGGAAAAAGAGTTGGAAATGCAAGAACTGGAACAAAAGGTGAGTGTAATAATGATCCATCTTTTTGACTGTTACTTGAGATTTTACAGTACATACGACCTTTAGCTCGAGGAACAAAGAAAGCGCGAGGAAAAAGAGCAAGTCCGTAAACTGCGTCAGGAGGCGGTGCATAAAAGTAATCCCATTCCGGCCTATCGGATTTATAAAGTACAACCATCTACTAAGATGCTAACTGCTGGTCGAAGTCCTAACTTTAGGACAAAAACACGAAGCTTATCAAAAGAAGAATGACCCATTTTTCAACGATATTACTTTTTTATAATACATTCTTATAATTGTGCAAATTAATGACTTATCGTTGTGTCAGTCTTATAATTGTATAGTCGAATTTATGAACAATACATATTTATTTCAATGAATGACTCTAATTTATTATACTCTAGTACGATAAGCCATGTAATTTAACACTTGCAGGCCCTGGGAGTGGAGTAATCTTTATTATTTTCCATTCTGCAAAATAGTGAACGCTTTAAACTTAAAAGTAAATCGATCGAAAAGCTAAAGTGGAGTACATGCTCCCACTAATGAAGGTAGTCCCTTGTCTTAGTTATTCTTCATCGCAGAGTGTAAGTTAGAAGTAAATTAATTAAAGAAGAAAAAAATTATAATTATTCTTAATGCCTAATCTTTACAAATTTCCAGCTTGAAGTTTTTATAATAATATTATGGTCGATTTATTGATTATTTAAATTGATATTGCGTACATCAATTAACTAGAAGGATCCCAATAAAATCATTCTGATTAATTGATAGCTAGAAATCACATAAAATTGTAAAAATTCAGCTAGTTATGCATATTAATAAGTAATTTTCATAACAAGAACATTATGAAACTACATTTTATTCGGGTTTAACAATGAGTTATAATCATTGTACTATTTAATATTATTACTGTTATTTATAATTATATCCGACAAGGAAATTGATACGATCTAAAACTATACTCTATGTGACTGAATCTTCTTTTAATTTTCAACTATGATAAATTAAAATTTAAAATTATAATAAAAGGCTGGATATCCTATTATTATATTTATAAGTTATTAAATATTAGCTAGTATACATATATATGATATATATGTATACTAGCTAATATATATGTATATAGCAGACAGGTATGACGTAATTGTATTTCTGACGTAACCAACATCACTTCTGACAACATTATCCTGACGTCATTGTAAGAGTTGGAGATCTATCGCAACACTTCTATTATATTCCACAGTAATTGTAGAATAAATTAATGGCCAATGGAATATTGATATAATTATATGTATATAGTGGTAAGTAGGGCCATGGGATAATTAAGGTCAATAGAGAAGATTTTTTTCGTACAAGTCACCTGGAAAATGGATCCGATCAAATTAAAGAGCAACAACAATGAGGATGATGATCCAGAGGCTAACAGTCTGGAGAGTAAAGATAGGGAGGAATTAGAGGAAGAGATTCTGAAGTTGAAAGAGTACATTAATCATAATTATTCAGTGTTTGTCAAAAGACTTGAGAAAAGAAAGGAGAAAATTCAGGTTTTGAATGAGGAAAACTCTTCATTGAAGGCTCAAGTCCAGGATTACGAGAGTAAGTTTCTCTCCAAAGGCAAATTCCGATTAATAATTAAAATAATAATAAATTAGTTTCTATAATATATGTAATTTATGACTGTCTTTGCTTCATACTATAGATCTTAAAAAACAATTAGTGGAGTATCGAGACAACTTTGAACAATTGGAAGGATTTCAAAATCAGGAACTAGCTAAAATTAAGCACATGCTTCTCAACACAGAGAATTTTCTACAATCCGAAAAGAAGGAAAAGGAGATTTTGCTGGAGGAGAATGTCAAATTAAAGGCGTCTATGGTAATATCTAATTACATATTATTATTATGATATATTCACCAGAATCTTCATAAAAGTCCCTTTCTTTTTTTATCACCTTAGACCCTTGATTCAACCTCTATTTTAGAGGAAATAAAGGTTAAAAATGACATCATTAGTAATTTGGAAGAAAACGTAGCCAGACTTGAAACGGATTTGATAGAGTCGAATACATCTAATAACGATACATTAATTAAAGAAGTATATATTATATTATATTATATGTTGGGTCAACACAAAAGCAATCTTGTACAAAAATGAATCTCCAAATATTTATTTTAATTCATAAGTATAAGCATCTCAATATTTAATTGAAATATTTGGGTCAATTATGGGCTTTACATTCAATTTTCTGCGATGATTTTATATATCCAGGAATGTTAACTATAGTCTACATGGAGCAGAAATATCAAATTTATGTATTTTGACCGAGGGTCACATGAGAAATAGTGTTACCCTCAAAGACTCAGAAATGTAAACTGTAAAATAGAAGAAATAAAACTGATTCCTGGGGCATGAGGCTTGAGTTTTATACCCCTCGTCTAGAGTCTTCATTTGATTTATGTGATTAAATATATATATATATATATATATATATATATAATGGAATCATATTTCTTTTTTTAAATTGTGACTTGTAGTTTTTGCAACAATTAAACTAAATTTGTGGTTCCTCCAAAAGATTAATCAGAATAATCTATAAATAGAAATAAAAGATTATTAGTTGAAAATTACAGATTTTGAGAAAAATTATTGTCTGAGCTTGTGTTGACGGCCCTCATATCTACATTAACAATGGTTTCTGTAAATATTCTACTTTATTTTTCTTGTATATATATAGAAGAGTGATCTTGAGAGTCAACTTTCAGAAATCCGCAAAAACTTTGAAGCCTACAAACTCGCTCAATCCTCGAATAATGATAATGATATGATTAAAATATTAGAAAGCCAATTATCTATGGTTGAAAATGAAAGGGATGGATTTAAAAATAGTTTGTTGGAATTGGAAATTGCAAAGCATGACGCTATGGATAATGAAAAAAAGTTGATTGCTGATAGGAAACTGCAAGATGCAAAAATAATGGCTGAGAAAGAGACTCTCGAAGTAAAATTAAATCATAGGGAATCCGAAATAAAAAAGCTAAAGGAGGAATCTAGAGGCTTGAAAGTAAGGGTTATGTTTATTCATAGAAAATTTCTATTCGTTATAATCGATTACTTTGTATGTAATTTGTCAGGATAACTATGATTATAAAATCAAAGAATTAGAAGAGTCCTCTGATACTAAAACCTACAAAATTATGAGTCTTGAAGGACAAATCCAGGAATTGAAAAGTGAATTAAATAAAACCTTGAATGACTTGGAAACAAAATCATCTCGAAGTCTCGAAACGGCCAATTCTTTTAAGCGACTTGAGTCTGAACGTGATACCCTAAAAGAAGAACTCAGGAATAAGGAATCTTTAATGAAGGATTCCAAGGCTAGTGAAGCTTCTCTCAAGTCAGAGCTAACAGAACATAGAAAAAAATTCGCTCAATTGAACACTGAGTTTGAAAACTGTGTGTCTCAAATGGATGAATTATCGAGGAATAGGGAGTCCTTGGAAATGGAGGTGAAAAAGAAATCAATGGTCTTAGAAGAAAATGATATAAACATTACTAAATTGAAACGAAGGATTAAGGAGATAGATGAAAATTTACCCGGAACCATTGAGAGTTCGGATCTAGTCAAAGAATTAAAGTCTAAAGTCAAGCATTTAGAGGAAGAACTTGAGGAGAAGAAGTCTGCATACAAGCTTCAAGAAAGACGCATGTTAGATATGAAAAAAACGCTTCAAAAAGAGCTTTCTAGATCTAGTAGTAGTAATCATCACTGTAATGAGTTGGACATGTTCTCACTCCGCCGCTCAAGTGGAAGTACGCCTTCCTTACCCGTCCATAGCAGTAGTGACGCCCATTTTCTTAATGGTTCATCTAGACATAGAAAAGACTCTTCGTGTTCTTCCATTGACATTCCTATTACAGACGTCAATATTCAATATCTTAAACGTGCTATTTTTAAATTCTTTACGGGGAGGGATGACGAAGCCTTTCAAATGATCAAAGTGATATCGACAATCCTCAAGTTTTCTAAGGAAGAGTCAAAGGTTTTGCATGAAATTTGGGAATGGAAGCACTCTTGGTTTGCATCTAAGCCTAAACTAACCCACATCCGAAGCTAAGCTTCTCGCTTGATATAGTTTCATTTTTATAATATGTAAAAAAAAATATATCCGTTTGTATTTTTGTTGAATCTTTCCTAAGGATTTTTAGTTAAAGACACGTCAAAGACAGTTAGTCAACAACTTTTTATTACCGTTGAGTCAAAGAGGAAGCGTTTGATTATCTCGAGGTGTTGTTAACGAGTTCCTTTCATTACAGAGCAAATATGATTTGGAAGGAGTGATTCACGGGCACATGCTACATATAATTAATATTTATGCATAATTGAAATGGAATAAGCTTGACCTCTTATTCCTACGCTAAATATATATATATTTTTTAATTTCGTGGATGTATACTTTTTGTTTTTGTTTTTTGCAACTCAAAATGTAATCCGAAATGTGCGTGCCTACTTTAATATCCATCAATTTTAAATAAAAACTTCGAATAAACAAAATTAAATTTTAAGAAATTGTGTGCCGGATTAGTGCTGTGATTTTTTTGTCTGAATTATCGATTAGGACCCTTCGTCATTGGGCGGGTATTATTGAACTATGTAATACACTGTACATTGATATATATATATATATTTGTGTGTGTGAAGAACAAATGGAAAAAAGAAAAAGGAATAATTAGAGTTAAAATATGTGACGTCATAGCCAATTGAATTTGAGTGTGAGTGGGACAAAAGAGAGGTATATTTGCTTACGAGGCTATGGTGCACCATGAGAAAGGGAAAGAGTGATCCCTCCTATGTAAAAACTCAGATCAAGGTGCTTTTTTTCTTTTCCCTTATCGAAAATTCATATTAAATATCTAACTCTATATATCTATTCTCTCTACTCTACTTGTCCACTCATACGTTAGAACGGAGAATAGTTTCGGGGAGAGAGTCTTTATTCTTTTTTCTACATACCTGGATTGTTGAGAAGGGGGCTAACCCAAAGGATTTTAAATAATTGGGGGGAAGGAATCGTCTCTTCCCTAGCTATAGGATTGAAGTCTTGAGTGAGTGAGAGTGGAGTCGAAGGTAAGATAACGTCTTGAGTCGTGCTCTTGCTCCCAATGAATGTTTCAGTTTCTGTTCTGCGACTCTGCCTTAATTAGCATTGAACTTTCCTCCTCTTTGTTTCTCCTTCTTTTATAGAATTTTCCTCCAAAAGTACCATGTCGATTAGCGTAACAATTAAAACTCTTGATTCTCGGAATCATCCATTCAATGGTTTGGACCCCGAGATGACAATCCGTCAACTGAAAGAAAAGATCAGTCCCAATGTTGATATTCCCCCGGAGAGACAAAGACTCATCTATTGTGGACGTGTCCTAGACGATGAAAAAAAGCTCAAGGACCATTCACTTGACGGAAAAGTCCTTCATCTAGTCTCCAGACAACCAAGATCTACAAATGGTATGTGCCCCACCTTCCATTCAATATATGGATTCAGAATTTTCCTTAATCTACTTTCATTTTATTTCTAGAAGGTGCAAGCCGTGTCGGCGCATTTGAGCCCACGATGCAAAGTCGTCCCCAAAATGGACCCACTCCCGATGTCAACATCACAGTTCATCATGCTCCTCCCTTCAGAGCTACAGGAAGCACGAATCCCGTCAGGGCTGAGCTACCTCGATCTTCTGCAACCATTCGACTTCAGTTAGCTTCGAGGATGCTTCGACGTGCCAATACGATAATTGATTCTCTAGATAACCCAGGGAGGGAAGAATCCTCAACTACCAATGGTTCAACTCCTTCTTCCTCAGAACCTTCATCTACAGCATCACCTTCTACCACAACATCAGCACCTGGTGTAGGAGGAGATTCCTCAGATTTATCTAGCCTTTTTGCATTCAATGGTAATGGTGGTGAAACAGTGATTGGAACAATGGCTATACAAATTGAAACGAATGGAAACAACACACCAGGGGCAGCAGTTATTGTTCAAAATGATGGACTTGCTCCTCTCCAACGAATTTTTCAAAGATTAGAGCAACAAAATCGTAACTTTGATTCAAGTTTAGGTAGTCAGAATTCTTCATCTGAGAGCTCTACAGGAACAGAAACACAAACTACTGTCACCTCCTCTTGGAACTCTTCTTCCACTAGCGAGCAACCTACTTCTTCTTCCTCCCTCACAAATGACACAGCTACTGCATCTTCAACTACAGCCAATGCAAGTAATGGTAGTGTTGGTAATTCAACAACTGCAGGAGGAGCTGCCGCGGCAACAACAACTACTACTACATCCAATTCATCGTCTCGCACAACCTCATCCAATGAGCAAACTGGTAGTACTACTATTGAACATCCTCCTCCTAGTGCTTTAGCCGAAGTGATGGAAGAGTACAACCGTACTAACTCTCGATTAGCGCCTTATACTGAACGTATGATCAGTCTTCTAAGGACGGATCCAGAATTGAGTGAGAATGTCGTTCGTGAACATCAAGTCTTCTACAACTATGTGACGCAGGCAATGCACTTTTTGAGTCATGCCCAGCATGCAATGAGTGATATCCTTTTTAATTTCTCTACGTCTACTCCGAGAGTTATTCGGGCAAGACCTTTCCTTTTACATAGACCTGCCTTTCAAAATGTGGCTATATCTGCAACAGCAACTCCAGCTACGAGGGCAACACAGCAACGAACATCTACAACTACTGCAGCCCCTACTTCTTCATCCACTAATGGAAGTACTGACAATGCCAGTAGTAGTGTTGGGAATGGTGCAAGTGAAATTGGATTTACCGTAGAAGCTCAACCTATAATTGTTGGAATACCTAATGTACGCCCGGGAAATAATAGAGCTTTCATGACATCTGAAACGGATTTTATTTCTAATATGATAAGGGCTACTCTTCTTGGTGGCATTCAAAATGCCGCTGCAGCTGCCGCCTCGGGCAATACGCAAACAAACAATACGAGCAATACCCTTGGTGGCTCAACCCCTGCTTCAGCAGCATCTTTATCTTCCACTGCTAATTCAAATAATGTTAACACCAATGGTAGTAGTACGAGCGGTACTAGTAGTCAGAGGTCATCAGACATGAATTCGGGCACACAGCCTACAACATCCACTAGAACAAGATCTAGTCCTCACGTTCATTACGCCGCAACCCCAATGAGTGGTATAAATCCTGCTACTCAAATGGGCCATATGAATAATTTCGACCCATTTCTTCAGTGCAATTCCCATCATATATTAGAGGGACAGACTGGAGGAATGCCTGCCGGAGTGAGTGGAAGGTGGTCTACATTTGATCACCATCCTATTCGACGTCGCACACGCCATCCAGCTGGATTTCAAATTCATCACGGCTCTCAACAGCGAAGCTCCTCAGTTCCTCCTCATTCTGGTCCCAACAATGCTTCTCCCTCCTCTGCCACATCTTCAGGCTCAACAAACTCTGAAGAGAGGAGAACTGGAACAGAGAATCAGTCAACAGCGAACAATACCCAACAATCTACTAACAATCGTCAGGAAAGGGAATCTGGGGAGACACCAGATCTTCGTCGAATGGCCTTAGCTCAAGGAATACGAGAACTATTTTTCAATCAAGTAATCAACGTAAACGCCCCACCTAATAATACGACGGTTCCACAGTACAATGATGACCAAGTCATGTTTAATATAATTCAAGGGATATTACGCTATTTCGTTGGAGCATTGGATTTGCAGGTTGCTGAAGGGAATTCATCTGTCAATACTGTCTCAACGGGAAATGAGACCATGGAACAATTCTTGAGATCTCTTCCTGATTACAATTATGTGGAAGGAGAAAGTGTAATTACAGATTTGCTTATGACAATTATTCGTCATTTGACATTCAGAGATCTTGTTACGTGGATATTTGGTGGTGGAGATAGAATTATCAATCAATTCAGAGAGCCTCTCGCTAATTTCGTTCGTGATCAATTAAGTCAAAGTGATAATATAGAAGAGTCTGTTCAAGGCTTTTTAGATTCGTATTATCCACAAGTAGAAGAAATTTCAAATTTAGCTTCCGTTAGTCCAGATATTGATTTTGCTGAAACTTTACATCATTTCATGAGTGAAAGACTCGTAACACTCGTTCAAATTGTTCTCCGTGAGGACAATGTTGATTCTTTTGGTCGTGATATATCAAGACAGGTCAGCGATCTCTTTGTAGGGCTGACTGCCCTTGGTATGCATTCATTTACAGATGGCCCTGCATCCATCGAACGTGTTGTACAAAGCCAACTTGGAGCCTTGTGTGGACATGGCCTTGGTCCTGTAGCTAGAGATCAACTGATGAGTATTGCTACGGGTCATTTGAGGAATTACATCGGGGGCTTAGGAGCTAATAGTCAGGAGGACGTAAGCAGATATATCATCAAAAAAGGTCCGGATGCGGATCGTCGTAAATCTGAGCGAAATAAGAGAATTTCTAAGCATTCTACAAATAACCAAGACAATGCAAATGAGGATGAGCGCTTTGAGACGCCTCCATCCTCTCCGGAAAAAATGGAAGTTGAAGAGGAGGATTCAAAGTCAAATCTTGCAGAAATGTCTGTGGATAAAGAATCCTCTCCGGAAGATGTGTTGCCGATTGATCCAAATCAGAAATTCCCCTCAGAATTACTAAAAATGGCCCAAGGACCCGACATGGTCATTGGATCTGAAACATGGCACAAATCCTTGCCTTCAGAATGGGTTCCAATCATAACTCGAGATATTTCACGACAACAACGTAATAGTAACCCGCGAAAATCAACTAATCCTTCATCGTCTTCAAATGCTATGCCATCTACTTCAAGGCCCTCGAATTTTGTGGAGTGCATTCAAGAGTCATTTGTTCAAGCACCATTCTCGGATGCCTATTTAAGTTCTCAGTCGGCTAAAAGGAGAAAGCTCACTGCTTCAAAGAAACCCGATCGAGGTGCAGACTTAGAGAACGTTATAGCAGAGAGCCTAAATGAAGCTCTCTCTGAAACAGGAGTTGTTACTCTCGTGGATGTTGATCAAATTGCTGGAAGTCCTGATGTTGTTAAGTCTGTGGAAGTTAAAACAAAGAGCGTTATCAAAGAAAAATTGTCGAAGGATGTTGACTTTGTAAATAGTCCTGAAGCTCGATTCTCCTCTTCTAAAGCTTTTTCGGCGGCATCTTCGTCTGCTTCGAAGGATTAATATATATGTTTATATCGTCACTTATATCGATATATATTTATATATTTGTTGTACAATATTATTATTACTATAATTACTGCTACTACTACTACTTTTTAATTTTGCCATGGAATATACATGGGTATGTATATTATAATTGACATGCATACATATTATAATTATCATGAAGAATGTACTGTAGATTCCCTCCCCCCCAAAAAAAAGAAGATGAAGAAGAAGTGTAAAAGTTTTTAGTTTTTTATGGTATGAAAAAAGGTCTTTTTGCTCTTTTGGAACTCTACCATTAGACTTTAGCATTCCCTTTTTTTTTCATTCAAGTCCATAGACATGTATAATTATATATAATAATCTATACTTAACTATATATTTATACATACATACATTTAAGCTCACGTCACTTTTTGGTTTACTTTTTTTTTGTTAATTATAATCAATCGCATTATTATTGAAATCAAATACATTTGGAGTTCTCTTTATAATATAATATCATCTACTTCTTCTTTTATTTTGTCTCTTATCTCTCTCTCCACGTCATTTACCTATAATTATTATTAATAGAAATGATAGTACACATACATACAGTCCACGACTGCATATCTAGCTAATCATTGAATAAATAAACTACCTAATCAAGGAGTGAATCATGAATCATGCATGCTGCATGTATACCATGGAGCTGCTCGCTCCCTTATGATTAAACATGAGGAAAGAAAAGACGCATGTCATTCTATATCTAGGGCTTCGCTGTCACTGGGGTTATTACTTAGTTGCTGTGTTAATAATTGTTATACATTAAAGACGTACATTTGCAGGTAAAGCAGGTATTTGAAGCACATATACTGTTTTCTCCCGTGTATGTATACTGTAAATATCATGATTCATGAGTAAGTGAAAACGAAAGAGAATGGTAATAAATATTTTCACATAATATTATATTAATTAATTAAAAACGACTCATCATTGTTGCTCTTACTAGGCCAGATATTTCAAGGAACAGGATATTGACGAGTATAGAGAGTGTTTCTATCTCTATTCTCGTAGTGGACTCATCAGTACTGTGGACGAACTCGGACTCATCATGAGATCCCTGGGAATGAGCCCCACTATCTTGGAGCTAAAGGAATACATGAAGGCAAAAAATGGGAAAATGAATTTTGCAGATTTCCTAGAAGTCGTGCATAAACATTCTTCAAAGGAAGATATTCCAAAAGAAATTTTAAACGCTTTTCGTGACATGGATGTGGAAAAGAAAAAAACAATTTTAGGAAAGGATTTGAGGCATATTTTAATGCGTTGGGGAGAAAAACTCACTCCAGAAGAGGGTAAGCATCCCATTGTACATAAATATGATAAACTATTTCACGTTCTTAACTCCCAATTTATAGTGGATAAATTATTCCGTGAAACTAATGTTACGTCGAATAGTAAAATAAACTACGAGAACTTTGTGAAAGCTGTGTACGCCAGGAATTAACATTCCTCAAGTATAAAAAACCAAAGATGTTATTTCATTTAAATTTTTTTTTACTGTTGATTATTTTACATAGATTTTAATAAATAAATAAACTATAAGACTCAAAAGGTTTTTTGTTTCTATTTCTGGTTGTTCCTTATGCTCCTGACGAGCTTAATAAAAATTTGTCGGATAGCGGCTTAACAATCAATAGTCCAAAAATATAAGCCACTATGCAAAAAACATGTCCAATATAGTAAATGGATCTCCAATAATTGAGAGTCGCATTGATATGAAGGAGTTGAAAAGCCATAGACAGATATGAGAAAGTCTGAACTCTAAGAAACCATCCAATTATATCGTAGTATTTTTTGTAATTATTTGGTAGTCGGGCCCGAAGATTCTTATCATAAAAATCTTCGACGAATAAAAACAATGGAATTGATCCAAGGGACAGATAATATCCAAAATGAACACCATGCCATGCAGAGGATACAATCATAACGGATATAGTTCTATAAATGATATTTACACAGAAAAAAACAAAGTTGAATAAGATTACCAGCAAAATAATAATAATAATTAAGAAAGAAATACCTAAAATATTTGACAGGGCACCTCTTATAAACATAGTGTACAAGCCAATTTTGAACAGTCATATTCCACTGACGAAGCGCATCTCTGACAGTCAGTGCAACCTCAGTTTGCCAAGGATCAATATTTTTTATGGTTAGAAAGTCAAAGTCCTCGTCCTTATACTTAATTGAATCCATGGCCTCTCTTCAAGATAAGAATCAAAGTCAAATAAATAATAATAATTAATTAATTAATATTATTTATACACACAAACTATTTGTTCTTGATTCATAAGAAAACTTACTTTGAGGGTCCATAACCAGACTTATTTAACCTTGAAGATGGATAAGCTCCCAGTCCATACATGATGCAAGAACATTCAGCAAGGATGAATCCAATGTAAAACCGCATTCGAAATGTCGTAAAAGTTGGAGTGAAATAAAAAATCCGATAGAATACAGAAGAGCTTTCATAGAAATCGTCCTTTAGAACCACCTGCAAGGTAAAACATTATAAGTCATTCTATTCCATAATATGACTAGTATTGTATTCAACATCTTACAGAAAATGGAAAGAAATATCCGACAATAAAGTACACGCTTATAAATATTGGGAAATAATAGATACGATCCATAACTCTTTTATCACAGTTGATTGACTTAAAATACTCCATTTTATAACAGTCTTTGAATGTTCTGAATCGAACATAGGGTCCTAAAATATTGAAATTTAATAGTAGAGCAATGCAATCGGTACCTTGCTAAAATTACCAGTTAAAATTGTTGCATGAGAAAATGAAAAATGAAATATATCCATGAAGGAGGGATTAATGATTCCCTCCTGATGATCGAATGCCAACCCAATGAGCTACAAGGACAATAAAAGAAGGGCGGATTAGAATTGAAGAGTGACTGAAATATCCGTATTTTGTTAGTACTTTAAGTGATAGAATCATTTGAATAGCATTTGTGATTGGGGGATGGAGTGGAATTCCGAAATAATCTTCAAGGCGGAAGAAATAGAGATATAGAAAATTAAATATGAAACTAACAAGACCCAAAGACCTGCAAATATTTATAAGCAAAGAAATATTGATTAATAAATAATAATAATTATTATAATTAATTAAGATTTGTATCATTGAACCCTTAAAACACTCACAAAAACCTCACCTTTTAGGACAAAAACGCAATAAAAGCATTTGAAAAAATATAGATACAAGTTGATGAGCCAAATAGGGTCCAGATACAACAAAATCCGCAACGAATCCCGCACATGTAGAGGCCCATTTTCGTGCTAACGGCTTGTCCCAGTAAAGTAAGCGAAGAACCTTTCCGTAAATTACAGAGAGCACGAGAAGTATTAAATATAAGTAATCACTTTCGATCCGAATCATTGTAGTATTTATTGGATATTTGATAATTATAATTGATATTATGGAGAATTTCGGATTCTAGCCTTGTGCTAAATGGGAAAAAAAATTCTGTATTTTGACTTTATATTTATTATTCTTGTATAATTTTTTAATCAAATGACGTCATTATTCAGTTTTTTAAATATTCATATCAGTGTAGGTATAGGGAAGACAAGAGGGAGTTGTTTTAGGGATTTGAAATTTCACAAAATGTGATACATTGTGGCTTCATTCACTTCCCGTTACAAAAGTATTGACATCGGAAATATTTCTTTAAATCTTCAATGAAATGATTAATGAGCTCATAATAATTAAAAATTAATGATGATATATATTACCGTTCATTGATCTTACTCTCTCGGTAACAAATCATCCCATAATTGAGGCAGGTTTTCATATTTTGAATAAGAAGAAGAAGTAAACATAAATATTTGAACTTAAAATCAACCCTCAAAGAATTATAATTTTTCCCATAATTATAATACTAAAACTTATAATTTGTAACTTAGACATTGAAGTATCATTGAGATACATTTTAGGACGAAGGAATACCCGTATAATTCATAACCGTTCAAATTAATTATTGCAAGTTTACAATGTGACAACTTGTTTCGATCTACCCTATGATAGATCTCTAAATATATTATTGAAACAGCTGCACTTAAATAAGCTCAGATATATCTGTATATATATATATATATATATATATCAATAATAAATTGGTAGGTTATATAACCTACCAATTTATTATTTGTAGGTATTTTTTCTCTCAAATTAAAAATTTCCAGACAAAGTATTCCAAGAAGCAACCAAATCTTGAAAACTCTTTTGCAAGTGTAAACACATAAAGAGATTGAAAATCGGAAGTTTTATGTTTCGGCGCTCCACACATGGTTCTTGAATCAAATATTGAAAATTTTAAAGCATAACTCGAAACTAGTTAGAATATTATTTGGATTAACATAAATGAATCTAATTGATCTAATTGTAACGAAAAAATTTAAATGTAGATAAACTTGATTTTAGGTGCGTATTGGGCAGAAATTTAGGACTGAATTCCAGTGAATCTTTATTTTTGTTCGTGAGGAAATGGAGTCCAGACAATTTAAATAAATATTTTATTTAAATATTTTATAAATCAAACTCGCTTGCAAACTTTATTCAAATCTATAAAATTGGATTAACACAATTAGCATAAACTTTATAGAATACCTCATAGATCTACATGCTATCTAGTGACGGGTTCAAGACTTCCCTACCCGAGATCAAAACACTTTCAAGACTTTCAAAATTCGCGATCAATAATGTCTGAAACAATTTATAAATCCATGGATAACTATACTTTGCTAGTGGAATAAAAATATGTTCATGGAATAATCACTATCTGACTCTCGATGATGCATCCAAATAATTAATCAGAATCATTTAAGCTAATAATATAATCAAGAGTCAATTAATAAAATGAATTTTTTTGTTCGCCATCTCTTCAGATATTCATTTGGAAATGAGTTGATTTGAAGGATCCATTTACTTATCCACCCTTCTTTCAAACTCTTTTGTATATAATCTGAATTTTAATTAGCTAATACTACTTATTAGTTACACATATATACTTCATATTATTAATTAGCGTATTTTATTTAGAAGTAAAAAGATCTCATATATGAATCAAATAAGTAATGATATTATTTTCAAATTATAATTGAAATTAATCCAATTTAATTCTTCTTCTTTTCTTTTCTTACCTTTTTGAAGCCATCGCAAGAGTTGTAAAATAGAAGCGCCACCTATAGAACTTACCATTTATAACATTTGAAAATCCGGATAGGATGATGTCATAATTTTCTCGGATAAGAAGGAACTACGTCTGTTCCCTTAGAAGATATGTAAGTAATATGGGTATTTTTGAAATTTTGGGTAAAAACTATAGCCTTTACACGTCGTTTCAGCCTATAATTCGATTTTTTTGGAATCTTTGTGACATACCTAAGGTATGAGTATTTTAAAGTCCTCATGTATCTCAACGTGTTGCATATGCGGTTCCTCCTTGCATTTTGAGTCTTGTGTTTTGTCAGAGAGTGACTCAAAATATGTTTCACTTCTGCTAAATGAGGAACTGGGTTTTGAGAAGTGCATTTCAATTTGTAGTCAATGCGAAACGTCATTCACAACTTTGAAGATGGGTATTTCATTCTATGATTATGACATGATCTTCACCCTAATTTCTCAATTATATAAATATAATTTACACAGGGATCAATCAACTCTTTTTCCGACGATCACTTAGGAAAGTACACCATGCTCAGAGTAGATGCAGTTGCTGTCATGACTCTCCCACTGAAATTATTCACAAAAACTATCCCGTCACTGAGCCTTTGAGATCATACAAATTGACCAATTTGAGCGCTTCTGCACAGCCAGAAAATGAAAGGCTGATTAATGCTGATTTAAAATTACATTTCCTCGATAGCCCAGATAAACATTCAATTATAAAATTAAAGAACGACTCTTGTTCCGAATATTTTTCTCACTTTGTTTGTTTTACTACTGAGCTAAAGCCTGGGACATTGGAATTGAATTTATCAATTCATGGCTCGACTCATAACAATTTAAAACTAAACTATGCCATACTGCAAAATTCGGAACTTTCTATTTGGACCCATGCCGCTGCATTGAAAAGACAAATCCACTCAGTATATTATTGTTGCATCTGTTGTACTGATTTTGTATCTTTGAATCAACTTATTGTCCATTTCCAAAATGACCACTTAACTGTACGAGGAGATCAGGCGGAGAGAACATCCGATACTTGTGATATTTGTGACTACCATTATGCGAGTACTCTGGAAGACAAACCCCAAAAAGTCGATGTAAATAATTCAAAACAGATACATGATAATAGTTAATCATTATATTATTCTCTATATATTAAATATATCTTTCAGTCATCAAGTGAAAAAGTTTTGGATCAATTAGAACTAACAAAGGAACTGCACACTATTAAAAAGAACTTTACGTGTGATGTTTGTAAAAAAGACTTTACTCGGAAAGCCTATCTCCTGGAGCATTTGCAAAGGCATAAGGGCGTTAAAGACAGGGAGTGTCCCATATGTATTAAAAAATTTTATTCCACATCTTTTTGGAGACACATGAATACTGTTCATCCCCAACATAACAAATTAAGTTTTATGTGTGCTTCATGCCCTAAAACCTTTGCTCAGGCTTATAGACTCAAAATCCATGAAAAAACACATTTACCCTACGAAGAAAGACCTTTTATGTGTGAAAAATGTCCTGGAAAGCGATATCCCTCAATTTACAGGCTAAAATCGCATATAAAGAGTATTCATGGAGACGAATTTGTTGCTTATATCTGCTCTGACTGTGGACTTAACTTTAGCTCTTCTTCAACCTTGTTGGATCATCAAAAAAGTACTCATAGTACATCCCAAGACGATCATGATCCCAATAAAAAATTGGTTAGATACATTTTTTTAAACCATAATTATCATAGAATTCCCTCCCCCTTTGTAGGTTCAAAATCCTACTTCCCATAAAGAAACCTCAAGATTTGTCAAAGGTGTCATGGACACAGGCTCTTTTGAGATAAATAATACCGAAAGCTTATACAAAGATGCAAAGAATATACAACTGACTTTACCGACTCAAAAAAAGGACAATACTATGCATGGTCATGCCGACAAGGAAATTCAATGTGACCGCTGTGGGCTATCATTTAATACGTATGAAGAGAAGCGATCGCATTTACAGAACGTTCATATTAAGGTTGTTCAATGAAAATGATCGTGTAAGTGTATGAGCAGTAAGAAATTAATTTTTAATTGTGTGTAAAACAGTCTTTTGAATGCTCCGTGTGCGGAGTCAAGTTTTCTTCATCATCCTATCTAAAGGATCACGAAAAAAATCATTCTGGAATCAAAAATTTTGAATGTGATGTGTGCCATAAGAAATTCAGAGCAAGTAAGGATTTAACTAGGCATTACCGAACTCATACTGGAGATAAACCAACCAAGTGAGTTTTTTTTTGTTGCAGCTTTTGAACCTACACTAATTATAATTAATTAATGTTCATTTCTTTATAGATGTCATGATTGTGATAAATGCTTCGGTTCTCCATCAAATCTAAGTAAGCATCAAACTCTTCATACAAACCGTCTACCTTATAGCTGTGTTGTTTGTAAAATGAAATTTAAACTTTGGTCTTCTTTTAAACATCACAGATTAAAAGTTCACGCTCGAGAATATGCAAATGTTTTGATGGCTAAGGAAAATATTTATGATTTTATTCCTACACCTCCTTACTCTGAATTTGGTTAATTATATATTTAACCAATTAATACATGTCAATTATAATTCACTATAATTAAAATTGCAATAGATTTACTCATACAAACAAAGTTATATCGTTCTTCATCAAAGTATTTAGAAAGCTACATTTCTATATGAATAGTATAATCAATCTTAATAAATCCAACTATGAGCTTCTTTTTATGGCAAGTATACCCCAATATACAACCAAAAATCCAATATAAATTATTGGAAAGAAAGTACGAGATTCCAGAGTGAATCTTTTATACGCTACCTAGAAAGATAATGTTTATACGTGGTTACTTATTTAATTTGTATATAATATAAACAAGTGGTGTTTAGCAATTATACTGATAAATTAATGGGAAGGAACTTACGGGCTTTGTCCACACTTTATCGCAATTCATTTGTCTTCTCAGCATGTCTCTACGTCTATTCACGTTTTTCATAAATATATCTACTCAAAAATAATTGTTTAAACTCATTTAAAATACATAGATATGAGGCTACTTACCCCAGGATGAAAACATAATTAAACCAAGGGACACGATGCTAAATATATCAATGGCTCGGAAATAGTTATTAAACATTGCTCCTTTGTTTATCTTGAACATCAAGAAAATAAATGAGAAGAAGGAAATGAGAATGCATCCCACACTATTAGACACAGAGCAGCTCCAAAAGGATACCCAGGAGAAGCAGACAATCATGATGGAAGGCAAATAATAATTAATTATATAATAGTTGGGCTTACGGTTGAGTGTAAGTTGCAAAACCAAGAGCTGAGATGGATCTAATTGTGAAGCAAAGCTTAGATTAGACAAATCAACATCATACTCTTTAGTCAAACTTACCAGCTGTATATGGATTATCAATGGCTTTAATTGATGTATTAACTACTCCAAATTCGGTCATAAATGTGTTTCTGATGGATACGTTCTTTTGATTCGTATAATAATGGATATCTTCTGGATTTAAGGTTGCTAAAGTAATTGAACACTTTTAATTGATGATAATTTAGGTAAAGAAAAGAAGAAGAAAAAATTACAGCCTTGTATCAATATACTACATTTTTGTTGATCCATTGGGAAATAAGTCCAATCCATTTTACAGTGGCACTCAACAAGGTACCTATTAAAGTGGAGTTTAGAGTTATCTCTATTTCTTGTAGTTTAGGCAATCATAAGACAATTAAAAGAATGACATCATTCAGATACAATTAAGTTTCCATCGGCCTTTATCTCTACAAGATTAGCCATTAAACTATTTAAATTTATAACTCCACTTTGTAGTTTTATTATTTGGATTTCAAATTATATTAATTATATTATTACTAGTTCTTACCTGCTATTCTTTTTAACCATTCCATCAGGTTGAATCCTCATACTTATTCTAGGGTTTATTTTGGGAACAACACGACCATTGATGAAATGTGGATCTGGATTCCACACTTTGATATCTTTAGAAAGAATAAGTGTTGTATTCATTCGAAGATTCTCAATCCTAGGATCCAACCAAGTTTCAAGGAGATTCAAGTCTAAGGTCACTGTCTATTAAGGATACAAATAAGTTTGAGATTCTTTTATAAAAACTGAACTTACTTCTGAAGTTTCATTCATATAGAGACTTTCAATATCAAATAAAACCTCTATAGACTCTTTTTGACCTAAATAATATAAAAGGCAAAATTAACGTTTCTGAAACGTTGTCAATTTACTTACCCCCATAATGTGGTCTGGCTTTATGGTCTGCATTATTTTCAATGTAATGAATCGTTCTTGAAATAGCCATTTCAGATAATTGCATACCAGTTAATTGCCTATGGGAAGAAAATGAATTATAAAACTTTGATACGACATGATTTATTGTGAAATAAATCTGGACTACCCAATTAGAGCAATCAATAATAGTGAAACTATTCCAAATGTCCTTTTCATTTTGAACAGTAAGGATTTCTCAACTTTTATACAACAATCCCAAACTAATGTTACTCTAGTCTTTGCTTCCCATTAGTGTTATTTTAAGGATGAGAACAGAACACAATCAAAACCGGAATTTGAATTAGGAGGGTGACAATAATACTATAGTATGTTACATTGTATCTACATACATCATATATGTTATGTTAAGGAAAAAAGCAAACTTCATAGATTGTTTGACATATGATAATAGTTATCTGTTGAATCCCTAACCTAAGGATGCTTCTTACAAGACACAAACTATTTTCAAATCTAACTCAATTTATGTAATTGTAATACATTTCAGTCATTCCTGCTTGTACATTCCCTATGTACCCGTATATTAAAGCATATATGTATATAAAAAAATCGATTATGCCACTACTGAGATCATAAATTGTGTCGTCGTTTCAAAATATTTTGACTTTGATTTTGTTAAATAATTTTCAAATTGATACGTGGTTTAAAGGTATTTGTGAACTTTTAATTCATAGGATTCTCTATGAATAATAGTCATTCTTTCTACAAAATATCATGGAAATTATTGTCAACCCATTTTTGTGGTAAATATGGAGTTCATTCTTTTATCATTTTCGGTTGAATTTTGTATTTCTAAATTATATTTACTGATATAATATTTGCTACACAAATTTTTCACTCAAACTTTTAACGCACTAATATAAATAAATAATTATGTATATATATATATTTATGTACATTATCTGAGGGTTTGTCAAATTACGAGGACAAACTGACGTCCTATCAAGTTCCAATTGGCGTACATTCATTTTGGCGAGCCTCATTTCAGCAACATTCACTTCAACGAATATATTTATATTTGGTGAGCTTTTGTTAAGCAAACCTCGACATTTCAATGAGTTTTTCTTATTATAAACACTACTAGATCAGAAAAATAAGTAATGACTTTGAATTAATTATAATAACCTAACCCTTCTACTTATATTTTTTGTCTTCTTTGTTTCTCCCGAAGACAAGTGATCATTTTCGATTTTCACGATTATTATAAATGCATCATTCGATCAGGATACAACATAAATATTTTATCTATAAATTTGGAATGGGTTCTACAACCAATGGGAGAGCATTCCCTGAGGACGAAAGAATGAAATCCCATATAACTAAGCAAATAGGCATTCCTGAATCCAAGATTGCGATCTTGAAAGACGCTAGTGATGCTGACAATACGTAGTTTACCTGTTGTTTCAATCCATTGTCAGAGATATGGCTCATGGGCCATTAACTACAGTGTCGAAGTTCGCCCATCAAAGACAAGACATTAAGATCGTTTATGAAAGGTTTGATTACACTTATATCTAATAAAGAAGTATGACCGGATCTTGTATGTCTAACAAACTCCATATTATATTTATGGAAACCTCATAATCCGTGGCCCCTTGAAAAAAAGCTGGCCGAGAAGCTCTAAGATGAGTGTTGCTGAAATGAGGCTCGCCCAAAATTACCTCACTGAAATGAGCCGACACGAGTTTCAAGTGGCAATTATAAGTATAAATAATACTCAGTTATTATAATAATAATGATTGATAGTAATTTTTCTATATAATAATTAATATATTGATAAATATGAGAATCAATTTCGCTACATAAGAAGTCTGTATTTTACAATACTAGATGCATAAAAAATATGACTAAATATGGATTGAACGCTTAATTGCCAATGCAATGCTATGTTGTTATGCGTGATGCTATTTTAAAGCATGCAATAAAGTGTAGCCAGGATACAACTCTGCATGCTTATAAAATTTCATTAAATCGTAATTAAAAAAAAAATTATTTGCCTTCGATTAAAAAATAGTATATATATATATATATTAAAGACTCACACCTCCCCTTATTCTACGTCTTTAAGGAGTAGATTGGAGTTAGTATATTATCTATGTGTTTTATGTATTGCCTAGGTATTAGTTATTATTATATATTATTTATAGTTAATAATATAATTTATTTTTATTCAGTGTGTGAGTAGGGATACGTAAAATAAATACCTATATGTATGACGTGATAAGATCACGTGGTTTTGATGAGAAAGTCAAAACATCCCTTTCCTTTTTCTTTTTTTTCTTTTATTATTAGTTAGTGTATGTATTATTTTATGTTGTCCATCTACGACTTCTCCATGAATAATATTCAAGACCCTACTTATCTCACATCATTACATGGAGTTACGTGGATATTGTATTAGGAGTGGAGTACATGATTTTAGTCCAGGAGACATGACGTCAAGATTGTGCTAAAAAAAACCACCAGACAAAATTAGAATTTGACGTTGAGCTCGCATTTCACTTGGGTAAGGAAAAGTTGTTTTATATTGAGATATGTATCATGTCATAGTATCAATGCTAAAAATACTAGGTCCTTCGATTACCTTTTTTATATTAAAATAAGTACTAACCCTACAGATTCTTGTTCAAATATGTAAAACACACTTGATCCTCCCCAGCTATTAATTACATTGATGATTCGTATTATTATTATTATTACTATTATAATGGAAGGGGATTGAATTCAGAGCGAGCTCCCTCTAGAATTTGTGACCTACAACCACTATAAATGAGTTTCACTCATGTTTATTCTCCTTTTAATTGGTTAAAGCATCAGTGTTTTAGGTTTTGAGCCAATTAGCAATTACTCCCTAATTATGACGAATCTTTATTTTTTTATGTCAGCTGATTTATTGTACATGAATGACACATAGGATAAGTACGTACTAGGTAGTGTAGTAGTCCTCTAGTTGCTGCTAGGAAGAAAATAGCTAGAGAAGGAAGGAAAAGAAAAAGTTAAAAATAGAAAAATCATTTTTTACAGGGATGCCACTTGCTCCTTAAATTAAAATAATTATAAAAATATATTGTATTTGTGGCAATGGATGCCTCTGTCTACGCTTTTTAATTAATTAAATGAGCAATATTTATTGATTTTATATCCGTCATATAATAATCACTTAAAACTATCCTGTGGATGTGAGTAAAATGCAATGGATTTCAAGGTTAAAATAATTTAATATTCCTTTCAATGAGCTAACCTTGTATTGAGTAAGGTTGTGAGTTAATGCATATATTATATGGAATTAGATAGTACTTTTAAGAAGAAACTCTAAAAGGATATAGTCTCCTCTATAACCTTAAAATATAATACCGTGATCCTTAGATATTTCATATTACTTGAATGAATTGTCACAATGTTTTATTCTCATTTCATAATGTGTTATCGGAAATGGAGAAGTCTTTAGAATTAGAAACACACTTATGCAATCAATCTCCCTATAATCACAGGTTCTATGAGGAATTAAAATGTTTTAGTAAAGCGGATTTTACTTCATTGTGTCATAAATATTTTCTTTATAACTCTTAAACCTCATTTGAGAATAGATGAATAATATGTCTATATTATACAATGTCCAGTAGATTTCCTTATTAACTTTTAAATCATCCTTTATTTTGCTCTTTAGATTACATTTTGGGTTCATCATAAGAATTTGCAAAACGAGTAACATCTTAATTTTGATGTTCAATTCAAGAGTCGAACTTTGAGTCGTGTCCGAAAGTATTGGCTGGTACCCCCCTCATTGTATTTATAAAACTGCGGCTAACAGTAGAATTGAGATATATCCCCCCCCCCCCCAAATTTTAATTGGAGATTAATATGGTATATATAGAATCATCGGGTTACCCCTTCCCCCCTCTCTGACATTGAAAAGAGTAGCATAATTGTAACATCAGTTGATTTTTATTTATTGAATAGAGCCATATTACATCGATTAATTAATGCTTATAGATATTGATACATTTAAGGGTGGAAGTTTGATGTCCCATGGGCTCATCAAAACATAGAAAACTGTATTTATAGGATTTGAATAGAAAATTGTCCCACTGGTCTGGAAACCTAACTACTCCACTTAGCCTAAACAAAAAGAGTCAAACATATAAAATCATTATTAATTAATGTATGTACATATTACATTCATAATAGAAAAATAAACTTGATTGTAAGCTCAAATTTATTTTGGATAAAAAATATAGTACCTCTGATATTCAAACCATACAACAATTCTTTTGCAACGGGTATAAAGTTTTATTCCCTCGAAATAAGAACTGAAAATGTTTTTTCCTTTATAGGGAAATGTAGACAAAGAATACAACATTGTCACATTCCCAATACTATGTATGTATATTTGATGCGTCATTTATATGTGTACTGTTACATGGTATAAAACGACAAACATTGACTCCCTAAGGAGTAACAATATATATATAATCCGATGATTTCGTGTAAACTTATAGAAGTTTAAAGAGCCTCTCAGTGTATAAGTATTCTCAAATTTGGTGTTTTTAAGGTGTATATACAACATGACGTATTTGGGAATGGGCAATTTTAAGATATTTTTTCTCATTATGATCTTTAAACCTGGGAAGAATCACTTGAGGTTGATTTATAAAATTTTCATAGTTTACTTGTCTGGCTACTTATATTAATTGAGTTCATTTTTTATATATTTTTACAGAATGTTAAAAAATTCTGTACAAATAGTCACGATTGATTTTTGCCTCAATATAATTGAAGTCGAATTCATCAATTAACTGAAATAATGGAAGAACCATAATTCTTAAATGAGCTTGCATATTATATTATGTAAATATAATATAAATTTTAATGGTTGTTTGTCTTCCCTCATGAAAAAAAGAGAGTATTAATTAGCATTTCAAAGGGTTTTTGAAATTTCTTTTTTATATTTAAGGAGTTTGTTTGAAAATGGTTTTACCATTCGTTTCTCAAAGAAAATTATGAAGTATGTATGTATATTGTGTACCTATATAGTTGAAATTACTTCTTATTTGAATATTATGTACCTACTAATTCCGCCGGGTAATAAGACTTTTGATAAAGAGATATTTTAGTATTTTATATAATTAATTATTCTTTTACTAACATTACTACTAACAGAAATGATGACTATTGAATGCCATTCCAAAGAGCTGATTTTAACATTTATTCTAGGAATTGACTTTGTTTCGGGGAATCACTTTTGGAGGAGACGGATTTGCCATTCCCATGAATGATCAATTAAAGGATCTTTTTTCATAAAAATCAAAACTGTATCTATAGTAATGAGTAATCCTCAAAGCTAAAGACTTTTTCAAATTTATAGTATTATTAAGAAGAAAAAGGAGTCGAAGAAATCCCTTCATCGGTTTTTTCGACTATACCTAAACATTTATAAATAAACAGGACTTGAAGACTTGGAGGAAATCGATCAACCATGGAAGAAGAACTGACACTTCTCCTTATTCTCCATACTTTTGCCGCCCTTTGCTTCCTTCTATACATTCTCATTAGTTTATATGGATCCAAATCCAAGGTAATCCCTCCTTCATCTCGTGCTCTTATAGTTATTGCTCACCCCGATGACGAAGTTATGTTCTTTGGGCCTACAATTGCGAATCTCACACGCGACCGCGAAATGAATGTACACTTATTGGTTCTGAGTCGGGGAAACTTCCGTGGTGAGGGTAATCTTCGTAAGATGGAACTATATAAAGCTGCAGAGACCTTGTCTATATCCAAGGATAATATTACACTTCTCAACTACACCAAACTCCAGGATAATCCCAAGGCCCGTTGGAGTGAAGAACTTGTTGCTGATATTATTTATCAGTATGTTGAATCACAGGATATAGGAGTTATTTTGTCATTCGACCGCTTTGGAGTCTCTGGGCACAAGAATCACTCCTCTATATACAATGCTCTCCTACTTCTCACGAGTGAAGAGAGAAGCCAATCCCTTCGTTCTAACAACACTCGCATACTTGTTTTAAATAGTGTCAATATTTTACGCAAATATTCGGGAATTTTTGATCTCCCCATGAGCTATGCTCTCTCACCTATTTCCTTTATAGCAAGTCCAAAGGATTGGATTCACATTCAAAAAGCAATGAGATGTTATGGGTCTCAATATGTTTGGTTTCGAAAGATCTACATGATTTTCTCTCGCTATATCCTTATTAACACTTATGATATCCTTAAATAATAATAAAGTTTAATGTTGAAATTGTGATGAAAGAGACGAAAAGACACAAAACGAAAAAGCAAAAACTTAAATTATATTCAGAATAAAATAATAATTCTCATATTTTAGAACATTATATAATGTGTATACACAAATCCGTACAATATCTATTTAATGAGTATTCGTTGTTACCCAACTTGATTAGGTAGATCTAATTATGGTTTTCACGTCAAAAGGTTTACTGGCTACTACAAACAGTGCGTGTAATTGGTTCCACAGATAATTAGAACTTTTCCAGGCAGTCTAGGAACTGACATTTTATCTTTTCACATGTGAATGGCGGATTTTATTACTACTTAGAAGGGGTCTTGAAATGAAAAAGTGTATAAAAGCAAAATCTGTACCGGAATAAACAGTATATTACTGTATTTATCATGTAAAGTCATCCACTTGATTTACTCAGGGCAATCGCAAGGAGTCCGGGTCTTGGTGTTAAAAACTGTAAATATGATTCAATTAAAAAATAAGGTTATTTCACTTCAATACAGCTTTGTGTACCGTAGTAGGTGAGATTGGAAACAATTTACACACATGACTTTTTGCTCAATTACTGAAGTAAATTCTGTTTGAGGATACCAAAATTTTACACAACCATTAATAAATTTGTAGTTGAGTGTTTAACGTGTTTTCACTTTTCCCCGACTTCCCTACGTTCCAAAAAGTTTAAAAATGGTACATTTTTTAAATGATTATGACTCTTGATTCCAAACGAGTGCCACGTATATTCTTCTCATACAAGTAGTATAGTATGTAATAATGATCCGCAGAAAGTTTGTATATCTTGTAAGTATAAACATTTTATCCAAATTTGATCGAAATCCGAGGTGGTGGGTGTCATGACTATCTCTCGTTTGTATGGAGTGACTTATGAAGTACATCGGCAGCCTTTTATAGGTGGTTACAAAGGAACAAAAAACTCAACAAAATATGTAGTTATTTTGTGATCTGCAACGGCCACACAAAGACCTGACCGATGCATGAAATAGATATTTTTACGAATATTTTATACAGATATGTAACTTTATCTTGACTTATATTTGAGTACATTACAATTGACTGAAATAAAGGGATATGCATGTGTAAAAAAAAAGGTTAAAATAATGCAAAATAAGTAATATATGGGCAATAAATTTCGATGGACAAACACAAAAATCGTTTCACTAAAGGGAACAAAAGATATTTTAAAAAAATGATGGTGTCTAACATAAAAAATGAGAAAAGTTTTTGGGAATGTTCAATTTTTAAACCATTTAGTTATGAAGTTGCTGAAAGTAGCAGCATTTGTAACACATCTATAGGAAAAACACTATTTTTAAATAGAAATACTTATGATTTAACATGTATTTATATTTGTTAATATAATTTAAGCTACAAAATACTTGTATCGAATATCTAATCAAGTCTTCTAAAAGACGATAGATAACCAGTATTGAGTAGTACGTTACTTGTAAAATTGATTTATTCTTCATTACAATCAAGTTACTTTGCTAAAAAAGTAAGGTCGATGCTGAAGAGTACAAGATTCAGTTACTCCCACAAGTAACGTTTTCGTTATTTCAATAAATGTTATTCTATTTTTTAGTCAATAAAACACAAAGTAAACAGACAAATAAGTTGGAGTTTGGATTTTTCTAATTTTAAATACGCTAAATTAAGTTTTATTATTCACAGAGTAAGGTATGGTAATGATTAAGAGTTGTTGGAAAAGAGGGATTCGTGATACAAAAAAATAATCACTCTCTTAATAATTTCAAAAATAATAAATTTACCATGTGAATCTAAAACACAAGAGGCAATAGACAGTTTATAGAAAACAGTCTTCAATAACTACAAATATATTGGACTGACTGGATTTTGGAGTCATCGGCGCTCGCTGGGAATCCTTCTTTTTCGACAACTCCTGTTATAACGAAGGAAATGAGGAAATACGAGACAATAAGATAGTATTAAACTGATGGAATTATTAAAGTTAAAGTCTTTTTTAGTAATGGGTAATGCTCATTTTTCTTTTTGTATATAAGAGAAGGAAAAGTAAACAACTAAGTTACTTCGTTAAAGTAACGGAGTTAGTAACACCCTCATTCCCATCTCTTTTGATAACATCTTTTAAATAAGACTAAACCAGGGATGTCAAAAATACGGCCCGTGGGCCGGAACCGGCCCTCAAGGAGATTCAATAAGGCCTACAAGATACTTTGAAAGTGTAAAAAATACATAAAAGACATGGATTAAATTTTTTAATCCAATATAATTCATGAATGATCCGTTAGGGTCGCGTGTTAGTCCTTTCTTTAAAGTCTTATATAATCTCATGTAAAGTTCATTATTATAATTTTCGATACCAGTTACTTAAAGTTTGTGCAATTTTGTGAAATGTTTTGTAAAAGTGTTGTTCAATAAATTTTTAGTTAAATTTAACAATGCTCTTGTTCTTCTTTAAATCAAAACAAAGGGAAGACATGATATTTTGGTTATTTATAGTTAAGTATGCTATAATTGTAATGGTACGGCCCAAGACGTCTACCTAGGGGTCGTATGTGGCCTGCGATGTGAAATGGTTTTGACACCCTTGGGCTAAACACTCATATTCATAGTAGATAGATCAATTGTTTTGACTACTGAATCATGGCTGAACGGAATACATAGATTGTCTTGAAAAGAAATTAGATTAAATTAACAGCTAAAATTTAGGGTGAGTTCTAAAAAAGTTTTATTAAATAAATATTTATTATTTATTCTATTGTTTAATATTTTTGTGGGCCTTTTACATCATTCCCCCCCCCCTCCTCTAAAATTATATAGTCGTGATGAGAAAGCATAAGTCCCCGTTTTCGCCTTCTCATCACAAAAGTCCTATTCTACTCCTTCCTATTTTGATTAACCGTACCGTTAAGATTTGCCGTAACGTGTATGACATCATCTCAGGCGTGACTTTTTGGCTCCAGCAAGTTTTACATCTAACTTTGAGTAGATTAATTATTTGCTGTATTTTTATTTGTTCAAGATCAATGAAACATTTTATGAATTGATTACATTAGTTGCATTATTATATTGAACCTTGTTTGTTCGTCCCATACAATATTGTATATCCCTGTAATATTCATTGGGATATAAATATAACATATGATTTGATAGTAGAGATCAGTGTTGTGTACATAGTAACTCGTTGCTTGGTGATTTATTATTGTAATGCTATTGCTTTATTCAGTAACGAGTAACATATAACTGTTGGATACGAATAGGACAGAAATGGAAGTAACTTGAGTTTACATCTAACTTTATTATTCTCCCTATAGAAGCTTATATAATAAGAAATTGAACAGTACGAGTACGTACTCGGACTGGGTGTGTCTTCAAATACAATTGCCAATGATTGTTATCAATTCTCCTATATCACTCTGTTGCAGTGCTATTTGTTTATCTGGGTCATTAAAAAGTGGAGCATTCATGAGCATTATATTATGTCTAACCAACAATAACGATACCATGAGTTTTACCATATGACTTATTATAAAGTAATATATAAAAATATTTTGAAGTAATGTACAATCCAATGTGATCAAACACACCAAACAGTCATAGTCACAAAAGGGTGCAGAAGTCCAAAGTCTTAGTTAAGTAAATAACATTCACATCCTATTGAAATATTTAGGTATATATTCTACATAATATTCTTATTACAAGAGACGTGAAAAAGAGCACCAAGAAACAAGTTAAGAATGTGGTATCTGCGTACATACTTATATAAGTATGAGAGAACAATATAAAAAGACTTAGCCATGGAATAAGTGAGAGATGACAGCTGCTCTGTTACCAGAGCAAGGCCAGTACAGTTTGAATATAGGGTGCACAGCAAATAAAGAATAGTCGTTTAGGATAAAGTGTACAAAGGTTGTATAAATTTCAAAGGCCATGAGGATTACGAGAATACAGTGTATTTTCATTTGAAATCAAACAAATATTTGACCCACCAAATCTTCATCATTGTCTTGAAAATGTCAGAAAACAATAAATTAAATCTTAATTTTTGCATTTGTATCACGTTTTATACCTATTCACTCTGTTGTATGGACTGTTTTCTGCTCTGGCCATACGGCAGACTCAATTTATCACTAGGCATAGTGGATAACAACGCCTGGTAGGTTCATTCTATACGACTGTAATTTCTCAGGAGTCCGATCTATTTGTTTCTTTAATATCTCAAGATCATATTTAGGAATGAAAATAATATGCAAAATGCCGCGTGCGAGAATTAGTAGAGTTGGCTCTTCGAACAGTACATTTTGTTTTCCAAAGCTGTTATAATTTTTCCTTTATTATTGATGAAAGAATATTATATAGGGTTTCAACTAACAGTAGAAATGTAAATTTCAAGCAAATCGGGCATGTACGAATCAAAGAAAGAGAAAACCAACCTGATAACTCTGACAATTTGATGAATGTTGAGAGGGAAGCAGCTTGAGCTGCCATGACGTTTTACTGAGCAACAAGCTGCTATTCTCCTTTATATATGTACATATACAAATGAAGACATCAATTATAATTAATAATAACATTATGTATACCATAGATGAAAGGCAGAAAATTAACTGAAATTAATGTCAGGAAATTATACATTTTTAACTAATGGTTAATTATACGAGGACTTGAGCCCTTTTTGTATACATTTTATTTTCTTTATTAACCTTAATGCAAGTATTCCTTCAGGTGAGATCTTTACCATCAGGTAGATGTTCTCCCCTCAGTAATAAAGAAAAAATGATAACAGCATTGGAAAACAAAAAGTACTGTTCGAAGAGCCAAATCCACAAAATCGGCGTTTTCCACGCGGCGTTTTGCATATTATTTACATTCCTAAATATATGCACATACTTTTACAATGCGATAAGTCGCATCAACCTCTTTTGAAGACTTAAAATAAATTGCTCAAATGATAAAATGCCTCTGATATTTATCATTTGAGAGTGCAAATATAAGTATATTTAATTTTATGAGGGTAAAGTATAATCTTCCGTTGTTTTTTTTTAATTATAATATCTTTGAATGTTCTCCTTGCATTTGTTTGTAAAGCAAACAAGCAATCAAGGAAAAATGAGTGTTGATTTCGGAGTTTTATCATTATTTATTCAAGAGATACATAAATAAATGAAGAATGAAGACTATGAATAATTTTTGTGACAGCGTCAATCAATGTAGAAGAATAAAACATTATACAACAGTTTTATATATGTATTGATATAATTCATCTAAATTAGAACCTCTACATTTCAAGGCTTAAAAATTATTAATTCAAGTTAATTACTTATCAGATAAGTCTCGTCGTGCTACTCGACGAGCTTTTTGTGATAAAAAAAGTACACTGTACTCTTCATTCATCTGTTTTTTATCTGTTGACTCTTCTGATTTAAAGCAGCTGACTCTAGATATTATGAATTCGCAAAGGGTTATTATTATCAGTGATGTATAAAAAGGGTCCAGCTGACATGCAAAAAAAGGACGGTTGCTGGCAACATTTGTCTTTTCAAACTTCTTTTTCTTTCTTCTTCTTCATTTATGACTCAGTTCTATTCAATTCAAAAACAACTGTCATTTTTAAATTAAGTTAAAAAATGCCAGAGGATTTGATTTAGAAACTTGGGTCGCCGACAATGGAGGTAGCAACGTTTGAAAATTTGTCAAGGATACGAGTGTGATGACATTCCGGCCATGCTATTTCTCGACTTCTTCTTGAAGAAATTTCCGATCATGAGACTTTCAAATCTCTGATGTCTCAAGAGAAATCCGGAACCATTCAATAAACATGGTATTTGTAAAGATTCAGGTACATTTGATTTCACATCTGACCTATCGTAATTCGTTGCTTCATGTATTATCCTCTTTCAGTCGGGAGACATCAAAATCGCATCCAATTTATATTTTTTTTGTAAGTGTAAGAAGATATTCTCAAGGCTCTCAAGGAATTCTCACAAATTCTACATAAAATTCGAAAATGCTGATGTTGTTAAAATATTATTTTTTTTTCATCGAAAAAATTATAATTATATTTATTGATATACGTATATAAAGGAATATATATTTCACTTTTTTATCTGTTCTAATTGTTTTACTATATCTATTTTACTATATAGAAATTGTATGAGTTGCAAACAATAAATGAGATTACAGAAGGTACTTTTGATGAAGTTGATACAATAATCATTTTCTATCAGATTGTCGCTGCTATATCTTCTAATTTATTATTGATCCGTATTCTATCTCACATTATGCAATTCAAGTGTCCAGAGTTTTTATCACTTTTAATACATAAAAATTAAATCAATGAATGATTGAAATGACTCATGTTATATATAATTAAATAAAAGGTTATGAGACGTACAAACTGCAACTTGCACACAAGTGTTACTCTAAACCATGCATGGGCAACCTACGGCACCTTTGAAATCTATAATATCACATAATTTAAAAAAAAAGTTATTATAAAATGAGTATAACTATGTATGTATACATATTGTGCAAATATATAATTAGGGCTCTTGGCACCCAGTCAGTCTTGAAAAACATAATTTGGCCCACTAGTAAACTAAGGTTGCCCATCCATGCTCTAAACATTTTAAAAAAAAGAACCCAATAATTTCTATTTATATAATGAGCATTTATGTACATATAGTTGCACATAATCAGACTTGAGTCCGTTCACACTTTGTCCCCTATGACTTGTTCATTCATTCATTGTCTGAAAAGTTTGCATTTTGTTGCTCATTCCTTCATTTTTGAGTCGATCCAAATTGCAAATTGTTGTATATAATAATATAATTAATAATAATTAATTATTGAATTAACTTGTTATGGTGGCATTTCTTGGTTTTAAATTAAATTTATTCAAACTCTTTAAATCAAATAGTTATACTCCTGAGACTGTACATTCAACTAAATCATTTTAAATACCAGAGGTCATTGTAATAGGATTTTGCCTCTCTGCTTCCAATTTCTGAATCGTACAAAGAAATCAATTTAAATATTTAAACAAAGTTTTCCCTGTATAAAAATCAAATAAAAAAAAACACTTGACGAAGAAACATAAAGCAAGGGCCTAGGATTCTGTTTTCAAAAACAGGTACACGAATGCATTCAAAATATAAATTGTTCAGGTACTCACTTGCAACGTCAAGTCTCTTCAACAACAAATCTTAAGTGAGAACATGAGATAGGCTTTGTACATTTTATATATAGAGACATCAGCTCACCTCCTCTTCGATTGTAGAAGAGTAAGGTCAAGTCATTATTTAAACTGTTGATAATAAAATTTGGAAGGAATTTAAAATATTTGAATACTTCTGGTTTAAAAAGAAAAATCACTTGAAAGCAGATTATATTTTGATTCAGGTAATGAAGATTATAGATAACAAATCTAGAACCAGGGATACTTCCCTCCTGTCAGGACTCGACAATAACATGAATTAAAGGTTCCAACTACATAAAGAAGTTTAAGATTGCAGAGTCTTGAGCCCTAGTCCATTGTTGTTAAACTGTTTACAAACAGATGTGGAATGAGCTTTACACTTCATTATTTTATCAACCAATTTTGTTGTTTTTTTTTCTTCAATTTATTAAAATGTTTCTATGTATATATTTTTTATTTAACTATTTAAAAAAAAAATTTGTTATCTGATAAGTCTATTGATACTTGAATTAATATTTTTTAATCTTTGAAATGTTCTATTTTAAATGAATTAAATCAAAATATAAAACTGTTGTATTTTGATTTATTATTCTACATTGATTGACGCTGTCACAAAAATGTATTCCATTCCTACAATGTGGCAATGTATCAACATTATATACACAGAAAAAATATTAAAGATATGTATTTATGTAGAAATTATTTAGGATGACATGGGAGTAACGAAACACAAAAGGTTAGAGAGTCCTCAATTTAGAAATTGGTTGTTTAAAAAAAATGTTTACTTTATCCTCAGTAAGGTAACATATCCTGTGATAAGGCAAATAATTAATTGAACAAGCGACAATTCAGGATAAAACATAAGTAATTTCTACTATCATTTCATTAACTTGATAGAAAATAGTTTTTATTCTTGTAGTTCGAAAATCATCTCATTTTTTCTCCTTTTCACCCCAGTATGATTTTATGTTATTATCACAAGTAAGAAATACATACTTAGAAAGCTAACTTTTGAATATCTTTACATTTAAAATTATACATGTACAATGTTGATAAGAACTGAGTGTGGAGTGAAAATCAATTTTTCTTTTTAGAAATCTCCAACATTATAAATTGTAAAGTTTTCATTTAGTCTTCCAAATCAATGTTATCCCCTTCAAAGTAATCCCCGTCCGATAAGATGCACTTTTGCCAACGCTCTTTCCAGTCCTCGAAATAGTCAGAATAGTCTTTTTCAGGCATAGTTTTCAAGATATTCTTCAATTTGGTTTTTATCTCCTCAATCATGTCAAAACGGTGTCCCCGCATTTGATTGATCAGGGATTTCAGGGTCATATGCGTAAATCCAAGGCTCATCTCTAGTAATTTTGAATTTGAAGTGGTCCTGATAGTCAGGCAGCAATGTTTCACACGGATCAACGCGGCGCTTTCTTTTTCAAAAAACTGAGAGATTTTGGCACAAATCGAGACTTCAAAACAGTAGATCTGAGCCAAATGATGTTACAATACTATCAACGATGTCTCTAATTGTCAATCGACGATTTTCAAGCGCCAAATTTTTGGTTTTTTGGACGTGGCCTTCGTCAGTAGACGTTGGTGGTCGTCCATAGCGTGGTACGTCTTCAACTTGTTTTCGGCCCACTTTGAACTCGTTGTACCGCTTATAAACGTTTTTTTATGCTATAATTTGATCATAAAAGGGCTTCTGCAATTTGTCCACACAAGAATATTCGTTCCGCAAACAAAATTTGATGCAAGTTCTTAGCTCAACAAAATCACCCATAGTTAAAATCGAAAAAGTCACATTTGATTGTTTACGAAAACAAGTGGTCACTCGGAGATAATTGAACTTTTGACAAAAAGACGCTTGGGAGTTGTTTTAAACAGTCTTACCTACTTAAGGAAAAAAAATTTTACCTACCGTCTTAATACCCAAGAGTTTTAAATGACAAATTCACTTTATTTTTTGATCACAGTAGTATAATACAAATGAAGAGATATGATATAATAAATAATAACTTTATTTGTACATAAATGATGAGAGGCAGAAAATTAACTTTAATTAATATTAGAAAAAAAATGTATAAGTAATTATAAGTCGTAAACTAATAATTACTTATTACGAGTACTTGGACTTGAGCTCTAACTTGTTAACATTGTGTTTGCTCTATTAACCAAAAAGACTGTATTCCTTTCGACCGCAAATCTTAATAATTAGTACATGCAAAGAACATAACTTAGGTCTAAATACATACATTTCACTTAAAGAGAAGTTACGTCTCACACGTACATATATGTTGTCAGGAAAGGCGAAAAATTAATGTGATATTATTTGTTTCATCATTGATAAGTTCAAATCTAAGGAATAAATAAAAAGACATATATATTTCAATTTAAGAAAATACTAATTGTATTTCTGATTTAAATTTTATAATATTTTACTATTTACATCATTTGTTTATTATATAAAAAATGTATGATAAGGTTAGAATGAAATCCTTGATTGTGGAAAATGAAGGTAAAGATGTTTGGAATTACAACGAGGAATCCAGATTAATGAGATGCCATCTTTGTGATTTTGAAGCAAGGTCCTAGAGGAAGTTCATTACAATTCCACTCATTGGAACCCAGGGATTCACATTCATGCTCCTGACTTCTTCTAGGGAAGGAATAGAATGTAACCAGTGTCGTGAGATAATTTAATCGATCCCCATGAGTTCCCGAGAGAGAGAGAGAAAGAAAGGCCCAAAGTTACCATGTAGTTAGCCAATTGTTCCCAATTGTGGAACTCATTTTCATTTAATAGTAGCAAATTATCCACAGCTTAACAACTACTAATTGGAAGCAAGAGAAGGATAAAGTCAATATCTGACAAAAAAACAAAAACAATATAAGAATAGTTGAAGTATTAGCCTTAACTGAAATGTTTTATCACTTTCTTTCATAGTCTGGAACAAAAAGGTCGACCCATAGAACAAAACTTTACTTAATGACATGAATCCAAAATTGAACAACTGTACCGACCGGTTTTTTTTTCATCCCTAGCCGTGTGTGACAAGAGAATAGCTTATTTTTTATTTAACCTTATTTAAAGTATTTATTATTCCCATACATACTCATTGGACTCTAAATACTCCAAATATGTAGAGTCAACTATTTTGTACATTCGAATCAACGACTTTTCAAAAGTACACGTCCAGCTTTTTAGAATAAACACAAGATATTAAAAGAATGTATTCCTTTTCCAGCTGTTTTCATTTATTCATTTTTTTTCATTCAATGCAGCTGTCTCTACGTATTGTGAATTGAGGAGTGTATAAATATTTGTTTGACACTCTTTTCTAGTCGATGGGTTCCATGATTTAGAATAAAAATCATGTTTGTCCCTTCATAGAGGGAGCAACGAGCACTCAGGGAGTAAGATAGAAAGAGAAACATCCCTCGAGGGGAGAAGAGAAAATAGGTCTAGGGGTTAGCATCCATGCTTCTGACTCCTTATCGGGAAAAAATAAAATGTAATGAGTGGCATGAGATACCTAATGCAGTTCAAGAGTTCCTCTCTTCAGATTCTAACCCAAGTCAAGGGGATCCTCTGGAGTCGCTCCGAGGGGGCTCCAACTCACCGTGTTGGGAAATCATCAACTATTCAAAGATGTGCTTTAATTCTCTGATTTTGCCTGCTTCTATCGTCAATTTCAGACTCGTGATATTCGAATGTTCCATTCTCACTTCTAATGCGATCCCATGTAAATTAATTTAGCAATAATGAGATTTGGGACTCTTCCATTTTCAAATGTGTATTAAGGTGATTGTAGTATGGTGTAGTATTGGATCAGGGGAATTGACATTCAATAATATTCTTTTTTTTTTTTTTTTTGGAAGAAAGACTCATAAATACAATACATATTGCTATGTTTGACACAATAGCATAAATTTACCGTATACTCATAGAAATAAGGAGAAATGGAGAAAAAAGTAATTTACTTCCTGGATCTATCAATTTTTAGTTGATATAGAAAGTCGGTTCTCTTGCTCTTCTATCAATATCTCTGTCAAAAAATTATAATATGTATACAAAACATAAATCTTAGTTCTTTTTTAATTTTTTTTTTATTTATGTCAGATATAAAGTTGAATTTGTATTCTTTTTCAAGCCTCCTCGGCTTGAAAAAGAATACAATTATGTGCAATTTGTTATCAAAAGATAATGAATTGCTTTATACGAAATTATTCTTTTAATTCTTTGTTTTATATCCCAAGTTGGATCGACATTAGTTAATCATGTTTATTAATAAGAATAATTTCGGCTGATGCCAAACTTTAAGCAGTCTGGGTTATGAATTAAACTTGCAAACTCTGCAATCATGTGACCATTATGTATAAAAGCTAATAGAACAAATTAAATATAACTTTTTTTTACTGAATATGAAGGCACTTTCATTTCATTTTTACAAAATATTTTATCCCAGTATGAATTCATTTATACTGCGTAATTAATTCCAAAGTAGTTGATAGGGACCCCAGTGTTTCAAGTGAACAAAAAGTCGTCTCTTAACCAACATAATTCGTACATAAACTGATCACGAGGTTATTGTTACTCACTTTTTTAAAATAGGTACCACTATACGATGAGCTTTTTTGTGACCTCGCAACCTCGACTCTCTAAAGGGAAAGGAAAAATTTGGAAAAACATATTTTAGCTGACTTTTAGTATTTTCCTTCCTGCCAACAACTAAGAGATTTATTCATCCTTTTTCTTCCTTTTCCTTTTTGAGAGTTAAATGAATATATACACATACTTTTACAATGCGATAAGTCGCATCAACCTCTTTTGAAGACTTAAAATAAATTGCTCAAATGATAAAATGCCTCTGATATTTATCATTTGAGAGTGCAAATATAAGTATATTTAATTTTATGAGGGTAAAGTATAATCTTCCGTTGTTTTTTTTAAATTATAATATCTTTGAATGTTCTCCTTGCATTTGTTTGTAAAGCAAACAAGCAATCAAGGAAAAATGAGTGTTGATTTCGGAGTTTTATCATTATTTATTCAAGAGATACATAAATAAATGAAGAATGAAGACTATGAATAATTTTTGTGACAGCGTCAATCAATGTAGAAGAATAAAACATTATACAACAGTTTTATATATGTATTGATATAATTCATCTAAATTAGAACCTCTACATTTCAAGGCTTAAAAATTATTAATTCAAGTTAATTACTTATCAGATAAGTCTCGTCGTGCTACTCGACGAGCTTTTTGTGATAAAAAAAGTACACTGTACTCCTCATTCATCTGTTTTTTATCTGTTGACTCTTCTGATTTAAAGCAGCTGACTCTAGATATTATGAATTTGCAAAGGGTTATTATTATTATTACTGATTTTGATGTATAAAAAAATATTAAATCAAGGATTGCGCGCCCTTTTTTGAATTATTGAATAATAAACAAGTATTAAATATTGATTTGTATATTGGTAGAATATATCAATGCATGTATAGTATAACAGCTAGCCACCAGTTGTTTTTTTATAATTTTTCCTTTCCCTTTTGAGGGTCGAGGTTGCGAGTGCACAAAAAAGCACGTCGTGCTAATACATCAACAACTCTTATGTTTTTTCTACTTTTTTACCTCTTATTGGTTTTCTGTACGTTGATTGGTTGAACATAAAATATGTTATTAGTTAATTTATGGAAAATTCCTACTTATTAAATGAATATTAGCCCTAGAGTTGGTAAAATTGACCTACTGCCAGATAATTTCAGACTTTCTAGGAAAAATGTTGAGAGATGCAATTTAAATTATAGTAGCTTTGTTGCGTTTTAATCAGTTGAGTTTTTAAGATTTTCAAAATTATGAAACTATTACCAAGGACGCATTCTTAATCTCAATTCCTTATGATTTAATCTAAATCCTTGTTTGTGATAGATGATCTTATTTTATTAGCATTATCATATAAAAATTTCCCTTACTTTTCTCAACTCCAGACGTAAGTCTTATGCATAAAAGGATTTGACGTTATACAAAGCAAATATTTGAAGTTTGTTTTGGATACATAAAATAATAAAAGAAAAAATATCACAACAAAAACAATCAAATACCCCACTCATAAAGAGGTAATTTATACTTTTCATCATCTGTTTTTTCAAATGACAAAATATATCTATATTTAAATGTACATACATACCTATAAATTAAATATTTTCTTAGCAAAGAAAAAAAAAACCCTGTTTACACAAAAGTATTTTTTTTAATATTTGCATATTATGTAAAGTAATTGTATTTAGGACAAAGAATTTTTTAAAATTTTTTTTATGATGCAATTTTTACTTCTACAAAAGCTATCACAAATGCATTTAAATATGTTCATATATGACTATTTACGAATAGATAATTTTAATTAATTGTCCTACAAAGAAGTGTTACAAAAATAAGCACATTTTAGGTTGTCTCATTTTTGAACGTTTACAATAGACTAACTTCACAATAACTTGATGTGATAGAGCCATATATCTAATACTTATTAATGGAGTATAATGAGTTATTATTTGACGAGACAAATAATGGGAAATCAGGATTTTTTTTTTTGGTGGAACAATTGAGAGAATCATACTAAACCTCATTAATTGAATAGATTAAAAGTTTTAGTTGTTCTTTAAACCTCTTATCATCTTTATTCCACCTTTATTCTCACGTTACCAGGACGGGAGTTTATTGGTATACGAGTGAGCTCTGCCAAAAGAAGCAGACCGACTCACTCTGCCACCTTCTTCTCCGTATCTCTTGTTGTCAATATCGTCAACTGATCAAGGTACATCATTTTCCAAGATTCATGAGATCTGACAAAACTCGTCGCCTTGGATATAAGAAAAAACAAGGGTTTGCAAACGCACAGTTCCCAAATGCTGTCTCTACGAAAAACTCAAAACCTCTTCTGCTGTCAAGGAGCAAGAACCAGAAACAAATTACTATATCCATAGCTGAGAACACATTGATAGAAGATTTAAGGAGTTGAATGGATTGGGTGCACCAAGGCTCAAGCATTAATTTCTTTGAGCTCATCCTCATTGATACTTACCACAAAGCCATCAGGTGAGCTGGATCTACAGTCCTGATATAAAGTGCAGATAATAGAGAGGTCATTCTTCTTGAGGAAAGAAGGCCTGAGGCTTAGACAGGGGAAACAACTTCACCCAAATCATTGGTGGCTCTCGCCGTCCTGCCTGGCTCAGATGCAATTATCTCAAATTGCACAGAAAGCGTTATTGTATCCCTGTAATCCATATTTACATGTAATTCTATTTTCCACCGGGAATTTGAAAGTTAATGAATGTTAAATGCTCGTCATATGGATTAAAGACTTTTTATGGCTTCTCTAATTATTTATAAAGAGAATCGTTGAAGGGGCAGATCGTTTTATTTTACTTTGACTTAATAACATGATCCAATAACTTTTTTCGCCAAATTTACAGTCTTCCATGAATTTTGATTGCTGTACACGTCTTTTTAACAGACTTCAGGATAGATCCATATCGTCAACCAAGCAAAATTAAAGTACAATTCGTTGCCAATTAGGAACCTATTATATGAAAAATTAGGACGCATTCAAATATTAACACAAAAAGAAAAGATTGATTAAAATATCATGAGGTGTAACTATAATATGACAATCACAACGAGCTTTTTTTGTTCCATCACAACTTCGACTCTCAAAAATGAAAGGAAAAAATTGAAAAAACCTATGGATACATGTAGCAAGTTTTCTTTTGGACATCTGTCAATTTAAATAGTCACAGTTATGTTCGTTATCTTTATTGTATCTTGCAACTAGCTTCATTATAAAAGAAGCTACAACAACAACAACAAAAGGTCCCAAATTTTGTGGTTGTTAGCCAATTCTTTCCAACTGTGGAGTTATTCCTAAATTAATAGAAAGAACTTGCTCACACCTGAACAAATACTAATTTGAGTTGGACCCATTAACGTTCAAAACAATAATAAGGAGTAAAAAAGTAGAAGAATCTACAGCTAACAAGGAAGTACATACAGTGTACATTTTTATGTTGGTGGAGGTAACGGCGTGAATACTGTTGTGTGTATAATTCTACACAATTGATATGAGTTTACTAATCTGCTAGTACTCCTTGTTGCTTAATATTAATGTGCTCACAGAGCACCTAATATTAATTGATGCAGCAAGAGCTTTTGTGGCAATATTCGAAATTGCCAAGGGCTCAATTTTTTGAAAACCCCAGTGTCATACCACCAGGGGTGATAAAACTACAGGTTAATATTAATTTACCTATTTTTAAGATGAAGCTCCCCCATTTTAAGTATTAATTTATTGTATCCAAATATAACATTTGTTGATGTTGCTAAGAAAAGGTAAGAAAGGTGGATTTATTAAGTAGATATCTAACAATGAATCCCACTCCTACATGAATTTTAAAAAGATTGTGAAAATAGTCTAATATAATACAAAATCACGGCACAAAGATGAGAAAAGCGATTAAATGGGATTTTTTTAAAAATCCCAACAGCAAATTAATCTTTGATAAATTATGAATTGAGAATTCCTCACTTTCCTTCAATGATCATTTATAGCTAAAATCAGCATTAAAAATATTGTGATGCAATGGATCAAATTGTTTTTTAATGCTAATTATTGGGTTGACTCTCAGAAATAATGTTTTCTGTGCCAAAATGAAATTTATGTATTAATATTAAATATTTAAAAAATAAATAAATAATATCTTTATTTGTACATACATAAATTGCTAAAAAATGAGGGCTCATGCATCCCATGGCCCATGTTAGTCAGTATAAATAAATAAGTTGAATTTGTTGGATAAAACAAAGGACAAAAAAACAGTGACATTCGATAAAACGTACATTTTTAATGAGTTTAAATTGTTAAAAAGACGGATTCACAATAAACTATGACATGAAATTGTAGAATTACATACCTATGGCCAAAAGTGCAATTAAACAAGTCGAAATGAAAATGAATTAACAATTCCTATATTTATTAGTATTGACATACATATTATTATGTTAAATTTTCTTTCCCATACAACATTCGCTTTATGTTAAAAAATACGAATAAGTGCAGGCCTTTGAGAAATGGTTATGATGTAAGTGCTATCATCATGATAAATAATAGAAGATGTATCGTTAAATTTACTAAAGAAAAACAACAAGAATTTAATGTACATATGTATGTACATATTTGTATGACTAGGGATGAGCATTTAACAGAGACAAATTAGAGTTTCTTTATACAAAAAATAATATGTTTATTCTTTGATAAATTGTCCTGATGGAAATAACTTCTTCCTCTAAAGAAAGAATTTAATAATTTCTCGTAGATTAAATTAAAAATAAACAATAAAACTATAATATGAGTCAAGTTAGCAAGAAAGCAAGTTGTTTGTTTTCAAATATTCAAAAGGAGAAAATCCACTTTTAAGTTTTTTTTTACTTCATAAATATAACGGTCATATATTTAGAAGTTATTTTAAGACCTATTGCGCACGGTTTTTGCTAAAATATCACTTTTAATAAAGAAAACAAGGATTGTTGTCTATCCAAGGGAGCAATCGGATAAATGTTTGAACTGCATAAGGAGCCAATATGGCTCCTGAAAAAACGTCCATCTCTTTCATAGCCCCAGAGATTTAATTACTTGTGACTTGATAAAACCAATTCCAGCACGAAATCTGTACACGAAAACAATCCCCAAAAGCTATATATATATATATATATATATATATATATATATATATATATATATATATATATATATATATATATATATATACATATATGTAATGCACCTTAATTTTAAAAATTTAAAGTGTCGTAGATGCGTTCAATGACGGATTTTCACTAAACTTACGGTCCAATATAAAAAATTAAAATTGTTGATGCTATGTTTTACCCGTCTCAGGCATCCTAACTTTTAGATATCAAGGTATCTATATTATGTTTTGCATAAAATAAAATAGTCAACTAAAACAATAATAATAATAACAACAACAGAGATATTTTAGCCCAAAAAACAGGACACTTAATGCTATATACAGGGTCTTACATACAATTTACATTTAAAAATCCTATCAATATTCACGGAGATAGGTACTCATGTGAATCCATCCAATATACTTGACCTTCACAGTGAATTACATGATTCATTGATTAAATCCAAGTTTCGTCCGGGAATGCGTAATTTATTCCTTACTAACTTTCACTACTAATTTTTTTTTTGGACTCGAGGTGCAGTTCAAAATTACTGAGATACATATGATGCAACAATTAAAAACCTAAGCAGGCCTACCTACGTATATAAGCTATATAAGCTTCCCCTATTACACACTCAGGCTTTCTACAGTCTTTCCACTTGAAAACATGAATTTACATTTAAGACACACATATCAATTGTAGTTTTCATGTTGAAAAGATCTAAATAAGTATCAAAAGTAAGGAAGGATCATGTTTATAACAAGTTTAGTTTCACATGTGGTGAAAATAGAGGAGCCCTCTGGTGGTGGTGGTGATGCAATTCGTTTCTCATCCATGATTGCACACACTGTGCAAACTATTCCCTCTACACCCATCCCTCCGCCAATATCTTCCTGTTCCTCATCCATATGCTCTAGTAAAAAGGAATATATAACTATGGTGGCCCATGTTGTAGCACCCTTAGGTAAAGGTACGCAGTACATGATGAGTTATTTGTTCTTAGGTAATTACATAGTACCCTCCTCTTCATATTTAGTTTCTTCTTCGGATTCGAAGCAGAAGCTAGCTTCCTGGATGGAGGACGCTTGTAGGGAAATGCTTAAGTGCAGTATTTTATACAATAAAGTGAGTATTTGCGAATCAAACTCACATATGAGTATTATTTTTTACATGTATGTAGTGTCAGACTAACAGCCTTTTCATAGAAAGCAACGAGTTTTCCCTTTTACTTTTGACTCTATGGAAACTGAAAGTATTTTTATAGTCTATGTATTAATTATTCTTTTACATAAAAAGTCAAGAAACTATTTCATTTGCCCTCTTAAAGATATGAAAAATATTTTTTCTCTTGTACCTATTACTAAACACACGAATTAACATTTTTTCGTACGAATTCCTCCAGACTCAAAGACAACCCTGGTTAGAAACAGCTTGTAAGGACATGATGGCTATTCCATCAGGGATCGATAACACAGTATCTCGTCCAGCCTGGCTCAAAACAGCTCTCAAAGACATGAATGACTTGAGTGGTATGGCTAAACATCGACTGAGGAAATATAGGATTGTAATGGTTCGTCATGGAGAGTCGGAATGGAACCGGGACAAACGCTTCTGCGGATGGTTCAATGCCGGTCTCTCAGAGAAAGGTATGATAGGATCAAAATAATTAAAATCATTTAAAGCTATCATGTCTCCAATATATGTACACTAATTAAGGATATGGAGAAGCCTTGAGTGCTGGAGACGCACTATTAAAAAAAGGCTATACATTTGATGTGGCATTTACTTCTGTTCTTGATCGCTCTAAAATTACATGTGACGCCATTCTTGAGCGCCTTGGTCTTAAAGGAAAGATCCCTGTAAAGGAATCATGGAGATTGAATGAGCGTCATTATGGAGGCCTCACCGGTATTCCTCATAAAGAAATGATTGTCAAACATGGAAAGGAGCAAGTTCAGGTATGGCTAATTTTACATATGTTATTAAGTATGTCTAGCATACCGTCATTGATACAGTCAAATCTGAATACTAAGTGTGAAAGACATAGTTGTGTACCTAGCTATTTCTTTAAATCAAGAGTCATATTTTACTCATACATGTTTTTTGTTTTTGTTTATACATTTGTACATTGCGAAGGAAAAAAATCTAAAGTATTTCAACTCCTTTTGTACAAACTTTATTTGATGTATAAAAAAATAATAATTACATTTATCGTGGATCCTGTACATTTCCTAAAATGATTCGCCGATCACGTCGAGTTTTTTGTGCTCTCACAATTTCAACTCTCAAGAGGGAAAGGAAAAATTTGAAAGAACATGGTAGTTATCCCTCTGTTTTTTTCTTTTTGCCAACTTTTTAATTTTGCTCAGAGTTATTAAACTGCTAAAAATTAATAGTTAATTAGAAAAATTCTACAAAATCCTTGATTTGATGTATTATATAATGTATCATAATTATAAATAATTCCCTTTTGAAGTCCATAGTACATAGAAGATATTTAATTTGCTTTAAATCAGAAGAACCAATTGAGAGAAAACAGCTGAAACGAGAATACATAACATAGTCATTGTGACTTTTACAATCATCTATCACTTTGAGCTTCATATTAATAAATATGTTACATTTTCAATAACCTATAAAATGACAATTTACAAATATGATTAATAGTGCATTTGTATTAAGGAGGTCATGATATTAAGCTATTTTTGTACCTTTGTTTAGGAATATTGAAAAGGTCACTTCAATGGCTGTCTTCACACTAAAAACACATACAGGTTTTAAAGCGTTGTAATTGATTATATGTAATATGATTATATACTCAGCAAAAGTCTTAATTGAATTCTATGCTTTTATTTATTAAATAACAAACTATTATTATCTGGTTTTTATACATATAATGACAATGTATTTTTCCCCCAAAACATTCAGTATATATCTAGAAATTCTATAAGTATGAATAAAAAAAATAAAATTGAAGTACTTGCCATGCCTCCATATTCAAAGAGAGTTAAAATTATATTCTTAGAAAACCAAATTTAAAAGATGTCAAAGTACATTCAATACGAATCCTATTAAACATACTTTTTGTACGTCAAAAGCATCAAGTTCCCTCTACTAATTTAATAAACTTTTTGACTTTAGAAAATCTTTTTTTTAAAGTCATCCTCAAAGCAGGAAATGAAATCTTCGATAAAGGGATTTAAATTTGAAATTTAAATTTCCTTGCTATTTAAAAGAAAAATTTGTCTTGAGAGCATTTGAAGTTGGATTTTCACAAAGTTCCTTCTGATCGTCATAATTTTGAAGGATCTAATCTTACTCTCTTCTTCAAACTTTAATTTAATTAATTATAATTCCCTTTCAAAATAGGAATTTGTAGAAATGAAAGTAAATTACAATTTCTGAAAAAAAAAAAAAAAAAAAAAAAACTACTACCCGGTGAAATCTCTAAATAGATTCATTCAATAGCAGACAGAGTGTGATATATTCAAATTTGGCTTGTCTATGTCAAAATACTTCCTGGTATTGAAGCAAAAGCAAAAAGCGTTACAACCATTTTCTGTATCTCCTACATAAGACAAGGTGAATTATCACATGACATGAACGTCACTCAACAAGACTGAACAATTGACATTTAAAAAGAACAAACAAAAAAGCCTCAACTCTCAAATTTCCCTTTTCAAAATGATGAGCCTCTGTGACTTGACACCTCGCTTGTTTATAGGAATAAAAATCCACCGAAAAATAACTGATGTGCTCACAAAATTTTCCCTCCTATGCATACACAAGAACTGAAACAAAGGAAGACCCATTTTTTGAAAAGGAGGAAAGTAACTAAATGATATATTGGTTTTTTTCCCTTAGTGCCTATGTCTGCTCCTACTCTCGATCTCTCTTAGGTAAAATACTTTCTGCTTTTGGATCTGACCATTGATGAACTGAGCTCAAACTATATCATCTAGTTAACCCTTGAACCTATTTCCATGATTAAATAAATACATTATAGTCCTACGTAGACGTAATTGACTAACTTTCACGTGAACCTTTTTTTATGACACACTTTTTAAGGTATTGTAATATACTCTCAGTTGTTTTCATCAGTTGATTCTTTTGGATTTAAAGGAGCTGTATTATGAATTCTAAAGGGCATTTATACTTCTTCACCTACCTGAACCTACATGGCAAAACTATACTTACATAGCTACCAGTTGCTTTTTTCCTTCAAATATTTCTTTTTAGTCCTATTTTTTCCTCTTTTTGAAATAAAAATTGATAAATAAAAGTAATATTGGTCTATGTTCCTTGTCGTCATTATCTTTATTGTATATTAAAAACTTGCCTCCCACAAGAAACATAGTGATAAAAAAAAAAAAAAAAAGGAAGAGGCTCAAAACCACTTAATGGTCAGCACTTTCTTCCACACTGTGGAATCATTCTTTATTTAATGATAAGGAAATACTCAGAGATAAACAAGAGCTCATTATACGTAATCTGCGACCCATCAATTTTCAAAACACTGATAAGATTAAAAAAATAAAATAAAAATTAAACAATCAACAGCTGACAACAAAATAATGTGTACATTTTTATGTTTGTGAGGAAACACGTCTTAAACTTTTTATTAAAGGAATTATTTTGAAAAAAATAACCCCATCAATATATTGAAAATTGTCAACTGACATTATTTTTTTCACATCTCTGGTTATAAAAAATATTATAGCCCTGTGAAACAGCATATGTATCTGATGATAAAATTCCCTGTTTTTTTTTTGACAATTTCTACATCATAATATGTAAATCTTTATTAATACGACACTAAATAGGATAAAATATCATATTGATAAGCTGATAATAAAGTAGAATAAAGTAAAATTGGCTGCAAGGAAGTTGAATCTCCTCTTTTAACCAAGGTTGTATGTATTTATTTTCTATAAAGATACAGCTCATTATTCATAGATCAGTAATAGAAGTAAAGAAGTAATTTAAATGACAAAAAAGAACTTGAGCATCTCTTAAACTTAACGAAATACTCTTCTGCTTAACCTATTTATATTCACACTATTTGGAATGATTACAATTTAGTCCGGTCAACGCTTGACAATTTTACTGCGGACTGGGGGGTTGAAATATTAATAATAACAATAAACGTGAATCCACTGTGTAATCATATGGAACTTTATTAGCACATTGCTCCAATATAGCAATGCTATTATAACATTAGGAAGTAATAGCTTTATTAACACTTTGTTCCAACAATACAACATATCATAAAAAACTATCCGTAACGCTAGATCAGTGGGAGCCCTGAGCTTGTTTCTTTGCAAGGAGATAGTCCCACCTGGAGGTAATGGCAGACAAAGACACTCGCAGTGTGTTGCTTATGCCCAATCTACTCCTTTGCCTTGTTTTGGTGGCTGTCACTACAGAAAACTCCGTTTCAAACGGATAGGACGTTGGAAATGGCAACAGGGTCACAAATAACAAAAGAGTGCGGAGAACATGTAGTAGGCAATGTAGCTTGTTGCCCGTGAAATCTGATGAGTCAATTAATAATTATTATCAACCTAAAAATAATTAAGAACTACCCTGTACAATTAATTATAATTTTTAGTAATTTGTATTTATACACAATATTTTCTTCTTCTCCTACAGTCTGTAGATGAAGTATTATCGTCCCAGACTTAGATAATAAATAAAGCAGAAATAACTAATTAATTTTTGTGTGGCCCGGTACTGATTGATCCACAGAGCGGTTATGGACCACTGGTATAGATTACTCTAAAAACAAATACAACAACGTTGAAGGATGTCATAGGGGGAATTTGAGGAAATATGTATCATACAAATATATATTCATAAACTGTGGGGGAATGGATATTGTATTACTCTTTGCTTTTGCTTGCATAAGTGCAGTTTTATCAGTTAACCATTCACTGATTTAATTACTTCTTCCTTTTCACAGGGGTACCACAGGGTAACAAAACTATTATATTATACATAGATACCAGCATTTTTTGTTAAAAGATTACCCAGGATTGTATTGTGAGTTTCCTTATGCCCTACTCATTGTACTGATGAAAGTGTATTGGATAATACAACTACCCACAAGGTATCTATGTATTAGAGATACAAATGAGCTATATAAATTATACCGACATATGTTGTTATCTTGATATGCACACAATATATGTACATACAAGAAACATATGTGCGTGCATATAAGCCTTATATTCCAGCATGACTTATTTATAACATAGTGTGATTTTAATATAATATAATGAAATTCTATTTATAAATGAACATAGATCACGAAAAACATTATCATTTTGATTGATTTTTATATATCGGAATAAATATATGTATTTGAGTTATTCTAATGATTCACTTTAAAAAGATAATTTATTTTGAGTGAATCAATTTGTTTCTCTCAGCTTCGAAAGTTTTTAAAAATCTTTCTAAATCTGAAGTGAATATTGTATTTGAGATATTACATTTATATTTCAAAATGTAAATATATGCTTATATGTACATAGGAATGGTATTCAAAACCAGGGCTACCATTAATGTGCAAATACATTTTTATTTCAAAAGATATGTACTAAATGGACTACTGACATCTCTCTCCCTTTATTTTAAGTTACAATATTACATTATTTTATTCAAATATTATATTTACTATTTACTTATTCTCTATTTATGTACTTGTCAAATACTTTATGTCTCTTTTTTAAATACTTTTATATACATAATATGTCATAAAAGGTATTATTATAATCCATTGTCATAAAAATAGAAATGGAGACGCTCCTACGATGTTCCACCTCCTCCAATGGAACAAGATCATCCCTATTACGACTCCACTACCAATCACCCACGCTACGAAGGAGCAAGTATTCCTAACTTTGAGTCCCTTAAAGATACAATCGCTCGTGTTTCTCCTTACTGGAAGTCTGATATTCTTCCTCAGATCTCTGCTGGAAAAAATGTGCTTGTATCTGCTCATGGCAACTCACTTCGTGGTATGATTAAGGTACTTGAAGGACTATCTGGCGAGGAAATTTCAAAGGTTGAGGTTCCTACGGGTGTTCCTTTCATCTACGACTTGGATGAGGATTTGAAGCCCATTGGACCACGGAAAGTCATTGTAAATACGAATAAAGTAAGGATAATTCTTTTTCTTTTTTTAAATCAATGATTTCTAATTTTATATTGCTGTTGATTATGTGTTATAGCCCAAGATAGGGATCAATGGATTGGGACGAATTGGTCGACTTGTACTAAGAGCCTCTATTTCTTTAGGAAACTGCGAGGTTAAGGCTATTAATGATCCCTTCATTCCTTTGGACTATATGATGTATTTATTGCACTATGATTCCACTCATGGAAAAACGAGTTTTGAGATCTGTGCATCCTCAGATGGAAGGTCTATCCTCGTCAATGGTCATACTATTAAAGTATTTAACTACAAGGATCCAAAAGATATTCCTTGGGCTCAAGCAGGTCAGAAAAAAAACCCACAATTTTTATTTATTCCTTAATATGGTTGAATGTTTACCAGGAGCTGACTATGTCGTTGAGTCCACCGGAGTATTCACATCAACAGAGAAAGCTTCAGCCCATTTAGCTGGTGGTGCAAAAAGAGTGATTATTTCTGCACCTTCCCCGGATGCTCCTATGTTCGTTCTTGGAGTCAATGAAAGTAGCTATGATCCAGATACAATGAAAGTAATTTCTAATGCAAGCTGCACTACAAACTGCCTTGCTCCTATTGCCAAAGTTATCAATGACAACTATGGAATCCTTGAAGGTACTAACATAAGTCTTTAAATAGGTATGCAACTTTTGAACATTTCCCTTTGAGGAAGAAATAAAAAAAATAAGGAAGTTGTCGTATGAGATCCACGAAATATATCAAGCATTTTCGCCATTCAAAACTTAAATGATGTTATTTTAATTGATCCTAGTTAGAGCAGTAGATAATACATTTTTCTCCCTCCTGAGTCATAATAGTCAGCTTATTTCAGTAATATGTCTTTCATCAACACGCAGTAGCACCATATTAGGTCTATCTTCCCCCTTCTCCTCATGCTCAAAGAAAGTAATATCCCTACATATAAAAATAAGTACACCTTAATTCCCTTCCAGGACTCATGACAACCGTTCATGCCGTAACTGCAACCCAAAAAACAGTGGATGGACCCTCAAACAAAGACTGGAGAGGTGGAAGAGGAGCCTCTCAAAACATTATTCCCTCTTCAACAGGAGCTGCAAAGGCAGTTGGTAAAATCATTCCTGAATTGAACGGAAAGTTGACAGGAATGGCCTTTAGAGTTCCTACTCCTGACGTGTCAGTTGTGGACTTAACTGTCATTTTGTCCAAGTGAGAAGGATTAACGTTATTTCAATAATGTGTTATTCGACAATGTATTCTTTTAGAGACTGTGTCTATGAGGATTTAATGAACAAATTTAGAGAAGCCTCTCGTTCAGATGCAATGAAAGGGATTTTGGGAGTCATGGATACAGACGTCGTCTCCTCTGACTTTATTGGAGACTCACGCTCTTCTCTGGTCGACGTTAAAGCCGGGATTCAACTAAGCCCAAAGTTCCTCAAAGTAAGTTATCTTTTTTTTCTTTTCTTTTTGCCTAATGCATGTCTCAATAACTTTGGTTCGAATTAATTAACTTTCTTTTACAAAGTAGATTCATGAGTAATCAGCATGCAACTTTGTAACTATGTACATAAAACACAAATGTAATAAGCCATTATACCTATAAATTATTTCAATTCAAAACATATTGAGAGTGGGTAGACTGTTTATATTATCTTCGTCATTTATTTAAAACAAAATTTATCCTTAATTAGTGGACCCTTTTAAAGATATTTAGTATATTGTATGTATGTGCAAAGAAAATAGTAATATTACATGCAATGAACAAACAGCTCCATCTATATATAATGCCTACAGGTATTATGTTTAGCGTATAATACTTTGAAATGAAAAACTTGCTGTTAAATATGAATACAAGTCCTTCGAGAAAAAAAAAGAGATCAATTTTTACTCACATACAGCAAGAAGAGATTAGGTTCGATTTGCTTAAGTGCAATTTAGCTGAGTTGACTAGTTTACTCATTGTAGGTACACATATTCAAGAAATAATAAGTAATAACGTAATGTAATAATTGCCAACCACTAAAATTGGATTACTTAATATGTAATATGTAAAGTTTTTTTTATGTTTTAACCAAACTTACATTAACAAAAACAAAGAAAAAAATAAAATTTAGGAAAGAGCGCTGTCAATAAAATATCTACACAAGTTCATAATTTTTTATAAATTCAAGTTTAGGTTGAAATCCAAGGTGTTTACTTCTATGATCTTAGATTTTAATTTACATATTTACTCAAGTTTATGTTAATTAAGGATATCTTTATCGTCTTACTAATGAATAGGTTCGAAACGAAAGGAATACGTTTTATTTCATATACAATTTGAAGATGTATCAAATTAATATTCATTTCTTTTCGTATGATGAATATTGATGTATTGAATATATTACTTTAATATCAGTCTTGTGACTTATTCAAATCCCTTCTTTGATATGATTTATCGTTATTAAGATTATTTTTAAACATTCTGTATTCTGTTCCTTCAATATCAAAACATTCTCATTCAAAATGAGCAAACTCATAAAACGTATAATATATCAATATTATTATTTCTATAGGTTGTTTCATGGTACGATAACGAATATGGATACTCTTGTCGAGTTCTGGATTTGATTCAATTCATCTATGCCATGGAGAAGTAAAAAAAGCAGGTTTTTGACATTTATTTAACTTACATACATCAAAATGATGTTAACTGTGTGTGTGACACGTCCTCCGCCACTCTAATACATTTTAAAATAGTCCATAATAAAATATGTAATTCCACTTATAAATGAAAAAATACAAATACAAATAAATAAAAATTATTGGTGACCTACATATGTATTTTACGTTCACTTATTTGATTGTCAATGATGGTATCCTGCCCACATGACACAAAGTGCTACAGTTAATTGTATTATTTGTGTTTCGAATCTTCTAATTACATTTCATATTCTTGGTGTGTCTCTGAAATAAATAACCCCTTACTTATTATATATACGTGCTAAATGTTTCATTTATTCTGTTTAATTTTATATGATTCCCACCAGGTGGAGGGAGTTGTCTGCCCCTCCCCCCTGTAAACAGTAAAGCGTATTAATTCAACTTAGAAAAATTGTCAAAATTAAAAAGAAGGTGTATTGTTGACTTATTTGCTCATAAACTCTAACTTAATAAAACTGCGCCTTCTTGGAGCTATGAATATTTAACTAATTTGTTCCTACCCTGCTGTTATGGGGGATGGTACTTCTGTATGGGTCGGAGAGAAGGCAGAAGAAATATGGAAAGAGAGTAATACTATTACTTACAAATTTATTATTCACATCAGCTGTATGTGGTTATGATTTTGGAGGGAGGCAAAGGCATCACTGCTCTAGGGAGAAGAACTGACTAAGGAGGTTATGTCCTACTGTCATTATATTTATATCATAACTTTATTAAGCATTTTTATCAAAATCTATAACAAAGGTATTTAGATGGGCAATTATTTATCTTTTTCTTTAGAGGGATATGTTTTTACAACAATGATCTAACTAAGAGTGAAAATGAGTTAAGAAAAGAACAAAAGTGCCAACCGAGCTTTTTAATATAACGCGAATTGTAAAATAAAATTAATGTCTTTGTTATTGAGTAAATAAAACAAAAGCATTCATAAACACTGTATGAAAACCTATGCACACTAAACACTGTGTCATCAGTTAAATTCAAAGATATTTATTTATTCTTTATGGAATCTTCTCATCTTTTTGCCTTTCTCATTTGTAAAACCAATTCCCAATTGTTTTGTACTCAAATAGAGGAATGCATGTTCTTGTGCGATCTTAAGGAGCACACATACTACAGACAACTTAAGGGTTTTATCATACCCTCCATTTATCATAAAACTGATATTCTCTACATACTCTATAAAAGATCCATCCCGTAGAGAAAGAAAAATATGGAGGTGACAAGGATTTTTGCTTGACTAGATTAGGCAGAAAGATAATTAATATTCTGATCATGAATACTTTAATAAAGTTGTTGTATCTTGTCCTCTTTATATTCTTCTTTCTCTATGATCAATTCCTAAAGATGAGTGAACTTATCCTTTGATGGTGTTGAAATGTGACTGAGCAGTGCCATCTGGTGAGTGAAAAAAACAAAGTTTAATATTTTCTTTTTTCTGACTCTTTCCATCTTATTTAAATTACTTTGTAGTAAAGGATTGGAAGGATTTCGTAGAAAAAGAACTTTAGGATCCCAAGTTTTGAAGATAAATACTTTTTGTACTATATTATAAATTTACTTTTTAGGGAAACATGGTAGTGCAAATTAATTCTCTATTTGAGAAACAAGATTATGAAAAACTATCTTCTGACTATAAATGATGATAATAGCAGTACTAAGAAACACACACGTATCATAAATAGACATGCATAGGGATGCAAAGTTAAATCAAAGCAAAACAGTACAACTTCATATATGTAAGTCCACAGATGTGAATTATTGACACTCTTTTTAATATAAATGCACTATCAACTAAGTAAATACTCAATAAATGACACAATCATTGACTAACAATTGACACCATAAATAGTATTTTTACTAACACATGCTGTTGTTTTTAAAATGCATCATTTTGTGTTAATACTAGTATACAATACAAAGACATGTTAACTTAAATAAAGGAGTCACGTAAACAGATAATGGTCTCATTAAGGTTATACATATAATACGTCTATAATACAATACTATCGAGTACATATCTGACTTTCAAGTCGCATACTAAATTTAATGAACAAGGAAAGCTTATAGACAATTAAAGATTCATGTGATTCAAGAGAATTGATGAGGGTTTTGTGAGAGATATTGTGAGACTCAATGTCATTTTAAAGGATTGAAAGGATTTTGTTGAGGTGAGAGAAGGTGTCCGCAAATACTATTTGGTGTCTCTCCATATTGGTTCTGCTGATTGTTATTTGACGATATTAAATAATACACAAAAGCTACTTAACATTGTTGCAAACTCTCAACTCAACAAAACAGAGAAGAGGGAATTCAAATTGGTTACCAAGATAGGAGTACCAACTGATGATTTTCTTTTCTTCCTTAAGCTCTACGCTATTTCTACTCATTTCTATGCTTTATGTATGGGTCATCCCTACTTAAAAAAAAATAAACTCAGCTTCAGGAAAATGAGAGGAAGCTAAATAATTTGATGCAATTATGGTTTAAATTTAAGTTAATAGAATTTGTTGCTCGGAAATATGGAGCTCAATGGGTTTTTTTTAGCATTTGCAAGGAAATTCAATCTTTTTTAAAATGGAGTTGTTTTAATTAATAAAAGATGTCGTGCTTTTGAAGATTTGATAAGTCAAATTTCCCTGGTGGATTCTTCACACATTGACGTTCTTTTGATTTGTAAATCTATATTACGGATATTATATGTGTGAGTTGATTTTTTTCAATCCCGAAGTGATTAAAAATCACTAAATAAAAAACAAGTACAATAGACTGCAGTAGTAGTGTGCAGAAGTATTTGAGATGATTTCGTACTCCTTCTGTGCACTGCTACTATATTAACTCTACCGTGAGTCTTTGATTTCTGGCGAATTTTAGCTCGAAATTGAATGAAAATTTACACATTTAGATGGATGATTTTTTCTTAGTTAAGGACTCTTATCAGGCACTTGGCATCTCGTTTAAAAGCTATGTGTCTCAGCACTTTAATTAATTCCTTATTAATCCATTTCATGCAATATTCAAGATGGTATTTAAGTACAAAGGCTTTGATCGACTTATGGGTCTCCTACCCCCCCCCCCCCCCCCCCCATGAGTCTCTTTAGGTCAAAACAAAGACTGGAAATAAAATTTGCATTAAAAACTCTGGCGTATCATCATTTGTTAATGCACAAAATGAGTATCCTTCTAGGATTAAATTGAAGTTAAATTTAGATAAGAGGCGAAATTAGCTCAAAAAGTAAGGTCTGTTTTCTTGAAAACCGTCGGACTCTCGAATTTTTTTTTACAGTTTTGAAATTAGTGTGCAAAGTTGAATAACTTTTATTATACTTATACCCCTTAAGATTTTTGACTATTGACCAGTGTTGTTGGCTAGACATTCTACTTACCAATCGCCCCTTTTAAAGATCTATAGATATTTAAGACCACAACAATGTGACATTTACAAATAATAGTTGATAATGTGATAATCGACTCTATTCAAGGGCACGTACAAGAATTTGTGCACGTAACCATTTGTAACTATGTAATATCTAAATATTGTAACTATATAAAGTCCAACAGGGAGAATAATAAAGTCAGACGTACACTACTCTCATTTACTGTCGTATCCGTATCCAACAAGTGTAATTAGTTATTTTTTAAGTAACTATGAACTGCTCAGTAAATACATAGTAGCATATACAAATATCAAAGTTATATTTAAATTATTATTGGCAAATGATAAAACATAATAAAAGGTATACCTTTATGAAATACATTATAAACAGTTATTTATAATATTTTATTCTTTAAATTCATAGAAGAATGAGAATTCCAAATTTATTAAAACTTTTTGATTCATACTTCTTAGGAATGAATTTTTTAAACGTGTTTTTTTAAGATCTTGTTAAATTTTACAATCAAAGTTTTCATTCTTGTTTTGCTTTTATTAATTTTGTGAAAAGTTCCTCAAAATGACATATTTTCATTAGAAATTCAGGAAAGGTACATTTTTGGGTAAAAAATGTCTCTCATGTTCTTATCTATATATCACTTAAAATTGCGATGACTAAGAGATAGAAAAAAAACTTTTCATGCCGTATAAAAAGTGCCAAAGATAGATTTATGGTTTGTTTGTCCTTTTTATTTTATTTTTCTCATTTCTGGTGATGGATTATTTCGTTTTTCTACATAACTTTATATCTTATTGTGGGAGTTTCTAGCATTGACTATGGTTCTTAAGATTTATTTTTGAGGAGTAACGTTAGAATGAAATGATTCCTATTTCCAGGCTCCAAGGCATTGGAAGAACAGAGGGTTGTCACATTCTCATTAATATGAGACGTATGTTACGTCAGAGGAATATTTTCTGCTGGGATACTCATTCGTTACATGTTTATATAATTGACATATACTATATTTGCTGTATAATTTCAAGACTTTTTGGTAGTTTCGGGAATTGAATTAAAGAAACATGAAGTCCTTGCATGACAGTCATTTAGAGATGCTATCAGGTGAAAGCAAATTTTTACAAACAGTTCAATATTTTAACGAAAATTTATCTATTGACTTTGAATATATAATTTTGCTTTAGATCTCGCCCGTTTCATAAAGTTCAATTAAATGAAAATTGGTTTTTAGTATGTTTTGTTTGTATTCAAAAGTTTATAAAGTTATTTTTGAATGTATTCCACTTAAACTTGTAAAGGACTATGATTACTTACTTCACAAATGTTCAACAACATACTGTAAATTGTTCAAATATCGAGCTTTCATTCCATTGCCCAGTATTCATGTAAATATTAACATTTTGATTTTTTTTTCAGAGGGCTGAATGATTGAGGGTCAACAGTTATCCCTCGTGTAAATTACTAACTATAAGTTGCAAATTGTGCATTTGGGCGCCAATCCAATCGAAGTGAACATTTGGTCTCTGATATTAATTGGTTGTTAACCTGTATATGACCTTTCTCCCCATAAAAAGTACATACACTGAAGAAAAATTGAAACTATTCTTTGAAAATCTGTTAAAAACGGTCACCAGTCAAGTTTCGAATGATAACTTTCGGGTCTAAGTTTCCACCTCAAGAAGATAACTGAGGTACTCCTCATTTTGCTGATTCTGGTGCTGAATAATTGATAATGATTGGCAAATAATGAATAATTATCCTCTGTTTTCCAACCTTTATTTGACAATTTTATAAAATAATTTTACAAAGGCCTATAACTCGAATATGAAAATGTATTTGTATGTACCAGGCTATAAGACCATCGGATTTGTCTTTTTTATATATCTTCTGCAGGGTCTTTATTTATTCCATACAGGTGATAAAAGGAAATGAATAAAAAAATGGAAATTTGAGTTTCATAAAAAACATAAATAAACATTTTAGCATAAAGTTAATTTCCTTATACATAATCTGGTGCTACAAAATATCACTTATTAATCAGACCGGATAGGCTAAAAGAATATTGAAAAATTTTAAACTTTTAATAAAAGTGTTTTTTTATATCGTTAAACAATAGAATCAAGTCTTTTTGCATGGCGTATAGAAGCAAATGAATAGTATGTTGTAGGATCCGAAGGATATTTCCGGGACAAGACATGAAATTAAGTGATTTTTTGAGATTGAGCAGTATACCAAGCTGCAACCGAAATTATGATAGTCCTTCAATGCGAGCCATCATGCATTTACTGCTCTTTCTTCATAGGAACAGTTCTTCTTAAAAGTTAATATCCCAACAAACACAATGACTTTTACAAGTCAAGGCTCCATACCCTTTAAATTTTTCCAATTCATTTTTATAATCTCAGTTAAAATGATAATTCAGGCCGGACAAGTATGACAAAAAGTAAGAGATTAAACCCTTCTTTTTTGAACTTTTTGAGATGTTTCTTTTCTGAGATGATTGTTTTGACATGGGATCCAGATCTAGTTCACTATGGTTGTAGTTGACCAGTAATATTTGAAAGTTTTTTTTGGTTTTCTTTGGCTTCGATTATATTTTATCTTGGAGGGATTATTTTCTTGAAGCAACTCATTATTAACTGCTTTTGAAAGTTCGTCCTCATTAAATTTTTCTCATGATTTTTCCTTGCTACTATACTCAGTCTCAATCAAAGCATTTCAAACCAAATTGACCTTAGATGAGAAATTTTGAGTAATAAAAGATTTAGCAATATTATTCTCAATTAACACAAATCCCATAGACACAGCCCAATTCACCAATACCTCGCCAATCCTATCATCATTATGACCTTAAGACAGTTTCTGAAAAATATTCAGCTGTAACGCATATAGCACAACATTTTTCTAGTCCTAAGTAGGTTATTCTCGTCTTAAAACTTTTAGTCAGTATAAATCCAGAAATATCGTTTGCTAAAGTAACCTTAACAACAAAATTTTCGTTCATAAGACCCTTTAGCCTCTTTAATAGTATCCACGATGTCTCCATACTTCTTTATCTTATCATTAATATCTTCCATTTTTATATCCTGAAATGGAAAATGAATAGTCATGTTTTTGTATAAATAATTGAATTCATCTTCATCTTTTCTTTGAGATTTAATACCTTTAATAGAATCTTTCAACCCTTTGAAGTGACTTTTCAATATATATAAAGCTTTAATTTCCAATTCTTTCTTCAAATTAATACAGTAACTCTATTTTTATCAGCCTTTGTTCCCAAGCTGTGTGAAGCCTGTTGTTGTCTTGATGGAATACAACACCCTTTCTATTGGCCAATTCTGGCCGTTTCTGGTCAATCGCTTGCTCCAATCTGGCCCGTTTTGACAATATAAGTCCGAATCGAGCATTTGGCTCGACAAAAGTTGCTCATAATGGATGATTCCTTTCCAATCCCACCAAACACATGGCATAACCTTCTTGGCTGTTCATCTGAGCTTGGCGATTGTTTGAGACGTTTCACTGTGCTTCGATCACAATCTTTTTCGGCTATTGTTATCCTAAGCGACCCATTTTTTATCGCCAGTCATCATACACTTAAAAAATGGATCGATTATGTTACGAGTCACTAAGATCCATTCGGTCCAAGGGGTTCTTACATCGAGCTTCTTCGTAAGACCAGTCATATGGAAATGGTTCCAAACGGTTTTCTAGCTAATCTTCAGTTCCTGGGCAACCGAGTGCTCACATGCCGATCCAACTCGACGATTTTCATTATTTTATCGACATTTTTAGTGATTGGCCTAGCAGAGCGTGCCTCATCTTCGACGTCCGTATTATTAGAATGAAATTGTTGGAACCACTGCTTTCCTGTTGCATTCAATACTGTGTTGGGTCCATACGCAACACACATTTTTTTGGCCACCTTTCTATCAAATTTTCTCTTTTTTTACTTCCATTTCGGAACACATTAACACACACCTTGCTTCACCAAAGACAAAAATGTAAATGAACTTTGTTTTAAGTGTACTTAAGCATACTTTAAGCTTTTTTTAATGCAATGCATTCATCGTGAGGTATAGCTTATTAAAGACATATAGCGAAAAACCCTCAGAACTTTTTACTTAACCTAATATTATGTGTATAATAAATCATAAAAACAAAAATATATTCCTTCTACAACCTTCAACTATAGGGATGTCGCAAAGATTTCAAAAAATACAAATTAAAAGCTGAAAAAACATTTATTTAGAGTTTTTTTTTCTTCATCACAATCTCAAAAAACAACACCACATTCCATAAATACGTAAATCTCCTTCCATTCAAAATTAAATCATAATAGTCATAATCGAAAATAAGAAGTACATTTTTTTTCCATCTTATCTCAAGTTCAGAGCAACTTATCGAACTATTGAAAGTATTGTTACAAACTATACACTTTTTTTAATACTTTTATTCATTGCTATGTTCCATTTCTTCCTTTTTTCATATTGAATAATGACTCTCAATCTTTAGTGTACACTAAAAAATCAAAAAACAAAACAAAAAAAACAATTTGTTTACCACAAAAACAAGATTCACAAACCTTTTTTCCATTTTCGTCCCATTCGTCATAAAAGCAAATATAATGTAACCATTGGAACCTAAACACAAAAATATTGTTAAGTAGGCAGTGTTATGAATTTTCTTTTGTCTAGATGTACATTATGGATCAAAGTAGTTATTTATCTACTTATTTAATGGTTTTTCTAACACAACCATTCTAGATAAAATGTGAGAACAAAGATAGACGATAATGGAAAACTAGTTATAATGCTTTATACTTTTTATTTGGTGATATTTGTTCTTGAAGCACGCATTATTATGAATATAAAAAATGTATTCATTGTCACATTTAAAGGCAGACCATCAAATTAGTAAACAAGGAATTGAAACTAAATTTATACTTTTATTTATTCTATTTATGGTGCTTTCATACAGATACAAAAAAAAAAAGAATTAAAGAAGCTGACCTTTGTACTTTAATACTCCTTTTGTTTATTTGTTTTGAAGTAAAAAAAGAATACACCAATTCTTTTTTTATTTCTCACAAATATTATCGGATACGTAAATAGAACATTGAAGATTAGAAAATTGCATGCTCTTGTTTATGGATACGTAGAAATAATGTATTTATTATTTTAACATACAATGGTTACTATGTAATTTACTCTGCCTAGAATGTCTATTTATTTTAGTCTATTTTAGTATGTGAAATATTTCCTACTGATTCAACTCACAATGATATTCTTAAAAAAACAACAACTTTGTATTAACAATTTTTATTTTTTTTGTCAATACACCAAATTTCCCAGGAGCTTAACGTAATTATATTATTTCTTTTTTTTTTTTTTTTAGATTAAGATATGTGCATGTATTGAATTAATCAAATTATTGTATTATTTTTTTTTCAAAAGATAAAAAAAAAATCTCTAACAAACTTTTATTTGACATAAAAAAAATTAGTAATAAGGAGAGAAAATCAGTCGTCATAGAATAACTTATCAATTATCACGACGAAATTTGTTAGAACAAACAAAAACAAAATATATTCTCCTCTCAGTTGTTTTTCATCTATTGACTCTTTTCTGATTTAATGGAGCTGATTTCACGTATATTGAATTTAAAAAGGGTATTATTATATGATATATAAATATATAATTAATAATTGCGCACCCTTTTTTGAATATTTGAATATCCTGTTAGTACTAATTATTGATTTTTATAATGGTAAAATTGATCAATGTATAGTATATGCCAATAAATGATATCCATACCCAAAATTAACAGTTGGCAACAAGAAACATACAGAAGTTTAGCTAACATATGTGTTTTTCTAATTTCTCCTTTCCCCTTTGAGAGACGAGATTGCAAGTACAAAAATTGATGCAATAGAATTTACTTATAATATTTGTTTAAATCCATCGGCTTAAATGTGTTTTTACGTATATTACATTTTGACTTATTCAATGTATAGTTTCGACTTTTCTAGATATTTTGGATTCTGGGACAGTTTTCCAAAAGAAACTTCCCCAATTGGGCATTTGAATACTTAATGTTAATAAAATATAAATATATTTTAACATACGTGTTTAATACATTCCGTAAAGTAGTTTGTAACTTCATTACTTCAATTATATTATCAAAGCAATTTTTCTCATTTAAAGTCCTATTAATTTGTCTTATGCATCAGAAGAGGACCATTTGATTCTTTGTAATGTATTTTAAATAAGAAAATGCTCCCTCAATACCCTGCAGTATACAAATTAGACATTAGATAAATACAAATATACATACATACATAGTTCAATAATATACAAAATCTCCGGCTTTTAATCTTCGAATAAAATTTGTAATTATTGTCTAAATTATATTCTAAATGACTCATAAGGTGCTTCTGGAGAATAATTTTGGTGTTTTAGTTGTCTATTTTAAAGTAATATTCTAAGGTTGGGCTGTACAACTTCTTTCCCGACAGGGCCACTAGGCTTTACTGTCTCGGTATAGAGGGTTACATAACCTTACAATTTTACTATTCTTACCGTATTTTAAAAGCTTATACATTTTTTAAGAGAAAAAAACCACAGAGAAAGCTTTTGAGGGCTGCAAGTTACTTGTTGTAAGGGATACTCAAATGTTGACAGACATATTTTCAGCGTAATGTTCTTTTGTCAAATTGATTATTATGTTTTGTAAATAGAAATGTCAATTTTAGTCTCAAAAGTAATAAATTTAATTTTCCTTTTTCAGTTGGTATCTCTTTATTGAAGTGCAACGAATCAAGTTTTGATTTAAGTTTTTCATATTATATTGCATTGAACACGATCTATGTCTGTGTTTCTCAACAAGTACGTCGAAGGGAACGAATCAAAATCTAAAATCGGTGGACTTCTTAACTATAAACTAGGCATAAATGACAATAAAAATGAGCAGCGACAAAAGGGCAAAATCATTTGAGTATCTAATAAACTAATAAATTCCGTTATTAAAAATACTATAGCTTTCTATATCCAAACATTTTTAAAAACAAGTATCAAAACAACTCACCCTATGTCATTTCCACTTCTTCAAAAATTCTAAATCAAAGGCAATTTACCAATTGGTATACTCATAGATGTACAAAAATCCTCCTGAGCTGATCTGTATTAATCTGCTGAAGTCGAATTACAATAAAATAGTAATAATAAAAGAAACACACACACACACAAATATTTTGAATGTTGCCAACTGATAGGAAAAAAATGACGTTCACCCAGATTTCAACGATTTTCACATATCCCTATTATTGAATAAACTATGCATTTGAACCATTTTATTGAAGAATCTCGTCATTGAGTTTATTTACAAGTCTCTTGCTAAAGTACATAATATCTTTTTTTTAATAGAAATCGTGAAAAGTTACAACAAAGTCAATTTATAAAGTTTAAATGGATTTTGTGAGAGGTGATATTTAAAAGAGTATTCCTTCTTCTAAGGATATAATTACAAGGGAGATGTCGTACCTAAGTATGTGTAAATGTGATTCAAACTAACCTTGATTTAATTGTCAAGGGGTTTGGGTAAATAAGTACATATACATATTTACATAAAGTTCCCTACAATTGTAGATCAATTAAAATTAAGATTTGACCGGACAATGGGCCTGATATCTACATATACGGGGTTTGAGTTGAGAATTACTCCTTTTATTTAGATCTTTCTCATTATATGATGTAAAGACCTTGTAATTAACGTCCAACCGGCCCCTTTAGAGCATGAACCATAAGGCAAAATCTACAATTTAATACGATTCTTAGTACATGATATTTACTAACAAAATATACATATCTTATCAAGCATAAATAACCTAAAAATAAATACTTAATCTCCTATCCTATATTACACTGTACTATTAAAAAGTTATTTTTTAGGTGTACAGAACATTTTTGTATATTGTACTCTACTTCGCTACACCACTGCAATAAATAAAGAATGATGCATGCATAAATGAATTCCTTTGTATCTTGTTTCTGAGCCAATTGCTTTTATTTATTTATTTCTTTCTTTAAAAAGTTGACAACTTTATTTATAGCTCTACGTACATGCCTTAAGACAACGTGATAAATTGGATATTACTTAAATAATTATTTATTATGGAGTCCTCATGTACTACAAATAATGGTGCATGGTTAGAAATGTTCCCTTTCTCTTAGATTAGCAACAGCTTACCCATCAAATAATTAAAAAATTCATTTTCAAAGGAATGTATCTTAAACTTTAGTTTATTCTACCACTTAAAATAGTAACACAGGTCTTGAGCCCACAAGTCGATACACAAATTTCAAAACTACAATTGTAATTCGATATAAAATCAATGTTGTTTTTTTAAAAAAATCACTAATTATTATATGTAGTCCCTTCCAGTTCTGTCTAAAACTATGGTCCCTGATTTAGAGGAGGAAAACGTTACAGTATTTGTAGTAGCCTTTCCCCCTTACAAAAAAGTGAGCACTAAATTGGGAAGGATGTAGGAAAATAAAAGGAAAGAATCACACAAGGGCTCAAACTCAGGAGAAGAAAATGAATGTAATTTTCCCCTTGGAGCAGATAATAATTACAAAACTTGTAAATACTTCATTTGAATCTATGTAATAACAAATTTAATTAATTATTCGTTATTTGACTTTGATTTATTCAATGACTCCAAAAAAAAAAAAAAAAAAAATGGACTTAGGGGAAGGTTGTAAACAATGACTCATAGAGTAGACAAGAGGGCCTTGACCTCTACCTGCTGTCTACATGTATTAAACCATTGGTCAAGGCTCTCTGTCTCTCTATTCAACTTCAACAAAAGACTGTTCTATAAGCCAAAATACTTGTAAACGCAATCTACGCATCAACTTGAATAAAAATTCCAACTCCTTCATCAATCCCTACGTATCTACTTTTTGAACAACTCTTAGAGAAAAAAAAATGAGAGAGAAGATGTTTTAACATTTACGTACCTGGCTAATTTAACAGCTTTATTTAAAACTTTCCACTTATTAAATGTTGTAGATAGATATTTTGACAAAATATATATAAACAGTGTATATATAAACAATTTATTTTTTATACATATATTGAACAGTTGGAGGCAAAAAGAAAGAGAGAGAGAGTGAAGCAAGTGAAAAAATTAAATATTCAATTTTTTGCGCTACTCTCCATATTTTAGGATCTTTGGTTGTAATAATAATAATAATGAATTCCTGCCCCCCCCCCCCTCTTTCCCTTAAAGGCCACTTAACTTTAGAATAAATTATGTGAAGCAAAGTAAAATATAAAGTCTTTTACATAAATAATAATAATAAGTTTCTAAATATATGTAAATTTAATTTGAAATTTCCTCAGGGAGAGCAAGGACAATACATACGGGAAAAAATTGATAATAGAACATGACTTGTTCAAATGTACATATATATATATATGTAGATAAAAATAAAATCAAAAATTTGAATAATCATATTGTGATGAAAATACAAAATAGTCTCTCCTCCTAAAAAAAAAACCCCCAAAAAACCTATTCATCTACGAATCCCTAGGTTTTCTTTACACATGGCTCATTAATCTTTATTCAACAATTTCTTCTATGCACATACATAGAATCCGATAAATAATAAATATTAATTAAAAAGAAGCTTGGGAATGCAACGTCAAGCATGTTAATCAGCTAAAAAATATCAAATTAATGTCAAAACCAATATGGTAATCATGAGAATCTAAAATAGAGGTGAGAATGGGTAGGGCCAAATAAAGTTGAGCAGTGTATTTATGTTAAAAAAAAATAAACATAAATATTGTAAATTATCAACTCACACAGATTAAAGGGATTGGAGCTCGTCGGGAATACTTCTTTATCAACAACTCCTGTTATGATTGATGATGCTTTGTTTATGCCGCAAATTAGGTGGTAAGCAAACTTTGACATCCTGGTATTTAGATAAAACTTTTTAAAAAATGAACCTTCTCGAAAATTGAATTCAATAAGCCCTCAGGTTTCCAACTTTCTGGTTCAAAAAAATAATACCAGAATGATTACATCATATCTACTTAAGCAAAAATGTGTTCGTACATATGTCCTGATTGGAAATATGTTGATCCTCCATATATCAAATATTAGTATATCAATATATTAAAATCAAGAAATAGTAATTTGATCTAGAAATACTCTAAAAATTATTTAAAATTCTAGTAGTGAAACATGGATATTGAGAAGCCTTTGAACATGTTTACTCTTAAAAAAAATGATGATATACTTTTTTTTGAGCTGGTATAAATGTTTTCAAAACAAGATTTAATGATATTACATTTCTATGGTTTTTTTTTTGTATTGAAAATGGTATCAAATTTGAAGATTACATACAAAGTTTAAGGATTTTAGAGAGCCTTGAAAAGGAACTACGTTCTCAGAAAGGGATTTTTACTCCAATCCCTTCTTTGCAATTTTTAACTCACCAAATCTACATCGTACATATAGATATTGATTTGAAATTTTTGCATAGAGTTTAGTCTTATCCCGCTAAAGTGTTCCAGGGGGATCAGGTACTGGGAAGAAGTTTAATTTTGGAGGTGATAATGAGGATAGTAATTAATGAGAAAGTGAAGTTATTAAACTATGGGGCTACAGAAGAGAAGAAAAGCATCTATCCTAAGTCTTATTAATTATATTATTCATCAATCAGAGTTCAATTATAGGGCTAGTCTTTACAAAAAGAAAAAAAAATCAGATAATCATCAATTTTGGAGTAGTAAAGTTCATATTGATTGGAAAGTTCATAATGACACTTTAAAGGAAGGGATTTTCCCTAAATATTCCCCCATTTGAACTATTTTGAATAATTGTAGGCAACATAAGAAAAGAAGAAAGCTTTGACGCCTTATCTTTTGTTTTCTATTTATTGGTGTTTTTTTTTGTGACTTTTAGTTTATTTACTTCTTTCTGTCAAGGTTTATTTTTCCAAAAGATTGAAGATGCTTTATTGTTTTTTTCTGGGATCCGGTGTTTCTTAAATAAAATTAATGTTAAACATTATATATGTGTGTCATTTGTATTTCTTGTGTAGATTTTGTTCCTTCCATTAAGTGCTTCATTTTGACTACATTTTATTTGAGTACTCTTCTACATATATTGTGATATTCAGGTCAATCAATTGAAAGGACTTTAAACCATAAAACTTATTTATGCTTTTATCAACAAAATCTGTTTCATCTCATTACGTAATACTTTTTTTAGTTTTGCCATTAGAATATAAAGTTCATTTTAAGCTTTGTAGTTGTATTTGACACAATCTCTGTCCACTAGTCCCTAATTTGATAGTGTGAAGTTCCATATTTAATGCAGAAAAATACTATGAATATTCTACTTTATGGAGAAAGCTAAAAACTTATTCATGACTTTTTAATAAAAAAAAACTTCTCCATAGCTGAATAAAATAAAATGCAAAGTTTAAATTTATAGTACAAAGTCCTAGAAAACAGGAAAAACCCTTTTTGATAATTTTTTACAGCTGTTTTTTTTTTGTTGGTATTTTTGCATATTGTTAATGAATGTTGATCAAACAGAAGAAAACATGATCATAAGGTAAACATATAGAGACGTCTAAAAAAATAACTAATAAATTATATTTCATCCGAAGGAGCACCAACATTTGTCATACAACCCATTGTGGTGAATAACATCATATTTAATGAAACATTATTGTTGGTAATTCAATATTATGACGTTTGTACAATTATACATCAGTAATATTTTGTGCTTGTTGTCATATAATAAAAATACCACGTGGGTATTTTAAACAATCCTTTCATTTTGAGGTCATATTTTATATCCTCAAAAATTGTTTCGAAGCCAATAAAATTATACTCACACCATATTTTCAACTTAAAAGTCCAGTTTAATCTTCTTTTAAGGGTTTTCTAATAAAAATGATCAAAAAAGTTATTGAATTTTTGCTTAAGCTGATGAATATGTAAGTTATAAATTTTGACTCCTTTTACGCTAAATGCTATATACTCAATTCTATATATATGATCCTTTAATATAAGATTACTTAAATTTCACAATGTCTCCCTGTATTTAACCAAAGATCTTATACATGATTGAAAAGAAGACACTTTATACTATCAGAAAATTTAAGTATAGCTTTTTGTATATGAAGAAAACTAGAAATATTCCAAAAAAAATAAAAATCTAATAATGACAATAGATAAATTATTTATCATCAATTAACTCAATGAAATAAATCTTAAATGGTCAGAATTTAAAGAAATGCTTTCACATTTATAAACTTTGATCAAAATTCAGAATATAAGGGAAGAAAAGTCGAATTAATTGATGCTCAACTTTAATTATATCAAAGGCTCTATGTAAAAGACCATATTGGAGCCAAATGAAATCTTATAAATTCAATCAAGGCAATAAATTAAAGCTAACTTTTCTAATTATCCCAAAGTATCCCAGAGATTTGATCATAAATTGACCCCAATATGGTGGCGTTACTATTCATTTATGAAGTAGAGAACTAGACTAAGCTAATTCTTTGATTTTTTTTTCAAGGTTGTTTTATGTTGACGCATCAACCATATAGTAATTAAGTCAAACTCGGTATTACAGCAAACTTATTTTGTTCTGAGAAACATTATTTCTTATCTCTCATAAGCATTTGTGTGTAACAACATATTAGTATTACATTATCCAGCTAAGAAGAATTTTTTCAATATTATCATTCATAATGGTTCCAAAGAAATCCATTCATAATACGTCATGTTAACAGTTTAATAACCACTCCAAAAGCTTTATTCTTTTTTTTAAAGTAGTGAAAAGACAATATTAGTATAACTACTCATGTATTAAAGCCTCAAACATAATCTTAGTCACTCAATCAGGTCTAAAAACGAGGGTTTTGAATCCATTTTATCATAGTTGAAAAAACGCTAATAATAATCTGATATTTAATAAAAATAAAACACACCATTTCAATTTTTAATAATGAGCACCTTCAAAAAAGTTTGATTTCTGAAATTATTTTAAGATTTAGTTATTTTTAAAAAAAAGTTTTATATTTTTGGTAACGTTGAGGTTTTGTAGTCTTAACATGTTAAAATTATCCGAGGATAAAATGGATTAGGGTACGCTTTAATGATGAAATAATGACATTTTTAAATGTTTCAAAAGTAAAAAGGAAATGAGAAAATATTGATCTTTTTCTTTATTCACAACTTTGAATACAAAGAAAGAGTACATTGAAATCATTACAGATTTAATTTTTGAAAAAAATAACAATTTATAAAATGTTGAGGTTTTGTGGACTAACAATAGAAAAATCAGAAATTAAAATGGATCGGAGTATGTTTAAATAATGACAAAATAATTAAATATCGTTTATAAATGTAGTTAATTAACTAAATGACATAATTACAAATGAATAATGTCAAACCATATTGTTGTTCGATCATTAAAACGTATCGGGAAGTCCCTTTTTCATGTTTCAAATGAACGATCCTTTCACTCTTGTTAGAAAAGAAAATTTGGGATATTTTGTACATGCCCATTAATTTGTACAAAATCTTCTATATTTTGAAAGAAAGTAGTTGATAAAAATATAAAAAGTCCAACAAATCATGACCCTAAGTAGGACTGGCTCAAAAAATTACTATGCAAAGTCTAAAAAGGTGGAATCGAACATTTACCCTGTCAAAATTCAACTCTTGGACAATATTGATGATTTGTCGTTGATGTATTATTTATAATTAGAATCAAATATCAAACTTTCACCTTTTTTTTAACTCGTGCTTTATTTACCTCGTGTTGTGTGAACTCAAGAAATTATCCACTTGGTTTGACTCGACTGATATTGTGAGTTGTTTTTAAATTTGAAAAAAAACCCGATATATTTAATCGTCAATGTTTTGCTATTCATTTTTATTTTCTTGTCCACGCATATAGTTTGAGAAATGATGATATGCATTCAAATAAACGGAGTAGGAGACTGGGACAGTTGCAAAGTTTTTTGCTTTGGATCCAATTACTCGAAGTTGGTTTGACCTAGACACACCAAAATCTTCGTAGATCTTACGTATCATAATTGAATATTCAAAGAAGTCGAATCATGTTTTATTTTATGAAACATATTGTCTAAACTAAGGATCTGAAATCACACTGCACAAATTAAACACTTATATTTATTGTTTGCAGGAATTATTATAATGGCTGTGGGCATTCCTGGCTGCTTACTCTCGTCAGGTTTTTTTTTTCTATTCTTATTTATGAACTTGAGTTAACGAAAAGGATTCAAGTCTACATAACACCACTTACAAATATTGGAATTACTCATCACATAAATGATGTACTTTATTATTCTTTGAGAAAGTTGCTTTGTATTTAATTCAGTGATGAATAACTAAGTACTTCAACTCATTGATTTTGATTGACTCAACAAACAGACCAAACGTCATAATATATACTTAGCTAATTGTGTAAATATACAGTTATACTTATTATTTTCTCCAGAGTTATAATCGTTTGTGTGTAACAACGCAAACAATTACCTGACGAGCCCAGTTGTTATTTATCATTCTTTAAAAACGTTTTTTATTTTTGTAATTGGGTAATGATCCAGGTATTTTCTTCCAAGGTTAATAACCATGAATCTCTATATTATGTATGTCCTCGTTTATCAAATAATAAATCAGTTGGGAGAAGTATTCATAAAATACTAGATTTTAGCAATAGACTTACTCGGCCTAAGGTATAAGGATTTTGACATTCTTTAGTTAATTTGTGAGTATGTACGTATCTAGGGTTTGTAAAAAATGTCATTTTTGCGCAGTCGTATTGTGCAAGTTGGAAAGCAAAAGATGAGATGAATCATTTTAAATAAAATATTTGTCTCTCAAGAAATAAGTATAAATTATGATGATTGAATTTTTTGTTTTGTTTGTAGATGTTTGAATAATTAATGAGTGTCAACATTTTAGTACAGGATTGATAAATATTCTGTGACATATTCTAAAATGTAAGGCTCATGGGTTCTACTGCACATATTTCCAAGTATGAAAGGTACTCACTTTATTAGAGTTGACACTTAAAATAATTACTGATATTATAATTAAATAAAGAATTATGAGATGTAGAAATTTGAGTCTTATTTCTTATTTAAAGGAAGAAAAAATGTCTTATTCTAAGGTTCATTATGTGCGACATGAAATTTTTTGAAGAGCTGTGAGGGTAAGTGCAAGATTCACACTTTTTAACTACAAATTTAAAATGAGTCTAAAATATTAGTTTATTAACAAAAATAGGTTTCTTTATTTCTATGGACTACCTTAGAAGTTTCCTTCCTATTACTGGCCACTTCTCTTTCAAAAACAGTCGGTAAAAAAGTAACTATTGATAAGTTAATAGGCACATTCAAAAACCTGAGAATGTGACTTGTATAGTTTTTTGATGTTTAAAGAATCTATCGGCCTTGAGCTCAAAGTATAAGTAACAATATATTTGTACTAATTTTGACACAGATATTTTCATAGTGTTCATACTACATACCCCAAAAAAGAAAAAAAAGCGTTATTCTTCAAAATTAGATTTAATTTAGATATAGCTCCAACCGAAGGAAGAAATTAAATTTGACCAAAGTCAGACTAACGTCAAATTCAACATCTAGAAGAAATTGAAAAGCATACATATGTACCCAGATCCTGCAGAAAATACTGGTACTGAAATTATAATTTGAAACTCTTTTTGAATATCAAAGTTCGCACTGAACATCTCCAACGTCTCTACCTTGCTATGGAAGACATTCAGCCCAATTTTGTGGGATGTGTTTTTTCTGTATGTGGGGCTATTTGTTCATAAGCATTTATGCCTTGAAATATCTTTATTATGTTGCAATTATTTACCATTTATATTATATATGATTTTTGGGTACATTTTGATTAGACGAGAATTCCTGGAAATTGCTCAAAATTTCCCAGGAATTTGAACGGACTGGATCAGGAAAAATCTAAAACCTCCTTTACAATTGTCAAATAATAAAGCCTGCCATTAAAAAAGGATAAAGAATAAACAGATTTTCAAATGGTATGTACGATTGTAGAGGATGTTTTTGGCTTCTATAGTACCATATATACGATCACCTTAATTCTCATCGTAACATAGCATCAATCTACCAAAGAATTTTACAGAGTTATTACCAAAAGAACCTCTCTGTCTACAAGAGAGCATATCGATTGACATACTAACCAGTTACTCCTTCTTTAAGGTATCCACTCTTTTTCTTATTGATTAATTAGCAGTCACTCAGAAATAGCTGTGGATAATTCCACGCCTTTCATATTTCGGAGAAACTGATTATCAATTTCAATAATAGTCCTAAGCAGATTTATCTTTTTGCAAGAAAAAGAAAATATGTATCCTATCTGATGCAATATTCCGTGCTCAATGACTCTCTTTGAATGCTTCTATTCATTGTCTAATCCATAAAGTAAAAATTTGTTGTCAGAATGAGTTATTTTAAAATGTCTCTTACCTTACAAAAGTACGTCATTTTAAAAATCTTTTCATTAAACTCTCAGAATAATTTGTCAAATTTGTCGTTGTCAAAATGTATTTTTGTAATTGTACTATTGGAAATAATTCAATATATCATTAATCTAAAAATAATAATATTAATAATAAAAGAAAATAACTAAAGTAAAGTAATATTATTAATTTTGGATAAAAGTAATAAGTAATAAAAAGATACAACTTTCTCAATTAAGTAGTTTGCAGTGAGTAATATTAATAATTAAGCAATATTATCAAACACAGGATAAATACTTATTTTAAATAAGTATCCCTTAGGATATACCCAAGCCCAATACTATTGTTACAGGGTGAGTACACTATCCTTGGACTAATCGTCTATTTTATATGCCCAACATTTTGTACTAGACCCTACAACACCTCCTTTGAAGCCTCTCTTTCTCTTAATGGTTAAGATGATTTGCAAGTTTGTGCGCTACTTTACCTATAAGAAATTTATATCCAATTTCTCTCACCAGGAAATCTTCAATAAACTTTCTTGTAGTAATTTTTTTTAGCAAAGTTGCCAAATATTTCTATGATTCAAATGCATAGACTAAATTTCATCAATTTGTTTTAAAATAGAAATGTTAGCTCTGATATATTAGCATTGTCGCTTGAGTTATCATATCAAGCATCCATGCTCAGAATACCCTCAAGACCTCACACTACTTCAAAATATTCTTTAAATTTCCTTAAGTACTGTATTTTAAACACATATAAACATGATTTTAGAAATAAGTGGCCTTATTATTTGTGATGATGGATTTAAAATGGGATGTGTGACTTGATTTGGAATGGATTTTTTATGAAATGAGGACTAACCCAGGATTGAAACTTGAATCATACTTTCAAAATAGTAACTTTGTCTCACCTAATTCTGTAATTGAAAATATTAATAGTCTCCAGTCTAAATAAACGCAAAAAATGAGAGTATAGAAATATTAATTCAGTTAAAATATTTAGTTAAATAATTTATTAATGAAATATGCTAAAGCATCTATTCTTTCTGTCTTCATCTCCCATGTAAAAAGTTACAAAAATCACATCTTCAATAAATGCCAAATGCCAATGATAAATATACAGTGATCTAAGTGTCTTAGAATCAAATACAAATTGATCCCGTGTGTCTTCCTCAGCTTGACAAAGGGAGCACTTGCGTTTCTTTTTGACAAAAAATTGGCTCTAACTTACAAAGTAATAGAAATACCCCATATTTGAGGCACTGATGAGGACAAAAGATTATTTTTTTTGACCACTTTCCCGCTCTTCAAGAACAAATGCTTCATTTTTCTTCCCTAGTACCTAGTATGAGTCCCTTCAAAAAGTACTTCTATTTCAAAAAAAAAACCAAAAAAAAAAAACAAAACCTGAAGAGTCAAAACAAGCTTTGGTACCCATAAATAATATTAAACACAAATAATTATTTTTTTCTTTTTTCTTAAAATCACATGTGCTAATGAAATTTATTTTCTTTGCTAGAAATATATATTAGAGGTCTTTATGACTACATATTCTCAACAATCACCATTAAAAAGGTCTTTTCATGACATAAAGATTACATGTTAATTAATCTTATTTATAGCTGATGATTATGAAGTCATTACTCCCTCTACATATAATAATTATTATTTATTGAAGTCTATCGTTCAAGACCTAATGAAGTCTCATTAGTTATGGTATATTTGTAAATAAAACCCGTGCATGAATATTAATAACATCTTATTATCCAATATTAGGAGTTCATCCAAAGAGATAAAAATCTGATTGGCTTCAGTAAGAGGCTTCTACAAAGAATAAATATTGTATGAAATTATAGAATAAAATAATGGAATAATTGAGTTAAATATCGCTTATCATAAGTAGTTGAATTCAACATTTAAAATTTAATGATTCTCATAATACTCCCACACAAATAAGAATTATCTGTGTGTATGTATATGTTTAAAATATGATAATTTTGTACATTATTGTGATAAATTTTAATATTGTTGTAAATTAAAAAAGATAAAAAAAACCGGTTTTTTTCCTAAGAATGGATTTTTTATTTTTTTGATTATTTGCAAATTTTAACTAATAACACGTACTGGTCAACAAATTCAGACTTTTTTGTCTTTAAAAAAGTAGACTGAACTGAATAGATTTAGAATCCTTAATTCATAACTTGAACTTATTTATTTTTTTCTATAAGGATCAAATTCTTCAAAGGCCATAAATTTTTTTTTGTAATTCTTTGATTCGAATCTTTTTTTTTTTTGGCACTTAGTGCTGAAAATATAATTCAAAGATTAATGCTCAAAGATTCTAAAAATATTTTTATTCTATTTCTAATTCGGGTTACATTTGCTTGAGTAAGACAATGACTGTTTTTTTTTTTTCTTACGAGACTTATAGTTCCAAGGGAAATAAAATCATAGAGAGAGAAAGACTGATTTATGGAGAGACAGAAAAGGCAATAGAACTCCAAAGATAAAAAATATCCTTTTTCAAAGTAAATCCAACCTGGGTGTGAAAACTAGAAGCAGTGGTAACCAATGGAGGAATCTGTGTGACTAAAAAGGAAGCTCTTTAAAAGGGCATTCCGTTTCAACTGCCCTTTTTCTTTTTCAGGAGTAAGGTTTTTACACAAACCGCAGATGACTCAAACTAAAAACATGATAAAAACATCATACAAATGGCTTTAAAACTTTTAAAAATGAGTCCTTGTAATATATTCCATTTCTAACCCTATGTGCCAATTCTACTAACTTCATCTCAATTCGATCTGATGACATTTTTCTATTGAGTAATGTAATTGAATATGTATATAGATTTAAGTATAAAAAGACAACTGGCCATAAATTTGGTAATTCCTGGATTTTCTTCCTCTTCACCTCACATGGAGACCGAAATATATTTTGTGGAAGCTACTTGTAGGTGTCAGTTAAACTTTGTGAAACGGAATATTTTTGAATATAAATAAAATAACTGAAAGGATGCAGCTCCCTTAAAATTGATTGGTTTGAAGAACATCTTTGGAGTCATCTATGTTAATCCAAGAATTAATGCTGTTCTTGTTTTTTACATCAGTTGAATTAACAAATTCAATGGCTGAAGCAATAACTCAGAAGGGAGAGAAAATCGAAAAGGTATATGGAACCCAATTAAGTTCAAATCCTCTCTTTTTTTCTCTTAATACCCCATAAGTTTACAGCTGAAATTATTCAAAAACGTTTTAATTTCTCTATTAATTTCTTTTCTTCTACCTAAAAATATATTTTTGGAGTTGAGAGTTTGAGAGTTGATAATTAATATATGTATGTATATATGTATATTAATTTTACAATTGATGTAATATTGTTTGATTGATCCTTTGTTACTTTCCCTGGGTAAGTATTACATCATAAAATAGCGTCTAATTTCTTTTTTGCTCCATATTTGCCTCTTCTTTCAGGTAAAATTATATGTTATCATTCATTACCTTGCTGTCTGTAAAAAATAAAAAAACAAAAAAAAACTTATTTAACTATTTTCTTTAAATTCTGCTTTTTTTAACAAGGTTAGATGACAAAAATCAAATAATCAGATAATTGTCGAATACTATTAAATATTTGTAAATCTCAGATAGTTTCTTGGGTGTGATATTTTTCATAATTGGTAATTTGAAGAGCAATTTTTCCTTCCTTAATTCCTAAGGGGAGACCATCTACCGAATAATAAAGATCTCATATGTATATTATTACACGTGTAGTACTCTGTTGAAAAAAGTTTTGGCTTATAACAATTATTTCAATAAAATGTCTGATGGAATGAACTTACAATCCTGGATTGTTGATTATAATTAATAGAAGTGACCTAGTTAGAAGTTACAACGATGATGAAGGGAAATTCTCTGTTCATCAATGTGTTCGAATTTGCCTCTATGAACTATTGGAAATTCCTTTGTTTTTGAAAATATAAATTTATCAGGTTATATATAATGTGGATAAGTTTAGCATAGTCCAAAATGTTGACAATTAGATACGTAATCCATTAAAACAGGTTTTTTAAAACAAAAAAACATTGGCAATGTGATATGAAATACACTTAATTAATCGAGTAAAATTTATCCTGAGGCATTTCATATGAAAAACTTTGAAGGGACAGCCACAAAGAGTTAATTACAATGCACTGTTGCGTAATTATTCAAACAACTACATATTATTACGTTATACTATTGGCTCAAAGAATATTCATCAAGAGATCCTTCCTCGGCAAAAAAAAAAAAAAAAGAAGACAAACGACAAGATAATATAACTTTTAACATATTTTCAGAAAGCAATGACTAAAATTGACGTCTCACTTATTTATACCTAAACCATTCAAATACATACGACGAGCCTTTTGGGATAAACAAAAATACTATATACTCTCCCTTCAGCTGTTTTTTATCAGCTGACTCCACGGGTTATGAATTCAAAATGGGTATTATTATTATTTATGATTTTGACATCATATAAAATATATTAAATCAAGGATTGCACGCCCATTTTTTGAATATTATACAGGAATTAACGATTGATTAATAACCTTGCCCAATATTAAAAAGTTGTCAACAAGGAAAATACAAAAGGGTAGTAGCTACCAGGTGTTTTTTCTTCCAAATTGTCCCTTTACCCATTTAAGAGTCGAGGTTGCGAGTCCACAAAAAGAAGCTCGTCGTAACACAAGTAAACTCTTTCAAACCGATTGAGGAAATCTCAATAGTAATGAAATTATGAGAAATGTAGAAGAAGGCATTGAATGTATGTATATGCATAAATTACAATGCACATTCTCCTTGCAAACAATTGCATACGCATTGATATATGTAATTCCATTCAAAAATGTAAATATTGAGGCATGAAAAAGGTTAAAATGTACTTTTTTATACTTTTTCATACCTCATTTCTGAAGTAAAGTTTAGAATAAAAAAGGAAGAGGAACATAAATCTTGTGAAGAGTTTTCTTAAAAAAGAAAGAGGTATAAATCATTTTATAATCCGATACGTATGTTTATTATTTTGCCTTCAATAAGTTATTTCTACTTATTGTTGAGCATTGTACCCAACTTTGAACATACTTATGGTATTGTCCTCATATAAAAAGAATGGCCCCTGTTAATTATTATCGATTCTTTTTTATTTTTGCATGAATGCACTCTTATATCTCGCAGTTAATATTATTATTTTCATATTTTTATCACACTATTTAAGCATCAATTATACATTACATATCTGTAATATAAATTTCCTCATCGTTATATGTTAGTAGAAAATATCTGATGACAGAATATTTTTTTTTTGTTTGTTTGTTTTATATTTATGGTACTCATCACTAATATTTGGTAATGATATCATTTTATCTAATTTGTCTGTTTATTGTCTTAAATGTGCACAGATGAAAAGAAGTCATTATTGGTGCAGTGTGTGTGTGTGTGTATTTATAGACATTACTAGAAGCTGCCTCAAAGTTGTCACAAAGATCTCAATCACAATCATCTTCTAACTCTTGGTGCATATTTTATTTAAAATATTTCATTGATATAAAAACTCCCAAAAGCTTATGAAATACATTTCTAAGAAGGCATCAAACAGAGAAAAAGTGTCTAAAATCAGTTGGTTCAACATATCAACAGCTGTCAAAAGAAGACAATGTAATTTGTAGTATAACACCCTATCTAATATAAATAAAAAATAGGTGCTTCTTGTTTGGCTGATTTGGCGAATCTAAATAGGTTCATGTGACAATTTAATTGTGACAATAGTGAAATAGTTTTAAAAAAGGAGGGACATAAGTTTATTGTGAGTTGTACTTTATGATCTCTTTAGTTTTTACGTCAAGGATATTCAATATATAATTATGATAGTATTGAGGATATTCTGTGAAGTGAAATAAATGAATGCGACAGTGTTGTATTTCATAAAAAGATTGGTCATGCTCATCCATGAGCATAAATAAAACGAACAAACCATGAGAGTAAAAACAAGGGGTCACTCCGGATTTATTATAGATAGATTTCCCTGTCCATGATACTTCATTTTTTCCTGCAAGATGTCACTTATACATACATACATATACACATATATAGCGCAAGTTCCTTTGTTCGTTCATTTGTTTGACCAAGGATCAGTCGGATTAATGATAAATTGACAACAAAAAGGGCATAGGCTATGTTTTATTGGTCTTTGAAATTTCCTCCTGAGGTCGTAAGAGGTTGATTTTGAGAGCAAATTGCGATTTGAAGGCATTGGAGGCCTATTTTGAGATTGTCAATTAAGTCACAAGTTTCATGGAAATGGTCAATTAAGAGAGTTAAAGTGACGTCAGACAAAGTTGACCTAGGATGATCGTGTTGCTCAGTCAAATTAACGAACAGACAAATGGATTCGCGCTGTATATGCATTGATACATAATTGGGCCCTATGGGCATTGAAACGGTGTGCTACAGGCCCTTCGTTTTAAGACTAGTATTTTTTTCTTTATTCTAGCAGAAAATACCTTTTTTTAATTAAATTAACAAGGTAAATTCATAAAAGTTGTGTGTAATTAGTTATGAAGTAGTTCAGTGCCCCTAGCAAAGACAAGAAAAGTCAACTCTTGAACAAATGAATTTGTACAAAAATTGATCTTGATGGGGTCGTACTTATATTTTTGGTCTTTTCTGATTCCTAGACTCAGCTGCTATAATTCCTACAATTTGAATACAATGGGTCTTTTTAATAATTATAATTTAGAGTTATTTTCCATTTTCTCGAAATTTACGAGGAGAACAGAAACAAATTAATAACGATATATGACTAAGTGCAGCTATGCATGAAATGTTTTTTTTTTTTTGAAAGATGTTTTAATTTGTTGATTTTAAGTAACTAAGTAGAATAATATTGCAAGGATGACAACTTAGTGTAAACAATGATCCCTATGTGATATTTCGCATGAATAAAAAGTCAAAAAAGGGATTCTATGGATATTTTATATTTTAATAAGGATAAACTGAGTACCCATCAAAAATAACTTCATGACTACTCCATAAAATCATTACAACCCTTAGAAAAATGAAAGTGAAATGTTTGATGAATTTAATCGTATTGTTTAAAATGAACAAAACTTATTTAATCCCAAGAAGCTAAATAATTAGTGTATGAGTATCCTAATGTGATTAAGACTGATCAATTACACAGGTCAACGAATTTGAAATGTCAAAAATCCTAAGGAGTATAAGTATAATAAAAGTTATTATCTTTTTGCACAGTGACTTCAAATCTGTAATTCTTTTTTAGAGAGTCCGGAGTTTTTCGAGAAATCGAGCCCTACTTTTTGAACTTTTTGGCCCACTTTCCAATTTCAACTTCAATTTAAGCCTAGAAGGATACTCATTTTGTGCATTAAAAAATAATTATCCACATGTGTATTTAATGCAGACTTCATTTTCACGGTAGATCTACTAAAAAAATCTGCAATAGACTGAATTAGTAGCTCACAGAAGGATTTCAACCGATTTCTTAATCCTTCTGCACGCTCCTACTTTAGTCTTTGATTTCTAGTGGATTTTTGCTCGAAATTGAATGAAATTTATACATTTAGATGGACAATTTCTTCTTACTTAAAGATTTTTATCGAACACTTGACATCTCATTTGAAAGCTGTGGGTCTCAGCTCTTTAATGGATTCCTTATTAATCCATTTCATGTAATATTCAAGGAGTTATTTAAATTCAAAGGATTTAGCCGACTTTTGAACCTACTCTCGTTCCCTACGCCCCAAGGAGTCTCCTTAGGTCAAAACAAAGACTGGAAATGAAATTTGCAATAAATATACTAGCGGATCATCATTTTTTCATTTACAAAATGAGTATTCGTTTAGGTTTAAATTGAAGTTGAAGTTGGGAAAATGGGTCAAAAAACTACAAAACTATAGTTTTGATTTCTCAAAAACCGTCGGATTCTCGAAAAAAAAAGTTACAGATTTGAAATTAGTGTGCAAAATTGAATAGCTTTTATTATCTTTATACCCCTTAGGATTTTTGACTGTTGACCAGTGTTATTGGCTGTTTTGGAGGAACAAGGAATGTTGCTACCAATCAATCAATCAATCAAAATAAGTCTCCATAATGTCCAAATGTAAGATAATTCCCAATCTATGGTATTATTGTAAATATAAATTTTAATTTGTCAATTAATTGCCTATGCCTTAAATACCCTAGCAGATATATATTCATATATAATAGTGTTGTGAAAATACCAATTTTTTTTGTTCAGGTTTCGCTAGTAAAATTAGTATTAGTTTTGGAATAATATCTTTGACTAAAAGCTTAAAGCAAAAATTAAGTTAAGGGTCATTAATTCATCTGCAGGATTGTTTATATATGTACATAAAAGACTATTATTTTTTTACTTTTTTATTACATCATTGGCGGGCAATATTTATACGACATATTGACACAGCAAGTATTGCAAGTAAATTGCCCTTAACGGCATTATAGATACATATATATGTATAATCGAAAAAAGTATTAATTGCTTACTGATTTCAATTGTAATTTAGAGTAGTACCGTTTTGAATATGTGAGTTTATATCCTACAATCACTACAGATCCATAAATATATGAGACTTGTTAAAATGGGGCCCATTGAATGACAAAATTGACGGTTTATATTGAGATGTGAATTTGGGGCTCTAAATATATTCTAAGATATATTTTGTTACTTTTATAAACACAACTCAAAAATACACATATCAAATATCTTTGACGAACTAATATAGACAATATATTTATAGCGTGTGTAGAAATGTCCCTATTTTGATATATATATTTGTTTTCTTTCCTCAAAATCCCATGTGCAAATTAAATTTATTTTCTTTGCTATAAATGTATATTAGAGGTATTTATGAATACCTATAACATTATCAACATATACTAGTATTAAAAAGGTCTTTTCATGACATAAAAATTATATGTCAATAAATCGTATTTATGGCTGATGATTATGAAGTCATTAATTCCTCTATAATTATCGAATTACTATCGTTAATACCATAATGAGAACTAAGTCGAAGAAGAAAGTATACTTATTTTTCTAATTTTTCTTATTTTTCAGAGTACGCATTTATTTTTATACATATATCAGCTGTTGAGTAGCTTTCTGTTTTAACCTGAGTTGAATTGCATTTTGAAATCAATTCATATGTATATACATATATGTATACTATTATTATAAGGGGTGGTCATGTTCCTAATTTAAAGAATAAAAACTTTACCCCCTCCACTGACAACTTTGGAAACCTTATTAGTAGAGCCAAAGTTAACGCAATATTGATGATAATAGAATATTCAAAAATCCTTTAAGACGAGTACAGTCTAGAGTTTTATCTGCTATACTAGTATCCATATTGGTTTTATACATTAAAAGGTTTTTATTTTTCTAAATGACGATCACTTCTCAGATCATTTTTTTATAATTCCGATTGATAAACTAGTAACACTAAATGAAGCTTCAATTCCTGCTCAATTTTTAAATATGTATTTACACTTAAATATGACAAATAAAATAAATATTTTGGGAAAAACTGTAATTTATTTTTTTCCTACATTTTATTGATATTTAACAGACGTTTATTTTTAATATATATTTAATCACGTAATTAAACCCCATATTTTCCAATAATTGCATGTTTGCACAATTTGATGAATAAAAAAAAAATGCAGTATGAATAAATATGAAGATGATTAAAGAAGTTTGTTCAGAGGGGGGGGGGGGGAAACGACAACAAATCTCTCTCTCTCTCTCTCTCTTATGGTGTAATTTTGCTTTTGATTACTTTATGGATATTTTTTTTTCATTGACTACAGATTCTTGATTCATATTTTGATCAAAATTTGGCACATTTTTAATTCTTAAATTTCAAAATAGATAATAATATAATATGACTCTGTGACGTACACAAAAAGAAAAGAAGATAAGCTGATTTGAAAGTCAAGGAGAGGAGTTAATTTTAAATGCAGAACCTTGAGGCTATAATCAAAAAGGGGTTTTTAAACTAGAGATTTATAAAAAAAATAATTATAAATACAGTTTACAGCTTAAATGAAGACATAATAGTTAGAAATGGTCTAAGCCAGTGTTTACATAAAAATAACTCCTCGTTACAAAAAACTGGATTGAGTTTCAAAAACATTTCTACTGCTAATTAGAAATTCATATAGCATATGCACTTTGAAGAAAACCCCCTGAAAAAACATACTCTACACCCCAAAATTTTAAACTTGATTTATATTCTATTTTGTATCTTAATATCTCTTTTTGATAGGTGTCTAAACCATTTGAGTATATACTTTTTTTTAGTAATCAAATTATAGTTCACATATACCCATCTATAATTTGTAATATATTTGTGGACTAAGGCCCTCATATAGATACCCTAATCGATATACAAATTGCACGCAGATATATCAATACAAATATACTACAAAAAGGAGTGGTCTATGGTTTCCCTCTTTATAATTTTAGACCCATAATCATCGACACATGCTAAATTGTGGATAAAACACTTCTATAATCATAAGATCTTTGAGAGTCCATTTGAAGAGATTTATGAGAATTATATCCTTCTACACATTGTTGCTTCTGTATGTAGGTAGTTGTAACCAAAAAGATAATAATTTATTGCTTTTAAGAAAGGAGGAATAAGCAAGTATCCTCATCTATCTATTTTTATTGGGGTTTTAGGAAGGAAAGTTGAAAATGGATAATGTTTGTATTTATGTATGTACATAGATACGATAAGTGTCGATTTAATAAGAGAGGTCTGTGAGTCTTTGATCTATATTTACAGGATATACAGGCATACATCCATACTCACAACCTTTCTTTCCAAATAGAGGAAATATATATAATTTATAAATCAGTCGTTAGTTGGTCAATTGGTCAATTGTTCCTTTAATTTTGTACTTATCATTCATGGAATATGAGATGCTCTGGACAATACAAAAAAGTTAAGAGTTGACAAAAAAAAAAACACTACCAATCAATCAATTATTTTAGAACGATGTCCTGATTAGTAGCAGCACTCAAAATCTTCTGCATCAATTTGATTAACCCTTTGGCTAATTGTTCACTTACTCAATCAACAGCTCATAGAAGTATACATATATAGAAATATTCTTTATTGTATGTATGTATGTATATAATATAAATTCTCAAAAGGTTTTAGAGGAGACGAAAAGATACAACAACCAAAAGTACTTTTATGTTTAATTGTGCATGGATTTCTATCCATGTCTGTAAGTGTACTATATGTAGAACAGAGAACAAAATAATAATAATAATAATAACAGTAATAAGTAAATGATAAAATTATGCATGTATATATGTAGTTATAGTTATTATGTAAAGAATTATGTATGTAGTTGACTAGATCTGAGATTCATTTGACAATTGTTCGACGAAAGTAAAAGCAAAGTACATAAGTAAAGGGTTCAAAGACAATTTCATTCATCATCATTATTTGTATTAATTTTCGGGAAAGGTAATTGAGTACAAACAAAAAAACAACAACAAAAAACAAAAACAAAAAAACTGTTCCAAAATAAAATCACACGCACACACACGCACACATCCTCCCTGCACTCCCATATGCCTCTACCTCAAATATGAGTCGTCACATGAGGCATGATGAGAATGCACTGCACTATTTATGAGACGACGGAAGTGGGAGTCACAGGATTAGGTGAAGAGTCAGAGATCAATTTGTTGTTATTGTTATGTAGCTTCGAGAGGAGTGAGGAGGATTCGTCGTCCTCTTCGTGGAGTGAAAACTTTTTAAAGTTGGATGAGGACGAAGAAGATGAGGAATCGCAGCCACAGTTGTTCAAAAGGATTGTTCCTCGTCCCGAATCATTGGAGGAAAGGAGCTTAGCAGCCTCTTTTGCAGCCTCAGAGTGGACTGAGCCATAGTGAAGTGGGCTGAGTCGGGATGGAGGAGTTGGGGGTGGAGTGGAATGATGATGATGATGGTGATGACTATTGACGGAGGTAGTTGTGGCCATGATGGATGGAGCCTCGGGAAAGGCTCGGATATTTACCTGGAAAAGGAAATGGGATGGAGTTGATATCTGTTATATATGTATATAGTACAAAGGCTTTTTCATCAAAATTAAATGCTACAAAAGTTCCTTTGTTGCAAAAATAGGAGGAGTGAGGATATTCATACACATAATTGAATTAGTGAAAAAATGTCTTTGTAATTATTATTTATAACTTAAATCAAAGGCTTAAATGCAGAAGCTTAAAATGATAAATTTCAAGTAAAATGTCCATTAAATATTATTTAAACAACAACAATACTATTAGTCGAGTAAAAAAAAAAAATAATGTCTTTTACGTCATAAATTTAAATTCAGATTCGTCAAAAGTTAAAATAAATACATGAACAAGGAACATTGGAAGTTACCATAGTTCTTACTTAGCATACTAGGGCTATTTTTATTCATATTAAGTTGTTTTTACATAATATGCGAGTAAGTCAATTGCAAATTTATTAAAAAAAACCCACTGCCATGACCAAACAACTTGTGATGATTCTCAATTTGTCAAACAACAACTGAGTAATGTTAGGTCGTGACCAAAAAAAAAAAAAAGAAAAGATGTTTATCTTTTATCACTATTTCTATTATTTTTGCAACAAAGTAAATGTAGAATTGCATTTTGCATGCGTTTATTTAGGCATGGCAGTTTATTACATTCATAAGCATAATTTACCATGTACCCTTACATATTTATGTATCTGGGATTGATGGGTGGTCCATTCAAGTATGCACTTAAAAGAAAGATGCTATCGATTCATTAATCCATTTAATTCATACTCAGTAGATACATGGTTTTATATATATTCTAAATAGATTTTCGTAAATATTTAGACTCATTGTCTTTACAAAATTTATTTGCATTTACCATATATTATACCTAAAAGAGCCTTTAAATGTACATAAATTTTTTCTTCTTAAATTAAATGCTCACTTACTGTAATGGTAATATCCTGAGTTGCTCCAGGAACAATGAGTCTATGAACATGCTCCGACAATGAAATCGTTGAGGAATCCTCATTACTATTATTATTATTATTATTGTTGTTGTTGTTATTATTAACTCGATTTGATAGTCCTCCAGGCCCAGAGTTTCCATTTCCACTCAGAGAGGAGACATCTCTCATGAACCCTGTTTCACAACACTTGTCACAGGTGATCCTCTCATCTAGAATGTTCCTCTGATTTTTGAGAAGTTTCTTTTTCCTTTTTTTCCAGTCTCCAGAGTCAGAATGGGAGCGTACCAGAGAGGAAATGGAGGAAAAGAATCCTTTTTCCTCTGGTATGACTGAAACTGTGGAATTGCGAAGGGGTAACACATCCTGATTCCCCGTATAAATCCTGATATCTGGTTCCCTCTCTTCCATAAGCTCTTTATTGTTGCTCGAGGAGGTGGAGGAGGAACCTTCCATGGTGGCCTTATCCATTTTAGTAAGACGTCGATGATAAACGAGATCCCCTCCTCTTCCCGTATCACCAACACTGGAGTTCCGATCTGAACTCCCTGCCTCATGATTGAGGAGACCCATGGAGATTTGATTATTCTGACTGGAGAAGCGTTGGGATTGAAAGTCGGCAGGATAGCGGTGCACGACTTCAGGACGTCCTGCATTCTTCAATATAGGACAAAAGAGGCGGTAAAAGATCCTTTTAAACTTTTCACCAAAGATGCAGTAAATGATGAAATTCACTGAGGAATTAAATGTAATGAGAAGGTTCGAGGTTTGTGTGAGTGCATTAATACTGATTTTCATGACCTCAAGAATATTTACGACGAGAGCAAGGACATTACAAACGAAAAACACAATGACAACAACCATTAGCATCGTGGCAAGTCCAATTTCCTTTCTCTGCAGACGCGAGAGTCGTGCCCTCTCAGAATTTGCCTTTCGAACTTGAAAATAAATTCGAAGATTGAATGCTGCAAGGCAGAGAAATGGGAAAAAGTACATCACAACAAGGTACATCCAAGTGATGTAAATGGAAATGTAAGTGGGATCCGAGCGGAGCTCTGTCGCGACAACTTCTGTATAATTTGTATCAAATTCTGTGTAGTAGGTCGTTTCCCAAGTCACTTCCCAAAACCGTGGAAGGTTGTAAACAATGGCAAAGACGCCAATGAATATAACATAGCACCTAGCCCGTCCATAAGTGCAAAGAGAGCGTGCCCTTAGAGGGAGACAAACAGCCACGTAGCGCTCAATCGTGACACAGAGCGTCAAATACGCACTCCCCGTTTGAGCAATGAGGCCCACGGGATAGATGATGGGAGTAATGTAGGGGAAAATGTTCCAGTAGTAATAATTGAAGAGATAGCGTGTATAGTTATAAAGGGAGGGGAGGCCAAACATGAGGATCCCTGTGAGGATGAGTATCGAGTCATAGGATGCAAGGCCGATGAGAATGCAGTTTATGGAACTCCGCATTTGGGGTCTGGAAAGAATGACTATGGAAATCACGTTTCCAAAGAGTCCCAGAATCCCTATGGCATTCAAAAGGACTCCAGGGATAATGAAGTCAAAGATTAGATCTGACTCATAGAGTGGAGCGGAGGCATTACTTGAATTTGAGTCCATCATAGGAATTTATCTTTGAATCAGCACATCCCTAGTATTTAAAAAAAAAAAAAATACTTATTAATTCATACATATCTACATAATTTGACAAACAATAAAAAAGAAATATCAAAACAGTAATAAATCCCTGTCAAAAATACACACATATTTATCACCTTTAAAAATTTGATGATGCTAATGTTGATACATATGTCTGCAGAAAACAAAAAAAAATTAATGAAGTGTGGTGAAAATTCACCAATTTGACGCTCTACCTTTGCACTCATTAGAATATGTACATATGTACACACCTTTGACTCAGAAACTATAATACATACATAATACCTCTCTGTGTATGTGTTTCACTCTTTGAATAAATATTTGCCAGGCATCTATTATTTTGTGAAAAGAAGAAAAAAATGACAAACCCCAAAGAACTTTGAATTTGATTCCCTCTACAACGACTATGAACATAATATGTACTTGATAAATATATCTTCAATTCTTTTTTGTCAAATGAACTTTGTTCAAAATATGTTTGTATTCCTTTCCTTAAACAAGACACTTTTCAAATATGTACCTACAATATACATATATGTATGTATGTATATAGTTGTATATAGTTGTATAGAGGTAAAAAATATGTTTTATAAGATCAATTTGCTTTGCTACTTTCTCTACGTTAGTAGCTGTTATTTTTTCTTCTTGTTGTTGTTGTTATTATTATTATTATTATTTTGACAGGCTTGTGAAATAATTCTACATCTTGTTATAACATATATTAATATTTATGTATGTACGTAAATACAGCCAACTTCCAATCTACGTAGAGACATTTAGATACGTCCATTACATCAAAAAGCCCCTGTGTATCTACTCATAAATAAATATTAGCATGCACACATTCCACACGTTCGTAGGTTGAGGGCTCCCTGTTTGCTCCTATCAATAACTACGTAGGTTTGTATGTATGTATGTATGTTCTATATTTTTCCTAAGCTACATACCTAAATAAATAAGTATTTATGTTGTATAACCTTATCAAAAACATCAACTACTAAATAACAGAGTGGATGAGTTCATTTCACATACTTTATTTATATATGTATATCTAATTATATGTAGAGAGTGAGCCCTCACTTTAAAAACGATTCCATGCTCCTCGCATAATTCTATTTGCTCTGTGTGAAAGTCCTAGAACAGAAAAACCATAGGACCCATGTACATACAAGGAAACGATATGTATGTACGATAATAATTGATTATTAGCAAACATTTATCCCATAGAGTGTAAACTATCAAATAAGTACTCAACCATTAGTAATATTTGTACCTAAAGGCATTTATTTGCAACTGCAAATTTCAAATGTTGATATTATTTAGATTCATTATATCTACTAGAAGCATTCTATTTTGCTAAATTGAATTGTTTTTGACCTTTGACATTATCAAAAGTTCATTTTGTTAACCTTTTTTTTTTTTTTTAATATGTACATATATTTTGAATTTCAAAGTTTGTATGAGAGCAAGTCCTCTTCTTTCTACTTCAATACATACATCGCACCACACTCATTTTTTGTGTATGTACATTTTAAATGTGTCCTTGTATTGATTGTATCGTAGAACCTTTCCTTCTAAAGGAAAGATGACTCAAAATGACTCAAAATCAGTTAGTAGTTCATTAGCCAATTCTTCCTCTCCACAGCTCACATCTATGTATATAAACACCTAGTTTCAGTTCAACCAATCAACACGCAAAACGCAAATAAAGGAAAGTGAATTCTAAAAAATTGACAGGTGATAAAAAAAATAATATATTGTCTATGTACATTTTTGTGTGAGTGAAAGAAATAAGACGTCACTTACAATTTGAAACCCCTGCTACTGCTACAGGGTAGGTAAGTAAGTAGGTGTTTAAAATATAAAAAAATGAATAGATATTCGCAACTCAAGGGCTCCCTGCTATAACTACTATCGTGTCTTATTTCCCCATTCTCTCATGCAATTCTACTAAAATAGGCAAACGCCTTCATTCATATTATTATTATTATTATGATATAAATAGTAATATAGATATTTTCTCAATTCCTGAACTCATAAACAAAGTTTTGCAAATTGCTTTCTCTTTTCTGCTTCTTCTTTTTCTACGTCGTTTTGTTATTTCTTATTACAGCATAAATAGAACAATTAATTCTCCATCATTTTGAGTAAGTAATTTCCCTATTTTTAATTTTTTTTGTACATATGTACTGCCATTTATGCATTTAAATGCCAAAATGGCATTGACATCACCAAAGTCTCAAACATCTATACGGTAGTATTATGCACAATAAGTAGTTATTAATGATGCAGACCCATAATTCCCATGCAGAAAATTTTTTCATTTAAAAAAAGAAGGTAATTTTGAATGACATTAATCAATTTTGACAGCAGTCGTATATACAGGAGAAACGATTCAGTAGAGGCGCCGTAATATCATATGATGTAATCATTTAAAACTGTATTAAAATAAGGATTTATAATAATAGTAATAATAATAAATCTTTATGTAAGTTTCTTGGAGCCTTTCTGTTGAATTCGTTAAAATATAAAAAACATTATACACAATTGAGCTGCATTTTTATGCTATATTAACCAAAACAATGAACTCGAACTGTTTTACATATTATTATTATTCATAGTCATTGTGTCATATTGTCCAATGCACATTTGTAGAGACTCAAGGGATGCTTTTAAGCATACGTGCAAAAAAATCAAAAATCAAAGAATCACAATAAGTTTAATGAAACTTTCAAGGTTGTCAAATAAAAAATAAAGAGACATGAATTGCCAGAGAGGGTGAGTTTCAGTATATTTCGACCTTATTCTACTAACATAGGGGTTGAAATACACTCTCATTTTTTTAACAGCTCTCAATATTTCTATTTCTATATTCCATGTCGCTTTGCGCTCTGAATATTTCCCTACTATTAAATGAAACAAAATAACAAACAAAGCCTTCATAGACGCAAGATGGCGCATATCTACTGAATTATAGTCATCAAACATATTCATACTGTAGTAGCCATTAGACTATTAACACAAAATGACTAAGCTATAGCAAAATGACAAAATGCACCTGTTAGCTTGGGGATATTCTTCTTCTTTTTTTTTTTTTTGCTACGAGACAACTTTTTCTCAAGTTAAAGGTCACTTTTGGGATAATTACATTTAAATTTTTCTTCCCTTTGCAAAAACTCGCCTTGTTTTAATTGAATTAAAAAAGGGAATTCATTGAAGTTCCGATGTTTGTCATAGAGCCATTCATGGCATTCTCACGGACCCCTAGCGGAAAGAAAGTCCTCTTTTTGCTAATCAAATTTCTATAAAAGTTGAACAAGTGATCGTTCTTTTGTCCTATTAAGTTAACTACTAAATGATTTTTTTTTTTTTTTTTTGGGGGGGGGGGGAGGGAGGGAGAGGATTCAAAATATTAGAATAAAGATAACTTCTTGACATGAGCATAGATACACCAGTTGATAGAAATCATGGAATAAAAGTCACTTATTTAAGCCAATTAATAAAAAACTGTTTTCAAAAGATGAATTAAAGCGTCCTCATTATCGATCCCTCGCCCAACAACTATTTGTATACATACTTAAAATAGAATACACATTTACAAATTATGTAAATTGTACGACATACATACATACATGGCCCCAATTTATATTTAGATACATAATATGTACATAATTTCAAAAATAGGCTCATAAAGGGCCCCAGTATTTAAAACTCCATTTCGTTCACAAAAAATAAAAGCTTACAAGGGCTATTCGCGATTGAGTATGATCTTGGAAAAAAAAAAATATGTTAATAGAACAACAGAAAATATCTTTATGGACCATTAAATTGTATCCGCTTTCTATTGCCTTGTGATTATGCATACATACTTATATATATATATATGTTTGTACATACATACATACATGTAATGAAAGGTCTTCAAACAACTGTTTTAACAAATTTATAGAACATATGCACACATTTATTTTATATTATTAATTTAAAGAGATGAATGAGGTACTATTAATTAAATATCGGACTATTTAAGCCTATGAAAAATGAACTATTTGATGTACATACATATTTTGCATAATATGCGGGTAGATGTTGTTTGAGGAATAGTTCAAAATAATCCAATCTGTCATAGTTTTTATTTTATCTACATATGTATGAACGTAACTATTAACATCATTACAAAAAAAGGGAAAAGTATTATTTATTACTGTACGAAAAATAAAATCATTGTTGACTTCACCAATTGTCTCAACCTTTCTTTCAAAAAAGAAAAAAATTACCAATTTAGAGAAAGAAGGAGTTATTGCTACAAAATTAAACTAACTTTACCCAAAAATAAATATCCAAAATCAATCATCTTCAACAATTAATATAATATGTAATTCTCTTATAATTTTAAACAATTTCAATTTCTGGTTCATTGGTTTGCTACCATGGGTAGATCAATAAGTACATTACTCTCTCTAAAAGTTGTACAATTCTTCATTAAATACATCCCTAAGGATACTCCCAGCTTCACAAAAAGTCACTAATGCATAAGAATTCAACGTTTAGATCACTAATCAAATGACAATTCTCTCAAAGAGTCTCTCAACAAATTTCTCAAGAATAAAAATAGAAAAACTACCAAAATTATAATTCGTGATTGACCAAAGGCATCTTCCTCCCCAACCGTAACACATATCTCTATTTAACCATGGGAATAATATGTAAACTCCTTAACAAAATTTGATTTGAGTTTAACAAACACTAAGATAGGGAAAGTAAACTTTTATGTGATTTGGATATCCCCATGTCTCTTCAAGATGAATAAAGCTTCTGATAACTTTCATAGCCACATTTGAAGCCAATTATTCAAACTTGTACTTATACTCTAGTATCAAATCTTTTTTCATTTAAAAAATTCATTTTTATTTCTTAATACTCCTAATATTTAATAATCATTCAATATCCTTGGAAGAAATAAAAACTTTTTATCAATATAATTGACTAGATAGTAATAAAGGTGAGCTCAATACTATGAGCCTTGACGTAATTTGACCTACTTTGTCTCAGCAATCAAATTTATTTTTTTATATACAAATAAGGATATCATATTCCTTTGCAAAAAAAAAAAAAAAAAAATACTCAAGAAAACTTCGAATTTACGAGCAAATTTTTTTTTGCTTAGTTTATTAATTTTGCAAAAAAATAAAAAATAAATAAAATAAAATATGAAAGAAAATAAACTTTTCTTGTTATTTTCTGTCTGCTTTTATAGTTTTTCATTTAAATGCATCATTGTAAACAAGGAAGTGTGCTCAGAACTATGTAAAAGAACACAACGTACAAATTCCCATCTATTATTTCAAATTTGTTTTAATTTGCAAATTTATAGGCGTTTATGAATGGATCTTCTTTGATCCTTTATCCGTCTACTATCTATTTGTATGAAATAAAAATCTATTTGTTTCAATATAAACAAAACAAAAATTCATATCTAAGTTGTAGAATTGTAGAACATCATTTCGTTTTCCTTTCCTTTTAATTTGTACATTTCACAATTAACAACGCCATTGTAGAACGTAAAATTTTTATACTCATAATTCAATATACGACAGACTAAAATCCTTTTGTTTGACGAATAATGATAGCGTGAAATATATTTAAAACTGTTAGTTCTTGATTAGAAACTTTGTTTTCCCCAATATATTTATAAGTAATAGCACGTGCCTACATGATGAGAGACATTTCAGATTCTTTGAGTGAGAATGTTGTCAGTTCTTCTCCTCAATAGTTGCATAAGAGAACTTGTCAAACAGAGCATGAAGGTGTAAGAATTTGTAACAAGTTGTACACGCCCTTTTAGTACTTATCAATTAGAGCCAGGATTTTCTTCCATCTGTTGTTCCACATCAAAATGTGTACCATATGAGGTAATTTCTTATCATCCCGTAGGCAGTTGAGTACTAGTAATATTAAAAAATCACCTCCACTTTTTTGACTTTTGCCTACGCAATAAATCATTATTTATATTAGCCCATGGACCCATGTAACTTTGATGCTGATTCTAGAAGAAGCGTATAAGAAAAAATAGATTGACTAACCATAACAAACAATTATTTACTCTTTTAGTATCTACCATCAATAAAAATCCTAGTACATTATTTTATTGATCCATAGTGTCTTTACTGAGGTCACAGATTGTAGAACAAACCGTGAGCAGAAGTTAGTAGTAGCGTGCAGAAGGATTTCAGCTGATTTCGCAATTCTTCTGTGCACAACTACTTAAGTAGCTCTACCGTGAGTCTTTGATTTCGAGCGGATTTTTGATCGCAATTCAATGAAAATTTACAGAGTTAGATGGACGATTTCTTCTTAGTTAAGGATTCTTTTCGAGCGCTGTGGGTCTCAACTCTCGAACTCATTCTTCCTTAGCAATCCATTTCATGTATTATTCAAGGAGTTATTTAAGTATAAACGATTTGCCCGATTTTTGGATCTACTCTCACACCCTATGGAATCTGCATTAAAAACACTTGAGGATACTCATTATTTTTACAAAATGAGTATGCTGATAGGCTTAAATTGAAGCTGAAGCTGGAGAATGGGCACAATTAGATCAAAAAGTAGGGTTTTGATTTCTCGAAATCCGTCGAACTCTTGAAAAAAATAATTACAAAATTGAAATCAGTCTGCAAAACTGAATAACTTTTATTAACCTTATACCCCTTGAGGATTTTTGACTGTTGACCAGTGTTATTAGTATTCTTTCACTTATTAGATATTCATGAGTAATCCAAGAGTTTACCCTTGAATTTTTTACATTTTGTGCTGCAAAGTACTTATTAAGAATTGATTTCCATTAGAAAAATATAAAAAAATTCACTCGTCATGTTCATATATTGAACAGCTAATTGCATTTCAATACTCGCTTTGTATTCATCATCACAAGAAATATTAAAAATTGATTGCACCTTGTACAAACTGCTCCCTGAGTATAAATTGATACCTGTACCATACATATAGACATGTATATGTTATATGTTGTGTACAATTTGAAATTTGGTACATGATGCAAATAACAAATATCATGAAATAATTAATGGAATCATTTCACAAGTTACCGATAAATCATTCTTTTAAATTATATTTTTCATTTTTACATGTGATTTCCTAATAATTTTGTCAAAATATATTTATTTTATTTAACTAATATGCCAAATATCTCCCACATGACTGTTTATATTGCAATCTGAGTCGTCATTGAGCATAATGAAATGGAATGTTTGATCAATTGACTACTTTGCTTATTAAAATGACCAATTAAACCAATAAAAATAAACGTTATGAGGCTGTCAAATTGAAAATAGGTCCGTCTACATACTTGTAATAAGAGGTACAACTAGGACATAACGTATACACAATATATGTACATCTGTTCATCAATTACAAAGTATATGGTCTTATAAGAGCATAGTTTATAATACGTAATGAATGAATTAGTAATGGAGAGCAGTATTGAAACTAGTATCATCTTCATAAATACATTTAAGATAAGTATAATAATAATTATTCTTTCCAAGAAAATTTGGCTGGTTTTTTTTAATATATTTTTTTTACTCATATGATAAGTAGAACATGTATATATATATACATAAATGGTACAAAAACCAGTCCATGACTCATCATAAAATCTTTATGGGTACTAAGAAAAGGCTCCAAAAAAAAAAAAAAATGGAGTTGAAACAATATATTTATCAATACATTTTCGGGTATGAAAAGTATTTATTTACTAAATGGATGACCTACATATATTTAATAGTAAAATACAAAGGTATATGAAAATGAAGTACGTTTGTTATGCATGGTATATAATATAATTTATAATTGCAAAGGTAGGCAGAAGGAAATAGATGTACTTAGACAACCTATGTATGTATGTACATATAATTAAATTAGATATAATATTACATGGGCATAATCTTGTACTTGCTCTCTAAAGATTAAAGACATCTTAAAATCCATTTTACATAGTAATAACAATAATAATAATAATAATTATCATCAATGACATTAATCCTAAGTTGATTATTGATTACGGATTTGACTTCAACTGTGACACATTATTCAAATATTAAAAAAAAACCCACTTTGTTCATCAATACTAGTGATAGTGAATAGTGATACATTCATTCCAACGCTCCTCTAACTTTTCGATGCCCTTAACAGTTTGTCTTTGCTCTCAAAATAGGCCTCAACTTTGGCAGTTACTTCATCATTTGAGCCATATTTGTATGTTTGCAAAAAGTCAATAATCGCTAGGGAGGCAAACCTGGAGAGTACGTTGAGCAATTTAATAAGTAATGTATCAATTTTAGCCATTGCTTTCATCCACTTGGTGAAAGCACACTTTTTTTTTTTTTTGCAAGTGGAGCCTTTTTTTCTTGATTTCTCTAATCAATTGATCAAGGTCATGTAATATTCACTATTGATAGTTTTGTATTTCTCGAGATAGTTGATGAACAAACCAAAATATATGTAGATGCCATAATCTTTCCTGTCGACTATTGTTTCATTTCCCATTGGTCTGCTGTCCACAAAGTCAACAGTCTTCTTGGTTCAGTTGTGTGATGGTGGATCCATATTTAATCAATTGCCACATATCAACGCAAGAAATCCTTATTATTATTTCACTTGAACAGCTCTAAGCAGAGCTCTAAATCGTCGGTGCATTGTTGTTTATGATCCAGTGTGAGAACACACGGCACCCACTCCTTTTCAAGTAAAATTGTTAAAACACTACCTTTTGATATCTTCAAGATGTCAGCTATCTCAGTCAACTTCATTTTACAGTCTTTTAAAACTATTTTGTGGACATTTTTCATATATACCAGAACAAAAGCCCGTTTTGGACGAACAGAGCGTTGAGCATGTGCTTGTACGACCGCATCTAAATTCAGCATACAAGTTGATTTTCCTGGTGCAGAGCCCCCATAATGTTTATCAAGCTATTCTTTGGCTTCAACGGTATTTTACCCATAAAAAAGAATGTTTAGTCAACACACGAAATTTTTTCTATTCATTCTCTTGAAAATTATAAAATTGGGATCCGTAAAATGATTGTAACCTTTACATGAAATTTTGACGTGTACTGTTTCAAGTTTAGTACTACCTGGAAATGATGTGAATTTGTCGAAAATATTAGCATATATGTGTTAAATCTGGGAATTATTGAGTGATATGTTACATACAATGCTCTATCATTTATCTAAATGTCAAATTTAGATAAATGGTTTGTACAACATATATATATATATATATGTAAGTTGTACATATGGTTTATTTGAACGATTAAGGACAAATTACATATATGTAAGCATAAAAAAATATGGTGTCTGTAGATTGCTTGTAATATCGCATGGAATATAGAGCGTTTTCAAGTGGCATAATCACAATGTAAGATGGACTTATTGGAGAATGTACCCAAAATATATTATGGAAACATTTTACACTCGCATTTATGTACATAGTGTAGACATAAAATTAACAATTAATTTGGCAAGGATTAGATATTTTCTCCAATGAACCTTTTTTAAGGTCCCCAATCGATCTAGAACAAAATTATTAAGTGTAGGATCTAGTCATTTTAAAGGAATTTTCAGAAAGTTAGATTCTGTACAATTGTATATCTATTTTTTTCATTTTTATTGCCATCTATTTAAAACTTCATAATGATTTTTGTAGAAGTTTGTCCATTTCATTTAATAAATACATCAACTAACTACATGTTTTTAAAATAACGTCATTTTTGGGTCATAATAAAATCTGTGATTTCACTGAAAACTCTTTATACTAAAAAAAAATTTGATCCATAAATTTTTTATGTTAACAAAGACATCAGATGTTGAAAATAATTGAAATTGGTGTTGTAAAGTTTACCAATACTACTATAGCGGTACTAATGCATTTAAAGAACTATTATACTCAATTGGTATTGAAACCAGTACTTGCTGAGCCATTACGTAATGAATATACAATTTAGCCGCCCAATAACGTTACAAAAAAAAATAAGACTAACAAATTTTATTTTATACAAAAAAATTGTCCTCATATTTTTCCTCTCTCCTCGATTTCAAATACTTTTCAGGCTATTTTCCGTTTGTTGATTTTGTCTTTGTCACCACTCAAAAGAGGGAGCCCCAAAGAAGAAAAAAAAATCCTAAAAGAAGTTTAGTCCTAGGACTGATACAACTCTAGTTAAAACCCATCTAAAGATCAATCTTTATACTGCCAATGTGTTCAATGAAAATAGATTGATGTTACAAGACAATCAGACGATCTAAAACAATGGTCGAAGGTAACACAGAAATTTAACTACTGACCTCAAGAAAAGAAGACAAATCAGCATCTTTGAAAAGGCAATTTATATACCATAGTATTCTTTTTTTCATAACTAGATATTATTCCGTTTTATGAAAATGTTTAATAGCTATCATATAAAATATTGGAATAACACTATTTCATTATGACGTAAATAAGAACATGTATTTATTTTGATTCGCCAATTCATCATGTGATCATGGTTCACTTCATTTGATCAGTTAATTCAATTAGACAACGCATTAGACCTGATCCACAAGAATATCCCCCTCCCCCGGCAAAACATTAACAACAGCTGTCAATTGATTGACTCCTCATCCACTTACAAGGATTATGAACGTTGATGGGTTGAGCATACAAATATCCTATTGTCACATAAGCTCTGAACAATTCTCTGCTATTAAATGAAAAATAGTTTAACATATTAATTAACAGTTTAATTGATTCCAGTTCAGTTCCTATCCGTCCTTTTTTCTTTTTCATTTTGTAGAAAAGGTAGAGAGATGCAGTTTCAAATTGTAGAGGGATAACTAGTATAAGAAATCATTTTCTCATAAAAATAATATAATACCAAACTACATAATTAATTCATAGTAATATTTATGTACTCAATGCTGCTTCATTAGTATTTTGTTTTTGAAGCTAGATATTTATCAGACTGATTGCTTTGTCATTTAGTTTACTAATATACATATATATGTATAACCATATTAACTGAGCGCTCCGTCCTTTGCTGCAATATGTTTTACTGATTGACAATAACAACTACTTACAAAGGTAGTTAAAAATGGCATTGTTATAATTAAATAAAAGGGTTTGAATGACACTCTATGCATATCCAAAACTAGTCCATTTATATTTAATTGTAGACATACATACTTAGAAAAGTAGAAGTGTATGGAACAAACAGATTACTTTTGAAGTAAATTCCTAATCTGCTTACAGCTGAATGTACCATTTAAATACCTACATTATATTTTTTATGGTAATTTTTTAAGAAATAAAGTATTATTTTTTTAATTTGTATATTTATGGTAGATTATACTTTTGTTTGCGTTTGCTGCATAAATAAACACATAATAATACATCGTGAACGACTCAATTTAAAAAAATAAATAACAACTATTACATGTAAAATAGCAATAGTGAACAAAACAAAAAAATACACAATTAGTTGTTTATTAAATTATACACTTGAAGACTTTATCTCTCTATTCAACATATTCATAAATATTATATCTATATCTATGAAATGAGACTCTCAGCTATTAGCCAATAGATGTCGCTAGGAGTATTTTGAAACCATTCAAAAATGTTTGTCATCTGGTAACAATATTCAGTTCATGGTTTGTGAAGTTTCATACAACAACAATGCATATTTTGTTCCTTCTGTAAAATGTCGAATTTCGTGCCTTGAAACTACGATTTATGGTGGACTTGGTTGATTTTCCGTTATTATTTGAATAAAAACGCTTCTGAAGCACATCAAATACATGTAGAAGCTTACGGGGGATATGCTCTCAGCAGAGCACAATTATATATTAATGGTATACTTATATATATATATATATTATATTTAAATGTCATTTACTTATAGCTAATGTTAAAAGCAATTTTGACTAACAGTGCATTCAAATTACCCAATGTATATACAATTGATGTATGGATGAATATTCACTCTTTAGATTGATATCTCTTGTATCTTTAAATAGACGACATCTAATTGACTGACATGCACAACTCATAAATGAATACACTATGTAGGTATATATACGTAAAGTTTTAATTAGTTTAATTAAAGCCTACTCATTAGAGATGCATACATGTCAGGTGTGTTGTTTATCAAAAATAATAACTCCTCTTTAATTAGCTTAAGAAAATTAGTAATCGGCAACTCGGCAGCGCTCTCCAACTAAGATCAAAACGTACACTGTATTTTGTTGGCTTCCTCTCGATTTTTCTAAGTATACTTAGATAATTATATCCTTCTCTTACTACGTTTTTCAACGTTCCGATATAAGCAATTCTCTTCGATTAAATGAAGAATTTTCCAAAGTTTGGAATCATTGACTACCCATTGATTTTGAGTCCCCCCACCGCCCACTACCTAACTCTTTTCCAAGGAGAAGTTTCAAGATACACGATAGGTAATGTCGTTTTGGCTGTACTAATGTTTACTATATGCACCTCTGAAGGATAGCTCTTGAATAAAAGTACATTTATACCCATGTATTTACTTACAATGGTTGGGCTCCATATGAAAAATTAACCAAGGGCCCCTTAGAGTAAAAAGAGTTTGGAGAAATTTTGTCCTTTGACAATTCAGTCAAAAACCGTTGTACAGAGCCTTTGTAAGGAGTTGAACATATAATTATTTTGATATTTTTCATTTTTTTTAAAATGAAAAATTTTGATTTTCATATTTTATTTCTATGCTGAAGTAAAGTCTAAATATTTCAGATATTGAATATATTTAGGTATAATATACATATTTATAGAACCTATTGATTAATACTGAAAAATTAAAGTCTTAGCTTTGTGTTAATACCGAGTGATGTGGTCTGTATAAAAAGTTCAGACAAACTTATAGACGCTGGAATAGGAGGGCTAAGGGGCCATTGACCCTCCACCTTTTGAAAAGCAATATGTATGAAAAGCTTTGTGATTATCGTGTCCTTTATTTCTGAAGTCATTTTTGTAAAATTACTTAGGAAATGTTTCCAGCGCCTCTGGACAGAAATTGAAATGAGACTTTTTTAAAAATTGAATTATATTTTTATTTGAAACTATTTTGATTCTTGTTTCCTTCTTTTAAAAAAATTCATGGAATACAAAAAGATATTGCTATTGCCTCCTTAAGACCACTGCCTAACGAATTATATTTTATTAATCTAGAATATAAATTTTATCTTTAAGGAGTAAAATATTTTGTAGATAAGTAGATAAAATCCGGACATTTTTTTTGGTATTGCATATGCCTCGTATGTAATGATATTAAATTTTAAAGCAAAAGGCAGTGACATTTAAAACAAAGCTATGCAATGCAATACCATGCCATCATTTTTATTATAGAGTATCATGCTGTGATGAAGGTGTCATTTCATTAATTACGATGTAAGTGAATTACAATCTAGACATATTGGGTAAACATATTGGAGAACATACTTGGTTATATAAGATTCCATATTTATGTTTTCCCCTGTCTATAGAGAGTAAAAGTTCTATTTGATTTGATGGTTTATTTGTTTTTCAACAACGTGGAAAAAGATTAATCGTTGTTTTTTTTTTGTAGAAAGACAAGCAACATACAGTTATTTAATAGTTATATGTATGTTATGCTCACATCCACATAACTTTATTCCAGTTCTGCTCTTCTCATAAATTATGCCTTTTTTCAAGGGTAACTGTGCATGGGCATACATTGAATCATATAGGATGAGTAAAAAATGATTTCATGTGCAGCTCAATACAAATAATGAGTCATGGTAGCAATCATAAAGTATTTATTAATAATTGTGATTATATGTACATACATATTAATAGATTATGTTTTTTTTTTTTTTTTTTTTGTAATTGCCACTATTACAAACACATATATGTATATGTGTACTGACAACATAAAAACATCTTTCAATTCAAGAGAGAAAAAAGGAGGCACTTTCATTTTTTCTTTTCTATAAGCTATATTTTAACTTAATAAGAAACAACCATGAAAATTTTCCAAGATAAAGATAACCTTTTGCCATAAAACTATTTATTATAACAATGATATTGGTAAAATAAAAAATCAGAATTTTTGGATTATCTATCTTTTTTTATAAATAATTCATTCACCGTCACGCAAATTAATGTTTAAGTCATCATAACATTTAACACTTTATAACAAATTAAAGTCAGTTTCTCAAGAAATAAACCTGGAGTGGCCTTTTTTCTTTCTTTTGCAATATGTCACTATTTATTATTGTCTGTTTTTGAGTTATTCAATAATTTAAAGGACTGTTCAAAGACAAGTAGCTAAATAATTTATTATTAGTGTTCAAATGTAACCCTAAATAAAGAGAACCCAATTAATTAATCGAAAAATATCACTGAGAGAATTAAATTAAAAGCATCAGTTGTAAAAATTCAATTTTATTGAATAAGTTATATCAAAAAGTAGACCTCGGATCTTTTTCTTCTATCATTATACATAAGGCGTAGGTAATATAAAGGTTTGACCCCCCATAATCTCAAAATCATGTTTTCTAAGGACTCAGAAGAAATCCATGGAAAATCTCTCAATTGATTACGTGAGTATTTCATAGTTGATATTTCCTTAAACATGTTAACTGATAAGTTGAATCCATGGAATGATAATTCAATTGAGATAACGTGTTTAAGTATGAATGAAGTGACAATTATGCACCATGTGCCTCAAAAAAGACTGAATATCCCCAACGAAGCACCAAAATATTTCGAATTCATAATGAAGTTTTGATTATAAAACATAAAAGACATTTTTAGGTCTTTAATATTAATTTAATACTTACTTTTAATAAATGTCTAGTATTCATTTAACTTCAATGAATCAAAAACCAATGGGATACCATGAAACTACATGTAATTACAACTTTTATTCGCCATAAACACGTAAAGTACCAATATAATCAGTTGAACATGGATAATAAAAGATTATTTTTGCTGACTTGCGTAACATAGATCACACAAGGGTTTCAAAGTTGTTTAAAATCATTGCACAACGTGTCCCTTACATGTCATTTAACAACAAGTTGAATTTAAAGACAATATTACTACTATTTTAGGTAACATTTATTTTAATATATATTTAGTTTGTACATAGAAATAATTGGTTAAAAAACCCATCAAAATCTAATTGCTAAAAACAATGTGACAACTCTTATCAGCAAATCTTAGTACAAGAAAAACAATAATGTAAGAATCCTTTAAAGCCTATAAAGTCAACCTAGGAAAAAAAAATTATCCTCATTGTACAAATGAATAGCTTTGATAAATGAAATTACATTTCATTACAAGTACATTTGTTATCAATTTGATTTACTAGATATTTATATATATATATTTGTACTTTTAGAACAATTTATAAGTGAACTATTTTTAAAATTATTAACTTCTAATTACCCATTTTAAAATCCAGTTTAGTTTGTATGTATGTAACGTTTTTCATAAGAGCGATTGCAAAAAACAAAAAAAAAAAAAAAACCAAGAAAGAACCACACACATTATTTGGATTTAAAACTCATTACTAAACCATTTTATCATAAAATTCTAAACCATAATAGGATAAAGAGATTAAACAAGTCTTTAAGGTTCCATGCTTCATTCTCGTAGTAATTGTTTTTTTTGCCTGTATAAAGTTGGAAACAAATCAATATACATAGCTGTTGAATTAGAGAATTTAGAAGGTGATTTAAATTTCTATTGAATATGCTTTCAAAATTATGTAACTCCGAGAGAAGTAAATTAACTTCGAAACAAAATCATTTTAGAAAAAGAAGATTTTTTGACCTTTTCATTCAATTTTCTCACATATAAACATAGAGCATAATATAGGCCCATACTTGGAATTAAATAACACTAAATTATGCAAAGAATACGGTTTCTTTCATGTTTCATTTTCTCCTCCTCCTCAAAAGTTGCCTTAAACACTCTTTACAAAAGTATAATTACAAAAGTATGGGTAGTGCATCAAGTTAGATATGAAATCCTACAAAAAATATGTATATTTTTTTCTTGACATGAGTATTGAAAAAAAAACAAAAAAAAAAACGAAAAGGAAAAAAATACCCTTTGAAACATACAAATTGCAACCCTCATAGATATTCATGAGCATAATCATACATATATATGTATGTATGTATTGAAGTTCCTACACATAACATAGGTAGGTAGCACTCAGAATGCTTAATGATACTAAAAACAAAAAGCTACGGATATACTTTTTTTTTTTTTTTTTTTTTGCAAGCAATGACCACCCAAAACGGGAGCATCACGTTCGATAACCAACTATTACCTTTTAGGGCAAATTAAATTCTAACCATCAATTTTAAACACCTGGTTAAGTAGTAGTATTAGTAGTAGCAGTTGTACATAAATACATAGTACATATATGAACTAAGGACTAACTAATAGTATTCACGTTACATCACTCAATTACTTTTCCATGTCGTCTCCTCCTCCTCCTCCTTCTTCGTCTTCTATGTATTTACCTTATGCATGCTATAGTCATGAGTCTCAACGAGCGGTCTTATTTATGAATATTTGTTTTATAATTTAATGTGTTTTTAGCCAAAATAAAATCTCCCTACATAGCGATGTTCAAATGTGTTACATATACATACATATATATGAGCAGATCTCTACACGAATAAAACAATATTAAAAGTTATGAGGGCATTATTATACACTTTTGTTTTGTTTTTTTTTAGGACGGGAGAGAGAGAGAGAGAGGCATAATACAAGAATAATAAAGACATTTTTTGTACACATAGGATGTATCTCAATTAAAAATCTAAACCATTTGTAGTACTAAGAAGAATAATAATAATAATAAGCATTCGTGATTCCAACTCCAAATTATGGTCTTCCTCCTTTTAAGAGAATGGTCATAAGAAGGAGTCATGAGAGTATTTTGTTTGCCAAAGGACCATCAATAACACATTTTAATTACTCTATATCTACGTTGATGTGTATCAAGAACGGATTCAAGGCAGTCAATTAATTATATGTACCTAAGTGAAAGGATCTTTTGTCAATGCAAAATACTATATGTTTTGACTAAATGTACATATACTCTTAACTATTTAAATTATTTATACATAGTTATGAGCATAGAAACGTACTTAAATATCTGTATAATTCATTCATATGAAGTAATTAAATTGTGTCTCAAACAATCATGGATACATCAAATATATATTTGATTATGTGTAACTTGATCTAGTAATAATATATTAAATATAAGTATAGGACTAGCCTCAAAACCGTGGTGGCCTGCGGACCGTCGTTATAATGAACGGACATAAATTGTACAATGGTTGAGGAAAGAAAAATCAAATAGGCCTCCTACAACAACCCCGTATGACATCAAGGAGATCATTTGATCCCACTTACCTCCATCAATAAACTATTTCAATAAACTTTTGACTTCACAATCAACCTCAAACTTACCCTCCCAAGCCCTCTTTAAATGATCTCCTGACTGACTCTAATGATTGGTCAAATAAACAACCATTGCATAGTATGAATTTAAATTTAATTTAATTTATCAAATAGCAACAAAAGCTGAGCCCTTCTTCATGGAGGTGTTTCTTTTAATAGTGAAAAAAATGAATATACTCTTAATATGAAGATATTAAGAGTTGGTTAAGTACATACCTACATAGTATAATATCAATGAGAATTGATTTGACCTTTTAAATATTATCTCTATGGTATCTATATAATTATAAGTAATTTAATTGGCATTTAAATAGATACAAAGTCAAGACATTTTACAAATGTTTCAAACGTATTTATGTATAGAGATAACAATATGTTTTTAATATACCATATTATTTAGTACGAGTACCCGTATTATGTATATGGCAGTATCGACACGCTGTCTCCAAAAACACCCACTCATAGTTGTGAACGAGTATATTCCAGCACTATGATTCTATAGGCACTATATATATATATATATATATATACAATCATGGTGCATAAATAAATAACAACAAAGAAAATCAAAGAAAACGTTTCTACTTCTGATGTTTGATTATTTTACTTTATTACTTTATTATACATAGAAGGAGCTGACCAACTCAGCAAATATTATTCTCGTACCTCCTCCTTGTTACGTCAGAAATCATCACAGTAACATATACAAAAAAAATTTGTTAATTTCATAAACGAACATTTATCAGTTATATCTAACTACAAAAAAAACAACAACATTTTTTTCCCTACCTAAATGCTAAAGATTGAAAAGTATCTAATGTCGTAGCTAAACAAACAACAATAATCATAAAAAAAAAAAAAAAACTAAACTTCCTTCATTTCTACATATATATTTAAAGATACATGTTCATGATTATTTTTTTTTTTTTTTTTTTTGTAAAAAGAAAGTCATTCAAATGTTAAATTACTTTGCTCAAATTTTTCACAAATTATTTAGCTACAAAAAGTTGCGTCATGGCCGCCCCTCAAAATAGGGATAATTCTAGGAGCTAATGAGTTCATTTATACAGAAGTTGTTGCATTATTTAATTTTAACTCTATGTACAAGTTCAAATACGTTTGATTCCATGGAAGGAATTCTGTTTCTTGTTTTTTTTATTATGTCCTATAAAAAATAATATTTCACAATTTTTATAACTTAATTATACACAACTGTGAACAAAATGGTCTCTTCCACTTTTCTAGGAACAAAAACCACAACAAAATTAAAAATAATTAATATGATATATAATGTAAAATTTACAATTTTGAAAATTGAAAATAGGAGATCTATAATATTGGTTTTTAATATGGTCAGTATTACATGATTTAGCAAATATTACATCAGCAAGTGATTCACAAATTTCTATACTCGTGGATCTGTATATCGGCATTTTTAGATGTTCAATATTTATATAGAACATGTATGTAGAGTCAAAGAGTTGAATTTGTCTTCGACAAATCAATCCCATGAGGCTGTCAACAATTGAAAATTACGTTTTAAACATAAAATCAACGGGGAAAATAAATGGAGTACTCGATTTGAGACTTTTTGATTATTTGGACATAAGTCATTGGTTCTTTGCCTTTGCTACCATTAACTTGATAATTAATTTTTATTCAGTCTTCACAGTATCGTGTAGGCGAGAACAATGTTAAGTAATTCAATTTCTGATTCTTAAGAAATCAAGTTCCTTCTTCTACTGGATTTATGAAAATCCCAATTCTTCAGTCCTCTCCGTTTCTATGAGTTATTGAGTATTTTTTAATATTGTCAATAGGAATCAGTCGATAAAATGAAACAAGAGTACCAGATAGTAATCACGGGCACGCTAACTCAACTCAGCAAAATTCCCATCCTTAGTTCAATAAAAAATATCAGCTCTAAATACAGATGTGAAGAAACTGTCGTAAATTCCCCGACTACCATTTTTTTTTCAATTTATACCAAGATATTTCAGAGGAAAGGTTGATAAATACTATGAATATCTTCTAGCATATAGAATATGTAATTCATGATTCTAATGAAGTTGCTGCGCCATTTTGTGCCTTCCTCTGAATTGATTAAACGATAAAGATATTCCCAGAATACACTCATTCTTTTTACTTTTGTTCCTATAATAAGATACTCCCTAAAGAGCTTTTATCTTTTCAAAGGGACTTCACATTGATGAGATCTATTTTTTTACCTACAATTTGACCAAAAATAGTATATATTATTAAATTCATTATTTTCTCATACTTGTAACAAGCAAATTTTTAATCATGTCTGGATTTTTTTTCCATCATCCAATGTATAATGTAACTCCCTTGCCAATCAAAAGATACAAAATGGTTTTTAATCTACATTTTGAAAAAAAAAAACCCACAGTTTTTTACTTTTTTCGAGGTCATTGTTTAATCAAATCAAAATGCCACTATTACTAAATGTCTGTCATATAAAATAGTAACTCTAAAAAATCAGGACTTTTGGATTCAGTGAGAGATGGAAATAATCTCTGCCCATTTATTTAATAAAAAAAATGAGCAAAAAGACACTCAGAAGTTAAACGAAATGCTGTTTGCTTAGTAATGCCGTATGCAAGTGAATGTATTTATAAGGCATTAACATGAAATTAGTTACCAAAAATTAAAAAAAAAATGAAAAAAAATGTACTGATTTGGAAATTGCCCAGTTGCTGTTACCTTTTTTTTTTGTTTTGTTTTGTTATGTATATAGGGTAATTGGCAAATTGATGAGTGGTTAAAGTCGAATTTGGCAATGCTTAAAATCATGATTTTTTTTAAAAAGTGGATTTCCATAATTGTACGAAGAAGAAGAAGTGACACTGAAATGATAACACACTCATCCAAAGGAAAGACACTGATATTTATCTCCCAACCATTACAATAATAAAAAAATAAAAAGTCGAAATGAGTTGTTTAAAAGGATCTCGAATTCTTTCAAATAAAGACGAAATAAACCCTCTATGCTCATTAATTATTCATTAAAAATTGCACTCAGACCTAAGATAAAGAAGAGAACGAGGGGTTCTTTGAACTGAGTAGCTTCAAAACTCCCTATGGTCATTGTGTATAATATCAATCAAATGTCCAAGAAATATTCCCTTGTACTACGAGTGAATCAATAGTTTTCTTCCATCTCCTTCCCTACAACTACCCACAACCTATGTAGACCGCCTCCTACCTAAATATTAGTTGTAGTGTGATCAAATGTTCATTACCAAATAACATGATAATAGTTTTTGTTTTGTTTGTATATTATTTTATATAAATAATATTTAGAGCCTGAATATTTCAATAAATTTATATGTACATGCATACCTACCTAAAACCAAGCCGAACGTTTTGTGCAGGGTTCAAAGAGAGAATATTATATACAGGGTGTCCGTAAAGTTACTATACAGACACCCTGTGAGTTTCGTGCAGAAATTGGTATCAAACGAACCTCTCTACATAAAATACTCACGAAACTCAGAGGGTGTCTGTAGAGTAACTTTATGGACACCCTGTATATTATTTTTTTTATATATAATTTTACAACAACTTAGGGATGGCCTATTATAGTTCAAGTGCTTGACATACAAGGAAAGTAAATAAAAGAAGGATAGAACAACTATAACATCTGACATAAAAACAAACAAAAACAAGGTATAATTTAGTTGAAATGAGTGAGCGTGTCCACAATTACTATTTGATGCCTTTGTTTTATTTAATCAAATGATTACTATGAATCATATTAAATAATACTCATAGCAGATAGAAGCTGAGAGAACGAAAGGGAAGAGTGAGTTAAAATTAATTATCATGAAAATGGTACCAACAGTTATTTCTCATTCTTTCCTTCCTTTAACTTATAACTTATATCTTCACATTTGGCACATCTCTATCTATGTTAGTTTCATTCCCTTTTTCTCAAGGAAAAAAAAAAAACTCAGTTATGAGGGAAGTTTCAAGTTAAAGGTAATAAGTAAATATATATAAGCATATCCTATATCAGTGGCTCTCAAACTGGGGGTTGAAAAAATATATTTATACATCAAGAAATATTGGATTTGTTAAGTGATTTTTAAGAATGGAGGCTGGAATTAGGGTTTATATAAATAAGTGGGAGAGGGGAGGTTGCTCATAAACACCCAAAAAAACAAGTGGAGTAATTATCACCCCAAAATGAGGAATGTATGTCATTTGGATACTCAATCCTGTCATTGTACAAAGGTTATATTATACTTTCACTTGTTATTAGTATGCTCATAAAGACATAAAATCAAGGATGACTTTTCCACGTACCTAACTACCCATCAGTTAATTAATTAATTAAATATCCAACAAAAACAATCTATATGTGATTTCAATTAGTTTAAACAAAATTCAGTCATATATTTTGGGCCATTTTGTATATTTTTTAACAGATCCTTTTTCGATCAGGAGTTGTCCATCTTGGACATATGGATCACTTGAGGCTCCTACATTATCTTTAAGAGCTACAATTTGATCTAGTTATTGTCGTTAGAATTTTAGTGTAATTGGATATTAATTACCAGTGGCACAGATAGGGCTTTTACACTTGGGGTGGTTGGGCACATTCTAGGAGGCCACTACATAAATGAAGTGAATTTTGAGATAAGAATTTGGAGCTACAGAAAATCTGGGAGAGAGAAGATATAGTCTTCTTCCAACTGTGTCAATAGAGAAGATTCAAAGATTGGGAGCCTATGTTTTATCACTTTTAGTCCTACTATGAACAATCAAAATGCACTTATTATGAGTAACTAATGAAGTGACCTACAAAAAAAAAAAGAAAAAGAAGAAATCACGATTATTGCAGTATTTTCCACTCTTTAAAATAATATCTTCTCAGTAACTTTTAGGGTGGCCATTGAGAGAGTATATACTTTTTTTACTGCTAATCAAATATAATATTACACGTGTACTAAATAATGTCAAATTACTTGACAACTCTATGTAAAAAAAATGGAGGGCTCCGATCTTTCCCTTTCATAGGATCTCTCTCTGCAATATCTGCCTCATGTCAACTCCACAATTATGCATGATTCATGCATTCTTTCATTTAACAAAATTCCTATAATACATATGATTCAATCATTACTATATACATATATATTCAATTGCTAATTTCAATTCCCTGCCACTACTAATGTTAATTTGGTAATGTTTATCTATTTTATTAAAAGTGGGTGTTCTGATTCTACAAATAGATTAAGCCTCTGAGGTATATATATATACATATATTTATATATGAACGCTCACATACATACACAAACACTGCTCTTTAAAGTAGGCAGTTACTTTTCAAAGAAATGTAAAAATATAGGTTTTGGATGTAATTAAAGCAATAAATCGTGCGTTATGCACGATTCCATCAATTAATCAAAAGGGAAAAGAATACCATAAAAATCACCACCTCACAAACTTGAAATTCACTTGTATAAAGGAACTGGTAAACATGGATGGATGATAAATCACGGGACTTTGACTTGACAGTCACACTAAAATAAATCACAACAATTACATATATGAGAGGCCCGTTATATATATATATATATGTATTCTCGCTAAATTCATTAAATCCTTTTATTAGTTGAAAATAGATATATACCTACATACATACAAAATAATATTCAAACCCCGGAAAACAACTAAATTTATTTAGAAACGTGCAATTATTTGACAATGAGCAAAAAACAACAACAACAACAACAACGTCAATTCTATGTTCATAATGGCTCCATGCCAAATTAAACCCCTATCGTTAGAGTGCAAATTTTTTGACAGAGTATGTATATGCTTTGAAAAAATCAGTTCTTTTTAAAAAGGTGGATTTTTTTTTTTGAATCTTTAGTAATAAAAATATACTTCATTAAAACAAAAAAAAAAAAAAAATTCTTACCGTATGATAAATTTTTATACAAAATATAAATAATATTCAGCCAATATTTTTAAATGATGGAGTCAACGTAGTTAAGAGTCAAGAAGTCTCTGATGGTTAGTCACCGAGTTCATCATCTCCTCGACTATTGTATAGAGGCTCTTCAACACGAAATAATTGATGACGTAGAACAATAATAATAATAATAACGATAATAAAACAACAACAACAACAATATGGAGATTCTCATTTGAATCATTCTTCTCTTTGACTATTATTATTATTTCATAATTGTGACTCCTTATTTTCTGGATAGAAAAAGAGTTTTTTTTTCCTTTAACTTTTTCTTTTCCTTCTTCTTCTTCTTCTTATTCTTTTTCCCCCTCCTGCTTCTCACTTCTGTCTTACTAACGACTCACACACACAATAGATATAATAATATTTAGTTGTACTAAAGAAATAAAAAAAAAATAAAAAAAAGGGAAAAAAAGAAGAAGAAAAGAAATGCTTCTACAACTCCTACAATATCACGCTATTCTCAAACACACGCTTCCGAGATATTATTTCTATTTTTCTGACTGCATGCAATTGTGAACGAAGGAGTAGGAATGATGGGAATGAGTGCTGTTGAAACGTGAGAATCGCATATAACTTACTTTAAAGAATCTTTAAAGCTTCTCTCCGCTCATAGAAGTTGTTGTTATCCTTCTTCTTCTTCTTGACTTGCCGTCGTCATTTTATATATATATATATATATATATATACATGTATACAACATACATTATTCCATTCCTTCCAGAGTAGCAAAAATGGAGGGGAAAAAAATTATCTTTATTATAAATATGAAATAAAATTCAGGGAAAATCTATTTACATTTTATAATTAAAAAATAAAAATATTTATTTATTTATTTTTATTCAAAGGAGCTGCTGATCTATATTATATTTTGAATTAATTCTAATTGTTTTTAATATGTACATATTTTGTTCCCCAACTCATTTCTTAATTTGATTCAAATTAAATTTATCTTTTTTGAATGATGGAAAAAGAAAAAAAAGACAAATAATTGATAAATGAATATAAAATTTTTTTCAATTGTACATATGTATTTTTTTTTCTACAAAATATCTACATATTATATTAAAATGAATTTTTTTGTTGGTCCCTAGTAGATGAATATAGTACTTTAAGTGTAGTTATCACAACTCCATTACACGTTATATATCATACAACCAATAAAATAATCTAAAACTACTTCGTATAATGAATCAAAATTGGGGCACACTTCTAATTGAATGATCTATTCATTTTGTATGTAAAAAGTTACTTCCTCTCATTGGGGGGAGTGAGAATAGGATAGAAAGATCAATTAAATGGAGAAGCATCCTTCAAAGGGGGAAGTGAACACGAATCCAAAGATTCATATATGTGCTTACGACGCCATCTAGGAAAGGAGCAATATGTAAAAGGGGCCGTGAGAGAATTCCTCCAATATCTGATGATTCACTACACATAGTTGCTCTCTCCGGATTTTAACTCAAGTCAAGGAATTCTGTGGAGTATTGTTCAATCAGAAGGGCTCCAATTCATCATGCCGTTGTTTTTCATTATTTTCTTTTAGAAAGGGGAAAACTTTTCTACACTCTGTCCCCACGTAAAACGGCCTCCTATTAGAGGGTTATAATCAGAGCTCGACCGAATCATTGAAGTATACAAAGTGGATATTGAATTCAATTGCCTTCTATATAAAAAAGTTTTTAAAATTAAAAAAAATTGTAAAAATAAATATTATTGTACTAAAAAAAAATTGGGCGATAGGTTTAAAAAACTACATACCTCTCAACCTCAAATTAAAGACCAATCGGAAATGTTTGAATGATCCTTGTTGTTGCTGTGGATTCCTTTTTAACTGTTTTGTTTCATTATTTTTATAAATTTGTTTGAATTTTGAAATTTTTTGGTTAAAAAATTAACATTTTGCCATAAGCAAACATTTTAAATAACACTATTGCCTTTATAGAAATACTCGAATGGTAAAAGAGATCTTTTTTCTACTAGCTTAATGAAGAGTATTACGATTCAAACGATGAGGGAAGAAAACTAAATTGTTTTGTTTCCATCAAGTCTTCAGAATATTTCAAAAAGGGGTAGAGATTGTAAAAAGGATCCAAAATATATTACTTAAGATTTCACAAAGTTATCTGGGAAATTTTCCGAGATTTGAAATGAATTGCATAACACAAAATTTGCGTTGTGATGACTTTGACGTTGATCTTTTACTGATGGCAACCACATTCAGTTCAGTTGTTAGGGAGAGAAGTGTCAGGATCAAATATAAAAAAAACCCTTGAATTTGAAAACAATTCCTGTTTTTGATGTTATGTAAGTAGGGCCCTAGGGTCCATAAGAAGGTGTAGGAAGTGATGGTGGTCAGTCTTCAACTGGTAATTCAGGGTTTTTGCCTTTATTGGGAACCTATCAACCTCTATAATCATATTTTACATTTTTTAGTCAGCTTCTCCAAGAGATCGTAGAGTGTATCAACAGAGATGTGTTCCCCACTTAAGACTCATGGGAACATTTGGTCCAACCTAGGAGGGCACAATTACTCTCATTTAATGTGATATTAATAAATTTTTTATTTAGTATCACAAACAATAGCCATTTTATTTCTAAATATATATATATATATTTTTGAAATTTGGTTAAAGTTATTCGAGGGTTAACTTGATAGAGACTGCAGCTTTGTATTTATTTGATTTTTCAATTATTTTTCATAAAAAAAATGTCAATTATGTCATTTAAATAAACATTTAAAATTTTTTCAACAACTACTGGGGTCCCAAGGGATCTGTTTCGAATATTTGCTTCATATATAATATATTTATAAATTATGCCATTGAATAATATTTTTACTACTCTAAATAATTATCACCTATAATTAGCTAATTTTTTTTTTCCAAATCTTTTTATAAGAAAAGGTGAGAATGCAATGAACACTAACGGACATTCATCATTACATAATTAGACAAAAGTATGAGAAATATTAATTTAATTATTTGATTAATCATTCAGAATTGCAAGTCCTTGAAAATAGCAACAAAAAAAATAAAAAACAACAACATATTTCCTGCATTTAATTTTTCATTTCTTCATGTATATATATTTGCCAAATTTATTACTCATTTTTTTTAGTTGTGTCAATTACGAGTGTCTTTCAAGCAGTAGTCTTTCAGTTATTCCAACGTAATTCCAACAAATGTACCAAATATTTAGTGAAATTTAACAACTCGTTTGAAATGCTTAATGTAACTTAAATTGATTTTAATGGCCGAAAAAATAAAAAAAATTCTTTTATGTCTTTTAAAACCCATTAAATTATTATTATTGATTTATTTCTATTTTGACTTTAGTTAAATTGATTTTAAAACAGTATCAAAAGAACTAGAAAATATTAAGTCCTTGATGTGTAAGCCAGCGTTTCACAACTAGTGGGTTGTAGAGTGGCTAAAAACAAAACAAAATTCGATAAAATGAAGAATGAGAGTTTTTTTATATAAGAGCTATTGCCTTTTCAAAAATTTCGTTTATATATATATAAAAAAAAGAATTACCTTATAAAAAAATTGGTTATAAAAGTATCCACTTTTTAAAATGACACTAAATAAATTGAAGGACACTACAAATGAGTCTCAGAAAAATGATCATAAGGTTATTTGTACAAAACTAGTTGAAAATGGGAGGTATATGTTATATTTGCAGTTTTTGGCCGTTTATTTTAATCAAAATCGTTTCTATATTAACATTCATGGTATCCATAATTAACATTCAGTGTCTCGAATAATGAAACATTTTATCGCCCAATTTTGCGATATTTGTAACATTTATTTTTGTTTTCTTTGTGCTAAACCATCTATCAATACACCTATGTTTGTTTCTAAAAAACCTAGGAAAATATTCTTCATAGATTACCCCCTCATTAGTACTTACACAACTCTTAGTAATTGAATGATGTTACATAATTTATAAATAAGGACAAGATGACATAACTCTATCATGAAGAAATAGAGCTTACTAATTCACTACAAACAAGAACCTCTTTTGGAAAAAAAGAAAAAGAAAACCCTTGACTCGAGATGCACCAGGGTACGTTTGTTCTCTGGGTTTGAGGATAAAAGGAGATACTAAAAATATTATTTAGGGATTATCTAGTGGCTTTGTGAATATCATAGCCAGAGATGATTAGATATGGAGCAAATGATGAGATAGCATTGAGTTTAAGGAGGGAAAGAAAAATATCAGTTGGATCCACTACGTTGATTTTTCAATTTAAATTCATTCTTCTCTATGTTGTTGAGTAGCTTGCAACAATTATTATCAATACTTGTGTATTATTTAATATTGTTAAATAACAATGAGCAGATCGAATGCAAGGGGTACCAGATAGTAATTGCAGTCACGCTTTCTCACCTCCCTACTTATGATACTATTAGCTACAAGCCATTTGTTGACATCAGCTGGCCTCTTGTGTTGTAATTTCAGAAGGCATAAAAAGGTAGAACTACTCTGTTCCTCCACATTAAAATGCCAATATACATATATAGTTTTGGTTTTTAGTAATAAAATGTTTGTTACACACTTCGTGTCAAGGATGAAAAAATTTATACATTTTTAATTCTTCCTTTACGGTCTTACACAGAATGAACTTAATTTCAATAAAAAAATAACAAAATAGTAACCGTTATTCCTTTTTAATTATAAAACTGTTATTTTCCTCTACAAAATGTCCATCCTTATTCACATTAAGAGAATTGAAAAATCGCTGGGATCCCTGAGAGCGTTAATTTCTCAAAAACATTTGAGTAGACAGCTTTTAAACTTTTTGTTAATACAATCATTACATCTAGAGTTGTGAAAAAAAAATATCCAGTGAGCATTCTTCACTCCAAAATTATCATAGTTGGCATTAAAATAATTATTTCTTAATTCCCATGGAGGACACATCTCAAAAGTAGATTAGTTTTGACATTACAAATGAGTTAAAAATGACTAAATGAAATACCCTTTAAAATGAAAAGGTGCCAAAAAAAATGCACATTTAAATTAAAATGACTTCTTTCTACGTTTTATGAAGTGATGTTTTAAAATGAATTAAATAAAATCTGCATTGGAATGCAGAAAATAAAAAAAACCTTATTTATTTTCTTCCTTATTCAAAAATCGACAATATATCTGCTGAGAGGATGTCACTGATTATTAACATATGTTTATGTGGCCATCGATGGCTTTTTTTACGCCCTCTGTCTCTTTGTTTACAAACTCTAATTAATAACTTCATAATTTGCAAATTAAAATGTTATGAGCAAGGATAATGTCTCTGAGTGTTGCCATTTTTAGTGTGATTTTTATACTCAGTCACTAGAGTTCTACTCATTTTTACATCTTTAGTCATATTAAACATAACAATTATAATTTAATTGACAAAAATTTACTATTCATCAGATTTGAAATTCCTAATGAGGGCCATATTCAAAGTTTTTATTTGGAGAGGGGTGGCTACCTAGGATATTTCATTAGTACGTATACCTAATCAACTAAACATATTTAAATTTAAACGCAAAAATCATTTTTCACGGTTAACATCATATTATATTAAAATTCTGAGACTGATATTTTTTATTAAATTAAAGATTATTTTTTTTTTGTAATAACCCAATTTGATTCTTGATTTTTTTTTATCATATTATTCACGAATTAACTTGGAACATCGCTATTGGTCCTTATTATATCTAGCCTTGAGACCATAAATTTTATTTTTTTGCCACAAATATTACTTCAAATCAAGTGTTGAAGTCAAAATCATTCCGCAAAAACAAGAAAAAAAATGAATATCTACAATATAAATACATTAATGACCCGTTTCTGAAGATACTTTTTTGTACAATTTTACAACTTTCACAAAATCCTAACTTGTTTACAACATATCAAGTACATGCCTAACTCTTAAGACTTCATCACCTCATCTCGAGTGATGATAGGAATAAATATGTACTTATTTTAGAGCAGCTCGATTTTTTAAATTTTTTTATAGTTGGCCACTTATCAAAAGTTGTTCTTAGGTATAAAAATGTGAGGCTCTGTCCCATAGAAAAAGATTTAGACCACAAAATCGTTGTAGTCCGGTGTTTTCATAATAATTCTCTCAAATGAGATATACTTTTTTATCTCTTAAAAAAACAACAACCAAACAATTAAGTGTAATTTAGGTGTTTTACATCAAATTATATAAAATAAATCTTTTGCACATCTTTTAAATGCATTTGCTAACGCATCGTTAGCAAGTTTTAATGTGTTTAGTGTTGATTTTTGAGGTCAAAATATAATTGATACAATTGTGCAGGAACTTAAAATAATTCTTTTCTTAATTCAACTAAAATTTGTTATGACGTAAGTTTGTATATAATGTAAAACATATTTGTTAAAGACAGCTTGAAAAAGAATAATATTAATCAAAATAAACCCTTTTACAAATTCAATTCAATTAGTGAATCTCAAATTTTTCTTGATTTTGGACTCTTATAGTAAAGAATGAAAACAAGCTAAGAATTTTAATTTTGTTTAAATTGTTTGTACTTTATTACTAAACAATTTATTCTTTGTAAATTTAAATTTTGTAGAAATACTTTAAGTAATAAAATATCACATAGCCTTATAAATAAATACAGTCGAAAAAGTTGGATTTGATACGAATGTACTCTTCCTCTTATGTATTAAAAACATTCTTCAAGATGACTCGTCAAATTATCTATATTTTTTTTGCTGATAGTGAATAAACGTTATGAACTTGCTGCACTGTCATATAATCCCAGTGGTCCATTTGAAAGTAAAAACTAGCAACATGGAATCAGAAGAGCGAAAGGGGGAATCTCACTGTAAACTGGTGGATTTGAGGATAGAAAAATACTATTTGTATACACTTTTAATATTCCGACCTCTCTTTCTCTAGTGATCTTACGATACAATGTTGAAAGGCTGTATGAGCTTCAAGTATGACTCGGTTTGTTGAAAAGAATAAAAGATTTTTTTTACCGTACTTGAGATCAATTATTATTATTGATCATATCAGTATGTTTATTATCTCAAATGTCGTTCTTCATTCTGAAGGCACGATCATGTATTTTTTTTTCTTTTAGCTCACTCTAGAAATCCTCAAACAAGGAATTTTTGCTGGGATATTAATCAAACTATTTTGCCTTTCTTTATCCAAAAAGGTTCTCACATGTTATGTACGCGAAGATGAACAACAGATTTAATGAAATAGGTACTGATCTCTCTGGAATTCATGGATTTTTAGTCAATTAAAATGTAATATACTACGATTCCTCGTTAACGATACAACTCAAAATATAAGCATAAATATTCAATTCCATAGAGTCTAGTTAATACTTGTTCATTTAAATGTGACTGATGATTATTTACAACTTAGAAACAAACAGACAATTAATTTCCACTAATCTTACAAATCACAGTTTGCAATACTCTTTTTCCCCTTTTATTTTTTGCAATTAAGGTATTAATTTACGTGTGCAAATAACTATACAAATTATAATTAATATAAGTCTTTGTTTATAATAATAATAATGAAGGAATTAACGTTTTTTACAAATTTTTAGTCATGTAGTGTATTCATTCCTTACAAATGCAGCCTCATATTTTGTTTAAGATCTCAGTAAAAAAATGGATTAACAACACAAAGCACCGTCTTATAGAAGTAATACAAATCAATTTTTCCAATTACAAGAATGGGTTACCTCCATCAAGAAATTGGCCAAATCTTCTTGGAGCTCCAATCCTGATCAATCAATAAGTGAAGTATATTAACAATTGAATGATAATTATTCATATGTAAAGGCTTTTCTGCCTGTAACTGCCCTCAGAATTTTTTTTTATAAGTATGGACTCCAGAACTATACAGCACAATGAATTAGTTAGATTGATGTACAAGAAAAGGTATAATTCTTTTCGTTTTTTTTTTTTTGCTGTAGGAAAGTCTATGGATTTATGACTGTAATACTTCTCTAAATTTGGCCTACAGACGTCACATTCTATCATCTGCCTCAAATATTATCCTCCTCTAGCAGACGCTTTGATTAATTCTTGAGATTCCATGCGAAGTATCTCTTCAAAATACATACCCAGTTTCGTTTGTAAACATTTTATTAAGGGATAATGCGTACAAAAGTCATGACTTTTTTTGGAGTCTTAAAAACCAGTTCAAGTTAAGATATTTCAGCACTGCTTCGACACTTCTCAAGCCAAGTCCCCAGAGCTGGAGATTTGTATTCGATACTTGAACTCGAGTCAACTTTAAGTCACACCAAACCTTGACTTCAGAATTAACTCAGACTCAAAGTGAAATCTTAGACTTGAGACTTGACGTACAAAATAATTATGGAGCACCTCTTCTATCCTCGTCCATGATATCAAAATATTGTTACTTCTCTTATATATATAAAAAAATACATAAACTATCTCTGCCTTCTAAGAGAAATCATTGAATTGATTCTGTAGAAAGAATACTTACCCTATGAATTTGAAATTCCTTAAGGAGACATGATTTTGAATACCCCAAATTTGTTGATTACTATACCATTGTTTTCTTGCTTAGGGATGCTATAACATAGAGAAAGAATTACAAGAATAAAGAAAAGTTTTTATGTTTTTTTTATTATTAAAATATTTTAAAAATAGGTCAAGAGTTGTATGAGAAGTACACTTGGAGATTTTATGTACGTATGCTTACTTCCTTCATGAATTAATATTATTAATTCTCTCTCTATTCAATTTTTAAATATTGAAACAGAGGTTCTTATGTTGCATGTACATAAATTTTAAACAGCAATCAAAAAGTACCTATTACTTTTGAATACTACACTAAAAAATAGATTATTATTAATCAGTATTTGAGGACACACCAGTCCAAAAAGACAAAAATCAAATAGAGTCAGTTAGATTATTTTCATGATTGAATTAACAAAGAAAGGTTTTTATAGGGATACCAAGAATATAGGATACAATGAAACGATAATTGAAGTTATAGTCTTGAGTCACAAAAACAACAACTTATGTTCCAAAGGTTATTTTCTTAGAATGAGCTTGATCCAAACAGTTGTTTTCGTGTCTACACATACTTAAGAGACAGACAAATATACCTAAGATATTGTCTATGGACTTATTATCTGCTTACTTTAAAATAGAAAGTGTAAAGAAAACACATTGAGGTTCTTTTGATGATGCCGTTGTCCCCGAATGAAAGCTCTTAGTACATTTTGATTTGCTTGTATACTGACTATATTTCTATATTTTGAGTGAACATGATGAATACGAAATAATATATTGAATAAATTCATGTTCTCTCAAACTATTAAATCTGGAATTAGCAACAGAGAAAGTTCCTAGAGATATTTTGATAAGAAAAGAAAAAATACAATTTATAGGATCTATCTCTGTCAGAAAATCCTAGTTTTTAAAAAAAATTTATGTATGTAAAATGTATTTGTACTTAGAAACTGCAAAGATCCAATATATTCATTTAAAAAAAAATATTCATTGAGCAAATAGAGAAAATAAACATAGAAATCTACTTAATATTTAATGAATAGTATACCTATCATGTTATTTAAATGATTATCATACGAATTTCTCATATTTTGAATATTTTGAATGGAATATTGGAGTTGTTGTTTCCCCTCCCCCCTCCCCCCCCTCATAATGTATATAATTATATACATTATGTTTATTATTCATGAACATAATGTTTTTTTTTCTTGTACGTAGGATCATTTGAATTAGCTCATCAAAGAGCTCTTCTTTTAATCTTATGGATGTACTTTTTAGAATTTTACTAACTTAGCACATATTTTGACTCTCTTAATTTATAAGTATATCAAAAAACATTTCACTTCAATTTTAATATTTTTTTTATGTACACAATTGCATTTAGAGTTGTAAAATTACTAACTTGTTTAAAGAGCTGATCTCCTCTACCTACATATGTAACATAGATGTAACGATAGAAAAAGCCTCCACAAAATCTAAATATACAAATTAAACAGCTTTTGATTTTATTTACATAATCTGAGGTATGTTTTTTAACCTGACTTTATCTTTTCAATATGTTCAATATGGGAATAAATAATAAAAAACAATATTCAGGAAATTTAACACAATAATAAACTTTATAATTAATGAAAATAAAAAAAATAAGGTGAGACGAGGAAGTTTCAAAGAGGATACAGAAGCAATGGAGTGAGTGGGTGCGTGAATGCTTAAGAAAAGCAAAGGATGTGGATATGGAGGGCCAGTAGACCTTGCAATTGATAATGCTCCGGCAACCTCCAGGATTGAAGATGTTTTGAATGAACAAGAGGTTTTTTCAATTCACAAAATTTTAAGACTTGGGCCTTTGCTTTGGTGTTGATTATTTTCATTAGAAAATTATTTATTTTATTTTATGAGAGGGGAAGTTAGTTAATATCCTGTTATGTTTTAACAAAAGGACATTTTGAGTATTTAATTACCATAATATGAAAAAGTATTTCATTTTAAAATAATTTATTTCAGTTGTTTTTATTAGGAAAAACATCCAAGTCTTGTTACATATACTTTAGCTACAAAGTTTAAATTTTTTGATTTCCATGTTTTCTAAATTCTTATAGATGAAACAAACAATCAACATGAAATTAATTAAAGTCACATGGATTACATTGGATTCTCAAATTGCTTGTTTGAATATTCTGATTTCATGTATGTAAATAAAATATTCGAACCAATGCATAGATTGTAACTTGTATAACTGAACCATTTAATCTGTGTTTGTTTTGTAAAATAATATTTTCAATTCCTCTTTTTTTGGCTTCATTTTACTACTTTTAGCTTCGTCCTTAGCTTCGTAAGAAAGGAAAATGTTTTGTTTAGTCATAAAACATATACATATATATATATGTACATGAATGTTTTGTTACATCCTTGTCTTGTAATCGTCATAATAAAAACAGTCATTAAAAAAATATTAACACTGGTTTTAATATATGTATGTAGATATGTTATTTTAATTTTTACTCAATCAAAAACAAAGTAAATATTTGATACATTTATGATAGGCTAAATTAAAAGTTTTACCATTCAGAGAGCAAAGGAAGGTTGGTAATGAATTTATGACACTCTGGACAAACAAAAATGAGACTAACGTAATTATTATAATAATTAATTATTTTTTTTCAGTGACAGGGTTACGGTTTTTTACAACACGGTTTTGTACATAAGGAAAAATTAATTACACTGTTACATCTAACGCCGTTATTAGAATGTCTACATATATATATATATATATATATATATATATATATATATATATATATATATATATATATATATATATATATATATATATATATATATGTACATATAGTCATATGTACATTGACAATATATTTAGATGTATTAGCATAAATCAAACTAAAGTTCTTAGTTATCATGTATATATATATATTTTTTTTTTAATATATAGATACTTATTATGCAACTTTTCCTTCATGATTCGGAAATAAGATATTATTACATATGTACACGTTGCCTAAATCCATGCATGGATATATATATTATGCTTGTAGAAAACTCTTCAACATATTATTCGTAAATTATTATTCTATTTGCAAAAGACTCCTAGATGACATTTATGTTCATAAATCTTGTTGGATGTACAAATTGTACATATATGTATAGTAGTCAACAACTGATTTATAGTTGTATAATTATTATTATTATTATTGGTTTTCGGTAGGTTGTGAGCATGGGATTAGAGTGATTTGAGATATAGAGTCTCACCTCCCATTGTTCCCAATAGGCTATATATATTAATACACATAAACTTTATAGGAATAGCTCATAATTAAAAAAGAAAGCTTCAGGTTGTGCTTTCATATAATTAGAACAATACAAATTCTGGATCATTATACCCTCTCTCATCTTTTGTACATACAAAAGAAAATTATTTTCAGGAAAAAAAAAATAAGAAAATTCTTATAGAAACAATTTTCTTTGAGTAGTTTCCCTCGGGAAGAGTTACAAAATTTACTCTCAGTTTTTTAATTTTCAATATTTTTCAAGAAAATCTTACGATGGATCATGATAAAACCCTAATTTTCACAAACTATTTACATTAAAAAAAAGTTGATCATCTTGGAACGTAAAATCTAGACTATAAGGAGAATAAAATGGTTTCAAAAGTGGTTGGGACTCAAATCAAACTTGTACTACCACCCTAGTTTTTACCACTGTAAGGGTTGGGCTCAACGTAATGGGTAACATTTCAATCTACTTTCACAGTCCTTCCAAGGACTAATAATGATCTGAATTACTAGAAAAAGTCAAGATTCCACTCTTATGGTACATCAAGCCCTGAGATTTATGTACAGTTGGCAACTAGTTCAGTTTAACTCCTCAGCTTTGCACCTTTCTTTATATTTGTGTGATGTAAGCCCTTGCTTACAATTGAGCATACCTAGTGACAAGATAAAAAAAAATCTGACTAAAATTGGGGTTTCCCCATACAAGGTACTTTGATGAGGAGTTTACATATCTGCAGTGAAAAATTCAAATTATTTTGAGCAAATAAAAAAAAATGCTCTCAATTCCAGTCAAAGTCTCGAGTCTTTGATTTTGAGCTCAAATCAAGAGTCAAGTCTTCAAAATACGAACTATAATCAATGTGTAGTCCCGAGTTCAAATCGTGTACACCTTGATAGAAATGAGAGGCAGTGGAGGAACAAAACGGCTAACAAGTGACTAAGGGACATAATGGCTTAAACACCCATTTGTAGATGACTTCTTCTTCCAATGAGGATTTTTTTTTCCTTCAACCGTTTCCTTAGCGAACGTTATTTATATAGCATTGGAAAAACTTGAGCATTTACGATGATGTATTTTTTATATATTGTACATAGCTACCTATTTACTTAAACCTTTCCCATCATGCTACTTACTCTTGTTGTTTGTATATGAGATGATATAGTTTGATTTCATATTTACCTAGGTATAATATATATATACCCACTTATAACCAAATTGTATCCCCAATATCCCTCTCATGTGTCAGAAATGATTTGTTCTCTTTCAGCATTTCATCAATAAATAATCTCTGAATTCATGTTAAGGAAAGTTTTACTTTTAAAGATATGTTCAAAAAAATTGGCTGATATTGACATATTTTCTTACGCATATTTTCTTAAAAATACAATAAAATGACACAAATTTTTAGTTTGAATGGAAGTTCCTTTGCTCTAATATTTTATGACATTTAACTCATTTGACAATTTTCATTTATAAATATTTCCTCTCTAAATATATACATACTTAGAGTAAAGAGTATAATATGTGACATTGATAAAACAATTAGTTTAAATCATTTCATCATTAAAAAATGCCTCGTTTGAAAATGAATGAAAGTGAGTCAAAGGAACACATGAGCTAATGCACTTCTTTTTTTTTTTTTTTTTTAAAAGATATCAAAATAATAATTAAACACATTTGAATGGGTTGAAGGTATAGAATATTATAAATATATGTATATGCATTAAAATGAAAGGCCGTACGTCATAAATGAATATGATTAATAATTATTATTATTACTATTAGTGGAGTAAAGTGGGGCCATGGTAAGTGGTAGAGCAAAGGGATAAATCCATTAAGTACTTAATTAATTAATATAGTTATTTTACTCATCAAAAAATCTAAAGAATAAAGCTTCTGGGGAATGACAAATTTATCCGCCCACGAATTATCTTTAAAAGAAATGAATTCATCGTGGGACGGATTTTATTTTGTTGGTTTTTCAAATTCATTCATTTGCCAAATTCACTCATTATTAGTTCAAGAGGAGTTTATATCTATATATGTGTCTATGTATGTCTGAATAAAGAGAGTGGGCTGCATGTATGGAGTTCCAATTGTGCCAAATGTTTGATCACTCATGTATGTATACTTTGTGTGTACTGAGCTAAAAGTGTAACAAATTAATAATTTGTGAGCACATTATACTATATGTACTATAATGCTATGATTCTCCATATTTGATGATATTGAAGCTTATACTTTATTAAAATAACTATTACAACAGTTCAACCGATTAATTAACATATTTTGTAGATATACATTTATGAAGCATTTATAGTATAAATTATTTAAATATATAATTATTTTGTCAAAAAATGATATTTAATTGTATTAAACTGAGTTGTAGTGTTTCGTGTCCGGTAAATTTATCGACATCAATTCATCGATAGATAAATTTATCGGTGACGAATGCATCGACCTTTTTTCTTCCAATGAATACTGTCAACAGCTTAGAGTAAATTCCTGTATACCGATTGCTACCTCTGGTTAGATGAACTAGCTTTTATTTATAATTTGTCGTTTCCTATTTGAGTGCTTCTTTACATTCGTCAAGCTCCCATCTATAGGAAATTATTTTAAATAATTTGGTAGAAATAAACCTTATTCTAAATCATTGTTTTTGCTTCGTTCAATTTGCAAAATCTAAATCTAAATATTATAAACGGTTTTTCTAAGAGTTTCAAAGTTGGTTGTCGTACATTTTTGATTTCCACATTTTTGGAAAAACAAGTCCTAAATATGTAATTAAAATAATATTTTTTGCTATTTTATGCACAAAATTTCTTAGCATAATCTTAATTTGGTCGGTGTTTATGTAAAAAAATCCTGCCAAACAAATTTACTCTAAGCTGTTGAAAGTATTCATTGGAAGAAAAAAATTGATGAATTGATGATCGATGAATTTAGTTATCGATGAATTGATATCAATAAATTTTCTTGGACCCGTAATGTTTATGTTATTTTGATAAATGCAATTATTCATAAACTGAAAGTCTTGGAGGATAAGGACTTGGAATCAAGGGATTAAAATTTAATATTCCTACAACTCATACATATTTTAATTTTTTTTAGTTGAAAGTAATTCATTAATTAATCGATATCTCAAGACACTTATTACACTCCAGGTCAAGCATTAAATGATGTACATATATTTTGGGTTGTTGTAAGGAATAATATAATTAATCCCTAGAACGGATTAACTTTTTTACGAGTGACATTTTTGTCTGGAACCCAAGATAAGATCAAACATGGTTCATAGACTCCCTTGCAATACTAATTTAATATTAAGTTTATGTTTGGTGAATCGAAATTTGGACATAGCATTAAACTTGAAGTATCAATCAATAATCTACCATTTGAACTTTCTTAATAGATGGTTTAGTGACATTTTAAATTTGAATTTGTGATCAAAATAGGAGTTTTTTCTCTTATTATTACTCATTTGAAATATTTTTCTATAAGAATAAAACATTAAAAAAATTAAAAGACGCATTTAAAATTTCAAAATAAGCTAATCTTTTTTTGTTTTTTGTTTTTTTTGGTATAAAGAATATTAATGCTGACTTCAAATATGTGTTTCAATATTCAATACAGAATGTAGGGTTCATATTTAAGGTAAAAAGTTTGAATTTAAAGAAATATTTAAAAAAAGATAGTAAGTGCGTCAAAAAAAGATATTTATGGTATGACTAATTATGTTATAATGTTTAAATACATATATAAATTGATTTTTAATATTCAATATGAAGTTTCTTCAGTGTTCATATTTGGAATATTTATATTTGATATATACTTTAAAAAAAAAAAAGAAGTTGAACATATTTTTTATACCTCAATTTTTTTTTGGTATGATTCATTGTGTAATAATACCTATTTAATTGGATACTTTTCCCCCTTAAAATCTTACATTTCTATGACCATTTGAAGCCTTAATACCCAATATTTAATCTCTGAATTTGTCCTTGATTGCTGTAAAAAAAATACTTAAAAATAGTTGCAACTAGGACATTGCTGGAGATATGAGAAAAATTTACACACATATATGTTAAGTTTCACCCACAAGATGAGAGATAAAATTTTATTTTTGAATTGACTAAAAAGGAGACAAAGCATTGTAAAAGTGCAAAGTTCCTTTGAAATATTAGGTATATAGATAAATCATTATTTTCTATTAATTTATTTTCTGACGTCATATGGATTATGTTTCAATAAACAATGACGAGATTTACTTATCCATCTATTCTAAGATATCAATATGCATTTTTTCCATGATTTGTATTCCTACTCACATTTTAAGACTTATGATGACGTAATTTCAAATATATATATATATAAACCATAAGATACAATCACATATTTATCATATCCGCCTACAATCAGTATCAATCTCCAGTATTGGGACCTATCAGCAGTGCCTTACAAAAACTACTAACTACAAAATTTAGAAACATAACCCATATGACGTAACAAAATATCCCTTAAAAAATAGGATTGCTTTTTGCAGGGAATGAATTTTTCTAGAAAATACGTCATGTAAATTGATCAAAGAAATCAGACTTTTTCTTGCCTTGAGATCGAACTTAATTATGCAGACTCATGTAACATAATTTGATTCCCTGATTCAAAATATGGCCGATGTTTTTCTGTTTTTTTTTTTTGCTTTTTTTATATTTTTATGATTTCCCTCGATTAGTGTTGTACATATGCATGATAGATTGAGATGAATAGTATAAATTTGATTCAAAATCTATTAATAATTAAAGATTATAAAACCATTTTTATATTGTCTATATCATGCTTCTTGGATAAGCTATCTTTGTTTCAGTAAGACAATTTATTTCTTCTATTCAGAAGCTAAAATAAATAAATATATCGTAAAAATATTTTCTTTGAATAACTGATTGTTTAAATTTTAATTTAAAGAAAAAAACCTCTTTTTTTTATCGTTCACTTGAAATAAGGCCATCAAAATTTTTACAAGGCTAAATTTCTCTTTTTAGAAGGAAGTTAAATTGAAACGTTCAAATTTATTAGAAGGTTACTTAGTCCATTTGCTTGGATTAGTTAAATGCTTATTAATAGCAAAACAGGAAGATAATACTCTAATATAATTCTTCTTAAATGTAGATATATCTATGAATTTGATGATTTCTTAAATATAAATATATTTAAAATGTCCATTGTTTGGATTTAGGATATGACACTTTCGGTTTGTAAAAAAAAAGAAAAAATAAAGGGAAAATTAACCTGATAACCTTGACAATTTGATGAATGTTTGAGAGGGAAGCAGCTTCTGGTATCATATCATTTAACTGTGCTACAAGCTGCTATCTCATTTATATTTACAAATAAAGACATATACAATAGATTATAATAATATATATACCATAGATAAGAGAGGCAGAAAATAAACACAAATTAACGTCAGAAAATTATATATTTTTAGCTAACAGGTCGTAAACTAATAATTAATTATCATCACGGTGAGTTGGATTTAAACACTTTTTTTAACGTTGTATTTGCTTTATTAACCTAGAAGCTCATTTCAACTGATTTAAGCCACTACTTTAGTCTATTGGACTTGTTTTTAATAGCTCTACCGTGAGTCATTGACTTATAGTGGATTTTAGCTCAAAAATGAATGAAAATTTACTCATTTAGATGAACGATTTCCTTATGGTGTAGGATTCTTATCGAACACTTGACTTCTCATTTGAAAGCTGTGGGTCTCAGCTATTGAATCCATTCCTTAGTAATCCATTTTATGTAATATTCAAGGATTTATTTGAGTACAACGAATTTGACCGACTTTCTGGCTTACTCATATCCCTTACGCTCTTAGGAGTCCCTATAGGTCAAAGCAAAGACCGGAAATAGAATTTTCATTAAATACACTAGCGAATCATCATTTTTTAATGAATAACAAAATGAGTATCCTTTGAGGTTTAAATTGAAGTTGAAGTTAGAAAATCTCCAAAAAAGTTCGCCAGACCAAGTTTAATAATTATTTTTTCAGCATTATTCCTATATTTGTAGAAGTATCATTAATATGGTCTATGTTTAACGAAGTCGTGTCAAAAGTATATTCAAATCTTTCAATACTTCAACAACAGCCTTTTCTTGCTCTTTTCTCATACAATTTACTTACCTTTGTACACTTAAAAAATTGGCTAACTCCATTTTAATTCTGTTAAATTGTATATAATATAATACAAAAGGAAATTGACTCGATAATATAAACAGATACTCAAGAAAAAAGGTTGAATGCAAACTCTTTACTGTTACTCCTAGTAACTCAGCATTTAAAAAAAATACTTCGATACTATGTAAAGATATGTTTCCCTCAGAAAATCATTTAGAACATGGATAATGGAGTTTTTTATTTACAAAAAATAATATATGTATATCAAAATATAAATTTAAAAATAAAAAATTATATGCTTTTCATTGATAGTACCATACATAAAAGTCTAATTGATGTGCAAATTTAGCATCATACATCATGAGGATAATATGTTCAATATCCTTTTTAAAATTTGATGAAATTTAATGGAATGCCACATAGCATTCATTACCTATTAAGTATTTGATGGTGCTTTTCATATATATTTTGAACAGACCCTTAGAGCACAAGGAGCAGGATGATTAAACAGTAGTCTAGATATGAACCAATATATCAATCAGCAGATATTTGGGACTCCTATGTTTGTTGATATAGGCCAAAATACTCAACTTTTAAATATTGTGTCTCTCATTTTAGAACATTGACTCTATATCTCGAATTTCTCATATTTGTTGTAATCTTAGGAAATAGAAAGGTTGGGGAAAGTTTTGAGGATATCATTTATTCATGAACATATATTATAAGTACATCTACAAGTCTGCATATTTAATATTCATCTTCATTGTTTTAATTATAATATATGTAGATGTTTATAACACATTTATAATCAACCTATACATATACAATCATGTACATATACTCAATTTAACTCTACCTTTTTTAAAACATAATCGATGGATTTTTGATACCTACTTATTCAAATTTTATAAGTATAAATATGAAATCATTAATTGAATTGAAGCTGATTTATGTATATCGAGCAAAATTAGCCCATAAAAACTAAGATTTTGTTTGTATTTATTATAAACTGTAACATAACTGCAGTTTATTTGCCAAAATATCAGCTGTTGTTATCGGGTATTGCTATAAACAGACCGAAACCACATCACTTGAGATCAATACGAAGCAAGACATTAAGTGTATTGGGCCAAGAACAGTTTTTATAGAAAATACATGTTTTAATCTAATTTCGACAAAATCACTTTCGATGATCTAGTTCAAGACATTGAGGAGTTGTGACTTAGACGATACAAATACCTTCCAAAAAATGGTCTTTTGGTCAAAGTTGATATTGGGATTCAAATCACATACTAGGAGTTAAAAATTCAGTGTTGGCCTTAAATAAAACGTATTGGTCAATCTGTAAATAGCACTGTGTTTAATGAATATTAAATAGGAATGTTAACAGGTAACAGTTTAATGTGTAAACTTGACAAAGATGACAAGAGTGTGTGTGGATAAAACATTTTCACTTGTTGACATCTAAATTAAAAAATGAAATACTGATTTTATTTATACAGATGAGTCTGCCAGAAACTGAAAGCCAATAAGTCAATGTAAATTGTGGTCCCTAGACAAACACATCCGCCGTTTGTGCTCCTAAGAGTCCTTTTAAGTCCAATCAAAGGCTAGAAATGAAACTCGCAAAAAAAAAAAAAAAACACTTGCAGATCATTATTTCTTGATTCGCAAAATGAGTATTGTTCTTGGCTTGAATTGAGGCTGAAGTAGGAGAATTGGCCAAATTATCTCTTAAAGTAGGATCCGATTTCTCGAAAACCCTCAGACTCTTAAAAAAAATTTCAGATTTGAAATCAGCGTGCAAAAAGATAATAACTTTTATTATACTTATACCCCTTATAATTTTTGACATTTCAAATTTCTTGACCTGTGCTATTAACATGAATCTCTTGTTATAGGCTTCTAAGACTCCTTCAAATGGATCAAACCCTTCGATCCCTAGACTTTCATTGAGCCCATGTATTATTTATTTGATCCCTGGTATCACTATCAACCATTTTTAGAACCCTTAGCATGAATTCGTTATAAGACACATTTTTCACGCAGGTGAATGAAGGTCATTCGGCACAACTGTTGGACTATTCTTTATTTAATAATATGATCTCTATTTCACGAGAAATATTTCTAATTTTATGTATCTAAATATATGTAATAGTACAAACATAGTTAATTTTTGTTAATTCCCTTATATTTATAATGAATGTTTTAAAAGCTCCCATGAAGACAAACATAATGTATTAACTATTTATTAATCATCAAGTTCAATTAATGGGATGATTTGTTTATATTAAGAAATAAATTTAATGAATAGCTTTGCTTTAAATTACTCTTGGAGTATGCATGTATAAGATAATTTTTGTACGTTATATTTCAAACATACAAAATTCAGTTAAATTGATATGAGAATATATCAACAGATAGTAAACATCTTCACTCCTCTGTATATAAATCAGAATTCACCAAACTAAGACCAACTGGCCAGATCTGGCCTGCTTTAAGAATGACTAGGTTTAAGAATAGTTTTTTGTTTTTTTTTAGTGTTCAAAAATTTAAAGACGAAATATATACCAATTCATAGAAGTTTAAACCATATACTCCCCAAAATATAAATTCTTTCAATCATTTGACCTTCTCTGTAAAAAAGAAAAGAAAGAAGTTTGGTGATCCCTAATATAAACGAACCAACTCAACAATGATTTATAGACATTGAATTAATTGTAAATCTTGTTAAACTGTCAACATATTCCTTGGAAATAAAGTTAAAAAAATTGACGAATTGGATTTACAATCAATCATAATTATAACTTTACCTTTTATCTTTTTTGCAGAACATTGTTTAGAAATATAATAAAGGATCTGATTGTGTCGATTTTTCACTCAAAAAAAAGGTTCTACTCCCTCGTGTGACAAAAAACAACAACATATTTTTATATTTCCTAATAGCTTATTTGCCCCATATAATCATAAATCATCTTGTAATAGAAAGTATTTGATTGAATCTTTGTGCACAGCCCTACAACTATATACATATATAGGTATATATAAGTAAGACAGTAATACTTTGCATTATGACTAACTTCCCTCATAGAGGTGTACATAATGATAAATGAAAATTGGCAAATACATTTGTCATTTGTCAATTGATGAAAATAATCAATAAATTCTATCTATGTAGTCCATTAAAGCTAAATGGTTTTAGCATCAGTGTCCTCCCAAGGGGAGATGGCTTGACCTGATTAGGAGGAAATGAATCAGTGATGCCTAACTACTCAGTAACCAACAACACAGGGTTATGATTAATTTAGTTAAAAAAATGGACAATTGCTGTCTGAGTAAACACTCGATGACTCGTAATCTGGAGTAACTTCTAAAATAACTCACTCAAAACGATTTTAAATATTTGAAGTTAAATTTATGATGAATAAAAATTATTTTTTGTTTGTGTTTTATCTACTCATTTATGTACTGCCCATTCCTTTGCTTTATTTATTTTTTTCTTTACGCATAGATGCTTGGATTAGCAAGGTAATTTATGTGTCAAATAGGGAAAATACTTTGGATTCACGCATAATACGTATATATATACGTAGGTAGTACATATTCATTCCTTAATCTATGTATATATCAGAAGGTACACGTTACCTAAAACAAACTAACAAACATCATTTCAAGCTTCCATGATATGGCTAGTGTTCGAACCCAATCCATGTAGTACAGCCCTACAGTTTCAGCACCATGTTTGTAATATTAATAATAATAAAAAAAACCTCATATTAAGTAATAGTGGTACTTGACGTATACTTGTACATAAATCATGCAAATGAGGCCATTTACGGGACTATTTTTTTATGAGGAATAATAATTAATAAAAGAAAAGCACTTCATTCTTTGTCTTTTGTTAAAATTAATGCGTTGAGGTTATTGTGACCCTGGTTGAATTAATTTCATTGTTAGGAGAGCATGTACATTGTACCAAAATTATGTTCTTAAGTACTAGTAGTCAGGAGGAGTGAAGATAAATCTTTGCTCTTCATTTTATGAACATAATATATAAATATATGTATAGAAAGAGATCCATACTTTATATATTATCTCTTAACCCCTTTTCTCCAAAAAGAGAAAGAAAAAAAGCCCTGAAACCCGTTATTAAAGTTGACCAATATACCAATTAATCTTCCCATCTGCATAACTGTTCCTGAATTCCTAGTCAGGGTGATATGTTCACTATTCAAGGAGCCCATGCTTAGAACACAAAAAAAGAAAAGAAGAAGAAGAGAAATCACGAACTCTTTTTGTGTCCACTCGAAACCTCGACTTTTTAAAAGAAAGACAAATAAAAATTAAACATATGATAGCTACTGTTTTGGATGATGAGAGCTGGAAAAAAAATTAAAGAAAATACGAAATTATGATGTCTGTAAAGGAATAACAAAAACTAGAGCTGTCAACTTGATTGACACTTTGTCTTTTTTCTTCTTCCATGCACTAAGTACTCTCATGGTAGTGGAAGCATGGCCTTCTATATTTAAAATTGTATTTATATCATTATTTTATTACTATGTATTTTTATCAAATTTACAAAAAAATTGTTAAATGAGAATTTTCAACTCTTCATTTGAATGAGATGTTCTTCTCTCAAAAGTCTAACAATGAATAAACATAATTTAAAAAAACAAAAACAATATTGCCTAGTATTTTTCCTTTTTCTAGTCATAAGCCTATTATTTTTCTTTACAAAATGCTCATCCTCAGTCATGATGGTTGTCAACTGAAACTTTTATTATTATTGTAAGTTCTACTTAACTCCATATTTGGAGTTCCATAGATCAACAATCAGAACACTATAGATAAAGAGGGAAAATTGAGCTCATTCATTTAGTAAATGAGATATTTGAACAACTTAACATGATTTATTTTGTGTGGAACAAATTAATAATCACCAAAATTACATGATAAAAATCAATTGTAAAGAAATCAAAAGTTGACAAAATATACATTGGATTATTTGTGGGGAAATCTGTAAAAAAGGGGGTTCGAGGTTTCTGTGACTTTTATATAATATCATGAATAAATAAATAATAAAAGAGGATAGTAGAAAGAGAGAACAATGACCTAATGGCTCGTAAATTAAGGAGGAGGAGGAGGGAGGGGGGATCATCATTGGATGATGTTGGGCGTTGATATTTGATATGGTGCCTGTATATATGTATGTATCTACCTAAATTCTTATATTATATTATCCTATTTTGTATTGTTCTGTATGTAATACAACTATGTAAGTATCTATTCCATGATTATGTTTTTTGAATATTGGTATTATATATAAAATCCCTTTAGAATTGCTCAGACTCCACGTATTTTACAATCAATCTGCAAGATAGTGTTGTTAGGTTTTCAGACCTGGGTGTGGGAGAATAATTAATTACCTATTCAGATCCGTTAAATATATTTTATATAGAACCTTTGGGATCATACTAACGTTTATAAAAAACAACTGTGATATTTTATTGATTAGATGTCATAAAGTGAGTTCACATTTATTATATTATTCCTCTGCTCTGTTAATGTATCTAGAGTTTTCTGCCTTACGATATATCTAATGAGTTGATGAAAAAGAGAAATTACCGTCTGTAGGATTTAACAAGATTGACATTAGTTAAAAACAAAACCTTATTATGTTGGGCGTGGGTTGCCCTTGTTTTAGCATAGGGGAAAAAATTACAAAATATATGTAGAACGATGCTGGATTTTAAATGGAATAACTTTACTAAGTTCTTTATTTACGTTTTTTACACTGATTTAATCAAAGCTCACATATTTGAGAAGGTACAACGTCCGATACAAAGGAGTTAGTTGTGCAAGTGTTTAAATTTGTTCACCAATTGTTTATTCTTCTCAATTATTTTATATCAAGAGGGCCCTATTTTGGGTTCTCTTTATTTTAATTCAGTACGTTTATTTCATAATTACATTGCACTATAGAAGTCTAAATTTGTTTCATGTCAAAAGTATTTAATACTGAGACAAGATACTCAATCCATCACAATAATCTTTTACTATGCTTTAAATTGGCTGAGATTTTTGTTCGAAAAGACTTTTCAAAATTAATATATCTTAACATCAAAGATACTCTTATTTTAGTTATTGAACTTTTAATTTAAGCTCAGTAATGATTTTTTGAGCATAATAGCTCATAGTTAAAATTGACAAGTCAAATAAGCATATTGTCATATTTTTAAAAATCTAATGGTAATTAACAAAAATAAACTAGGAAAATTCGTCAGAGTTCAAACAAACAGTCTCAAATCAGAAACGCCTGCTGAAGCAACAAATTTAGCGGTTTCCTACTCATTTCAACTTTCATGTCGGCCTTAAAAAGCTGTGTTCACTCTTAAGCAGTAATTTATTCTTGATGTGGATCTTGCCAGAAGCAATGGTATGGAAAGTTTTCATGGCTTTAAAATGATACAAGGTTAGTATTAAATTTGAGGTAGTTTTCGAATGATTATATCATCTTTCTTCTTTTTTTTACGGTGCCGTAATTTACTTTTCATTACAATGAATTTTCTATACTTTTCAACAAGTTGTTCTATAAGCCACACCTGATTCAGAACTTTATAATAACACTATTATAAATATCATTATTTTATATATGAACTTTTAGAGCTTCATTTGTTGTAAGCACCCATGAATATATATTTTAGAGATTAGAGGGTGAAAAAATCCGAGGGATTTATTTCTTATTAGGATAACAATCTTTTGTCCAAATACAGAAATTATGTGGTCGTAACGGCATCTATTTTTACCCAGAAGTATGAAACCTACTATAACTTTTATTTTCCCGATGATTAAATTTTTAAAAAGAATTGCCTTACAATGAAGGTGCGAGAATTTGTTTACACGTGCTATTCTAATATAAAATAATTCCCTCCGACTACCAAATCAAAATATCGAAATCGTTGAGAAAAAGGTTCTTTAAAGCAAATTTTCCTAGAACCAAAATATTTAATTAACGTCATTCATTGTTTGTGATGGTATCTAGGTCGACAAGGAATTGTAGTACAATGGAAACTATAAAAAGTAGAAAATTTTGAAGTCAGAGAAAAGACTCAATCATAATCACAAATTATCTATAATTATTAATTCATGATAGTCTTCTGAGGTTCAAAAAGCTTATAGATAATTGCCAAAAATATACGTATGATGGTACTAGCAGCAAGGTGTGAAAGATACCTGTTGGTGTTATTAAGATCAAATCAACCTAAAATATACGTAATTATAAGTTGAAGTCTTTTTAGCTAAAAATATGTAATCATCTGAGATGAATTTGAGTTCATTATCTACCTCTCGCATCTATGATATATGTATATGATATGTCTCATTTGTAAATTTAAAGGAGAAAAGAAGCATGTAGTTTAGTAAAACGTCATGACAGCTGAAGCTGCTTCCCTTCCACACATTTATCTCATTGTCAAGGTTACCAGATTGATTTTCTCTCTTTTTTTTTACATACCGGCAGTGCATATGGTTTACAACTTTAGGGAGGGATGATCTACGTATGTATTGATCAAATCACTCAATCTACAGTCACAATCCTCCCTCTTTCCTACTTTATGTACTCCCCTGAATGGATATTTGAAAAGGACACTGTTCTAAGAGAAACAAGATTTGACCAGATAATTAATTAATTAATATTTTAAAATAAAGTAAAAGCATTACTATTAATTTCTAACGAAATTATGTATCTCTTTTTGGTCGACGCTGTTAGGCTTTTGCGCACATATTTTCTATAATTTTTTCTTTATAGCTCCTCTATTTCACTTCGATAGCAGCCCAATCTTAATGGCTGATTGTAAGAGAATCCTGTAAAAAAAAAATATCAACACAATATATATTTTATAAAATATTTACTTTTTTTTTTGTTAAGCTACAATATATTATATCTACTATAAAGATATCTTCTGTGCAATGGTTTTTGCCTGTGTAAATAAGTTTGACCATACTTTTGGTCTATATATATTTAATGTTCATATTGTTCCTAATAGAAAAAATATGATGTCCCAAAATGGTTTTTATTTATCGTCATATCAAGTCTCTTTAGTTCTCCACTGTAATATTAAATAAGTTATTACTTCCTTCGATGTAAGTCCTACATTATACTTTTATACATATCTTTACATATAGGGACCAAATAATGGATGAATGTAATTGAGCAATTTAAACAAAAGCTTTATTAAGTTTGTTTAACTTGTAAATAACAAAATAAGAGTACTTGTTATGTTTTGAAGTCATGGCAACACTTCCTTTTTAATGTAAATTTTTTGTAATATGACACTTTAATTAATGAAACTGATAAAATGAGTTGATAAATTTATGAGTCGGGTTAAGGGGATTGATAAAAGAGGTTTAATGTTCCTTTTATTGCTTAAATTATGAGGCTTCATTAAAGTCTTGTTAAAAAGATTTGAATAAGGAGTTTTTAATTTAAAGTTTGAAGAAGTGTCATTGTGTAAAGTAGATATTCAACGTTGGTAAAACATGATTCCATACAGCATATTTGGATAATAAATTGATGTCAGATGTCAAATGAAGGTTTATGAAACATTCAAGGCTACATTAATTATTTTTTAAAACTAGTGACAGGATCAATTCATCACTAATCCCCCAAGGATTAATAGCTAATATTGTTTGCAAATTATATTAGTAAGTATAAAATAATTTAGTAAGTACAGACTTAAGGATACATATCTGAAGGTCTATGACAGTGGTTCTGTGCAAACTCTGCTCCCCAGAGCTTTTTTAGGCAAATAATTTCTGTCTTTCTTTTTTTTAAAAGAGGAACCATGAAATTTAGAAACAAAACTAAAAAGAAGCTAAAATATATAACTAAAAACATTTTTTTATTTCATGGAGTTTTCCTTATGGGCATTTTTAAATGTCAGTAGCATTGATCAATGAGAATTATTTGCCTACATGACTTCATTATATAAAAAATCATCTCTCTCGATAATGATATTAATTCCTAAAAATAAATTATTTTTTATCATCAACAGATTCATTCTACTCATTTAGGAATGAAAAGGCTTTGTAGGCTACAATTTGAAAGTTGGTGATGTTAATTGATAGGTTAATTGTCTTCAAGTCTTTAGTTTGATAATAATAGTTACTCATTCTTTAACAAAACGAATATAGGAAAAACGAGGAAAATATATTTAACAAATTTGTATACCTCATGATTCCATTTTATATCAAAAGAGGACCTTGAAGCAATCATGCTTGCTGCCGCTGCAAGATATGGAGCCCTATCCCTCAACATTTCAGCTCTGAGTGATAACTCTTGAACTCTAGCTGCGAACGAGATCAAATATTTTTGGTAATTTTGAAATTACTGGGATTTTTTTAAATTGTGTTTTGTTTTAGTTTTTTTTTACACCTCATTTAATTTTATGAGTTTAGTGTTACTCTGTGTATTTCCTTTTAGTGCTAGAGATTGTGTATTTCTATGTATTTTAAGTTTTTTTTCTCTTTTAATTTTATAGATTCTATGGTTTTGTATTTTGTATATTTCCTATCTGTGTCATAATTAGTTGTCATAAAATGATGTAGTTCTTTCTTCAAATTAGTAATTTTAGGCTTTAATGTCTGTTTATGTATTTTTACGTAACTACTTCGAAAAAATGTTTTTTTATGTCGGAGCTGAATAAAAAAATAATAGTAATATTATTAGTGATATTAAGATACGTGTCCTTTTGTGAACAGCTAAAATCAATTTTTTCATTTTTTTAAATGTTTGAAACTATTCAAACTAAAGGCCTTCAAGAGGCTGGTTTTATCGGAAAAAAAGAAGAGTTAAAATGTTCAAAGAGGCGTTAAAGACGAGGCAGAGTCAGGAAGGCCATCAACATCAACTGAGTAGCAAAATGCCAATACAATCGAGGAATTGGTGCTCCAAAGTCGTCAATTAGTTGTCAAAAACCTTAATTATCTAGTTGGAATATCGAAAGAATAAGTAAAAACCATTTTGGGGGACAGTTTGGGCCTCAAAAAAGTGAAATATCGATGGGTGCCAAAAATGCTCGATTTCTTGGAAAAGCAGCATCGCGTTGAAGTGCGTGAAAACATGTTTCCCGAATATCAGGGCAAAATAAAATTTATCGTAACTGTAGATGTAACTTATATCTACACTGAAGAACCAGAAACGGCCTTCACCGTACAAAAGGTGAGCCGGGACAATAACAAACATGACACTCAAAAATCAATGTGATGTTGACATTTTTCTTCAATCATCATTATAAATTCCTTCCAACCGTCCAAACTATCAACAAAGAGTAAAATTTGAGTCTTATGTGTTGTTTGCGTCATGCAGTGCGTCAAATAAGACATGATACATATATGGAGAGACGACTCTTGGTTTTTGTATCACGATAATGCACGATAATCATCTCACACTACAATCGTAATTTGTTATCATTTCGCCAAAAAAATCAACCCATTTTGTTGTGCCACCACTGTATTTGACTGACATAGTACCATTTGACTTTCGTCTATTCACTAAACTAACTCAAGATACTGCTCCATGAACGACACCGTCTTGAGTCAATAGGAAGATATACAAATCGAAACAAACAAGTTTTTGAAGGCTAAACCGGAACAAGACCATGCAGACTGGTTTGAAAACTGAAAAAAACGTTGACACATGTGCATTGCATTGGGTGGTGGAAGGGACTACTTTGAGGGAATGAAATGAATTTTGATGATTAAATATAGATTTTTTGATTCCAGATATTTTTTGCCAATATTGACATAAAAAAACAAAACAAAACAACAACAAAAAAAAAAACACCGAAAACCTGATGGACTAAAAAATTGCAAAAATACATGGGACAATGTCCATATAAGTACTTTTATTTTTAAATTTGAATTATTTAATCAAAAGTCCTCCATGGAGTAGACTTAAAATTAATTTTTCAAATGTTGAGAACCTGCCCTGGCGGGGATTGATAATCTCAGATCATCTCAACTCCTTGTCTGTCAATAATATTTATGCTTATAAATCATTGATAAATGGAATATCTAAAAATGTAGATATACGGATGTAAATATCGCAATTTGATGTTTGCAGATAAGAATATTGAAATTTAGAAATATGCAGATGTTGATACAAATATTTCTAAAACGCGGATAATTTACGGATGTAAAATTTTAATTTTGATAAATCATTACTACACACACATACCATATATTCTGAGTACAATAATGATATGCTTATACCTATAAATGGGTAAATTGACAAATTATTATTTTTAATTAATGATATTTATTAAAAGTAATGATTCAATGGTAAGTTTTTTTTTTTTAAAGAACATAAGAGTGGGCATTAATATCCAAATACGGTATAAGTTCTATAGGCAATGGTCACAATAGGGGTAAGAGTGCATACTATAAAAATATTTGATACATGACTAATGATTTTTTCAACATTATGGGTATTCATACTTTTTCACTGACATAGTTTCGATATATTGTTCGACCTTGGCTTTCTAATTATATGTAGCTATAACATTCTATTGACATTCGATTTCCATATAAACTAAGTGGCCTGCGGTGCATTAAATTAGAATTGGTGGGAGCATTAAAACCTCCCTTGGTAACCTCCCCTGAACCCCCTAAATCGACCATATCCAGTAACTTTTGACCTCATAAACAACTAAATGTTGACCTCGAAATCAGTCTCCAGCAACCATTAAAAATAAAGTATTTATGTATATAGGTAGCTACTATTCATATATGTATGTATATTACAAAAAAAAATACATACAAACATTGGAAGGTCATGGTAGACTTCTTCAAATTAAATGCATGCAAGTAGGTATATAGATATTTATGTCTAATATATAAATGGTTAAAATTACTCCAATCCCCAAGAGAAAAATGCATTTATGTACATAGGCATATTGTTTATTTGAACAATGTAATTCTACAATCTTTGATAAACAAATAACAATATCAAAACATGGAGTCGGTTCTATGCAGTATAACCATTTATTAAGCCTTTAAATGTATCATACTGTTTTTTTGTGTTTTTTTTTTTGTGAATGTAGGTACTTAATGGAGTCAGTTAATTTTTATCTAATGTATTTTGTATGCAAGTGATTTTTACAATTCTTTAAGTCCACCTACAGATTGTTTTTCCTCTAAGAATGATGTAGCAGCCATTTTGTTTAATGATATTATTAATCAACATAAATACAATTTAAGAAGACAATTATGTCATACATATATGTATATAGTCCAAAGTAAGCAAAATGAATCCAGCATCAAAATAGTAGTCTCAAATTGTCCCAAACATAAAATAAGCTTTTTCTTATATGTCTACAGGATGTAATAGTTGAATACATACGGGCAGCACAGCCGAAAAATCAGTCTTTATGTTATACCGTTTTTTTGCTAAAGTGATCAAGTGAATAGTAAACTACTCTGTACCTTAAAAGGGACTAAGTCAGAATGATCACTGCACCGTTCATAGATGAAAATGAAAGACAAGCCAGCTCCATATATAATTTTTATTCCGTTGATTGGTTAAGTCTCAATAAACAAATAGGAGGGAGTGAAAATTAGTTTCAAAAAGGAAGAAAAATAAAACTTTAAAGTAAGTTTATTGTGTGTTGGAGAATATATATAATATAATCTATGAGTGTTTCATTATTTCACTAAAAGGATTAACCTTATTCAAATGTAAAAATATTTAATTTCATTTTGGCATCATCCATTTCATCGCTGAATACTGTACTATACTACGTATTATAATGACGCTAATTTAAAAGTATTATCTAAAATAAATATAAGTGTATTATACAAAACTTTGTTCATGTTCATCTATTATTAAAAAAATGAGTAAAAAAGTACAGAACTCCCTCTTTTGAGACATATACATATCTATCGTAGGATAGTGAAAGTAATTAATATTGTATGTATAATAAGAATCAACAAAGAAATGACTTTATTTAGACTTATAACACTTAGTGTAAGTATACAATATACATCGTAATTAAACCCTAATGCAACTTACAACATACAACACATAAATTTTATTTGGAAAGATTCAAGTAAAAAGTAATTTTTAGGCCATCTTATTGTATCTACATATATGAAATAAGAGAATCCAATGACTTGAATTTTTATCTACATAAATTTAAAGATATTCCTTTTCAAATGACTCATTTTGACTATTAAACATATTCTTTTGACATTGAGTGTGTCCATTAATAATACTATACATAATTCGGAAAATATTATTGATATAAATGACCAACTATCAACTAAATATGTACAAGAGCTTATACTAGATATTTTAGCTGCATATCTAGAGAAGGACATTTCTTAAATAAAGTCATTTAAAATTGAGAAAAATTAATTGACAAATTCAATTAATTTTTGTATGAAATGTTATGATTTAAAGAAGCTATTTAATGTTTATTTATTTATCTACATATACCTTCATTAAACCATCCATTTTTGCCACGTTTCTTCATTAAGTCAATACTAGTACCATTAATACTTTTTTCTCTAAAGACGATATTTGATTATCATCGAGTGTCTCTCAATACTCTATTCATATTTAAGCAATGATAAAGTCCTTCATTCAGTATTAGTATTCAGAACTAAATAGATTTTGAAATTGATTGAGGAGGAAAGGAGAAGAGAAAAAAAAAAAAGGTTTGTTCGTATAATACAAGGATCAATGCTATAATTGATCAGATTTTAATAAGAAATTCTATTATTATTATTATGCCATAGTATATTTATTCATATACCCATTAATCATACAGATATGATATTATCCTTTTTATTTTTCAAAACCATGTAGGTTATTTGCACATGATATATTTTTTTTATTAAGAGTAAAAAAAAAAATAAGGTTTTGGGAGTAATCAATGAGAAAATTTTTATACAAATAGCTCTTTGATTTATTTTATACCTTGGAAAATAGTATTATACAATTTTATAAATTCATGATCTCGTTTCATTACATTTAATTAAACCTAGTTTTATGAGGTTCTTTTATCACGAGCGAATCCTTGTCACAGATAGACAGAAAGCTGTACTAAGTGACACAAAACATTAATCCATATCCTTCCATGTGCATCATTATTTATTTGTCAATGACGTCAGATGTGAATAGTTCTTAAAACCTATCTATCAATGAATAATGGTGGTATATATACTTTTTTTTTTGCAATTGATACGCTCTATAAGGATCTGTTGAGAAATTAGGATTACTGGCCTCAAATTCATAATGTGTGTGTGTGTGTGGGGGGGGGGGGTGCTTGTTCCCCTTTTCATGCCTCCTGCTTTATGTCCATATCATATATATATATATATGTTATCCCAATTATTCATTTTATAATATACCTATGACGTAAATTAGAAATTTAACTTGATTTGTCAATGTCACTCCATGAATGGCATTAGTTCAAAAAAAGATGAAGTAATGTTCAGAAGTGATTCAGAATGGTACTTTTAAAGGCTCAACAACTCCCATGTAGTTTTTTGTCTCTTGTACGCTTATAAATAATTACCCCTGCTCTTGCTGCTTATAACATCTCTCAACGTTGATTGGATGATCTTAAGATGTGAGCTATTCCTTACTTGTAAATAAAAAAACGGTGTAATTAGTTATATATAGGGCCCCCTTTTTGTGCTGAATATTTTAAGGGGGGGGGGAGGGGAGTTAAAAATAATGGAACAAGCTCAAAATATATATAACGTACAAGAAAATTGTCAAGGAGCAGGAGTCTGACTCTAAAAGTATTACGCACAACTTTACTGCCTTTCTTATTTTTCTTTTTGGAAAATAAGTTGAGGGATGAAAGGTAATGTATCCTTGAATAGACTTAGATATATAAATTGATAATGCAGCCCTTAATATATGTTAGTATTTGAAATACCCATGTGGCTTTAAAAAGTCCTTTTGTGATTTAGGTGAATGTGAAGTAAAACAAACAATCAGAATAGATTGAAAAATGCTGCATTAAATGTTACTCTATTTTAGATGTTTGACAAAGTTTCGCTTGTGATCAGTAAAATATTTTGTACATAAACAACAAATTTTATGGTTATTATTTATGTTTGGAGGAATATTCAATATGAATATTGAAAGATATGTATTTATACATTTCTTGATGGAATTTCTAAGTAATAAATCTTGAATATATATGTACATAAATTTAGTCAATTTGCCGCACACATATATATATATATATAAATATCATTCCTTCTCTACACCATGTTGATATCAGAATCTGTACAACATTATAAATTACTTTAATGTTTTTATATACCTTTAATTAAGATAGAAGCTCTTTGATACACATACATATATGCAGTGTTTGCCCTCGGCAATTTAATAATGTATTTATATAACAAAAAATAAATAAATTATTCAGACATTAATTTAATTTGCTCTCGATATTATGTGCACATTGCAAATACATCTTTAAGATAATATATAGTACCAAAGAAATAAAAAATTAAAATATTGAGGAATGAGGAAGAAAAAGAGGATGATTATACAAGATTGAAGAATGAAAATGAAAAAAATAACCCCAAAACAACTTGGATATTTAGATATTAAATGAGCAAATTTGTTTGATGGTGATTTTATTTATTTATTTTAATCAGATTTTATATATTAAATCAAAATTTACGGTACATCATATACTTCTATGCAAAAGTTTCTCTGAGATCCTTAATTTAATAATAATAAGGAGACTATAAATACATATACTGTAATGAGCCAGTTCTGAGGAATTGCAGCAGCGATAAAAACGATAAGGACTGTTATAAAAATCAAAGTTTTGCTAATATCAAGTCCTGTAACGTTAAAATATCTGGAAGGAATACAGCATGTGGAGTCTGAACAATTGAAAATAAAGTATGAACAAAAGGAGGGAACCATCCTTGTAGATCGGAAGAGCAACCCAGAAAATCATAAACAAAAAGGGGGAACAAATGACTTTAAAGTAAACAGTATTCGCACTCAAAAGTAAATGTCTGTATGTGAATGAGAGGAAGAAGGAATCCATAATCCTCGATAGTAAGATCTTTAAATAATATGAAGATCATGAGGGATTCTATGATCATCAGATGGAACTCGGACTCCAACAAAATTGTGGAGATATACAATAACCTTAATGAAATGGTCTTAGTAGTGGAGGAATCCAGGGAAACATTCCAAAAATCTTAAATCCTACATTTAATAAAATTAATATTTATTATAAAATTATAGCTTTTATTTCTAACATTTCATACTTGCTATGATTTATGTTGTCCATTAGAGCATTTGTCAACTCTTTGTAGGACGATAGATTTGGAGAAGTACGTAGAGTCAATGACAACTCTGATAGGCGTAGGTTTTGTCCTTTGAGCAAGTGCCTACAAAGAAGAGGGAAACGAGGGATTTGGAGTAGTCCATAAAGGCAATGTCGAACAGATTGATGAACGGACAATTGAAATCCCTGTCATAACTCCAAATATATTCACATCGATATTCGACGATTCATTCCAAGAGGCATTATATTGAAATAATTGATTGTTTTTCAGTAGAGTAGTACACGTGTTACACAAATCATGCGAGATCCTTATTATAAGGTATATGTTCTCCCCTCAGTTATAAAGAAAAAATAATAACAGGCTTGGAAAAGAAAAAAACACTGTTCAAAGTGCCAACTCCACAAAATCTCGCAAACGTACAAGTGCATGAAATTGACAGCCCTAGTCATAAATTATGCATGTACATACACCAAACTGTCACTTATTTATTCTATATTACACACTTAAAAAAAAAAATATATTTTAGTGTTAGTTCAATAATATAAATTGCACATAAAATTTGCTCTCTTAAATGTTTGGTTTATTTTTATATCATTTCATTGCTTTTATGCATATGAGTATATATTTATCTAAATATGATTTAAATCAGTCAACTATGATTTCAATGAGTACATGTATTACTCATGTATTTAAATACTATTTATTAATTAAAATGCATTTACCTAACATATGCAAAAATTCAGTGAGTCTTTTTGTTTTATCATGAATATACATACCTCCATATATGTATTTATAGAAAGGGACTCTAGAGAAAAGCTTTTTTGTTTCTTTTAAATCTACAAAAAAATTGTACTATTTTAATATTTGTTAAATGTTCATTTTCGATAAAAGCTTTTTCCCGAATTAAAAAAAATGTTATTTTTTAAATTCAAATAATATATTAAACAAAGAAATTTAATGTTGCTCCATTGTGCAGTGGTTTTTATATATTTTTTTTTCGATTATAGGAGTACGTAAAAACTTGTAAAGCCTCACTTTGAATCATATTACACATTTATAATGATTCATTAAGTACATATACTAATTAACCCAATGTTACTAGTATTGAATGATTATTTTGTTACCACGACAACAAACAGCTGGTACATATTTGATATTTTTTAAGAATAGGAAATAACGTTCACGAAATCAAATATTTATTATAAAAAGTCCACAAACATAGATCCAAATGAAGCCCTTGAAATCTTAGTATTAAAAACTATACTCAATCTGACAAATTAATTAAAGAAATCAATCAAAAAATATAAAAAACGTTTAAAAATGTTTTTAACAATAAATATGGTCATAAAATATGTCTAATTTTTGTTGATACAGGCTCCTTTTTAAGTATTGCGCTTGAATTTGGATTCTAAAAAATCCGTTCTTTTTTGTTAAAAAATGAAGGTATTCTTAGAACAATAGATAATTGTTTTTGCTTATATGTATATGTATGCATACTTTTTTTCTCGTATCTCCAACATTTTCTTCTTCTTTAGCAATCTCATGTCTCATAAACAATTGACGTATAGTTTTTAACATTATTTTCAAGAAAAAAAAGATTGTAAATACAAGTAGAAAGATCTCTTGAAATAACGTCACTAAAAAAAAGATAGCTCGTTCCAGAAAATTACAAGTCATCATCATTTTCTCTTGATATAATTTTGTCATTTCATGTATGTATATAGAAATGAACAAGAACTTTGAACAAAAATACCTCAACAAAAAAATAACTCAATATTCTAATTTGTAGAGCACTTCCTACCTATTATGTATTTAGGTACAAAGGAAACAAACAAATTACAGATTAGTAAATAGTTTTGTAATTAAGATGAATAGTAGTCATTAATACACAAGAGATTAGCTTAATTTTGCTAATAAATACTGTCTAAAAAAGGTTTTCTATAACCATATGAAAAGAAAGTAACATTATAATCTGTTACTACTTGTGTATGGAACTATTGTAATAAAGAAAGTCTACAAATTGAATAAAATCATTCCATATTTTGATTATCAATAAATAAGTGTGTATATGTAAGGAACATACATAGAGGAAAAATAAGAATTACGAAATCAATTCGTTTATCAGTGAAGTTTAAATTTTTATGAATGTATATTCTGAAGAAGCAATTTTTCTTATTGAACCATTTTTTAGAAAATTGAACCTATTTTTTGTGGTTTTTTTTGTTAAAGCAGCAAAAAAAAAAGCTCAAGGATGGATCCCTGTATCTTTTAAAAAGATAAAGCTTTGTTCTTAGAAACATTATTCTATGACTAGATCAGGTTAAATCAGAATAGTCAGGTTTTAAATATTAATTTTTTCTGAAAAAATATTGAATTATAAAAATTCTAAGCGAATCGTTGGACCTTCTCCTGAGGTAAAATGAAAAAATTAGGTTAAATTAGAAATACAATAATAATAAGTAAGATACTATAGATTTTCTGTATTAGAGATTGCTCTTAAATTAGGGTCCCTTCTTTTTCTTTCAAATCCAAATAAAAGAAAATGTTGGAAAAGTACAGCCTATAAATTTTGTCTCATTTTTTTCCAATAAAAAAGATGATTTAAGGCTCAAAATACTAAGTCCAGTGTGGGAAGGAATGATAATTGATATTGGATAATTGATAGTTAAAACTTTTTCACCTAAACATATGTATATCTTTTTAAATTGTATGAAATAATAGTCATATTTGATAAATTTACATATCTCAATCAGTTACGGTAAATAATTAAATTTCGAACACTTGAATTCAAATCGATTATTTCTAGTATAAATGAGCAAATTATTAAGTTCATTCAGATTCTGCTCGAGCAAATTTGTCTTAATTTTTTTCTGTTCTACAGGTATATAATCGAAATGATTGATTTTCTAGTCAAGTGTTCGAAACTAAATGTTTTACAAAATTCAAGTAGCTACCCTTTTTAATTACGTTTGACAAAAAAATAAAAATAATGCACGGCTATGTAATTTTAATTGATATGATATTCAGTGTTACAACATGATACTAAATATTCATATGCGAGTAAACTAAAAAAACGGGGGAAAACATATTCATTTCTAGCTATTTTTACTCCTACAAGATAATTAAGATATTTTTAACTTAAAATATTATAAAGAGGGGTCACAAATTTCATATACAGAAGTGAAGTTTAAAAAAAAAAATTTTTTTTCCAATGTTTGGTTTATTAAAATTTCTGAACATTTTTCTCCAAAGCCATAAGTCCTTTGTTTTAGTTGAAATGATGATAGGGCAAATGATAATAGAAAGCAAAAATGAGAGAGTACTAAAAACATAGTAAATACAAAATTTACTTTTGCAACGAAAATATGTATGTGGTTTAATATTGGACAAGTAAGGGTCATCCATTTAGATCCTTAGTTGAGCACTCCCCCGCATGCAATTTGGCTTAAAATGTGACAATTTCTTAATTTCTATTTATTGAAATATAATATTTATATTATTAAGGAAGCCTTAGAATATCGAGAGAGACAGAGTAGGAACAAATGTATGGAAGAGAAAAAGGACATGATACATGTGAGTTTATTTAGCTAAAGAAGTTGAGTGAACGTGAGCAATGTTTTTAGCCACGTAAGTGAGTTTGAATATGCCTAATGAAACTTTTACTTACATATCTAACTTGTCAACCCACGTTAAGGATGGCTTTGGAGAGGGAAAAAAATTCTTTATCCCGTTATATGCAATCATAATTTGAACAAATCCTACTGAGCAAAATTATGACATGACCATACTCCACAATATTTGGCATTGCACTTTAAAGAAAAGTTGACCAAATTGGATAAATATGTCAGCTTTTAGGAAAATAGATACATGTATTTAGTACAAAATGATGTACTTTTAATTAGCCTTTTTCTAATCATTGGAATTAATATTTGGTAATTTAATTAAAAATACGAATAGGTATATCTCTATAGACTTATGTACTTAGATATGAAACCAGAGCAAGTGCAGGTACATAAATACCAAATCTAAAAAAGTAGCCTCAGCAACAAAATAAATGTTTTGTTTCCGTCATTCAATAATAGTTTATTATTTGTTAGAAACCAGCTATGAAAGGGTTTACATTAATTCCTTAAAAAGTGTATGGAACAAGAGAGAGAACCATAGTAACAAAAACAAAAAACAGAAAGCAAATTAATTTATTTTCATATTATGATTAAGTGATTGATGGTTGAATTTGAATTGTAAACATTTATTTAATAAATACTGAGTTCAAAACAAAACAAAAAAAACTTCTACTCTACTCACATTAATGTGAGTAGAGTAGACAATAATATCCTAGTTGTAACATAAGGAATGACTAAAAAAGGGAACTACACAACAACATTGACTCCGATTTGAATACAATTTTCTGGGCTGGAAGACATTTTTTTTTTTTTTTGCTCAAAAGTTAAATAAGTGCAGCTTTGCCGATAAACAGGCAAGGAAAAGAGTCTTCAAGGTTTTACTTTAAATAATAAACAAATCCTTCTAGAGACTCAGAGTAGCCATGCATCACCGCAAACCAAATCAAGAAAGAGCTCTCAATGTTCGATAATGTTTGTATTCCTGTAAGATTCATGATTCAGGGTAGATGCAAAAAAGAGTTTCAGTACAGTACATAATAAGAGACTATCCTCCTCTGTACTCGTCCCTAATTTTGTTTTCTTCTCGGTAGCATGGCAGGAGTAGTGGAACCCTTTCCCTCTTCTACGTAATGAACCTAAATTTCTTCTACCAGTCCACCAAATTTCATCGAAATGGGAGAAGTCCTAGTTTTGGGATTCTCTCATAAGTATTTTTATCAGCTAAAATTGTTATTCTGCCTCTTTTGCCCCTATATTTTGTGTGTATAATCTTGATTTGTTGATCTTGAATTATATCATGTTAAATAGTTAATATTGGAAACATTAGGGTATTTGATATTAAAAAAAAAAAAAAGAAAAAAAAGTTTCTAAAAACATCAAAGAATATAAATGTGTTAAAATAATATTGAGTTTTTTTTATTTATTAAAGTGACAGATTGTATCATAAACCGAAAGTTGGAGACATTGTTGTTCATTTAGTTAATACTAGTGTTGTAATGATAGTATTTTTTACTAGATTCTCATTGCTACTGTATTGTTTTTGACATTATTATGAGGGTGATATCCTCATATTAGATATGAGAAATGAAAAAAATACTAAACTTGTCTATAGGCACGACTTTTTTTATTCTTTATTTTTATTTCAGAATGATTACGTCACGTGAAGAAGCATTATATATTGTACAACACGTCTTCGTTATTGGGAAAATCATATATGTTTATAAAGTGGAACAATTTATACCCAAAGAGTGTTTCTAATGTGAAAGAACTTCTTTAATTGGTCACATATTTACCTAAAACTTGAGTGTTTCATTTGTGTGTTTTAAATACATGTAAATAATTTAAAGCTATTCTGCATTTGTGAATACTTCAAGTCAGACCTACAACGTATGTATAATACCTAGTATTATACGATGAGAGTGTGTCCCAGCATTGTCACCAGAATGATGTATAGAGATATGGAGTGTGGTAGTAGAGAGGAAATAATCTTTATTAGCCTCTCAGCTCGTGAGAGCTCATAAAGGACTCAAAAGATCAAAAAGTAAACTGATGTACACCCATAACTATCGAGTTTTGACGAATTGTGGTAATATAATAGACAGTCGACTTGAGCTCATTTTTTTAGCATTGAGTCAAGTTGATTCGAGTAAAGGTATCAATGCAAAATCAATTATTTCTTTAAATTGGTAAAATCTAGGTTTTACGACAAACTAAGTTTGACTACCTGAATAAGGCAGCCAATAATTATTATTAATCAAATATTAAAAGTAATTTTCTTAAAAATTTATTTGCATACTAATAAGAAGTTATTTAAAAAAGTTGCATCTATAATCACAACAATACAAAAATTAAATTAATCGAGGATGACATTGTATATTACAATTTCAAAAATTGTAATTACTATCGCGTTGATCACATAAAACATAAAAAGTAGAAAAATTATTTACAATGATGACTGATTGCGTTAGTTTGAGGAGTTATTGTATTGCATGAATAAAGTATTTTATACAATTCTATGGGGAGTGACTGCTGCAGAGATGAATGTCCAGGGGAGATATTGTGCCGTGACACAGTATCTAATGTGTAATAATGTCCAAATAATGTAAACCTTATGATATACAAGTCCAGGAAAAGAGGCCATACTTTCTTGAGCTGAGTAGTGATCTCCTTCAGAATCTTAAAATTCTTCTATATCAAGACAACGTCTTGAGTCAAAGATCAAAAATACAAATAATACAAATAAATGCAAATAAATCTTATTTACTTAATTTGGACATCACTAATAATAATGTGCAGTGATTTTGTATAACAATTTAATAACATGTAAAATGAAATAATTTGAGTTGTATTTAGTAAGGAATCTTTACTGTCCAGAAAAAAATACTTTTTTGCCCAAATGATTTGATAAAATAAATAAATAATGTGTTAATATCATTAAATAAATCTTTTACTTTTGTATCAGTACACAAAGCCTCCATAATGTTGCTAAGGCCTTTATCATTCAAGTCACATTAGGTTCCTAAATAACTTTTCATCATTTTGTTTGGCTGCTAATAATGGATATTACAGATAATACCCAAGTTTCATTAACCTTTCAATACATATAGTACATAGATATTGGGTTTTTTCCAATAAACAAAATCAACATCTGTCAATGTATGTATTTTCTTTCGTTTTAAAAAGCTAGAAATGAAGTTCATTATTTAATTATATAGGTAAAAACGGGGTTCAATGTAACAGATACTTCCTTCAAGGCTTTCTCGTAACCCAAGGCAAGGAAATTAATTTTGAAAAAGAAGGTTAATTAATTCATCAATAAACAAAATTCCCAATCTTTTTCAAATCTGGTTGTTGAATCCAAGCATATACATAGTTACAACCTAGGCACTGCAATTGAGGATCTAATAAGAAACTACTCAATAGCTTGTCTACGAACCTCTTTTTCTTCACATTCTTCTATTCCAAAGAAGAAACAAGAAAATCAAATATAAATAAACGTTAACATCGCAATCAGTGGAATAAGAGCGTAGAAGAAACTATCCACGCCTCTTAGTCATTACATCTTGATAATTATTCATTGTAGCCAACAAAATAAGCACTGATTGTTTCAAAAGGCAATAAATATTATAATTTTGAGCCTCTTTTGAAACGTTAGAAACATAATTTGAATGTTTCTAGCTGTAAGTACGCAGTGGTGAGCAAAATGATAAATTATATTAAGGTTTTTCTTATACAAAAATTGAGCATTTCTGATGTCTCTGCAGATCAATACTAAAATTGTAGGAATTTTATAGGTCTTTGCTACAACGTCAATGACCTTTTTAATATAGAAAGTTACCTTGTGATACCCGTAAAGGTTAGCACCAAGAGCATATCTCTTTCATTTCAGATAAATATATTTTCTTTTAACATTTCGTATGATGCTATTTGAGTTTATACCAATATGTTTTGAATTTGATAAAATGATACTATTTATTAAAATTTTTATTTGGAGAAGGAATATAGATTTTCATATTTATAAATCTATTTATTTATTCATAAATTAATTTTCTAAAAATACATAAAAGCCACATTAAATTTAAATATTACAAAAAAAAAGTTGGTACATAATATAAAAAAAAAACATATTAAATAATTCAAATATATATATATGTACAAAACGAAAATATATTAGGGGCTCTATCTTCATACTCTTACATATGGAGACATTACAAAGGACCAGTTCTTTTTTTGGGACCTTCCTTGACCTTTTTTCTCGAACTTATCCTGTAGCTTTGCGTATTCTGGGTAAACGTCGAAGAAATGATTTCAAAAATTGTGAAAAAGGTACCCAAAATGAGAATCTGGATCGGGAGGGCTTCTGGAGGGAGTCTGTGTGACATTGAATAAGTCATTTTCTCATGTAATCTTTGGGGTTGTGATGACTCAGTTTCATTGGTATTACCTTTTTTATAGAGCTGTTGGAAATATATAATTGAATTGTAGGTATATTTAATTTTACAGTTGAAGTTGCCATATAAATGACTTGCAAAAATATCTGAAGCACTTCTTATCAATAGTTTAAATCTACTTAATCTTCCTACGTGATTATTTTTTAAGCGAGAGTACAAATAATTTATTGTATTTAAAATAGAAAAACTTTGGGAGATCGTTAGGAAAAAAAATAGCCTCTCATTTCTTATGTTCCTGCATACTTCTTTATATATTTGGTCTGTATCTATGAAATGAGACTTTCAGCTATTAGCCAATAGAGGTCGCTAGAAGTATTTTTAAACCATCCCAAATGTCTTATTTTTTTTCATCTTCTCTCTGGCAACAATATTCAGTTAATTGTTTGTGATGTTTCATACAACAACGGCACATTTTTGTTCCTTCTTAAAAATGTCGAATTTCGTGCCTTCAAACTACGATTTGCGGACTTTCTTGATTTTCTGTTATCATTTGAAGAAAAACGCTTCATGAGCACATCAAATACTTCTAGAAACTTATAATGAACATGTTCTCAGCAGAGCACAGTGGGGCCCGTCCGGCCACAACTCAAAAACATTAGGCAAAACCAGATCAAGTAATTTTTATTGATGACAATGCACCACTACATCGAACAAGAGCGACCCTGGAATTGGTGGAGAAGTACAATTAGGAACTGTTGATGGTTCATACGGCTTACTCCCCAGATTTGACGCCATCAGATTATCACTTGTTCGCATTGATGGGTTACCCATTAAAAGAATTTTAATTCAATTCTCAATCAGAAGTCAAAAAATGGCTCGATGATTGGTTTGTGGCCAAAGAAGGCCAATTTTTTTGGTGGAGCATTGCCTTAGAGATGGGAAAAATGTGTCACTGGCTATGGCTTTTATTTTGAAGATTAAACTTGTCACCATTTTTTCAAAATGAACGTTAGAAATTGAAAAATGAAGTGTCATTGCATAAGTATATACCTTGTTTATGTACAAGAATCTACCTACTTGTGTATTTTTACTTGTTATACATATATATATTTGTACACTTTAGCAATATATACATATATATGTAAATACATTATGTATACATATTAATAGACAGCTGTGCAGTTTAAACTACATATAGTTCTTTATATTTACATAACTGAGTTGTCACTTAACATATATATATATTCATATTTATTTTGCAAGGTCCTATCAAAGCAACACTAAAAATGATATAAATACGTCCATGTATGTAGTTGTATATGTACATATTATATGACATAATTACATTTACAAATGTCAATGTTGATAATTGAATATTATATTATGATGCAATATTACAGCAATATAATTATTATTTTATATCATTATCCTGAGTGATAAATAGCGCACTACCCTTCTTGTAAAACACAAGAAATCACCTGGGCCGCCATAATGAATCACAATTACTACTTTTTTCATTTTAAAATATCTTGATGATGATAAGAATAATGTGTGTGGACTCAACACTCATATAGCTATTCTCAAAGAGCTTCACAAAACCTTCAAGGATATTTCAAAATATTAAATAGGAGATAATTATTTTCCAATGACGTCATTCAAATAGATTGTTTCTCTGAGTATTTTCCCCATGGGTGCTCTTTAAATCCTATAAATTTTGTTTTATAGCATTGCTTTCCATTGAGAGAGAGAGAAAGAGAGAGAAATAAAAAAAGATAGGCAAAAAATGAATGAATGAATTTGTTAGTCATCCATGAAAATGTACCAACAATGGATAAATACGTAAATACATACATAATACAGAGTTAAACACTTTAGATTGAGCACTTTTGAATGGAGTGTCATTCTACCTTTAGAAGGCTCTTGTAAATTAAGTTAAAAAACAAAAACAAATCAAAAGGAGATCCTCAAAAAGGCCCCAATTCTTGAACTTTACACACGTGATGGAAATATCATTTTAGATCAAGAATGTCTTGAAATGTTTCTGCAGCACTCTGACCTTAACTATTAAGGGGGACAGAGTTAGCGTACCCAAGAGAATCAAAGACAAGATTAAACCACAATTTATGACTTTGCCATCTGGTTAATGAGAGTTTAGACCTAAATGCTTACAATAGATCAATAAGGTAAAAAAGTAGGCCGATTATGCATTTTATCTTTTTTCAAGTGTTACTTTTGCTTTCTCCTCCGATTTAGTATTAAAAGTGCATTTCCAAAGTAGACAGTTGATAAAGAGAACTGATAATGGTAATAATTGAATCATATATTATAATAACCATTTTACAAATCGACATGATGCGTTCAATGACACTCAATTCTATCTGACCGCTAGACTATTCATTCTTGATAAGCTATTAAAACTCTTACCTAACACAATTTTTTACTTGTATGTTAGAACCCTGGGTAAAAATAAGCCGGTTCAGTACTGCCTAACTTTAAAAAATTCTCTCTACTCTTATGATATCAATCAAAACCAATCACGGGAGTACTCCAGGTCAAAAAATATATCTACTTTGTAGTAATTGTAGTGGCAAGAATTTATAACTTGGAAAATCGAAAATGTGAATGATACTTCAATATTCTTGAAGAAAACCACTTATATCCCACCCCCTTTGAACTTAAAAAACAATAGTTGATCGTTCCCTTCGACCCCACAGTTCTAAGAATTTGTGCACCCATGTCCAGACTTTGGCATTGAACATAATACCAATAAAATAATGCAAAAATAGTAAAACGGAAAAACAAAATTTAAGCTTTTATTAGTTTTCCATCGTGAGCAAAAAGGCATGTCATAATAACACGAAAATACCATGTTGGATATTTTACTTATAATTGTCCTCATTTTTTTCAATGTAATGACTCATGATGAATAATTAATTAACTATATTAAAAATCATATTTGAAATAATCATGTAATTTAAAAAAGATAAAGACCTTTTTGAGCACTTATTTATGAGAGTTCCTTCTTGTTTAAATTGTCTATGTACATTTTCAAATCATAGTTGTTTGGTTGGTTTTATGATATCAAAAGAGCTATTATTTTGTGATTCTTTTAATTTGCTAGTAAAGAAAAAACAAAAGAGAACAAACCATCAATAGAAACTTTTAAGGCTATATGGTATCCGTTGATGTAGATAAAAGATGTTTCCATCAGTAAATATTCTTTAGCAATTTTTATTGAATTGTTCATAAAAAGCAAAATATATAGAAATATAATAATTAGCAATTCCTTATGAATGAAGGAATCAATGAATCAAGAAGGTCAATTCATTCCCTGTAGTATCAAATAAAACAATAATGAAAATCCCGTTGTCGTGAAGGGCCTCCGCAAGTTAAAATAAATGATGGTTGGTTCATAATTAATGAAGTTAGAATGATTAAATTAATTAATTCAATTAGTTTTTTGTGCATCGACATAATTTGGCCAGTATCATATTATATTTTTGATATGGAACGACTTTTAATTACTAATATTATTTTATAATATATAAAGTACCCAATGTTGATAGACCCTCAAAACCAACAACGTTTAATGAGGGACACTCTTTGGCAAGTAATAGGATTTCTAAGTGGCCTTAATCATAAAAATAAAATATTTTATTGTACTTAATAATGTCTTATTTCATATCTCTGCACAAAGTTTACTGATTGCTACTTTTTGTCCAACTATTTTATTAAGGCGTGGATATGAAAAATATTATAACTTAAAACTGTTTTACTATACCATCCGCCAGACTTTGGGTAGAGGATCCATGATCATAAAAATCCTCACAATAATTCTCAAGTAAATCTCTTCATCCCTTTAAAGACTGAGTATAATACTCCCATTCAAGCCTCGTTAATAACACAATTTAATTAAAAACAAAAACGGAACATTAAAAACACATGCGGCACCCATTGTAAATAAGATTAAAAAAATATATATACATTCATGCATATATGTAATATGTAAATGGTCTATAATTTGAAGTGATAAAATGAGTAAGGCCAAAAGTGTACTTGAACATATGTATTAGCAAATGACTTAAGCAGTGATTATAATAATAATTATTATTATTAATAATAATCTTTTACGTCTATAAAAATATGTAAGAACATCAGAATTGATGATGATAGTAATAAAGGAGCCTTACAACAATGGAACATTAGGAATCATAATTTGTGGGGGAGGAACAAATTAATAAGAAGAAGAATTGAACATTGTTAAAAGATAAATAACAGTCAATTCAGGATTAGACATGTTTGTATGTTAGATGTGCTAGGAATCCATGATGGGCTTGTGACGTGCATAACAAAACTTGGTTACCGTGGATTTTTGCATATAACTGTTTCGGTATAAAGTATTTTGAGAGGAGTTAGTCAATGAAAAGACAATAACTGCAAATATTGAAATTCCTTAGGTTTAAATGTGGTGCTATACAATATATTACTTTACAATGCAATGAAAAAAACCATTTAAAATACCTTTAAAAATGATGAATGATCTCATATATTCTCTGCACTTAATATTATTGGGCTCAAGACCACCTTACTTCGAGAAGGAATGGAGAATAGGTCAAAATAAAGAGATAAAAAAAGATTCGTCTTTTACAAATGGACTTTGTTATCCATTTGCTTTGGTTCTGACCTTGAGAGCGAGATCAAGAGGTTCAATGGTAGAGACCATAGTTAACATTCAAAAATGGGTCTTATGGCCAAAGATGATTACACAAACCACATCACTATTATTAAACATATCGAGGACTCAAAGTAAAAGTGTCTCCAAGTTTTCAAAACGGTGGTTTTTGGATTTTGAATACTTTTACAGCCGATATCTCAAAGTAATAATGTTATATTCATTAACATATCGCCTTGGGGCCATTATATAGAATATAAACAAGTGGAGTGAAGGAAATGCTTCAGTTAAGCTCTAAATAATGCTTAATTGTTATAGCTATAAAAAACTGTCACGCCTCAGTAGAAAACATATATGTGTGTGAATGTAAAATTAGATTTTAAAAATGTGTCAAGGGGTCAATCAATCTGGTTTTCTCAGTCAATGGTAGTCCGACATGGGTGGTAGGGCAAGAGATGCCACTCACAATTACATGTTATATATATATCCTCAGATTGTTTAATATGAGTAGATAACATGTCCTAAATAACTGAAAAATGAATCAGAACTAAATTATTCCCCCCTCAAAAACCAATTTCCCTACTTTTAATTCGAATAATGACTATCACATGATTGCAAAACCTTAGATTCAGCATCCTCACAAATGCATTTGAAAAAAAAAACCCTTGATAGGTGTTCCAGATGATGTTTAGTTGTCAACTATGGCGTGATCTATGAGCAAATATTTTGATGGTTAAATATCATTTTAGGAAAATAAATCATTTCGTATCTTGTACAAATTATTCTTCATATTCAGGGCATTTATTTCTCAGGCTACTGTCGTCCATTTATTGCATGTCTTGTCATCTGGATGGGAGTGAGAGATAATGGTTAATGACATAATTACAAGAAATGATGATTGAACTGCGTTGAGTTTGATGGCTGTTGAAGTCACCTCACTTCAATATGGTTACTTTTTTTTTTATTATATCGAATTACACATGTTAAATCTAAATAGATGAAAGAGCACGTCATGAAAGAACATTTGTCAAACAAAGGAGATCTTGACATGAATATATCAAATTAAGGATATATTCAAAAAAGTGATTTATTAATAGTACAACACTAAGGAAAAATGAATAAGGAAAATGAAATTCGGTTATATGTATTTTTAATGACATCACACATTGATTTATTTTAGTTAGTTTAGTTAATATCTAATTTTATGAGATATTTTTTCACTCATAAATTACGCAATTGAACATATACATATTACGGTATTCTCCCACTAAGATTCAAATGTACATATACACCGTTTCCTTATCAACTTATCAAATTTTCACTATTTTTGCTACTCTTTATTAATATGGATGCTTCGAATCTTCATTGCTATAACTTGATTTAAAACTTTTTAAGTTAGTTGAATATTTCTCACATTATAATAAAGAATAGTTTCATTACCAATCATAATTTGTGCGTTTTTTTTTTTTTAATATTTATTAACTTTTTGGATGAAAGAAGGTTGCGAGATATACAAAAGGCATCACTATGACATGTCTACATAAAAATTGCACATAGGTAAATATTATACAAAAAAATATACTTTTAATCGTACATCAAACATGGAGTAAAATATCAATAAAACAATAATAATAATAATAAAAACTGGTTGGAGATCCCAATACAAAGACCTTTGATGAAAATAATAATAAAAAAAATATGGTGTAGAATCTCAAAGCACAAATCCTGTGGGCGGTCAATAACAAGACATGTTTTTTTTTTCCTAAAACGACAAATACAATTGATGAGTGTGAGTTAATAATAAGTAATCTAACTGATAATACACTAACTAATAAACTAAAGGTAGAAACACACAGGCCTTAAATACGATATAAGTACATACCCATGTAAGAAATTGAGAAATGCATCTACATATGTTTTTAATATGTGAAATTAATAAAATTAAAGTACGAGAATCAACAGTATTTTATGATTTAAAGGATATATAAATTTGTAAAATTCTTTGGCAAGTTTAAATTATATATATATGTAATATATTATTTCATTTTTAGGGGGTTAAGTTATCTTTTGCTGATATATTTCAACTTTAAAACCAGGGTGCCAAATATTGTAATTTTATTGTTGCATATAAAAACATCTGCTGCACCTTGACTTCAAAAATATAAAGTGTCTCTGAAGTGTTTTAAATATATGTTGTTTTAAATGAGTTTAGCTATAATAATATTGTCTGCTTTTTTTTTTTTTTTTTCATTATTATATTTTCATCAAATTAGGAGGATTTTTTTAATTGATCCAATAAAAGAAGGAAACTGTTTTGAGTAAAAGTTATGTACCCATAAGACCACAATACTTTATATACTAAAACCAATGTTACAAAATGACTAGAAAGAAGAGCTTATTTTGACTCAAAAGTACCCATTTTTCATCTTTTAAGCTTCTATTACCAAGCTAAAAAATGCTTGCGGAATTGCTAAAATTTTGCAGATTGTTTTATCTTAATATTACTGAGCAGAAAAGACTACAAAGTGGCTAAAAAGTACCTCAAAAACAATATAAGTTGGTATACAAAAGGACAAAGCCATTGACTTCATCTTGCAGATAGGGTAGATTCCATTTTTTGCTCATTGAATGACGTCACATATGTTATTGAATAATATTATTTACTGGTTGGATGCACCAAATGTCAATACTACAAAGAAACATTTATAAAAGTTATTATACCTTATTATAAAGATCTTAAAAGGAAAAAAAAACTATACATATACATGGAGGTATCAATACCAGACTCATGGAATTTAACAGGGTATTACAAATCTATCAATTCCACATTTTCCCTTCTGATTGATTGCGCAGACAAAAAAAAGATTTTCAATTTATGGGCTATTGCCTCATTATGTTTCACTAACAAACCATTAAATCCCTTGAACTCCTCTATGTTTTCCTTTATCATTGATATTTGTAGATACATGCACATAGGAAAACAAAGGATCTTCAAATTTTTACTCTGACCTCAAAGCCTCACAAATAAGGGAGAATTTTTATAGTTGGAAATTTACCATGGGAATTGTCGGAAATTTGTTGGAAGGAACTATCAAAGTATCCAAATTGGTTCTTTTTCTTTTTATTTGAAATCACTTGCGTATTGTTCAAACAGTGATTTTACCGAAGTCTTAATCAATACGAATAAATAATTAATTAATTCATCCTTAAATACACGATGTATTTTGTATAAATATAATGGATGAAGAATGTTTTTAGTAAGTTTTTCTTATAATTAATACGATATCCATTCTTTTTTCTCTTGTTTCATCAATGGAAGTCCTCACTTTTGTGACATCCAGGAACACCGAAACCCATTAATAAGTGGAACAGTTTATCTAAAATGCTTCACATATTAATGACACGATAATCACGCAACTTTTCTCCCCCCCCCCCCTCAAAGGTTGGAGTTCAATTTTGAACTTCTATGCAACCCTAGTTGTAAGTAACAATCCGTAAGTATACACCTAGTATTTTATTTATTTATTATTCAAACCTTACTGTCAATGCAGATTCATTTGCATAAAAATATTTGAGAGAGATTTGAAAAGTAAAGCTATGGTTTTGTTGTTCTTGTCGTCGTGTGGATGTTTATGAAATGCATTCATATTTATATTATTACTATTTTTATTATTATATTGGATGGTTAGAATTGTAACAAAGGTAATAGGAATAACTTATGTGGAAATGAATCAAAAATCCATTTATTTTGTATCAAAGAAAGTTCTAATAACAACTTTACACAAAAAAACCAAAAATTATTTCAAGTTTCACTTTCATTGAATGGATTTATGAAATTATATTTCGTCTAGACATGAAAGATGCCTCGTAAAACTTTTTTAACTATTTGTGTACCTATATTTAAATGTACCTGTTTGTACATTTTTATTTTCTTAAATTCAATGTACATATATTCATGTTTAATGTAATTATTTGCAAAATATTTTAATTTTGCTAATTTACTCTTAAAGTGTAGAATATCAAAAGATATTTAATTAGTAGTGCTCTTTGTTCTCTGAATTTTAAAGATGTCCATATTAGTTACATATTTTGAAAACTATCGGAGTAATTTTTCCATGACGTTTGATTCATCGTTCAAGCTCTTGGCTACAACTTTATATTAAGAAATATGACTTTTATCTATTTAATAATAAAATATTTACAACTTGACAGGATTTTATTCGAGTTTATTATATCAATATTCAAGATATGAATTAATTAGGAGCAGGACAAAGGAAAAACAGATGACGAGGAAAATATTCGTTAATTATTGATGCGTGTTGTATCAACTCTTAATTTATATCTTATCAACACATATACTTGCCTATATGCAAATAAATCTGCATAATATATTTACAATAAGCAATCACACTTATGCATATATTAAAATATCTTTATAATATTCCCTGAAATTATGTATTTTTTGTGCATGGCTGAGCTTAAGATTCTCTGATGCAAATACGCTTTGCATCAGAGAGTCTGACACTTTTTTTTACTCTTCTGATGCAATTCATGTTTGACAATTATAATTGAATCAAAGCATTGTTTGTCATCCCACAAGGGATTTGATTATTCAATAAAGAACACATCATATATATATATTTAGATATGCATTAACAATTTATATTTTATACAGTTCTTTGTTAGCAAAGATCCTTCTTTCACATGGATAGTTAACTGCTCAAAAGAGTTACTTTATCAATCAAACAAATTTAAATATATGGTATAGAGTTAAAAAATACTAATAAAAATTTTGTAACTATTTTATCCATTTTGATCTCGCCAATATCAATTCAAATACGTTGAATTTGTTTCAACTCAAGGCGCATGGAGAAAAAAATTACATTTTTTTTGTCAAAAATAGTTTTAACGGCATTCGTTTAGGTCTTAATAAAATACTTATTTTGTGAAGTGTATGTATTTAATTATTATTATAAATAAAAATTCCAATGAAAGTAGCAAGTAAGTGTTTGCATGTTTTGTATAAAATAACAGCTTATATTTTAATCATTAGTGGCTTTAGTTCCAACACCTACGCCTCACATTGAAGAAAAAAATAACAAGATGAATAATTCGGCAAGTACATAATGATAAGAACCAAAGCTCTGAAACAAAGTGGGGAAACGACGACTACGTGATCAATTTTTGTACTAATTCACATGCCCGGGAGCTGACTTTTTTTTTCGCAAGCCCCTTGAATAACTTTATAACTAACTTTGAAATAGGGTGTGTCATAGAAACCATTCCATAGAAAAGTTGTATAGTTTTTAATGCAAAATCACGTGGTAATCATGATATGTAAAAAAAAAAAAAAATTTTTGTTAGGTAAGTCTGTACTTGAAGCTTAACAGAAATTTAGAATTTTCAAGACTTTATCAAATATCTATAGACCTATTATAAATTCAATAAGAGACATATGAATAATTAATTATTTATTGTAAAATAATACTAATAAACTATTTGATATATTTGTTTTAAAAAAAAAAAGCACTATTTATTTTGTTTCAGATGTCTTAACTCGATCTAAAAAAATTTAATTAAATTCACGATACTACATAATGCTAAAACTTCCATAAATGAGGTAATAATGAGTTTCTTATATTTAATTATATTGAAATAACATATAATTTTTTTTAGAGAAGATATTGTGCAAATATTGAGAATATATATTTTTCTTGTTCCGATATCTATTCATTACTTCCCTTCTGTCTGCTTATATGAGTTCTAATATGTGTTAGTGCACATGTCGGCTTAATTTTTTTGAATACAATGCTTTATACTTTAAGTATAAGAGGGTCATTAAGGCACATGTATGAGTCAATCTAATTTGAGCATGTCTAAGTTTGCAAGTAAGCGAAGGCTCAACAAGTGCCTTCTCAAACTTGATTATTTTTATCTACCATATTCCTAACCCTGAAAAGAACCCCACCAATTGATTTCTCATGTTTAGACTCTAATACTCAAGATATATATATATATGACAGCAACTCTTCCTTCCACTTCATCTTTACTTCACATCATCGTTTGAAATACAGTCTTGCAATGAGGGGCCTTTCTAAAATATATTATTTTACTTTAATGTTGAATCAATTTGACAAATACACTCCCACAACAAATTCAGCAATAAGTCTTAGTTGTGATGACTATTTCAAGTTTTATATAATCTGTGGGTTGTTAGGAACCCTCTAGAATGATAAACTAACATTTATGGTATATTTTGAGGTAAACAACTTTGTCATGAATTGATTTATTTAGTACTGATCGCTGCTTGAATAATTTATTACTGTTTATTTAAACTCAATAAGGAGAGTAATTATTTGGATTCATTTGCAATTTAGTTGCAGATTCTAGCACCTTTCAAAAAGATCAAGACCATTTGTTATTTGATAGTGTCTTACCATTTAGCTATTGAATAAGGTTTCATATTAGAAGACTGCATACAATCCAAACTAGTTTTTTTTTTTTTCATTTTATCCATTGCATTACACCTCCTTGTAAAATTTGTGTTAGTGATTCATCTCCAATAGTCTGAAGCCTGCTATCAAATGTTCTTTCCTTTAGCCATTTGAGTATGCTATTGGTATTAGCTCCTTTCTTTCATACTTTCCACTTAGCTCACTAGTATACTCAGACAAGGAACAACTTTTCAGAATTTTCAAATAGTATTAATAATTTTGTGTCATCTCTCCTACTATCAAAAAACCAACAATTTATTTCTTGATTTTTATGTACTCATTAAGTTGTTGAAAAGTTTTTTTTTTTTTGAGCTCGTTTTACTTTGTTACGATCAATCCCTTAATGAGCATAATCAGGTTTTATCAATTCAAACAGTTGTTGTGGTTTCTGCAATTTCCTTAACTTTTTTGCAATGCTATTCTTAACTGCATTTTCCTACACGAGTCTTTAAATTTTTTTTTATCTGATTGGTGATTACAGGAGGTTGACATTGAGAATCAGTCAATTTATTTTGAGCCACTGCAGTTTCAGTTATATCCTTGACTACATTCTTGTCAATATAATTTCTTTGATTTTTTTCACATGTTTTGTCTATTTAAAATTCGGTACCTTAAGATAAGTAAGCAGTTCAGACTTTAAGAGCTTTCTTTGAGTCCTAAAATTGTAATTAAGACACTGTACTATGCTAACAGAATGTATTAAGTTGTTTTTGTTGTTACTTTTGGTATTCAATGGTGTCAAAATAGCTTTTATTAGTTATGTATTAACTGGTATGAAAAAAATATTTAAAGATATTCTTCAAGTGTTTACGTTCTTGCTCTTACATGTGAAAACAATTCTCTCAGAGTAACTTTATTGTTAAAAGAATCAAAAGAGAATATTTTTTGTGAAATTAAATTAATGAGAAAATAAATTGTTTTTTCTTCTAAAATTCATCAAAGAATTTACCTTGTTAAATATTAAAATATTTCAAAACTATAAATATTTTTTCCTTTTATAAACTAGAATGTACATACACCTTGTTATAATTAAACTTTTTCTGTATGACACATCTTACTACTCAACTTCTCTGAATTTACTTTGTTACTTCAATTAAGACTGCAAAGGGAAGATAATTTTAAATATACAAATATATATTTCAAAAATGACATCTTGGGGGGAGAAAATTAAGTCTATACTAGAGGAGGAAAATCACTCCAAGCTAACAGGCACAGAGTGTTTCATTGCTTTGAAATGAAGAAAACAAAAGGAATGGCTTAAAAGGGAAAACATAAATTATAGTCAGGGAACCTTGACACAAAAATTGCAAAATTTATTAATAGTTTCTAAAAAAGACACTATCATAATACATTAGTAAAATAACTTCAATTATTTCGACAAGAGCATATTACAAAGTAGAGACGATGAATTGTAATTAGAATGGAACTAAAAGATGTTTAATATAATAGGAAAAAAATAAAATTTGAAGTCTCAAAATCTAAACTCACTAACAAGGGGATATTTATCTATATCTTAATAATATTTTAAATATATGGATTTGATAAGAGACATAGAGTGACCATGTTATTAAGTAGACATATCGATGTATAATTACATCTATTTAAAAAGAAAAAGGAATATCGAAATGAAAATAAATAAATATATTGTTAATTAGTTAAAGCAAAGAATTTTATGCTTATCTCACACAAGGAGTACTTTAAAAATCTAAAGTATATAAAATATATTTAGACTATTAAAATATATATTAAAAAATTCAAAAAAATAATATAACTTTTGAATGTACCTACATATATGTATGTATGTAATTATTGGCTCACATTAATAAATATAATTGATTATCTGACAACAACGACTCTGATTCGAAATAGGGCAATCATCGTTATATCTAATTACTTAGTGTTTTATTTTAGGGAATCCTGAGCTTTAATTATATCTTTCATTCACCTTTGATAAAGAAAAAACGGACAAATGCAAATACATTTAATTGTATTAAGTATAGTAAGTTTTTGTATGTCTATTAAAAAATATTAATTAAATAAAATTAAATTTTTTTTTTCCTAACAAGTAGACGTTTTGCTGTTGTTGTTGTTGTTGTTGCACTAATCAACCATATGTTTCTACTTGTTGTACAAAAAAATAATAATAAGATAAATTGCAAAAAAAACTCCATATAATTACGTTTTGTTTAGTCAACAAAAAAAAAGTTATAAAATAACAAATATGTTATCCCAAGCTATTTAGTTGATAATAAAAGAAGAAAATGATTTTTTCAAGAAAAGTCCGAACTTTTTGAAATTTGAAGGCGTTACTATGATCTCAATACGTTAAATTTTTTCAATTTTTCAAATGATATATCAATTCTCACGACAAAAATATAAAAAAAGGGAGTTATAAGGGTAGGTTGCAGTTTTGATTGGACCAGTTGATGGGTAATTACCTCATTAATTTAATTTGAGTCCTGTGGTCAATACCAAGAGTTTTATCATTTTTTATAAACAGCATTCATGAGAATAGTTCCACGGTGGGAAAAAACCCTTAAGGAGCTGTTAAAAAATGATGCCATGATTTCAAAATTAATTACCATCAATGGCAACTTTAATACTATTCCTAAGACAATAACAACGTTGGAGCCAGAGAATACCACTTCTTACAAGTGTAACAATTACCGAAAGTTCATTTAATGACTTTATAATGGAACCGTTTCTCATTAAATTAATGAGAATTTTGGAAAAGAACGTTGGTTATGAAAATTGAGAAATATTGTTTCAAAAATAAGTGAAGGAAATAAAGGTTTTGATAATAATTATAGAAATGCACCTATTGTGATGCTGAAAGATTTTTTAGTCTTTTAAGAGACGTGAACTCTCCTAAAAGAAATAAACTGACATGTCCTCATATTAAATTTATTCGTATGATAAAATGATATCTTGATCTAATAATAATTTAAATCTTAAGAAGTTTTAATTTTATTTATTATACATTTTTGTTTATGGTTTTTTCATTCCCTTTTCATATATATCAGGATGTATCTTAAGATGATAATAAAATTCACAAAGTAAATATAACAGAGGAATTTGTGGAGTCTCTCCTTGGGGCCCCAACTCATTTAGCCAGCAAATAATTAGCTATCTAATTATTTAACTGATTTTTTTATTATAATAATGTATGATGTTTTAACAATTTTGAGTAGAATTTTAACAACTTTTTTTTATAAAAGACAGTATTTAGAAATTTGAATGTTTTCTTTCCTTAAATTCAATTTATTTGATACCCACTTCAAGTACTTTTTATATAGTACAAATTATCAATTTTTATAAAAGCCAAATGTGTTGTACTCTACTTTAAAAGACTCCCTTGTTATACTGGGATATTTTTATTGTACCTCACAAACTTTCCTTCAAAATAGTTTAGAAAACGGGTTCAAAATTATAATTGGTATTAATTATTTAATAGTAATGTAATTTAATGTAATCAATGCTCTCTGTTGAATAAAATTTAATTCCTTTTCAACAAATCTACCTCATTAGGGGCAAGAGTGAACAACAAATTTACAATTCACGTAAAAAAATATATCTTGAACATTACAATGTTATTGGAATAATGTGGCTCTTACAGATATGTTTGTATGTAATAACCAATTTTGTGTTTCATTAGAAATGTTGCAAAAAGTGATGAAGATGGTACAAATTATAAAAGTCTCACTGAAGCCTATACAAAGTTATCTTGAAAGTATAATGCAATCAACCTTGGAGTGTTACCAAGAATTTTCTAGTTCAGCACTTTGGAAGAGAAGTGAATATACCTTGATATAGAAAGCCATCATTGATTTTGATGTATTATGTATGTATAACAAAAGCAAAATGAATCTGATGCAAGAATTGGTGATGAACGAGAGTCTTCAAGACGTAATTCAGTGCTTCTGATGACCTCACACGGCTACCCGAAAGATCCACAATAAACTTATATCGAGAGTATTTAGTATGTCTTCTTCGCCTACCTGAGTTCGAAGAAGTGCATAGATTGAGATCTTATTCCAATTGAAGGCTAATAGAAACATTTAGAGAGATTCTGACATTTTCATATCGACAGCCGCTTTAATTTATAATTGAATTTTTTTTTACAAAAATATCACATGGCACTTTTATTTGTAAATATACATTTATAATGTATTTTTGTATATTTTTTTTAATGCAACTACAAAGTTAATTAAACATATGTATATGTATGATTTTTGAGATTATTTTCTAGACAGAAAATATCAATCATGCTGTGAGTATCATAAATCTCTACACAGTACATTATATGTAAAGGCTACTGATATCAGCAATAAGCTTGTTAATTAAAAATCCCTATAAGGATACCAAGGATTCTTTTAGAACTTTTCCCTACTTAAAAATATCTTTGACTTCAAGAATAAATAGATAAATTATGCTTTTGAATTGTTTTTCACTGTTCTAAATATTTATAATCATAGCCTTTAATGGGCTAAATACATATTTGACAGTATATATATATATATATATTTTCATTTTATCAAATTTGGAGCTTACTTAGTTTTACTTTTTTATATGTGTACATACATAATCTAAGAGTGTCAACATAATGACCACTAATCGACAAAATTTGACAAAGGAATAAAATAATAAAATAAATATTTGAATCTATTTTGTTAAAATAAAAATGAGCTCCTTTTAAATCTCTTATTTTGGCTAAATAAATAAAAAAAAATAATTATGTGGTTAACTATAGAATGAATAACCTACATTATGAAGGAAGCATGGACATAAATGGCTCTTTCTATCATAATTTATTGTTGTTAAAGTTATTGGTATCGAATTAAACACGAATAAAAGAATCATTTGTCAATTAGTAAAGTAATTTCTATTTTTTTTTTGTAAATTATAGATGTTTATTTTCACCTACAAGCTTTACTTGATTAACAAAATAGACACAATACCTTGCTTTCTAAGTATGGATCTCTTTGTAGAGCGTACCTTCATATTGACTATTTATCATAAATAAATATCTTAGTACAGAAGGGTATATCAATCAAACTTTTTATATAGAAAATAACTTTGAAAATGATTTGATATATGTAGTAATCCATTTATTTTTGTTTTGTACATATATGGCTTGCACAAAAGAATAAACAACAACAAAATCTCTTATGGAGTTACTCATTCATTTAATTCATTCAAATAACAAATATAATAATGAAATTCTACTTAAAAATAAGCAATAATGAATCTTTTTTATTCATGCACCCTCATCAGTGTTAATTCGAAGAAAAAAAAATATTACTATACATAATATTTTCCCGTCTTAAGTTAATCTCAAAAAAAGATCTTTATTTGAATGTAATATATATATATATATATATATATATATATATATATATGTACAAAACTATACAAACTTGATAAATTTAAATACTCAATTATACAGTTATTCAAATAAAAATAATTCCCTTATTTTTAATTATTTTGGTACTATGAATTAAAAAGTGATCATTGTTTTGGTCCCTTAAAGATGTTTTCAATTATGTTTCAAATAGACCTGCTCCTCAAAATACCCGGCAATATAAATTACATTCCAAGTAATGAACATTTGTACTCATATAAAAGTGTTTAAAAATCATTTATGGGCACTTGAATAGTGTATGAGTTTTTAAGGTACATTCCTAGTTTCTAGTTTCTTTTTCTTTCAAGTATCAATATCTACATGTATGTAGCACAAGTAGACTATAATAGCCCAAAGGATACTCTTATTAAAAGGAAAAAGAAAAAATGGTTATATTAACGTTTATTTCAATATTGGAAATATTGGGGTGTTTTGATAGGCATTTTTCTGTATCAATGCAAAGTATATATAGTAAATTCTTCAACGTGTATTTAACCTTGAATAAAATGTGGGATTTTCTGGAAATTTCCCATAGGCGTACAAACCCCTGGAAATCTCCGGAAAACGATCTTGAGAAAGAAACCTTAGAAGAGATGATTAAAATTTCTTGGTTTCGCCATCAATGAAGCATGGTAGGAACTTCCGGGAAAGTTTCAAACGTGATTATTGAACGTAGTGGCAATCGACGGGGGCTTCATTGAACAAGTTATTAATACAAATTAATCTTTGAAATAGAGTCGTCAAGTCTTAATACTAAAACTTCCTAAAATTAATTTTGTCGTCAAATGGGTATCTTATAAGGATTTACTTTATTTTATTTCGATATATCTCATGTCTAAAAATTAGACTCTCAATTAATAACTATAATAGGATTAAATTTATTCTTAAATAAAAACATATTTTTGACCTTGTTTCATAACGCCCACTTGAATAACGGGTGGTCATTACTTTTTGACTTTTTTAAAGTAGAGTTCGTGTCAATTTCTAACAACATATTATTTTTTTTTATTTGGGTTATTTGAAAATTAATCAAAATAGAAGATTTTTTTAAAAAATGGAGATTTTTGAGTTGTTGGTTATGCGTGGTACTTTTTTTTTCTGAAGCTTCTGAGGGACTGTACAAATACATGTTAATATTTAAAAAAATGAATGATTTAATACTTCATTTATTCGGAAAAAAATTAAAAAAACAAACACATGATTTTAATAATTTATGCAAAACTGGAAGGTCAGAAGTAAGGAAATTCTACATAAGTCTATAAAAGAGTGCTCTGATTTTATTTTTATTTTTTTTTATTGCACCTCTGCAAAATTTAATATCCCTCATGTCATTTTTGGCTAAATATTGGTAACCTGACAATAACTAATTAATCAATCTATATCTAATTTTAATTAAGCCTTCCCATATAAATTCAAATTTCATGACGTGAAATCAGGCATTTACTTTCGTAATGACTTGAATTTAAAGGAGAGTTAAAAAGTTGATGCATTTTTTTTTATCAGTTCGTATGTCACAAAAACGTTTTTTACACTTTAAGTAATAAATTTATCGTCATGATAAATATTCTGTCAAGAGTTGAATAAGAACATAAATGTGTGTCGTAATAGTTTTGGATTTGAATTTGATTATTTCTTATTGTTATGTGCCTTTTGCTTGTTGTAAGGAGACAAATAATGCAAAAAAAAAATGTTCTCTTAAATAACAACAAAGACTCTTATATATTGTTCTATCAGCTGTCGCCGTGATTTGTTAAGCTTCTCTTACATGAGTGAGTTTTGAATGTTCATGTACCATATGAACTGAAAATTAACTAATGAGTTAAGATTAACTTTATATACATATCTCAAAGAAATTTTTTACAAAACGATTGATTTTTTTTTTACTTTAATGTAAATTTTGATGAAATAGACTTTTGATATTTGAGAAAAAGATGCTGTTGCAACCGTCTCCTGTTACAAATGTCCCCCTTCTCCTGGCTTTTAAAGTTCATAACTTTCACTCTCTTACAGTTTTCTTTCTTAAGCTATTAGATTCAGGTACTTTATCACCCTTCAAAAACTTTGGGTTATAATAATGAATAGTGTATTAAACAACTAAACTTTTTTTTATCTCAGAAAACCATTACTCCTTGGTTTTCAACAATTTTTGATGGATTTTAATGAAAATACTAAAGTCTAGATATTGATTCAGTAGGTCTATTGTTATTTGTGTCAATCATTAAGCTTTATTTATTTCATTATTTTCCAAATCCATTAGGACTCATCTGCTGACATTGACGATTTGTGTTTGTGTACCACAGCCGTTTAGTGGGAAAAGTATGGTTATAATAGATTCTTGGTGCATTACTTTGAGCAGCAATTTTCAAATTGGATGTGTGTGTTAGAGTCTAATAGATGGTTTGGATCTGAGAGTAATAATGTGAATTAATAACTTGATTTCATTCTAAAACCAATAACTTATTTTACTGATTTAAAGAAAATTTGCCAAAAGACAATTTGCCGAAAATGCATTTTGGATGCAAAAATGATGACAACTGCATTCTAAACAGGATTGCAACCCACTATAGTCCAAGAAGTAAATAGAAATATGAAACCTGACAACCTTTGTCCAATAACAATTTTTTTTCCTCTTACTTACCCAAGTACAATTCAATGTACTTACATGTAATGAACAAACCTAATTAGAACATGACTTCCTAAAAGCACGGCTCATTAATTTATCTACATATATGTTATGAGAAGAAAAAGAACTTTATTGCTCTTCAATACATAAAGTTTAAAAGACTTTTATGAACTATTTAATTTATTCCAATATTCTTTTAAATTGTAATAAAATATGCACATAACTATTCCATGTATAGATATTATTTTTCAGATAATTGTCCCTTCTTTAAATTGTTTAGCCACATTTTGAACGAATCCAGTAGACATTGTATGCATTCAACACTCTTTGACCTATGCTATGATGTAATTAGTCAAGTATCAGAACTTTGATTACAAATATGTACATACAGTCGGTTAAACCTGAATGTTTAGCTTCAAATTTGACATGATGTATAAAATGTATACTTACACAAGAACAATGTTTGAATAAACATTTCACTTACTCCTTCTGGGATTAAACTTCCACTTTAATAGAATATTTTAAAAACTTTGTTGAGATGTGCTGTAAAAACAATACAAAATATATGTACTCTTTGAAGACTGTTTCATTTTATAACTTTCATTGTTGTTGATATTTTATTCTCTTGTTAGTTAAATTTTAATTGTGATATCATTTTATCCATTAATGAGTAGACTAAAATTCTTTAATGGGCTTTTTTTTTATGATTTATCCCCCTTTATTACTATATAGGGCGTCTACCTCATAATGTCATATTATTCTTTTTTCCAACGGTTTAGCATTTAAAAATTTGCCAGTATACTTATGCATATTCTGTCCTTCAAAATTTTGCAATTTGGTGTTCAGGGATTATAAGCAAAAATTAACATAATTTTAAAGTAAATTAAAAAGTTTATTCATGTCTTTTACCCCATACAGAAATTTATTTTTATTGATGACCGGCATCTTCCTTTGCATTCTCTTGTATATCCCAAAATTAAATTGGCAAATATTTTATGAAACATATATTGAGGTATATATATATATATATGGGCTGAAATGAGTTTGAAACAAATTAAATCGTTACTAATTTAAATTGCTATACTACTCTTAACCCTCCTATTATCCTTGGGGTCAATTTGACCCCAAGCTGTTTTAGCTGTGTAAAACTTGTCTATGTGTGTGACCTAACATCCCCACACCTGCAGGTGCAGAGTTGATGCTTTTGAGTTGATACATAATGGGGGGAAACAATTTTCTGTAAATCATTTTCTGGAGGCAAATATACCTGGGGTCAAATTGACCCCAAGGGTAAAATGTGTTAGCAATATTTTCAAGATAAATTAATTCTAATTTAAAAGTTTCGCCTAATTCTGGCGCTAGAGGGCAGGTAAACTCACTGATAGGTTTTATTATCAAGGGGTTATTTATGTATTCAACAAATAAACAAAGTGCCTGACACAAAAACTTGGTCAACAATTTTCTGTAAATCATTTTCTGGAGGCAAATATACGAGGGTTAAATGAATAGTAGGAATGCTCCTTCACAACTCAACAAAATATAATTAGATTTCAAATAATAAACAATTACACTGACTAACAACTAGGCATTTATTTTTGTGTTCAGATCGAATGAGAGTGAACTTGTAGAGTTTGAATCCCTAATTTCAAGTAGATATTAGATTAGTTTGTCCCTATTTGGCTTAAACGCTTCAGGTAAAGGAATTGGATCAATGTTAACATCTGTTGACATCATTGAATCAATGTCTCATTTCATACTTTGATCAATCCAGTTATCTCGAATCATCAATCGATATAAGTAGTTATTCAAGTAAATAATAGTTGTTGTTGTTTTTTGTTCAACATTTTAATCAAGACATAGTTTATCCATTTTTCCTATTACCATACTTGATTGAAGACTGTTATCATAATTATTAAAATAAAGTAATGCAAAGAGATTTAACCTTTCAACTTGATATATTTGTGCAATATTGAACAAAAGATAATCTACAAATAGATATTTGTTGCTCCTTTGCTTTGTTTCCCTTTTAACCTTTACAACATAATCAAGGCATACATCATTGTATAAAGGATTTCTATAAGTATAAAAAAAATTAATTTAATTTACTTTGAGTAAACAACGACTTTGCGATAAGATTTCAATAAATGAAATTGTTTTATAAATACATACAAATAAGTTGTGTTTTGTATTTAAAAATCAAAGGGGCACCATGCTGCAAGAAACAATCGTAGGTATAAACACAAGTGTGAAGCGTAGCATATTTAGGAATTCTATTTAACAAATGCTTAACTACCATTAATCAATATTTAAATGCACAATTTGCTATATATATGTATATTTTTTTTTTTTTGTTTTTTTAAAAAAGACATACAATTTATTGCTTCCTCTTTTTATGGTTCAAATATCATAAGGCCAGATGCTGTTTTCCATACTGCAAACATATCGTTTTTGAATAGTCAAAAGCTGCATTTTTTTTAAAAAAAGCAGGGAACCCCCTCTTTTTCAATACTTCTTTATTATATTATACGTCTAAATGGATTTTACAAAGCATTGAATGAATACCCTAGAAAAAAAGGTACGATAATTGGATTTAATGACGTAGTTATTCCATTGATCCATTAATTTGAACCCTTTTTTTAAAAAAATCATGTGATGACAATTACTATATTACACTTAGTATATTGTCATTTGTGTTCCGGGCACTGGTCAAACCATTTACCATTTGTATTATTGGTATTTTCTTGATATACAGTAAGAAATATGTCGAATAAAATTAATTACAAATGTTTTATATGACTATTTGTATATAACCTGTAAGTAGGTGTATAAATACATACAAGCAGTGTTTTAAATATATGCACTCCTCTTAACCAAAAAAATATATGAAATAAATTTCCTAAACTTACATATATAATAAATTACTTATAAGTTCTTAAGTTTATGTATTTATTTTTCAAATAAAAAAGTTTCTATATTAATACTTAAAAATAATGGTTATTTTTGTCGAATTTACTTAGATATTTTGTTTTCAATTTGTGAAATTTTTATTTTGATAGTTTGTATAGTTTGTTTAGTGTAAATAAGTTATGTATATAAAACAATATTTAATTATTTTTTAAATTTATATTTGGACATAATTAGAAAAATATGTAATTAAAAATTACAAATCGACATACTACAATATTGATCAAAGGCAAAATTACATATATGTATATAAAAGATACATTTATCACAATGTAATGCGATTGATGCAAGATATTTCGAATTGACAAAAGGTTCTCAATTTTATAGGGTATTTATTTTATAAGTAAGTTTCTTGTAAGTATACTTCTAGAATATTCCTCATCATTCTAAAAGGGATCTAAGTATAACGATAATATTTAATATGTATAATAAAATTCTCGAATTCGTTTATAAAAATAGTTTTGACTCGCATAAAGTGAAGATAATTGATGGTAGACTTTGGTTTTTTATACATGAATATATTTTATTGACTTTTTAATATAGTTCCTCTCAGTCAGAGCTTATTTTCTTTTTATTCAGGTATAGTTCTATCAGATATGCACTCTTATGACATAGTCAAATGTAATCCTTTGTGTCTTTTTTTCATCCATATATAATTTATTAATATTATCTGATAATAATATTAATAAATTGTAATTCCATGTAATTCTAGAAGTTTATATGACTTCGTATTAATACGTATGGATTTTAAATTTAGAAAGAAAGTAAGAAGTTTTAGAGTTCAGATCATGACATTTATATATGAATAAGGCAATTGGCTAATGAAGAACTGCTTTACAATGTAATATAACTAAAATGTTTTTTTCCGTGATTATATTAATTTTCAACCATATAAATACTTCCCAATAAATCATGCTCCGATGATCCTCTATACAACTATTAAATATTTATTTCTTCATATCTTACATTGTAAACATAATCCATTAGATAAAGTTATCTGTAATTCAAAGAGATCATAGACCAGGGAGTTTAAACTAATAGCATTTAAGGTCCAGTCAAATTAGTTTTGAGTAAGTCCAATGTACACAGTGTGGACATATCATGTTACAAAATCAAGAATTTTTTTAAATCACCATTGTTACAAAAACTGCAAGAATATATTTAGGATTTCCTTTTTTTTTTTTGTAAAAAATGAATGGTTGACAGCTGTACTCAAATCATGAGACGAATCACGAATTTAGGGAATAGTGAATCATAATTGATTCCAAATTTTCAATTCAAGACATAAGAATTGATTCCAAGGCCATAATATTTTTTTGGCATACAACAATGACAAGAATGCAGTCAGTCAAGTATATTACAATAAATACGTATATTTATTAGTTAAAATGTCTCAGAGAAGCAACTTAATCGTCAATATGCTATACAAATAGCTTTTGTCTGTTTCTGTAATAAAAGTTTGTTATGATATTTACGTCTTAGATCGTGACTAGATTCTAGAATTGAAATTGTAAACTGTGATTCTCCATTTTTCGAAATAGTCTCTCTCTCTCCTACTCAAATGCTATCGGGGAGGGAGCTCAAGAAGTTTGAAACAAACTGATTTCAGGAGTGACTTAGTGAGCAAGAAAACTATATGTACCTATCCCAAACAAAGTGTCTTGTAATCCGGGGTGTGACTGTAAAACCCAATTACCATTGGTATAAAATTGATTGATAAGTTGTTTATATTTATTGGATAAACTGCATTATATCACTATAAAGTTGATCATAAATAGAAACATCGTATTCTTTTATTATATCAAATTCTACGTACATCAATCAACCTACAGTGTGAACCTGATATTGGTCTATAAATATAAATATACATTACACACTTTCTAAAATGCATCATTGAAATAAAATCATTTCACCTTTTTTTTTGATTAATCATACTTATAATTGGAACTTTTCCTTTTTTTTTGAGAGTTTTTATTTTCGGTATTTCTACAGAATGCTTCATCAAAGCATATTTTAAATTTACTATAAATTGTGCCTAAACTTAAATCTAAGCGTTGTTTTATAGATATAATATATATATATAATCAAACAAATATATTTATACAACAAAAAGAAAATTTAGCTGTCTGTTTTAATATGACGGAAGTTCACGAGAACATAACCGATGGCTCATTGAATACATTTGTTGTCTTAGACATTCGAGTCTAGATTATTGTACTGTTAAAATTCTAGCAGTACAGCGATTAACCAATCATAATTCAGTCCCAAGATGTATAACAACTGGGCGTCAACAGTTAATGATCCAGCGCTGTTTTTCTTTCAAAATTGGGTACTTATGCATAACAAGTTTGCAAATATTGTTCTTTATAGTCATCAAAACTAACACAAATCGTTGTAGATATTCAAATCATTGATTTATACTCCAATTGAGCTACACAGAAAGGCTGGATCGTAAATATGTATAAGTATATTTAGAATGAGAGAAGTTATCAAACTTCGTTTCCCCAATAATTAAATAGGAGTGTATCCAAGATTCATTATTTGTGACGACTCCTTCAAAGCACTCAGAATGGTTCTCAAAAATCTGTGGAAATGCTTTTCTGCACCTCACTTTTTCATCTAAATGAGTTTGAGTAAGCAATTTGGGAATTGTGGAATTCCGTCAGTTGAATTTTATGCACACACTTTTATTGTAGAAATACTTGTTTGAAAACGTTTTTAAAAAACGATTATTCAGTTTAGATTAAATTTTTAACTTGATTTTGAATTTGCATAATATGAATACATAAACATTTCGCTTCAAACATCCCTCTTACTTTTACTGATCTTCCTTAGTTCCGGACCATATTTTAAGTTTTTGTATCTCTCCTGTCACAAATAGTATTAAATTTGAAACTTAATGGCAAAATAAGAAAGGCCTTGTTAGTAAAATAAATAAAGCTAGCTGTATAAACGGAAGGAATATAATTTATGTGACAAAAATGAATATAGATGAATAGAAGTAATTTAAAACGTACTTTGGGATAACAGCGTTGTGAAAAGGTATGCGGGTAAAAGTTCTTACACTAAGTATATATACATAGTTAATAAAAATTCTGCTATCTCATAATTTAATTTTAATATTGCTTTCTAGTAAGAATCTTATAAGCATATAGATATATAAATATATAAACAATATAAATAGCTTTTTGAGAATTATTTGAAAGAGACTCACTACAAAATGTAATCCATCAACCTGGGTAATATATATTTATAATTATTATTAATTAAAAAAATTCATTCCTCATAAAGTACATACTCATATATTTCTTTCTTTCTATCTTTCTTTTTGTACACAAAAATTGGATGAGAAAATTCCTAATTAAACTATTTGCTTCAATGAACATTCATACGGATTAGATGCCTCCATTCCGTCATCACAAAAGGCCGTTTGAGGTGCAAAAATAACATATATGGCTCAATTATGAATATACTTATAGATTTTAGCATAATTCAAAAACGTGACAGAATAAATATGCTAAACAGTTAAATTGATGGATTACTCAAGGAAATAAAACAAAACAAAATTTTTTGGAAAAAAGATTTGGAATAAACACATTTGAAAAATAAAAAAATGTATTTACTATGCTACAAATATTTTAAATTGTGTTGTATACTTTTTAGGGTTTGTTTTCTTAAATGTACTGTCAATAGAGTTGCATATTGTGATATCAGTACTTAGAGACACAGTGGCTAGGAAGACACTGTTCCATTGTGTATTTTGGTCTTTTGTGTTAAAACCACAAAGCCATTAACTTACAGTCTATGTATTTTTATTTGTTATTTTTTCATACTTAATGATTATTTTATTTTGAAACTTTTTTGTTTCGTGGCTCGAAGAACGGTTGTAACCCCATGTTCACCCAACTAATCGGCTCAGTATTAGTTTTAATCACTAGTTATACAAAGAACTAATTATATAACATTATTACCTCCATGTTTTATGTTCTCTCTCTCTATATATATTTATACATATTGTACATCAGCTATAAAATTCCTGTTCCACATTTGTACATGGAATTATCCATGCATAACTTTTTCATCTTGTAAAAGAGTTGAAGTTCAATTAAAATAGCCAGTCATTGGCCCTAATTGGGATTATGTAAAGTAATCCTCATTTGAAACACATATCAAAGTATACTTTAAATTGATTATTCAAATCCATCAAAAACTTTGTCAATCATTGAATTTTTTAAAGACTTTTTATGGTCCTATTTTCATTTTCGAGATATTAATTGAAAAAATATCTAAAAAATTTTATTCGTGCATTGTCTCGTCAGTCAGTGGAGTTATTGGAGATAAATGTGTTACTAGGAGGCTGTACATAAAATTAATAGTTGCTTTTTAAATCATTGAAGTACTAAATTACAAATTATTTGAGATTTATATGCATATGAATGTACATACTTAGATACAGGTAGGTGAAAAGTCCTCGATCAATTTTATAAACCAATTAGAAATGCAATAACTTTTTAATATAAGCATAGTTTTTAAAATTTACGTATTTTTTTTATACTTTAGATATAAGTTTTGAATTTTCATTTTATTTTCACTTATTACACATTCATTGCATTCATCCTCATTTTAAGTACCAAAATAAACTTTTTAAACTTCATTTAAACAATTTTAAATAAATTTTATGATTTTTGGAGAAGTGGACTCACTCAAATCTGCTTATAACTTTTTAAACAAAAAACATCTTAAGAAACAAAATAAGGAAGAAAGGTCATAGAAAAAAGATAACTCAAAACAAAATGATGGCAGTATCTGACTAAGTTTCAAGAGAAGAGGGGATATCGTAGATAATTTTCAAATTCTTAAGAAGGAAATAATGAGAGTCTCCAATTACAAATACTAGGAAAGTGAAATTACAAATAATTCAATACTAACTAACTCTTTTGAAATGAATCTTTTAGCTGAACCACTCAAAAGTATTATTACTGGGCTGTATGCAGGCGACTTTTTGAATACCCTGTCATAAAGTGAACCCTTTTTTAGAATGCATGAAACCTGACGTAGATATAGGAGGTGAAGAATGAAAATATATATATTACTCATCAATACAAAGAACATGCTTTTGTCATGAAGTGGACAGTAATTTTCCAACTGTGGCTCCCTAGATTATTGTTTTTCTTCTGATACAGAGCATCAAAATTAATGTAACAGACTTTAACTCCTGTCCAGGCTGATGTGAAGGAACATTTCAACAAGATGGTGCACTACTCCACACAGGTGTCAAGATCATCTTTCAATGGTTTAAAGCATCAATTTGGTAAAGGGACCACTGGCTTTCTATGCACACTATACATTTCTTCATTTTATTCCTCCTATTCGACAATTTATTTAGGGAATTGATCTCTAACAAACCCTTTGAGATTGATTAATTGAGCCTTTGTGAAAAGGTTAAATGCTATTGTTTAGAGTAAGGATATTTGGCTCTCAAGGTCTACATATTTCTGAGTAAAGAGTTAAATGAACCGACTTGAGTCGGTTTGATAAGTCTGAACACACTTTCAAAAAAAAAATATTATTTAAGGATTATCAAATGAATGTATATTTTTTTGAAAGTTGTGATTGATAGTTTTTAGACACCCTATACACTCATGTATAAGTATAGATGTATGCATTTAAATAAACATATACATACATATATGCATGCAAAGGTACATTTGCAGTGATGAAAAACAAGATTTATCAGTATCATCAATTCCACTCTAAACTAGATCCATCCATTTCTACAGTTACTATTAAACCTACTTTTTTTTTAATGAAGACTCTGACTTTTGTTCTTCGTTGATTAATTTTAATTGTTAATTAGTAACAAGTAAGATGGAAAGGAAGAGAAAATGCAAGTGAAAATATCTTGCAAATCAAGTGCATATTTTGATTATTTAGAGTACATTAGTCTAAAAAGAAAGTTATTTTGTATTTTATTGTACATATGTATATGTGCATATATCGTATAGAATCTAGGTTATTATAAAATGTTTACATTCTAAAGTGCTAAATCATAGAATGTGTGCATTCAAAATTTCATCTTATAGAATATGGAAAAGTAGTAAACAAGGAAATGGTTCAAAAAATCAAATCTTTTTTATATATCTCCAGAGTTAGACGAATTAATTTTAATATGAACAGTCAACAAGATATAAAGATCAGAGCTTCACAGCAATTCGAGCTCAAAGGGTTAATTTGAGTCTACTTATTCCCAAATTTTGTTCTTCCTATATTCAAAAGTGTCAACTGTTATTTATCCATATCAACCGAGAAATATGAATGATTTTACTTTATTTTTTTCTTGGGAATGTAATTCAAACATCCAAAAGCTGTATTGAACGTGGAGTTTCCAAGTTCGATCCAAATAGTAGCAACGATATCTAAATATGTACGTGGGTAGCATATAAATATTATTTAATTATAATGTATCCACATATTTAACTGGATTTTTAAATAATCGACGCCATTTTTCTTTAAATACAAGGGTAGTCAACAACGGTTTTAGTTGTGGTTTTTACCCCCCTACCTAAAGACTTTTTATTCCTCATAACCATTTTCTTGTTCAGTACTTTTCCAAATTCTATAAAATCAAGTTTTGAATGTATACATTCTATGATTTGTGTACATTTTATAATAATCAACATTCTATACGACATATATATATAATAGGTGTAGTAAAAATAAATCCATTATTTTTGCACGACTTTTAAATTTTTTTCACCAGCTGAGTTCACTATAACCCACTCCCCTACGGCCAAACTTTTAACTCGGATCTATATTGCCAACAATTGGACTGCCTAAAGGAATCAATAGCCCAAAAGCATCCAAATTTCTATTAATATCTTTAGACAAGATCGAATTGAATTTAAAGTCAACCCAATCAGATTGCAGATTAATTGATTAAATCTTAATAAATTTGGTACCAATTATGAAAGCTTTACAGGCTCTAATGTGGATATATTAGGGTTCGTATGGTACGGGTTTGTAACACAGTTTGGTACATTTTACTTCCGATACGGTTCGGTACTGTACACGTAAATATATATAGTCACATATTAAATATTTTGGTTTTCTTATGGATTTGGGGCCAAAAAATGTAGTAGAATAATTTAAAAAATATATATTCTATGTTTGCAACAGTTATAGTTATTTCACTGGCTAAACACTTAAAAGGTGAATATGTAATAATGTAACAACATACTTTAAGACATATTATTAGGGTCTGAAATATACATAATTAAAAGATATATGTACAATGTTTATATATATATATATATATATATATATATATATATATATATATTTGATCAACAGTAAAAGTTAAAGTCCTTTTATTTGTGGAGCTCACTATGACACCTAAATCCATGGCAGTTATTTACTATTTTCCTTTTAATTTTCAAAAATAAAAGTCTTTATTCCTATAAAATTGTGCTGTTTATACCTCCTCCAATATGGCCGACTTCACAATGATGACGTCAGGACAAAATGCTCTATACCTGCACATTAAAATACTTATTATCTCTGCTATAATTATTTATGTACATATTTATTACATTCTAGTCATCACAAATTCTTCTAAATCCCCATTTCATATCACAGTCACAATTCATATAATCAAAGAAATATTTTTAATCATGATTTGATCTAATTTATTAAAATGACATGTTAATAATATGTATAAGGAAAATCTATCACTTGATATTTCAAGTGCATTTGGATATAATATGCCTACATATTTATTTAGTATGTCCATATAAATTCATTTATAAGATGTGTCTAGAACTACATTATAAATATATATATTTATATCGCTATGTTATGTCTAAATTAAAATATTTGAAGTGTCATTAGTTTTTTTAAAAATGCAATGATTTAAAACATCATCTTATATTAAATAAGTCTAAAGAATGGGAGATTGTATTTATTTTGCAATTAGAATGATTGAAAGCAAATATTATACAAAATATTGTGAAATAATGCACTCAAATACAAATTTACATTTTATAGCATAAATCCTTTGACTCGTTATTTGATGACATATAATATTGACTGTAGGGTCTAAGTTATCACTGAACGGTTGAATGTATACTGCAGTTTCAAATAGTTTTTTTTGTATTTGATCTCTAAATTAATTTTTGAAAGTCTCGATTCTTTCAAGAACAAAAATCAAAGAAATATAGGATATTAAAAGAGAAACAATCCCGATCCCTACAAGTATTGGTCATATTTTAGTCTTCAGGTTCCTGGCCTTCGACCTAGAAAGAACTATTTCATGATCGTACTACTCTTTGAGGGATCATTATTCTATTTAAGCGCTCTATATAATTTAAAAATTCATATGAAATGTTCGAGTGAAAAACACCAAAATCCAATTGTCAATGTTTTTATGATGCTCTAATTAAGACTCCTGTGACTCGAGTCCTCTGACATGGAAAATTATTTAATTTGTGATTCAAAATGATCATGAACAAATGAACTGAGATCCCTTTGGCATTACGAAGATAATTTGTAAGAAAAGTAATGTGCTCAGTCTAATATTCTGTGTCTAATATTACTAATTAAAAATAATTATTTGTGTGCTCAAACTCTGGAAAAGTTATCAATTTGTGTGCACTTTTAAAGATAATGTGATTCAGTGTTTCTTATCTTCCAAATATAATACTGTGTTTTGTTTTTATTTCTTTAGCTGCAGATGTTTCTACTACGGAGATATGTAGATAACGTTTCATTATTGAATTTGAATTAATAAATTATTGTTAACAAGCATTGAATAATTCTCTACTGTTATTGAAGAATTATCTCTAAGTTGGGAAGAGTTGACTAACTACCACTGATTTTCTTCTTCTTCTTTTTTTTCTTTTGGAAGAGGAAAGGTTGCGAGATGATTGAAAGATTGTACTTACATACGCTATAAATAGTTTCTTACAAAGAATACCCCTCACAATCTTATACCAAGTTGCAACATAATCAAATGAACCATATTTCAGAGTGTAATCACCACCTTGTGATGCATGTAATGTCTGTACATACATGCACTTATATAGGAAGTAAATAGCCCTCATTTTGGAATAATTCAAGTCAATAAGACCTCATCATTCAATATTTTTAAATACTGAATAGAAAAAAACGAACAAAACCATTGAACAGCATTCATTTATCCGTTCATACCTTTTGCATTATCTTTCTCTCCCCTTTTTGTATTGTTCTCCCTGATCCAGTATGGAATTTCTCTAAAATGAACACTATACTCGTAACAACCTCCTTCAGTTAAAGTATCTCCTTCTACAATAAGCTGAAGACAGGAACAACAATTTTTATAGCAAATATATAGATGACTCAACTTGTTACATGCTTTCCTTTTCATCTAATTATTGATTTTTTTTAATATAATTTTTTCAGCTCAAAATGAAAACAATGAAGGAATAAGTGCTTGAGTGCAAACTTTTCAGAAAATGATTGGATAAACAGAAAAGTTCAAAAATTCAAGACTAATCTATTTCCATCTACATATTTGAACTCCTTAACAAAAAATTATATTTCTAATAACCAATTTTGAGAATTTCTTTTAAGTGTGATTGTACAAACTTTCTAAAACTGACTATCCACTCTCCTCATCAAGAGGACACTTGTTCCCTTTTTAATTTCACATTGTAACTATCATTTAGAGTACATTTCATAACCAGGTCAAGGTAACTTAAGAGTCTATTTAACTCTTGTTACATGAGCGAGCGTGTTTAAAGTAAAGAAGGATTTGTATCACATAGAGTAAAGCAAATCTATTTCATATATATTATCTCATTTTCTAAATATAATATTAATAAATACGGATCGAACAATTGAATGTTTGGGTTTGATGGGGCTAATCCAAAAATATTATTTTGAGTGCATTTAATTATTGCATGTAGTTTTGAACCAAGTTACAAATAGGGTGGGAGTCATTGAGAAGGGTTGAACATATCTTATAGAATTTTTTTTACGGACATAATTTGTTGATCGAACATTAATGGTCTTGTCAACATATATATTTATGTATTTAATGCTTTGTCAACCATTAAGTCCCTCCTACAATATGTGATTTTGTCCAGATTATGTATTTTATAGCTGTCAATAAAAATTTATCTCGTAATTTAATTGCATATCTTAATTTACTCCCTCTTTAATTAAAGAAACTCTTGGCGTTAAGTTGATATAAAAAGATAAAAAGCCCTCATCCATTTATTATCACGACGAGCTTTTTTGTACACTCGCAACCTTGACTCTCAAAAGGGAACGGAAAAATTTGGAAAAAAGAACTGGTGGCTACCCTTCTGTATTTTCCTTGTGGCCAACTTTTTAAAATTCGGTAGGGTTATTAATTAGATATACTATACATTGATCGATTCTACCAATATATAAATCAATCCTTAATACTTGTTTATTATTTAATAATTCAAAAAAAAGGCGGGAACCTTGTTTTAATATATTTTTTATACAATATCAAAATTATAAATAATAGTAACACCCTTTTTAAGTTTATAACACGTAGAGTCAGCTGCTTTAAATCAAAAGAGTCAACTGCTTTAAATCAAAAGAGTCAACTGCTTTAAATTAAAAGAGTCAACTGATGAAAATCAGCTGATTGGAGAATACAATGTGTCTTTGTCACGTATGTTTATCTCACAAAGGAATCAGCAAAAATATAAATTTTGTATTAAAAGAGGACCTTCATCTCTGTTGTCGGGCTGAATTTACTTACTTATGAATTTTTAAATCTGCTTTCTCATCAACATGTAACTTGACATCCTAACATTTAAAGTTTTAATTTTTTATATGTATATATTTAGAGTAGTATGTATTTAGGTCATGGAGAATACTACACATGATGATAAATTTATGTTGAATCAAAAAGTTAGCCACAGATCCGTTTATTTTTGTATTATATTTTTCGTTGACACAGTGTGGCGGGGCGTTATTCCATTCACACTCTACTTTTTCTCTTCTTTTGTACCACACTTGTACCTTATTATCATTCATTGTACATAGGCGTGGATATCTTGAAATTGAATTTTTTAAATGCATATATCTTACTCAATCATCTATGAAATAGTATTAAATAAGGACGAGTCTAGGTTAGAATTGACTAACAAGCAAATGATTTTGTGCCTTTTTTCTTTGGTTGAGCTATACTCACATAGAATAAAAATCAAGTTATGTCGTCAACTTTGGAAGATACAGAATGTATTTGAATAAGAAATGGTAAGACTTTTTATTTTTTATTTTGTCAAAAACATAGCATGTTTTCTATACAGTTTAAAATATGAATGTTTGTGTTGATTTCGGGTCATTGCATAAAAAGTTAGTAAAAATATTCACTAGTATTTATGTGTTGAGTACCATACTAATTTTTTTACTAACTTTCATTTGATACCACTTTCAATACTAAAGTATCAGCTTCCAATAAATTAAGTTGAAAATAAAAATATCCAATCCAAAGTTTTGTAACTTTTTTGATAAAAACTCAACATATAAAGCTACATGGTTCTTGAGGCAGATATATAGGCGAGGTCCAAAATCAAAGTACATATATGGTATGTTTAGTTATTTTAGACATTGGAGAAAGGGAATCATAATGAAGAAACATTTCAAGCTTGAAGTATCAGAGTTTCCATTATCTCTAATAATGTACAAGACTTTGACCGATAAAATCTGCTGATTTTATACAATAAAATAAATTCCTGCCGTCAGACCTGGAATAAAAATTTACATGGTCCCGTGTAACATGATGTTTTGCACAATGACATGTTTTAAAATTTTCCATATCTGTATCTACCAGACACACAATTTGAAAGGAATAATCTACAAAAATTTGTGTCCTTCGCGTACACAGGAGTTACTTTTTTCCAAGGACAGAGCTGCCCAACTGTTTTCACGTCATTCAATGTGATTTTTTACGAGCAGAATCCCTGATATGTTTGTATGCATATATTAAGAATGAAAATAAATTGATACGAGACAGTGAGACAATTGGTAGATCATCACCAATATTCCAGTTCAATATTATAAATATTTTTTTTATTGAAAAAAAATATAAAATAACATTTTATATAATTGCATAATTATTATAGTTACAGTTCGATCAATATTCCGGCGATATTTGAGGGTCTTACATATAGACATTCAAAATGCTGTCTCTTATTTTATAACTTCTGACTCTTTTATTGGAACTACTGATAAACAGTGCTTTTTTAAGGAACTAGAAAGGTTGGCTAAAATGTTCAAAATAATATTTATTTTTAACTGTTTACAGCATTTATTCAAAAGCAAATACATCTCAGCGGATTATTTATATATTTAGATATATTTATGCATACTTATAATTACATCACATACTATAAATAAGCTACTTAGCTTCTTTTATTAGCAATATAAGTAGATTATAGATATACATATATTCATATACTAAAAACACAAGGAAATATAAAAGCGTTTATGTAATATGTTGACACGATGATAAAATAAATATAACGATTAAAATTGGAAACTAATTAATATTTTGTTTATATTTAATATACATTTTAAAAGAGCATTTGTTAGTTTGTCAAAATATTGACTACCTGTATTTGATATTCGTCTAGTATGTAACATAAATGTTAGGAAAATTGCTATCGTTTTAAAAAAAAAATGTATTCAGTCAATCTTGGATTATGTTAAAAATGTCTTTGAAGTAGAGGACGGCGTAGCCAGCCTCACTTATCAATGGAGGTATTTATATTTTCTTCCCAGTAGGATTTTGCTAATTTTGATTTTTCCATTCACCTATGATTTTTTAATCAGGGGAGAAGGAATATCCTGTTTTTTCTGCCCCTTACCCATGGCTATACGATGGAAATAGTTTTGCCTAGTAGGTTTCTAAGTCCTTTCATTTTTTCAAAGTGATACTTTAGAAGCTATATAAGAGTGCAAAATTTAAATCTGTCATTGGATCAAAAATCCCAAATATAGAACAATAATTGGAAATAGTTGGTTTTGTTTTGGTTCTTTTTGAAGAAATGATATTTTCTAGAGTATCAACTTTATTACGAACACTTGAATAAAATTATATTGGGAACACAAATAAATACAATATTTTTAAAAATGGTTTTCTATTTTATTTCTATTTGAAGTGTATCCATTTTCTTTTATTATTTCAATGGACATGATCACAAAAATTCAAAGCTCATCAACATAATATAAAAAGATAAGATAATTAAATGCAGGTATCAAGCTTCTTCCGATTAATGGGCTCTCAAATTGTTTTATAATAAATATTTGTGTTTTTAAATGTCTAACAGAGCATGATGGGAAATATTTCACCAAAGCGACTGCAATATCCCAAGAAGAGCTTTCCAAGCCAGGAATTTTCATAGTAAAGACAGAACACCGTACAGCCGCAGATATTATAATTTGACATAGGCCTTCTCAACAATTAAGTTTCCTTTCATAAGCTTCTGCGTGATGTAAGCTTTGATACCGTTTAAAACAATTTGTAGAGCCCTTTCTTCAATTGAAAAAGATCTCCGTCTTACTCCTTCTTACAACTTTAACGGATTATATCAAGAACTATCGGAAATAAATATTTGGTTTCCTAAATCAAAGAACTCTTTTTGATGCTCCCCATTCAGCTAAAATTTCGATAACTTCTATAGATGGGGATTTTTCCTTGTATCACATAAAATACCGCCGTATATTTTTGGAAGAATGGTTGCCAACAGAAATAAACCCCCATCCACCTGTACTCGAGGTCTCTTTAAAGCAGATATATAACCTATATGATGTAAAAGAATTAATTTAGGGTCAGTATCAAGGAAATAGATTAAATTGCAAATTCGACATTGGGGCCTCGGGTCAATATTTGTCGAGATATTGAGGAAGGCGCTGAATGTATAAAAAGTATATGAATGTGTAAAAAAGAATAGGAAGAGCCAACGATTTCTGAGAATCAAGAGTCAAAAATAATTTCTTACTCAAGTTTTGTTTTAGAGTACATTTTTTATGAGACTTTCTAACTTTTTGTTAATGCCAATCATAGCAAGTTTTTTTTTTTTTCATAGAGTTGGTGAGCATACCAACCAATTTTCAGAACTTTTTCATCATTGATTTTAAAAAAGAAAGTTTTCCAACTTTTGTTTATAATTACTTTTGACTCAAATATATATATAAAAAAATTCTTTTCTAAATATTCCTTTTAGTAAATTAACAACCGCTGGTTGTAAAAAAGGAAAAAAAAACATCATCACTATTCTACCGATGTTAAAATTAAAAGTATATCCAAACTCAACAATTATTGTTTTAATATTTTTTATTTCATAAAAAAATATAAGTTTAAAATTAGAGTTTGACAAATTTTGAAATTTTAACAAAAGTTTCAATAAATCCAAAGCTTAGGTACTGATTTTAAAAATTGAAAAAATTTCAACTTTATTAAAGTAATATCCACAACTTTTGGCTCAATGGCATTTTTCTAAAACTTTGTTTTCAATACTATCCTGAGTTGAAGAGTAAAATAGTGTTTGTATGACGTCATATTACGCCCAAATATTTATGAATCGACACTTCATTAATGACGTAACAGTTTTATACTATAAATTCTATCATAATATAATCATACGTATTTACGTCATGCAATTACAAAATAACTTTCTATTTCACTCAGTTGGTCGTGTTGATTTATTAACTCATGATATGAACTATAATTACAAATTTGGACTGACAATGGATAAATGGCCTTTTCTTTTTTATACCACCATGATTCTTTTTGCATGTGATTATTTTTAATACCTATTTAATGTTCATTTTGAGAAGAAAAAAAAATGTTTTGTGCATATATCTAGTAAGGGTATGGGAAAGGAAATATTCATTTTACCTTGTAGAAAGTTTTGTTCATCATATAAAACTTTCCATTTTATGAGACTGATACACAAGGGAAACTTTATTGCTGATAGTCACATGTACCCTTTATACACATGATGTATAAATATAATGTATGTATCTTCAATACATTTGTATGTCAAAACGTTTCAAACCATGCTCCAAACGGAAATTACATACCAGAAAAAAATCATTCTATTCAAGTAGTTGTGGATCTGTTTGTAAATATAACAAATACACAATTTAACAATTTATTTTTATATTTTACAAAACAAAGTAAAAAGTATGAAAACTATTTACATCTCACTATGGGTCTCATACAATGAGTCTCATAAAATATACGTAATATGTATAATCCATCCATTTTTACGCATGTACTTTTATGTAATGAACTCTATGAAAAATATGAAGTCTATTTATATTCTTCATTTGTTTGGAGAAAATCATAATTAATCACATTAAAAACTAGAAAAAATAGTATCCTGTATATGCTACTGCTCCCTACTCACATTTCTATAACATCTGATATGTTCTATATTCTTTCATGAAGAGTCTTCACAATTGGATAGAATCATCTTTTTTAATGCTAAATTGGAAATTAATTTTGAGTGCATAAAATGTTTGAAAACATGATTGGCATTATGACTTTTACTCTTTGGAATAATTTGCTTCGTATTCAGCGTCAAACATGTTAATTCATGTTAATCTAAAATTTGTTTTTAGCACATATATATATAGAGAGCAAGAACTACAATAATTATTTTCCTCATCATCTTAGTGGAACAGCTCATTTCTTAATATTTTAAGATATCCTATAATTTTTAAACTGTGAAGTTAAGATTGTATATGATTAATGATAATGAAAGTTTTTTTTTTCTGAAGATGGTTAAAAAACATTTGATTTCGCTTCTTTTTCATTTGTTGATTTTGTTTTATGAAAAAAAAAAAATATCGGTGATTATTGGCAAAGTTTTGTTAATTAATTATTAATTATTTTCATACCACATAGAAATCAATCCTAGTTTTCTTAGTCTTTAAGGAAGATTAGATATAGCAAGTAAAGACAGCAAATACCCCAATGAATATCTCAGCTTTTGAATTGATATCATCATCATCATGTACAATATTTATTTTAGACCAGGGATTAGGAACGTGACGACAACAGGGTATATGGAGTGGGAATTCAGCCCTCCCCCCCTCCCATCAAAATAATAAAAATAATAATAATATAATAAAGCTTTGTTTTCACTTCGTAGTTAAAAAAACAAAAACAATACTTAAACAAATCCCCCTGGAATTAGTCTCCAAATATTTTTACTACATAATATTTTCCAAAATGAAATGAGGTATGAGTCACTCACAAGGTTTATTAATGAAATGAATGGGATCTCCGTTCTTTTTATCTCTATATAGATTTAGTTTCTTTGGGCCAAAAAAAAAAAAAAAAAAAAAACCCTGTTGTAAAATATTTTTACTTACATCCTCGTCTTAAAATCTTTCAAATCTTTATTTAGTTTCAAATATTTATATTCTGATATACAAATACGGGGGACCTGAGGGGATTATTTAATGTATATACATATATTCAGATATCACATGTAAACAAATTTTTAATCAAGGAAAGTGATGATACAATCATACTAGCATACCTTTTTCTAGCTCAAAAGTAGTGGTGGAAAATGTTTTCCTACAACTTTCAAATAATATCATGCATCGATTTCAGAGGTTAGCATATTTAGGATTGTAAATTTCAAGCTAAATGCCGCGAGCTAGATTTTATGGCGTTGGCACTTCGAACACTACTTTTTGTTTTCCAAAGCTGTTATTATTTTTCGTTTATTACTGAGGGGAGAACGTCTTCCTGATAGTAAAGATCTCGCATGAAGGAAGAATACATCCATTAAGGTTAATAAAGCAAATACAATGTAAAAACAAAAAGGGCTCAAGTCCTCGTATAATTATTATTAGTTAAAAATATATAATTTCCTGACATTAATTTCAGTTAATTTTCTGCCTGCCTCTCATCTATGGTATACATAATGTTATTATTAATTATAATTGATGTCTTCATTTGTATATATAAAGGAGAATGGAAGCTGCTTCCCTCCCAACATTCATTTAATTGTCATAGTTACCAGGTTGATTTTCTCTTTCTTTGTTTCTTACAAGCCCGATTTGCTTGAAATTTACATTCCTAAGCATATTTTATCATAGACCAAATATTTACTATTAACTAGTGACTGCAAGTAGTATGGACTATGGTAAAAATGTGTCACACAACATGATACTATTGAGTATCGTATTGTCCATTGACCCACAATCATGCTCGGGTTGTCATTTTAAATCTATTTTCTTTTCATTCTTATATATATAATATTATAAATATGTTCCCAGTATCTTTTATATTTAAATAATTAATTCTTAGAAAATAAAACAACTTATCCATTTGTATCCTCAATTAAATGTATTATCTAAATAGACACTAGTATAATAATTGCATCATATCTTTACTTCTTTAAAAAATTTATATTCATCTTTTATTCTAATACATATATGTATATTATGTAATTCTCTCAAATCCCAAGTATTAACATATTATAATAAAAATATTGTTATTTTATAACTCTTTTAGTTAAATAAACAAACTTTAAAATGCATTTTCAGTGACATAAAAAAAAGGAGAAAAAATAAATGGACCGCGTATAACACGCATTCTCATCTTCCTATTTCCTTCATTTGACATAACAAATTCAGCATTAATTGTAAAAAAAAAACGTAATAAAAAGTCATTATAACAATTTGATATGTCATTTAAGACTTGTTTTGTTACTTTATAGTCAAAAACTACCCTTTAATTTGAAGTCGTATAGTTGTATAAATCAACATTCAGATATAATGTTGATTGGTAGATTTTGTGACAGTTAGTTCTATTGAAATATTCCCAGTTACAAGATAAAATCTTAATATGTATAAAAGTTATACTTCACTTATTTAAGCCAGAGGCATTACAAAAGTTGTAGGATCTCTTTCCTATGAGAACAAAGAGGAATTCCAATGATCAGAAGCTTTGATAATGTATGCCTTTCTATTCTATCTTTTCCTCCATCTTGAGTTTAGTGAAATATATTTCTCAATTACTAAACTTGATCTAATTTTTATAAATACACTCTACAACAATAACTATGTAATTTTGGTTCGTATTTTTTTTTTCTCTAACGATGAGAATGATAAACAAACTGGATTCAGAATGTTTACATTACAAGGATAAAACCCCATTAAAAAAATCTTTTTTTGTGTGTGTGTTTTCTTCAAATTATCACGTTTATGGCAGCCTACACTTGATTATAGTGCATATACTATATTTTAAATGTACTCTAAGACATTAAAAAATTGTATACAATCTTTCTTGATGCTTCTAATTAAAAAAAACACAAAAAAACATGTTTTGTTTTTAATGTATGCAAATATATCAAATGAAATAAGATCATACTACAAATAGTTAGTGAGCATCAACACAAAAATTGTCTTGAGCCTGTCTAATTATAATTATTATTAGAAATTCTTGAAAATAGACAATCAAGCATAATTTATGCATTCCCTAATTATATTTATTTCTTTTATGTTCACTAAAATACATGGATAATTGCAACTATAAGACAGAAATGCTTCATTCAAGATCAATACATATATATTATAATAATATGTACAAGTGACTTTTGATCTAGTCTCTCTTTTATTGCTTCACCAATATACATTTCATAAGTATACATTTATATATATACATCAAACTGGATGCTCATGTAATTAATAAGCTAGCAATTTCTTATATCCTCAGAGTTGGTTGTATATAGTTCTATACTTGTGTATTCTACAAACCAAATCTAATGTGAGAAAGCATATTAAATGAATTAGTTACAGCTCTTTTACTTAGGAGTATGCAATGATTAGATCTATGCTATATTAACAAAAAAAGTTTTTTTGCCTTTTTTTTTGACAGTTACTTGTGAATTATAAGTTTTATGTGTCACATGATAAAAATCAAAATATGTATACCCTCAATACTAAGGATGACAATTAAAATATTACGAGTCTTTCAAAGTCAGTGGCATATAAACCACAGGGGCTCATCCACCAATATTAAATGTAATGGCCCTTCAAAATAATTTTTTATAATGATATATTTTTTCTCTTTACAGACAACTTATAATTTACGCTCATATGTTGATAATGAAGTAAATTTTTTTTTTCCAAATTGTGTATTGGCTTGAATTATCTGTATATGTGAGATGTGTATTGGATTTAAATCAAATTTAAAATCAGTTTATTATGTGTTGAACAACGAAATCTCTTGAGTTTTACGTTGAAAATTAAATTCAATATTTTTTATAAAGTGATTAATCATATCTAAATATTATATAAAAATAATTAATTTCTATTTGGCAACATCTGTTTAATTACTGTAAATTACTTTTACATATATTTATAATAAGTTTGAGAATATTATGTGAAAGACATCATTACTGTGCATATGTAGAATTACTAGACATGGGCAAAATGTTGAAATAGTGTTGAGTTTCAAGAAGGAAAGAAAAATATTGTTGGACTCAATAAGATCAATATGAACTCACTCTTATCTGTATCGTTGAAGCAAGAACTTGTTTCAATTATAATTATTCAATTTCCGATTATTATTATGAGATCCTGCCCAAAAAAGTGTTTCGTCCCTTTTCCTGGGTTTTGGTAAATTCATATTCCCTTCAATTCTCTATGTTTCTCTCAGTTATTGAATGTTTTTTAATGCTGTTAAATAGCAATAAGTCGATAAAATGCATATGTACCAAATAATAATTGTGATCACACCTACTCACCTCAACAAAATGTCCATCCCTAAGTATTACAATAAAAAGTTTGTTCACCTATGTTAAAAAAAAGAGTGCGAATAAAAAGAATGATGACTCTTCGATATTTGCCGAATATCATTCTCAATATTGAATTGTACACACTTGATGTTTCTCATTCGCTTTTTAAGGATTCACATTGGGAATTTTTTTAATCGACTTCGGTTTTTTTTACTGAGGAACATATGAACCTCCTCATTCGTACATTTTTTTAGTCTCTTTAACTAAATTCAATATTTTAAGCAATAACGAATATTATAAAACATAAATTGGACATAAAGTATAGCAAAGTATTAGTTATATGGGTTATTGGACAATTTGCGGAAAACATGAGAATATGAATTTAATTCACTTTTGGCGTACGATATTTTATTGGACTGGCACCCTGAACAGTTCTTTTTGTTTTTAAAAGCTGCTGCTATCATTTTCCTTTAAGAGCGTAACATTCATTTTACATCTACTATACGCTGAGTAGAAAAGAACGAAAATGAGTTAGACTATAAATATTAACAAATGGAATTAATTGGAAATCTTTGATTGCGGAAAATGGAGGTAAAGATTGTTTGGAATTACAACGAGGAATCCAGATTAATGAGATGCCAACTTTGTGATATTGAAACGGTGTCCTACAGGAGGTTCCTCATAATTCAAAACATTGAAACCCAAAGTTACATAAGGAATAAAGAGCTTCATGGAAGGAACATAATTGAAGACAATCCCATGACTTCTAATTTGATTACTGACATGACCAAGGTGCTCGTATCTTGCAATGTCTGAATATCAACATCTTGCTTTATTTTGGAGAAGACAACTTCACTTTGGAACTCTATGACTTTGTGATGACGTAGCAAGAGGGAACAGTTTTTCCCCTGAGGAGCTCCATAAACTTATTAAAATTTGAATGACTCACGACATTGATTAGGACATTGCAAGATAGAAGCATCTTGGTCATCTCAGTAATGAAATTAGAAGCCATAGAATTGGCTTGCAGTCGAAAGGAATACAAGTAGTTTTAGAATTAAAAATATCTTCCCATGTTTTTTAAAGCTTTGAATTAGAAAACTCTAAATGGAGTAACTTATAATGTTAATTAAGAATAAGATAACCATAAAAAAATTCAAATGGTAGAGTAGACAAAATTGTAGCATTTTTTTTTGGCAGTTAACTACGGACAATACAAAAAAAAAGAAAAAAAAAAAAGAAGATATTGTCATTCCAAATTAAACACATGGTTGAGTTTCTCTCTTGTAATATTTACAGTCTATAACTGACAAAAAAGGTTCAGCTATTCTAAAAGAACTTATAAAGCTTTTCTTTGACGAATTGAATTATTATTTCAGAATAAATTTAATAGAGTTTTCAAGACAGTTGTAGGGAAATATAATTTTTTTTTTTCTATCAATGCGTACAACTGAGTATAATTATGAAAATAGTTGTAAGAAGATTTTTTTGTATTATATATTTTGCATACAATTGTTTTTGAAACGTTTGAATATATTTCAAGATAAAACTACTCAAATTTTTGGTTTTCCTTATTTACATATTTATCTTTTGCACAATTCAGTATACAAAAAACAAGTATGTATTTATATAACGCAATTATATTTTCACTAACTTGGATCGTCTTATCATTCTACAATTTAATTTATGTAAATAAAGAAATTTTAGAAATGGTTCAAAAATTGTTATGTTTTTTAGATAATTGTCTAATAGTTCAATGGATACTTTCTCTCATTTCAATGGTAGTTAATATAAGAGTGAACGTAACTTTAAATTTTTCCAGAATACGGGTCTCATAATTTTGAATAAAACAATCTACGTAAAAAATCTTGGAGCAAAAGATACAATTTAAATTAAAATTTGTAAAATTTTTGATGACACATCAAAATAATCCCTATGCCTTTATAAAAATACATAGATCAAAGTATAGGAATATGGCATTAAACGACAAGACAAAAATGAGAGAATACTCTGGGCTCAAAGCCCAGCATGTACATTTTTGGGTTTTTTTTTTTTTCTTCCAAAAATGAGATTTATTCAGGACACAGCAAATACAAATGTGTTAAGTAAAATAAGTGTATCCTTGGTTGAGAATTCCCATCTATTTTGAGGGGGAAATATGGTTTTGAATATTCTTTGTGATATTTAATATGCATGGTTATAAACTTTTCAATAGAGTATTTTTTTGAGACTATTGTTTTCCACTTAGAGGCTTGTAATATGATATATTTCAACGTGTCCAATATATGTACACTTTTATGAATATGTGTTCAAGTTTATATATTAGCAACATGGAAACATGTAATATTAATTTCATCTTCTTGTGAATTTTTTTTCTCTCTTTAAATACACTAAAATTTAATTAAATGAATATGAAGACATTATAACAAAAAAATGTACATAAGTCGAGAGAAATTAATTCATGCTTAGCATTACAATTGCATAAGGGTAATAAGATTCAAGATATATTTCAAATAAAAATAATTTAAATGCCTAATGAAATAATATAATTATATACTAATTAATTAAAAAACAGATGTATTTGTAAGAAAAGAATTATTAGACGTATAAAAGAATGCATTCAAAAAATTTCTGAAAAGATTTGGTATTTTTTGAATAGGGAAATAGAAACAGATATTAGGAATTTTTGACTGGCTTTCATAGTCATACCTTTTTTGATATATTTATGATAGAGATAATACCAAAGGAGAGATTAAATGTGTTTATTATTGGTGTGTATACAATGTATTGTACATAGGAAATTATGGCTTTTATTTTCATTTTTAACCACTAATGAGGACCCATTGACACAAACCAATCTTTTTTTTTAGAGATAACAGATCAAAATTTGAATCAAGGATGATCATTTTTTGTATGATGCCCTTTTTTTCACCATTGTTGTAGGGGGTAATATCTTTTTTTTGCGTATTTTCAGAATAACACACCTTTTTCTAACTATTTTTTTTGCATAGTTAGAAAGAGTTTAAACTAAAAATAAAATAAAAAAGAGTGATGGGGGGGGGGGGGAGGGGGAGGGAGGACTAGTCATTGATGATACTGGGTTTAGAGCCAACGATTTTGTCACATATAAGAGAACATGATTTCTTATTGAGATATATTTATGTAATTTCTCAATTTAAGTAATGTGAAATTCCTTAAAATATTATCTATACTAACCAAATTAGGGGTTTCTGTTGTGGGGTTGGATCGACCCTATGAGGAGAAAAAGACATTCAAAAGTCGACTCCCAAGCTTTTTACATTTCATACCAATACTTCTATACTTTTTTATTTATTATCCGAATGAGTTCTGAGGCACCAGCAGAAATTGTGTTTCGCATTTTTCTACCCCTTTCCAATGAGTAAAATATTTATTCAGCTAAGATTCTTAGACTTCTAATCAATTGATCGTAGTCTGTAGTTAATTATTTTATCCAATTATTTATTCTCGTGAGACGTATCTTAGAGAGTGAATTACATGTGGAAGGATAAGTTTATTCCATACATTTCCAATAACTTCCAGTTAGTTATAGGAGAATATTCTCCCTGGGAAAGTGTCAAGAATTCAATTGCAGTTTTTTATCATTCCATAAAGTTGACTTAATATTTTATGATATGTTGAGTCAAATGTTAACTTGTAAGCCCAGATCTTTTTCTGAACTTTTGAATGCTCTTCCCCAATTTTATTATCCACATCATTAATTTCCTCTATCAACCATCTGTAAATATAGGCAATATAAACATATCATCTATATGAAGAAGTACTCTCACCGATCTATACCCGATTTTAAAACTACTTATCCTTGTATTAAGATAATTAATTGGTATTAAAAGAAATAAAGGTCTAATCTTCTCTGAGGACCTACGCTATCCTGTGAATGAAGAGAGGAGAAAAGTCCTTACAAATTACATATTCTTAATTCGACATAAAAAGAATAACAACAAATAATAAAACATGACTTTTAAGGTTTTGAGTATTTTCTGTAAAATTATTTCCATAGAAAATATGTTTCTTTATTATTTTAAATGCTCAAGGGTTACTATTTTATCGTTGTAAAGTGTTTTTAATTGGACTTAAATCAGTTATTTATAACCACAAATGTCACATATATATTTCAGAGGTAATTAAGCAATTCTTTCAACGACTTCATCTACAAGAATATTGAACATCATATCCAGATATATCTTCTTTATTAAATTTTACCTTGGATAAAAACCTATTCTTTGTTTAATTTTATTCACATTTACCGATTTAAAGATTTTGTTTCAACTGAGGCATTGATACGAAAAAAAATACAATTTTGCGTTGCTTGTACTCTGAATGTTCACTACACTCTGTTTCTTGTTGGGAAAGTACAGCGTTTGTAAGCTTTCAGTACATATCAACAATGATTTATATCATGGATGGGCAACCTTTGTTCACTTGTGGGCCAAATTATGTTTTCCAAGACTAACTGTGGTCCAAGAGCCCTAATTATACATTTGCAAGATATGTATACATACATAGTTATTCTTATTTTATACGGCATTCAGGGTTGGATGGATTTAATAATTTTTTTATTATATGATAATTATAGATTTCAAAGGTCTCCACGGGCCAGATGAAAAGCTTCTGCAGGCCTTAGGTTGCCCATGCATGCTGTAGAGAATATTCTTTTCTTTAATCTCTTCCTTTATCTTGAACAAGACAGCTTCACTTTAGGAGACTATTGACTTCGTGATGACGAAGCGAGACGGAACAGCTCAACTTAATAAAATTTGGATGACTCACGACATTGATTCGGACATTGCAAGATACAAGCAATTAGAAGTCATAGGATTGTCTTCAATTATGTTCCTTGCATAAAGTTCCATACTTCCTCTAGGACCTTGTTTCAAAATCACACAGATGGCAACTCATTAATCTAGATTCCTCGTTGTAATTCCAAACATCTTTACCTTCATTTTCCACAATCAAGGATTTCATTCTAACCTTATCATACATTTTTTTTATATAATAAATAAATAATGTAAATAGTACAATATTATAAAATTTAAATCAGAAATTCAATTAGTATTTTCTTAAATTGAAATATATATGTCTTTTTATTTATTCCTTAGATTTGAACTTATCAATGATGAAACAAATAATATCACATTAATTATTCGCCTTTCCTGACAACATATATGTACGTGTGAGACGTAACTTCTCTTTAAGTGAAATGTATGTATTTAGACCTAAGTTATGTCCTTTGCATGTACTAATTATTATTATGATTTGCAGTCGAAAGGAATACAGTCTTTTTGGTTAATAGAGCAAACACAATGTTAACAAGTTGGAGCTCAAGTCCAAGTACTCGTAATAAGTAATTATTAGTTTACGACTTATTAGCAACAAATATATTTTTTTTCTAATATTAATTTCAGTTAATTTTCTGCCTCTCATCTATGGTATATATAAAGTTACCATAGATATTATATTATATCTCTTCATTTGTATATACTACAGTGATCAAAAAATAAAGTGAATTTGTCATTTAAAACTCTCGGGTATTAAGAAGGTAGGTAAAATTTTTTCCTTAAGTAGGTAAGACTATTTAAAACAACTCCCAAGCGTCTTCTTGTCAAAAGTTCAATTATCTCCGAGTGACCACTTGTTTTCGTAAACAATCAAATGTGACTTTTTCGATTTTAACTATGGGTGATTTTGTTGAGCTAAGAACTTGCATCAAATTTTGTTCACGGAACGAATATTCTTATGTGAACACGTCCAAAAAAATCAAAAATTTGGCGCTTGAAAATCGTCGATTGACAATTAGAGACCTCGCTGATAGTGTTGTAACATCATTTGGCTCAGATCAACTGTTTTGAAGTCTCGATTTGTGCCAAAATCTCTCAATTTTTTGGAAAAAAAGCACCGCGTTGATGCGTGTGAAACATTGCTGCCTGACTATCAGGACCACTTCAAATGCATCATTACTAGAGATGATCCTTGGATTTACGCATATGATCCTGAAATCCCTGATCAATCAAATGCGGGGACACCGTTTTGACATGATTGAGGAGATAAAAACCGAATTGAAGAATATCTTGAAAACTATACCTGAAAAAGACTATTCTGACTATTTTGAGGACTGGAAAGAGTGTTGGCAAACAGAGAATAACATTGGTTTGGAAGACTAAATGAAAACTTTACAATTTACAATGTTGGAGATTTCTAAAAAGAAAAATTGATTTTCACTCCACACTCAGTTCTTATCAACATTGTACATGTATAATTTTAAATGTATAGATATTCAAAATTTAGCTTTCTATGTATGTATTTCTTACTTGTGATAATAGCATAAAATTATACTGGGGTGAAAAGGAGAAAAAATGAGAAGATTTTCGAAATGAAACAATAAAAACTATTTTCTATCAAGTTAATGAAATGATAGTAGAAATTACTTATGTTGTATCCTGATTTGTCGTTTGTTCAATTAATTATTTGCCTTGTCACAGGATATGTTACCCTACTGAGGATAAAGTAAACATTTTTTTGAACCGACCAAGTCTAAATTGAGGACTCTCTAACCTTTTGTGTTTAGTTACCCCCATGTCACCCTAAATAACTTCTACATAAATACATATCTTTAATATTTTTTCTGTGTATATAATGTTTATAACTTACCACATTGTAGGAATGGAATACATTTTTGTGACAGCGTCAATCAATGTAGAAGAATAAATCAAAATACAACAGTTTTATATTTTGATTTAATTCATTTAAAATAGAACATTTCAAAGATTAAAAAATATTAATTCAAGTATCAATAAACTTATCAGATAACAAATTTTTTTTTAAATAGTTAAATAAAAAATATATACATAGAAACATTTTAATAAATTGAAGAAAAAAAAACAACAAAATTGGTGGATAAAATAATGAAGTGTAAAGCTCATTCCACATCTGTTTGTAAACAGTTTAACAATAATGAACTAAGACTCAAGACTCTCCAATCTTAAACTTCTTTAAGTAGTTGGATCCTTTAATTCATGTTAGTGTCGAGTCCTGACAGGAGGGAAGTATCTCTGGTTCTAGATTTGTTAATTATAATCTTCATTACCTGAATCAAAATATAATCTGCTTTCAAGTGATTTTTCTTTTTAAACCAGAAGTATTCAAATATTTTAAATTCCTTCCAAATTTTATTATCAACAGTTTAAATAATGACTTGACCTTACTCTTCTACAATCGAAGAGGAGGTGAGCTGATGTCTCTATTTATAAAATGTACAAAGCCTATCTCATGTTCTCACTTAAGATTTGTTGTTGAAGAGACTTGACGTTGCAAGTGAGTACCTGAACAATTTATCTTTTGAATGCATTCGTGTACCTGTTTTTGAAAACAGAATCCTAGGCCCTTACTTTATGTTTTTTCGTCAAGTGTTTTTTTTATTTGTTTTTTTATACAGGAAAAACTTTGTTTAAATATTTAAATGCATTTCTTTGTACGATTCAGAAATTGGAAGCAGAGAGGCAAAATCCTGTTACGATGACCCCTGGTATTTAAAATAATTTACTTGAATGAACAGTCTCAGGAGTATAACCATTTGATTTAAAGAGCTTGAACAAATTTAATTTAAAACCCAGAAATGCCATCATAACTAGTTAATTTAATAATTAATAATTATTAATTATATTATTATATACAACAATTTGCAATTTGGATCGACTCAAAAATGAAGGAATGAGCAACAAAATGCAAACTTTTCAGACAATGAATGAATGAACAAGTCATAGGGGACAAAGTGTGAACGGACTCAAGTCTGATTATGTGCAACTATATGTACATAAATGCTCATTATATAAATAGGAATTCTTGGGTTTTTTTTTAATTGTTTAGAGCATGGATGGGCAACCTTAGTTTACTAGTGGGCCAAATTATGTTTTTCAAGACTGACTGGGGGCCAAGAGTCCTAATTATATATTTGCAAAATTTGTATGCATACATAGTTATACTCATTTTATAATAACTTTTTTTTTAAATTATGTGATATTATAGATTTCAAAGGTCTCCACGGGCCGTAGGTTGCCCATGCATGGTTTATATATTTTGTAAAATAAAATATGAATGAATTTAATCATAATTTTGTATGATGATTAGATTGATAATTATAAAGATGTAATTCATATGAAACAAATTCAATTATAGTAGTAAAAAAAACTCTTAATTTTTAGAATAGATTGTTAAGAATAAACTTAATTTAAATTTGATGCTTAGCTATGTTTAGTAGGATTGGTTAGAAATTATTGTCAACAAGATGCATTTAATCAAGAAGAAAGAAAAAATGAAAGGACATCATGAACCAATTTAACAATTGAGTTGATCACAAAAATATTCTTGTATGCTTATGAACAGCAAAAAAGAATTAATTGGTATTCATACTGACTTTAAATTTATACCAAATATTGCTTTCTAACAAAAATTAGCCAATTCAAAACTTGAGCTTGATTAAAGTGTCATTTTGAATCTTACTTCTACTCACACTGAACTTTCCTCACATCGTAATTTCCATTCTATAGAAAAGAACCTAAAATCTCTCTCCAATTGTGGAACTATTTATTTATTTAACTTTAGGAAACTGTTAAAAATGTACTTATGTAATTTCTATTCAAATGAGCAAAGCTATTAACAAATTGTTATTTGCTTATGTGTTTCCCCTGAATCCAACAAATCCCAATACTTTTTTTTAAAGCAAAAAGCGACTTATACGATATTTTTACTTCTAGGCATAAAATGCAATCACTATTCATTTTTGCCCTAGAATATTCAAAACACATATCAAAAACATGATTTAGTACAGTATAATTTTTTCATTGGTTCATTCATTTATTTTGACGAGTTTTGTATCGATTTATTATTCAGTTTGCTTTGGTAAAATTACCATTTATAGCATTCATTGGTAGATTTGTATTTATACATTTACGTGGTGGCTTTATTGTGCCTTTAGAAAAAAAAAAAAAAAAGACTTGAGAGTCTATAAATTTCTATAATGTTATTTTTGTCTTAATTTACCATAAAAGAACAGAAAAAGGATGTAATATATGGGAATTCAAAGACATTATATGTAGTTACATATATATATATGTATGGATAAAATAGTATATAATTAAATATAATCCATGTAGAAAATTGGTTTTTATCTCTTTCAGTATCTTGAATATCTAATAGAATTTGTAATTTTTTTTCAAGCGTTGCATGAACTACGTTTTATAAAAGAAATGATTCCCAAGACCCGTAGTATCTATGTACATATCATATTTCAAACAGAAGGAAGATGTGTGTTATTGTTGTTGTTTTACTGACGTCACAGACTTTATAATAAATTGAAAAGGAGTCCATGTTAAGGACATAGTTCTTTATATATATGTACATATACGTGCATTTATTAAACCGAATGAATAAACTTAATAAAATATCTTAGAGAAACTTTATTTATTGATTGATTGAAAGAATGAATGAAAGAAAGGAAGTTAAAGGAATATTAATATTTTTTTTTTATTAACATTCTTGGATTGTTTAGGCCTCTTTCCAAATGATGCACTTCCAGAAGTATGACGTTAACTGAACACTCTCTATAGGTACACCCAAGTATAATACATAGCAATCCTTATTGTATCTCTCAACCTTTACTACAAAAAGAAAAAGAAAAAATCGCCAAAATTATATAGTAGTTAGCCAGGGGGCAAATCATAAGGTAAAAGGGGTGTCCTTACAAAAATGGCATGACATATTAATATCAAGATAAGCAACTTTTCAACTCGAAAGTATTGGTGAAAAATCAACTGCTGATGCAAAGAACAATTGAAATTGTTCATGTATGGAAGCAGATCATCTTTAAAAAAAGTTAATATACATGTTATAATTGTATAATTATATAAATATTATAAAAAAATCGCAAAAATAGGACTTTTGAAGTTTTTACACCCATTTTTTACGATGATTTTTTTTTTTTTTTTAATTTGAGGTTAATTAATGCATTGTTTCATTCAAATTTGAAGCTTACTTTTACTCCCAAAGTAGAAAAAAGAAGTTTACATGAGTGATAGTATTTTGGTGGCATTAGTGTGACTGATAATACTTATTCAACGAATTAATAAATATTGATTCATGCTTGAATGTCAGTTCCATGAATAAATTCGTTTTCTTATTTGAACATATTATTTAAGCGCTCAGTGTATGACAGTTCATTAATAGTACATAATAGAAACATCAATTATATCATTTTTGTGAAATAAACTGGTTGTAAAGATGTAATCACAACAATTTCCTCGAAAAAGTTAAATATTTGTGATATAACTTTTTTTATCAAGGTAAAAAAGACAACTACTCACAAACATTAATAAAGATACTATTTCTTTGAACATCTGACAAACATATAAACAGCCATAAATAGAACCAACAAAGTCGTCAAATTAATTAACAAATGTATGCAAATCCTTTCTACGAATGTTTATCTTCAGATTAGTATCTGTCGCTAAAAACATAATTTAGAAAGCCTCTTGAATAATGTGAAAAAAAATTGCAATCTATACACGATAAGAAGGAATCTTGTAATATGTTTCTTTTGAATTGGAGATCAATCAAACAGGCAAAAGGCTTTAAGGAGACCTGATATGATCTAACAAGTTGGCTTTAAACAATAGATATTTATTGCTCTCCTGAGTGTGAATATTATATTCATCCCTAACAAAATCAGGCCTTTTTAAATCAAATTTTGATGTTTTATGATATCACGATTTGTGCTACATTTTTTTCATGCCAATGAGATCATGGGCTCATTGTGTTAACATTAGATATATTGTTATAATAAAAAAAGTCATTAGTACATCCGAAATTAATAATATTTTATGAATACTAACTGATTGTCAAGTTAAAAGCATGAAAAAAACATTCCAAAGCATGTGGAACTAAGTTTTTGATTTGTTTCTTATACTAAATTTGCTTATTATTATACAAATATCATTAGTAAGTCTCTTTTTTCTCCTGGCTAATTTTACTTTTCTCGTTCAATATTTTTTTTTTTTAAATGAACATTTAAACGCTAGAAGGATATTTCTCAAATCAAATCAAAGGCCAAATTGTTAAATGATGTAGGGCTCCTTTAAACTACAAGAGGATATATCATCTAGCCCTCATACCATAAGAAATAATTCGATACAGTGAAGAACATCTATCAATTTAAAGGTAAAAAAGTTATTTATCTAATTTGCCTGTAACTTCAGCCCTTATTGTTTTCCAAATGGAACTCAAATATCTTCTACGATATAACAGATATATTATTATATTAAAAAAATGATTGATTTTGTGAGCATACAATTTTGATCGTATCTGGGATTTTTTTTTTTTTTGATCTTTTAGTTTTTTTAATTTAGAAAAATTATAATATATAAGAGAAATATCCTTAGTTTTGAATTATAATAATTGCCAGGCTAAATGAGACTACTTAACCGTAAAAAATGATACAGACTTTCCAAAGCAACTGCTCAACTTTTAATTTCTTTTTTTTTCTCAAATAATTTTAAATTTTTTGTTTGTAGCAAACAAAAATATCAGTAATTATCTACAAACTTTAACTGATTACCAATTCAATACAGAAATAGATGAAATTTTACTTTTTCAAAAATACTTTAGACTCCATAATTGATATCAGTAAAATTTGGTTTTCTTTAGTTTTTAAAATATTTAAGGCAATTTTTGAGTGAAAAAGACACAACAAAAACAGTCATACAAAAAAGATAGATTTTTTCTCTTCAACATTTTCAAATAATTACAATTGAAGCTAGGGGGGGGGGGAGGGAGGGGAAAGTGGAGATATCTAATGGGAGAACACTCATTCCAATGCAATGTCAAAATCTAAAAACTATTTATTGAGAGTTTTGTTTGAAAATAATAAATTAACAATTCTGTTTTTCTTTTTCTTTTTAGAATCATATGAATATTTAATATATCTAAAATATTTTTGTTGTTCTAGGCTCGTGTTATCTACAAACTGCCTGAGTATAATTGGCCAATTTAATTGAATTTCCCAAATATTGTTAGCTACTTGAAATGAAAACCTAGTTTTCCAGGAGTCATATACAATACTTCAAAAAAAAATTGGCAATTTGTTTCAATTTTTTGTTTCCCCGCCCCTCCAAAAAAAAATGATGTCAATTTTTTTAAACAGACAACAAAATCGCCAGCTAACTGCTTTTAAAACTTCTATAAAAAGTGATCTTGATGCATTTATTATTACCATATGCTTATATAGTCATCTACGAAATATCCCTGGGAAATAGATATGTGTTTGGTATTTAATAGCATGTTTCATAAATTCCCTTATAGTGTGTATTAAATGGTATGTCGAGTACATATTGATGATTTACTTAAAATAAAGTTTTTAACGATTAATGTGTACTAATGATGCACTTTTATGCGCATAAAAAGTGATGCCCAACAAAGCATCACACTCTGGATAAGATTTTTGGTAATGAAGCTCTTACACAAAAGAAAAGAACGTTTGTCAAATTTTAGACCGCTAAATTCAGTCGTGTTTGTGATAGGAGCACTTTACTGAAGTTCTACTCTTTTAATTAATAATCATAGTTAATAAAAAGCTCTTTGAAGGAAGAAATATCTTTTTAATAGAGTAAAATCTTTTGGACCTTACACAAATGTAGGGGTAAGATTAGCTTAAAATCTACATATGTACTCATATAAGAATATTTAAACTTCTAAGTATTATTCCAGGAATTACAAGGGATCCCAAAATTTAGAAATGAGTTTCCTAGTATTTTGCTCAAGGACAATTTCCAGGGTAATGAGAGCATGTACTCGTAAATTACATTGGCATTAAGATAGTTGACCCATAGAGCTTATTTTATTTCTTGGCTTTACTCCTGTGTATTAAAGTTATATCATAAATTATAAGAGGGAAAATCATGGCTGAAATATAATTCTCGATATACTCATATTTATTTCATGTCAAGGGATTTATTCACTCTCTCTATCTCAATTAGGGTTTGTCATACCTATTGCCTCAATATTATGGCCTATAAAGCATTCAAGATAAATGGTAGTTTTCCCTCCATGTCAAATGCTACATATATGTATATGTTCATATACTTAACTTCGTCGTACTTAATGATTTATTTAAATAAATAATGAGATATAAATTAAATTATTAATTTATTACCTTTACCAGGGTTTCTCTCCCCCCCCCCCCCCTATTCCTTGTACTAAGTCTACAATGTACAATATAGAAATACATACAAATGCAAATGAGTAATGTATCGAGTCATGACACTTTTTTTTAATGATTTCCCCTTAATAAATAGTATTAGAGGTAACAAATTATGTCATAGCGAGGGTATATTACATACTTTTTCATAAAGGTGCTTAAAAACTACATTTGACAAAATGTATCAAAATCCTATATTGTTTCAAAAAATATGGCTTTGCCTCATTGGAATAGGTCTTTAATTTAGTTATTCTATAACTGGCTAGCCAGTTTTGAGTTGGTAAATTTATCATTTTTCAAGTATTGGTTTTTCTTTCACTCCGTTTTTAATTAAAAATTGATGTTCGGAGTAGACAGTTGATAAGAAGAACTGATAATAATAATTAATTAATATATATTTATTTTACAAACTCTAGTAGAAGTTATATACATAATTACAAAGACTGCTTGATTATGTACAGGGCTTTTTTTTGACGAGTGAAACCTCAATAACTATTACGCCATTCTATTGACTTAGGTCCTAAAAGTTAAGAAATTCTTTTCCAAAGTGAAAAAAATAAATAAAAAATACTGACGTTTGTATTTCACAAATATCTTAATATACGTCACATGGACCTAATTGAAAGTTGAGATGGTAAATGCATTCCGTTTATTTTTGGAAGGTCTAAATGGGAGATAAATTGAATAGTTTTTATTTAGTTGTTCATACTTTGGTTTCTTTTTTCGATACATCTCCTTGACCTATTCTTGAGGAACGAATCAAAAAGGTCTTCTACAACATAAACACTACTTATACTAGCAACAACTTTCTCAAATCAAAGACTCTCCTCCAAGCCATAACGTGTGATTTATTCAAACATGCAGCAATTCTTAGACAAATACTTTGTGAACTAGATCCTGCTGAATGTCAATAATTGCTTACATGTAGTGTGACACCTTATCATTATAATTTATGGTAGGGGGGGGGGGGGTAGCAAAAACCATTATTGATTATTTTATCATATGATTTATATGTATATGTAAATGAATTTTAAATCCACGTGTCAAATCCTGCATATATGTGGTAACTATAAAAAATCAATGTTTCCACTAATTATATGGACATAACATATACAACAATGACACTCTTCAAATGTACTCAACGTACAATGACGGTATCATTATGGATCTCATTTATGTGTATAATTATAAAACCCTTACTCAAGAGACTTTCAGTCTTATTTTTAATAGTACAATTTACAAATTATGAATATTTTTCCTTATCTAACCACATTATCTCACTCGTAGGAAAGTTTACGATAAATTTAGAGTTATTTGTGGATCTAATTTCTCAGTATTATTTCTCGATATGTGTATTATGAACGTTGATATCAAATTATAAATAACTAAGTTGTAAATATAACTGCTATATGTATAATAAATAATGAATAAATACGTAGTCCGATATTGGGAAGAATGATGTAATTGGCAGCCTAGCAACTGGATTTTTTGTGTCTTATGTGCTTTCCTTTCTGTAGTAAAGGTTGGAAGATACAATAAAGGTCACATCGTGATTAAAAGTATAACATGATTAATACATAGGTTGTTTTGAGGAATTTCATGGTTCAAAAGTCAGATGCAAAGTCTAAATACTTTTGTTCAGACTTGAGTTAGGATTTTTGGCGCAGAGGTCCTTCTTTGTCCTTAATGCTTTTTCGGCTAAACTGTTGGATTGGTGATGGTGTAGAGGAGAATAGGATAGTGGGATACCCATTCCTTAATATTGTTCGAGAATAATTCACTTGAAAATTGTGGTTCGCTGTTTGAATAGGGTCAATATTCTCGTCAGGAGTATACATAGGTCCTTGGGAAAGAGAGTCAACATTAGATTTTGTTGTGCTGCTGATATGATTAAGAGGAAAATTGAAGTCCGTAAGGCGCACAGCGTATTGGGAGAGACGTAATGTCACAACTCCAGAAATACCGTTTTCTCGGCAAAAATATACTCCAATCGCTTATGATCAGACGTAATCTGGAAACTAGGACCAAGCAGATATTGTTAAAATTTATTGACACTGTATATGACTACGGTAGCCTCTTGGTCAATTTGTGAGTAGTTAGACTGGAGACAGCTTACGGAGGGTGAACACAACCCGTCGCTAGTTTCTCCCACATTGACGCTGTATGAAAGGGTTTTGTGCCACTCTATCAAATATTTCCGAACACAATGGAATAAAAGAGCCGTTTTTCTCTCTTTTGTCACATTTCCAAGGAGTGACAAATAGTTCATGAAATCACCTTTCCACCGTTTCCAACGGTGTCCCCTTTTTGGACCGAACAAGTTGAATGGAGCAGGTTTCGAGACCCAAAACACGCTGGCTACAGCTTCAGTTTTTCCTGACTTGTGCTGTCGTCAGCATAGAAATCAAGCATTTCCGTGTTGATGACATAGGCCATCATGTACTCTTTAAGAATTGCAGCAATCGCGGCTTTCCATTTATCACTGAACCCTTCGTCCTCCTCTACTAGTTCAAAATCCTTACACTTAACCTTCAACTCTGTGAGAGTAATGATTTAAGCATCTCACTGGCTGTGGGTACAATAAATATATTTAATACGGACATTCTACATAATATACCATAATGGCTTTTAAGCCGGTTGATAAATACACGACGGTTCTGTTTGAAAATAATTATTATCCTTTATTCTATAAATTTTTTCCCTTTTATCAAAATTGGTAGGTGCTTTTATAAAAAGAAAAGTTAATTATTTAGGGAAGAAAATTGTAAGGAATATTTACATTTAGTACTGATTTCATCTACACAATACCTTCTATATTTAAAAGAAAAATTTTAGAGGATAGAAGATCACAATACATGGATTCCATGGCTAATTAATTCATACAGATAATTCAAAGTCTCACTAAAGTCATATTGTCTACTGTTACTTACAAATCCCATTCCCATGGAATTTATACTTTAATCCTTTTATTTTTTTTAATTCTTTTATGTGGCAAATAAATACTTTTGATTATTTTCTGAAGCAAAACTCAACTTCCAGCATTACTTTCTCTTGATACATTGGCATGTGTTTATACTCTGGTTTGTACATACATTTATTATTCATATTGGGGAAAAAATTAAGCTTGTAGAGTCAGCAACAAAACGTATTCTTAGAAGAAAAAAAAAGACAAAATACTCATTTATATTTTTTTCACTCTACAGGTATTTCATTCCCCCTGGGGCTTAACAAGGTGTTTTTAACTTATTTTTAGACTTTGTTTGTGTACTTGATACAAAACTGTTCATATCTTAGTTTATAGTGCTTGTAAAACCATTTTGAAGGTGTCAAAGAATCAAAGTTACAAGTACATATATAGTATTTTTAATTTTCAACTTTTGCTCTTTTAAAAACCCAGAAAAATCTGATTTAAAAAAAAAATTTCAAAGGAGTTTTTTTTTTTAAATTAAAAAAATACGAAAAGAAATTGGCTTCATAACGCATCAAAAACAAAATTCTAAGCACATTTTACTTCATACGTTGCTTTGTGGAATCGAATATGTATGTTAGAAATTGACGCACGATAAGCCGTTTTACTAACAGAAAATCTGGTTCAGCCATTTTAAATTTTAATTGCATTTGTTAAAATTCTATATAAGTTTTTGAATGATACAATAAAATTTGCTTGTATAGGCTTTTCCATCCTAAAAGGTTATGAACCAGGTCATTATACATTGGTCTTTTTTTAAAAACATAAGTATTTGCAAATTTTGGTATATATATCCATGATATTAAAAGTCAACAAAGAAATATATTAGTGGATACAAGAAATTAACTTTATTTCTAGCTACCGTACCTTTTCACCAGTAAATACTCAACTTTCATAAAAACAATAAAATATATGTTTTTGTAGCATGATTACGAGCCAATTTAACTCATTTTTTTATAGGCTGGGTTTGTCTATAGGACCTTTCCAGCTTCTCACCAAACTTGGGAATGGTCAAGCTCTCAGAGACCTTCTGAATGATGAACAAGAGGCAGTCTTTTTTCGAGATGAGATATACTCTTTTTCAGGACCTTGAAGTTGGTATTGATCAAGGAGAGATTTTAGTCAAGAGAGGGGTCCTCAAAATGATTCTTAGCCTCAATGTAAAAAATTGCAAATAAAGGTCAAAAATGCCAAGAAATCTAATTTACATAATTTGGACATAGTAACTGGGTTATACGGATAATCAATATTCATTTTGTGGATACAATCTGGATTAAAATAAGAGCTATTAATATATTTAACCATTTAATATCGACACAAACAAGATTGAGTATAGATAACAAGGTAATGAATACTTTGAAAATCGAATTTTAAAAAACATATTTAATTAAGGACTTGGATGAAAATATGTCATATTGATTAAATTGTTAAAAAGACTACTCAACCACCATGTACCACAGGCGTATGTATAGATTGAATATTAAAATACCAAAAATAAAAGAGTCATTAAGTCAAGATGAATCAATTTAAAATGCACAAGGAAAATTATAATTATATTGATTATGCAAGCTAAACATACATATGTACATTGAACCAATTTGAGCTCTCCTAACCAAATAACTCTAATTTATCAATCCTTGAGGCTAGATGCTTGAGCAAATAAAAATCTCATGCATGTGAGTCATCATCCAACCAAAAACGGCAAACATCTTAGTAACTAGGATGCTCAATCCAATGCATTTGGTATGTATATACCTACAGACTCATCAAAAATATTTGAGTTCATTCAACCTCATTTCTTGATCCTTCTTTCTCCCTTTCAGTGTAATGGGGTTGCAAAGAACATTTTTTGCTGAAATATATTATGTCTTATTTTCATTCTATAATTTGTGTCATGTCATCTATTTTCCCGAATTCCCAACTCCCTTGATGAATGGATATGAGTTTTATGAGAGACTCTCAAGGAGATGAATTTGAAAATAGAAGGTAGTAGGTAGCTTACTACTAAAAAAAATAACAATAATGAATTATATATTAGGGACAAATGAAATGAAATTGAGAGAAAGAAAAAATAGGAAACAACAACAGAACCATCAAAAATGAATGGGCTAAATATCTCCCACAGGATTTTATGTACACATACAAACAAACAAAAAATGAATGTAATGAAGTGTTTTATGTACTTACATATATACATACATATATGTATGTTTGTACATGTAGGGACATTTTTGGATGTGAGTTGTTACATATTATATGCATACATTTAAAATCATCACTTCAAAATAAATGATACATGTAGAAGTACAAGTAATGTATGGATTCAGTTTCTATTCAACTAAAAAAAGAAACTGCTACATATACAATATGCAACATATACAAAAAAATGAACTATATCAAGGGTGTCAAACTCATTTCACATCGTGGGCCACATACAATCACTTTTACAAAACATTTCATAAAATTGCACAAACTTTATGCTACTGGTATCGAAAATTAGAATAATGAACTTTACATGAGATTACAACATGAGACTTATAAAGAAAGACTAACCTGCGCCCCCTAGCGGATAATTCATGAATTATTTTCTATTAAAAAATGTAATCCATGTCTTTTATGTATTTTTTCCGCTTTCAAATTATCTAGCGGGGTGATTCCGGCCCACGGGCCATATGTTTGACATCACTGAACTTAAGTATCAAATAAGTCATTTGCAATAATGCAGTTATCATTTTGAGTCATCATTTTTTTATTGTCCTTTTTGAAAAATAGAATATTCACACACAAAAAAAGAGGTTGTGTTAGTTTTTCTTACAAAAAAAATCAAAAAGATTTTGTTACTTAAAAGCCCTTTTCATTAAGATTAAGATAAACTAGCCTTTTTTTTCAAATTAATCTTTGAATATGATATTATATACATTTAATAAAAAGCCCAGTCATGGCCAATCAAGTCAATAGATAATTTTTCTCATTACAATATGAAAGCAAATCATCAGTCAAGATTTTGGAATATCCTTGTCAATTTTTCTCCTTATTTTTTTTTTTTTTTTGAAACTTTGGATTCATTACTGTATAGATGCCAAAGACGTTTAACTTCATTAATGACCGATGAGCCCATATCTGGGATTTTAGGCAAGTATTTCTGTTCTATTCTGTTTTATGACAACAGATGATCAAATAATTTTAAAGAATTGTGAAATCAGCTGAAATCCTTCTGTGAGCTACTACATCAGTCTATTGAACTTGTTTTTTTAGTAGCTCTACCGTGAGTCTTTGGTTTCAAGTCGCGAAGAAGGATTTTGGCTTATTTCGCAATTCTTCTTCATGCTGCGATGGAGTCAAAAGTTTCAGAAAATAATTGATTTAAGAGGTTGGTGTGAGGTCAAATAATCTCCACGAGGTCATTTGAAGCCTCTAGAGACTGTTTTAAAGTTACCTTTCTCAATCATTGGACAATGTCCTATTTATGATCATCTACTATAACGGTGTGCCACTGTTTCCAGGCTATCATAAGATAACTATCTCTGGCTTAAAAGTCCCTAATGGAAAGCTTCTGTTTAAAATCTCATATATTTTGAGCCAATCTCTATTTTTGTATGAATAAACATTCAAACATTGACTTTAAAGTATCTCTTTCTTCTATTGAGTCTTTCTTATTTTATTTTTTTTAAAAAAACCTCAAATTATAATTTGCTAAAGATGATTATGCTACATAATTTTGAAATCAATTATTTATTTATTTTTTAAAGAAAATTAAAAATAATTAATTTTACATTTGTATATTGATATCTAAAACACTAAAAAGAAAGCAAATAGCTAGCTTCCTCATTCTACGTAGTTTGAAAACCTTAGCATAACTAATTTATTGTACTTACACATATTGTAAGCCATATTCAAATAATAGAATAGCTTTAGGAAACATAAAGGAACATATGAGATATTGTGTTTCCCTATAGTAGCCATTATCAAATATATATACACATTATACATGTTTATTGCAGATTTGTAGACCAAAAACTACAAAATAAATAGACTAAGAAAACATAATATAAAAAAAAATATTTTCTCACTAATGCTAGCTACTTTATAGCATAATGGTAAAAAAATAAGGCTCAAAATAAAGGCTCAATTATTGTTGATTATGATTTATGCGTAAATATGAACAATTTAAACATATTTCAACTTTGTGCTACATTCATTCTTTAACAAAAGTGTAATTTCAGTTTATATGTAACACCGACAAAACTGAACATCATTTTTGCCATGACTTTTAAAGCAATTTTTTTTAATGATATAAATACTTGAAGAAGTTAAGATATAAAAACAATTAACTGTTAATTTATTGAGAGGCTCTGTAGTCATTACTTCCTTTGTAGCAACTCCTTTTTAACATTTAATCTGAATTAAAATGCAGTAATCACTTTTTTTTTACTTATTTCTATCAAAAAGAGCAAAACAATGAATTGATGAGAATAACTTTCTAGAAATATTCAAGAAAAAGCCAGAAAAAACCAGATATAAAATAATGCAAGTAAATTAATCAGGAATTTAAGTCAAAGAAGAAGCAATTCACGTAGTGAATGAGAAAATAAAATACACACATTTAAAGCTGGATCTTTCTTTTTTTTTTGATTTCACAATGTAATTTTGATTTGATATTAAATGGATTGTTACATTTAAAGAAGACCCACCTAATTTTTGTTCAAACACTGTGCTATATTTATCTATTCCTCTATGAGTTTTTATGAAATCAATTAAATTGGGATTATCATAGCAATGAACAACACAATACTCCTTGATAATCTTTTAAAATTTATCTTGGTCTTATATAAATACTGGTCAAAAAGATGAGACTTTTTTATTGACTCCAACAGAAAGTTAGAACCAATTTATTTTTTGTAATTATTCTTAAGTGATAGGGAAACATTTTAATTTTTTTTTGTATTTAAAATATCCCATTATATGTTTTGAAGTTTAACAAATATTGATGCCTGGTTCTTGGTAATTCGTTAGGATTAGACTAAATGACATTTGGGCTCCACCAGTTGAAGGACTTAATAAACATATTTTTGGAATTATATGCATCTAGTAATGATTTTAATATATATTTGTGAAAAGAGTTAGATTAAATATAAAAATTATAATGATAAAATTTTTAATTTGATGCTAATATCCCACCTTATTTAGGGTTCAAAAATATGACTATTTTTAGTATATTGTCTTTCAAGGTTTCCTCAGAACATTTATACTCTTTTCCCTGACGTACTTGAGTCAGATATTTCTTACATAAATATTCTTGTACTTGATTTTTATTCACATCCTTTTTGATTTGGGTCTGTAGTGCAATTTTACAAACATAACACTCACAATGGTTAGAAGATCTAACCTTTTTTTAAAATAATAATTAAGGAGGAATAATCGAAGGTTTAAGGTAACTTTTGGTCAAATAATCACTTATAATACTTACTGTGTAGTATTTTATTGGAGTAATCACAAATTGAAGAAGAAGGAACTTTAATATTAATGGTATAATCATCCCATACAAACTTTTTAATCAAAAGTCAACGGAATCAGATATATGTCATACATTTGTAGCTTTTCATTTAAAACAAACAACACAAAAAAATCTAAAATACTATTAGTTTTTATTTATTTTGCTAATAATAGAGCTTCCGGTACAACAATAGATTCCTGATGAAAAAATTCACTAAAAAGTATTTTTGCATTCCTATTAACTTTATTTTTGAGTATTTTAAACTTTGGTGATTAAACAATGACATTTTTTGATTTGGTTGTTTAAAAACAATTACGCAGTTTCATCAACAACACTGAATAATTGGAGATAATGATCCACTAATACATTTATATGTACTTTATCTAGCAATATTTCATTATTCTAGAAACCTTAGGAAATTTGTATTTCAAAAATCAAACTTTCATTCATGTAAAACAGGGTATTGAGTCTAATTTTATTATCTAATTTAATAAATTCAAATAATTTTACTTGGATTTTTCAAAAAAGTATAAATAAAGATTATCTAATTTTAGATAAAATATATGTTAGTTATCATCTTAAACATTTGTCATCCATTGTTTAATAACACATTTTAAGTCATACTACTTAATTTTTAAAAGAAAGTTGGATAAATTTTTATGCGCGTCATACTCAGTACATTTCCTGTCTTTCCATTTTTAACAAAGAGATATTTCTTATAACGGATAGTTTATAAAACAGTTTTTGTAGATATTACTCTATTACATTTTAGTATATAGCAAAATATTTTGAGTTTGTTTTTTATTTCTTATAAAAAACATACTTCTTTCACTACATTTTTTTAATTTTTCTTTGGAAAAAGTCACAAAATTTACTATCAGTTTTCAATTTTTTGAATATTTTTCAATACAATTTTAACAACTTAATAGCTGAGATTTATATATGTCATATTGTTGAAATAAAATAAATTCTAAAGTCCCTATTGAGTACCGTATATTATCCTTGAACTTTTTCTTAACGTTAACAAAAAAAAAACACAATGGATCAATATAAAATCCTCAGTTTTTCTCAAAAAATGTACATTAAAAAAAAAGTTGCCACTATGGAAATGTAAAATCTAGACTATTGAGAATATGAAAATGGTTTCAGAAGTTTTGGAACCTCAAATGAAACCTATATCCCAGTTTTTACCACCGTATATCATATATACAATATCAAATCTCTTACTTTCTTAGTGTCCATCTTTTATAACAATAAAAGTACATAAAACATTGCTTTTTTAAGCAAAAATTGAACGTTTTTACTCTTAAGTTAACATCTAAACAAATCAAAGTGAGTTGAATAATTTGGTGGTTTGTTTTACATTCAGAATTTAGGGATATAGTTAAATAGATAAGGGGATATTTTCATTAACTGAAGCACTTGAGATTAATATTATATTGATATTCATACCCTTATTAAAAGTAAATATTTACTTGTCATTTAATTTAAGAAAATGTAGAGAATTCAAGTTATAAATAGTAATGAAAATAATAGATTTAGTAAAATATAATAAAATGATTTCTCAAATGATTCTGAAAAAAAAAAGCATTGTGATGTACCCATCTCATTTTAGGGTAAACATAACTATTGAATCAGTAAAATATTATATTTTGTAATTTTAACTCTGAAAACATGTCTGATACAAGTTTTTATTTCCTCAATAACTTCACTTTCAAAAAGTGAGAGAATAATTTGAAATAAATAAATAAATACAACAAATGTTAACTAGGAATAGAGAATTTTATAATATGAATACAAATTCATAAAGAAGACACAAAATCATCTCTTATTCATTTTATAATAAAAAACAGATCTATCTAAAATTTTGTATATCAAACACCCACGAACATGAAACTTATTCTGTATCTCATCCTGAAAAATATAGAATGTCTTTATTTCAGGGGCTTACTGAGGGCTTCGTAAAAGAAGTTTAAGGGCTCTGTGAGCCATTTTTTATTTTATTGAAATGTTCACCAGGCAAATTTTGTTTATAACCATTCTTATATTTGTACTGACTTTAAAATATTTCAATGGAGAGGTTGATTATGGTGCACCATGTGATGTGGCTAATATATGATGCAACAACCAAATATTAAACTCTTTACAAAATAATGTTTTTATTAGAATAGTTCGTATTATAATTTAGTTAGTGCTCTTCATTCCCAAAAATTAAATTAATTTTAGTTAAAATTGGACAATGTTCGATCTTATCAAGGGTTCTGAGGTATTAAAAATATGAGAACCTCTACTTTCAAATAGAGTGTAATTTTATACAACATTAATATTGATGTAAACAGACCTGTAATCCAATCTGATGTATTTAAATGAAGCTTCCAGAACAGCAAGATCTCACTAATATAAATAAATGAATTATGTCTGCGCCCAATTTACTCCATAACTAGAATTATTTGACTTTAAAAAAGAGCCCTAATGCTCTACACGACATTCCCCTCTAATCAAGTTTCAATTATAACTAGATGAATGACCAAGGTCATCCCTCCAAGAAAGACTGTAGAGTGATTTTGTGAACTTACAATAAAATCAAGAAAAGGAAAAATGCAGTCAAACATGGCCGCTGTCAATTTAGTATTTTGAAAACACTATACATATTGTGTCTATACTTTGATTCCATGTAAATAGGAACGATGTTTGGCTTCATGTAATATTCCAATCTTGGAGAACCTCTTTCTCCAGAGTTTTTTTTTTCATATTTAGGTACTTCAGTACTATTACAGATTAGTCTTTGATCCATATTTTCGAAACGAGAGCCAATACAACTTGCTTGGACTGAATTGGGCTATGATGCTAAAAATTAAAAAAAAATCCTTTATTGAGTATTATTTCGAAATAAATAAAACACCTTTCATTTTTAATCTATTGAGGTGTACAAAAAGCTCATTTTTGAAACATGAACCACTGTGTTGTAAGCAATAATATTATAAATTTCCTTTAATCGAAAATATTTGAAAACCAAAACAAATTCTGTGTCAAATATAATATAAGATATGTACAAATGAGGTGTCGAGAATCAATCTCAATTTGTATTCCAAAAGAGTAAAGATTGTGTCAGTTTTTGTAATTATTTGAGCAAGTAGAATATTAGCTCGAATAGTCTGGGTAATTAGTTCTGTTGATATACCAAACTATTTTAATCTAAGCTCCACGTGACAGTCAGTCCTTGTTATTTTTGCATGTTTTGGGTTTTATTCTTAAGAGTGCTATGAAATAAAAAAGCTGGATCATAACAAATCGCAAACTAATCCGGACTAAATGCGCTATTGTTGTATATCGCTAATCCATCAATTGATTTGATTTAAATCTTCGAGGCAACACAGTATGTGGTACTGATATTATTTTATTGGATTGTCAACTATCTATATAATAATAATTCAATTGGCAGATGTTTTCTTGTTTCAATATGATGATTGATGATAAAAAAAATTCATTTAAGTATTGTATATTGCAAATGGTAATCCATCATGTTTGTTGGCCTAAGGCAAAGTCTTTATTTTGCACACAGATTTGCATTGATATCTACGATCATATATATGTAGATATTTACTTACAATAAACTACGGCCTGTATAAAATTTTTAATATTTTTATTTTCCGTCACTTCTTTGGAAGAGAAGAAATATGAATAAGAAATTTAGACCCTTGGATTTTTTTTGTTATAGATAGATTTATTATTGTTATTATCGCGGCTTTTGTAGTTGATATTTTGAATATCCAGTAGTATTGAGCTTAAAGCTCCTCACCCTGCTATTAGTCCTTTAAAAACGTTTCAAACTTAAATCCTAAATAAAAATGTACCAATAGAATTCGTTCAGTAAAACTTTAATTAACTTTTATGAACGAGGATAGTTGGCCATTACATTTAGTTTAAGATAAATTATAGCTCAAATATTGTTATTTTTCAATTATTATTCTATGGGATGACTTTTGAGTTCAATTCAAACGCGTCCTTGAGACCGGTCGTCGGTCTTCCAAATTTTTGAATCAATACATTCCTAATATTTTCATTCTTTAATTCAAATTAACTGAATTTGACTTGTGTGTACTCAATAATGAAATATTCCTATCCTATGTGAACCTTTCTTTTATTCTTTAAACTATTTATCTTTTTAATAGACTCTATCGGATGATACATTTATATGTACATGACAATATATATTTAGTATAATATGTTCCCTGTTGCATGGTATATTTGTACTCAATATATAATTATTTCAAATAGGTTCAAAATCAGTAGCTACATTTTACTATTTGAGGGGTCATTTCCTGTTATCAGAGTTTGTACAAATTAATATCCCGAATATGTTACTTTCCTTGTCAAATTTCGTTTTTTTTATTCATTACTTAAATGAAATTGTAAGAGACTGAAATTCATGTAGGAATAAGACAAAAAAAAAGAATACATCGGTTATTCATTTGACTTGGTGAGAAATAAAGATGATGTGTGGATTATATTGCAGATTCATAAGGACATTAAGTTCATAAATATCACACAATTTACCTTTTTACATATATATAGCTACACATTTGTACGTGCATGCCCAACTTTATACACTCTCTAGACCTAGCAACTTTCACGTAGATAGAGAGCTGATTTGTTATTTAAAGCTACTTATAAAACTGCTCAAATCTCAACTTTTAACAAAAATGTCATTTGGCACAATTTGACTTTGAATCAAGGATATGCTCACAACCTTTTTGAAGATGGTATGTCTTAAAGCTAGTTTCTTAGAGTATAAGTATAATCCTTTGCTATAAATTATTACATAAGTATGTAGTCCCAGGATTTATATTATGAGTATTGTTTTCATGTCAACACTATCGTCACAAAAATAGTTTTACTCCTCTCACACTGAACTAACTTTAAAGCTTGATTTACTTTTAAAATCTGATATTTTTTCACATTCTTTTAAAATGTTTGCTATTAAATCTTTTTGATTTGCCAATCAAATCAAGATATTTATGGATTGATCAATAATGATCAAATCAAATCAATTATATACACATTCTTTGGTGGTTGTCACTCTAGTATAGCTATTTACACAATATTAATAAAATAAAATGAAGATATACAAACAAATATTGAATTGATTAATGACATAATGGTTTGGATATTGACAGTTTACTCTTTTATGTATATATATATATATATATAAAACCCTACCACAAACCAAAAATACATATGTGCAATTCAAAAGTAATTACTCTAACATTTTTGAAAACATGTCAATATACATATTTATATCACTGATTGCTACATTTAAATAGGAACTTTGTATAAGAACTAGCCATTACTAGCCATTAATTACATTTAGTCTTCCAATAATTTATCCTAAATTATTAACAAAAGTATATTTCAATCACGACCAGCTTTTTTGTGTGTTCACACTCGCAACCTCAACTCACAAAAAAGGATAGGAAAAATTTGGAAAAACAACTGGTGGCTAGCTACCCTTCTGTATTTTCCTCGTTGTCAACTTTTTAATATTGGGCAGAGTTATTATTTAGATATACTAGTCATTGATGATAAATTTAAACAATATGCATAAAAATCAATTGTTAATACTTGTATAGCATTCAAAAAAAGGACGCACAATCCTTGATTTAATATGCTTTTTATATATCAAAATCATAAATAATAATAATAACAATACCCTTCTTGAGTTCATAGCACTTGGAGTCATCTGCTTTACATCAAAAGAGTCAATTCATGAAAATCTTTTGAAGAAAGAATACAGTGTACTTTTTTTTTATCTCAAAAAGCTCGTCCTGAATGTGCTGTTTGATTGATTAAAGTTTGATTTATAATAATTGATCGAAAATCGATATATTTTCCAATAATTTTAACTCCAACTATATTTAAATCAATGAGCCCTGGTAACTATCAAACTATTAAACTTAAGTTCAACATCATTGCTGCTAATCTTAAACCTTTCAAAACATATTAGAAGTAAAAAACTCAAGTTATTATTCCTTTCTAGATAAGGTATTTTACTTCTTCTCAAGATAAGTCAAAACATGTACATATTTTAAAACTTTCATTCTAAATAATATCCAATGGTTAGCAATCTTAGCCTCACAACTACTTTATATGAGAGTAAATTGATTACTTAATTGAATAGATGAAATGATAAACAATACACCACAAAATTTTCTCTCATTTCCCAGTATTGTAAAAAATATGTTTCAACCCATATTTACATGATTAAAAATAAAAAAAATAAATAGACATTGACGAAAATAACATTCTTTTTCTTTTTTTCCCCCTCTACCTCGAAGCATCAAATGTATAAATTAATGAATGACAGCTGCTTTTATTTTTAAAAAAAAGAAAGGCTAATAGCGTGTACTTATTAATTAAATAACAAGATACACCACACATTTTTTTACTCCTCTTAATTGAATCAACATTCATTCTAAGCACATACATAATATACAAAATATGTACACCAACAACATGGTTCAAGGTTATGCAAAATGTTACTTCATACAACGTGAGTTATGTGACTTTGTCAAACCTATATATAATGGAGGAAAAAAAAATTAGATCATAATGTGTTTGTTTGTTTTTTTTGTTAATTAAAGATACTATTAATATTCAAAACCATTTCCACAATTATATAATTGGATTGAAAAAAAATAAACATTTTAATTTAATTTCTCTAATTTTTAATGTGAAGCAGGGCCTTGTCAAAACATAATCTCCAAAAAAAATTAATTCTTTGTATGTATGTAAATACCATATAAATCTATAAAAATAATATAATAAATACATCCATATATGTTATTTAATATCAATCTTATGCATACCTAGAAGCAACGAGATTTTCCTATAAATTTATTGAATTTTTCTGGCTTTCATATTTTTATATTTAATAGTAGTTAAGGTTTTGTGAAAATAGAAGTATATGTCCAATACTTTGAAAGTATGCTGCTTGGTTTTTATAAGTTGTTATTTACCTTAAATAAATGCATATTTTCATATAAAACCGTTTTTACTAATGTCATTTTAAAAGATGTCGAGATGAAGCATAAATAATCAAATTTTATATGACAAAAAATCTCTGTTTCTTTAAAATTAAGAAAAATAGTGAATTACTGCCATGTATTGGAATGTAGCAAATAAAAGGATTTAAGCCTTTAGTGTCTATTAAAAAACTCTTTCTCTTTATTACATTTGAGAACCTAATAATATTAGTTATTAAATCATTTTATATTAATATATTATTCATTAACTATTGCTTTTGCAAAAATCAGATATCTTTTTTCAATTATCCTGCATATTTTTATACTTTTATGATCCCTGATCCACCTAATACAAAAGTTAACAATACAAATTTAGCCATTTTTATAGGGATTTAATTTTATTCAAATATCGCTAAACTTCTCTTTGGTATCATGTTTCATGTATTCAATAAAGATGTTTAGTCTTTCTTTATTTTTAAAGCCATTTCATGGATTTTCCTTAATACTTTTTATAGAAATGTGTGTCTTTTAATCAATTGCATGCATACCTCCAACATGGAGTCACTTCAATGTATTATTAAAATCTGTGACGTCACTCTATTTATAAGTGATTAAAATGAGGTTTCATATTCTCTATTGATACAACTTTTCATTGTTATTGTTTTCAAAAGTGGAGGGGGGGGGAGGAATGAGGACTTATCTTCGCGTTTCCGGTGCCACTGACCTTGATATAACTTCTTCACAACAATTTTTAAGAGTCAAGAAAATACTGATCAATAATGAAGTACATTTATATCTTAGAAGCACCTTGCTAGAGGATGTTTTTCAAATAAATAATAATCTTGAATCTTGATATTTTTACTATTCAACAGCTATCTCACTTGTCCCCTTTCCAAAGGTCAATGGATTTTCAAACTAGAAGGGGGGGGGGGGAAGTTCCTGATCCAAGAAGCCCTCATCAGCTTGAAGATGAGTGATAGAAAAAATGCTGATATATCTTCTTAAAATTTAGTAGGGTTATCTCATTGAGTCCAAAAAAACGCATTTCAATTTAGTGCCTTCCTCTAATATACAAGTTATTATTTAGATGAAATATTTATTTGTAAAAAATAATAAAGCCCTGACTGAAAAAATTGAAAGCTCTATGTGAAGTTCATACTTTAGCCAAATTTGCCTTAGGAAAAGGATTTTAAAATAAATGCAAGTATTTTAAATGCATCATTATTGAGCATGTCTAGATATCATCATACTATTTCTTCATTTAAATATTTTTTAAATGCAAGTATTCAGTATCTGAGGAAATTATTTTATATTCGGGAAATCACGTGGTGGCAAACAAATTTTTATACGATTGTTGTTTGATAAGAATTTAGAAAAATTAACTATCATTAAATTAAAAGTTCAAATAGGCTACAAATTTAAAAAATCTGGATTAAAAAATAGATACTGACATGATGACATCATTTCTGTACATAGGAAAAAATATGTTAGTACTGTAATCTAGAAATAAATAGATCCCCAATATTTGTATATAAAGATAGTCAAATCAAGAAACATTAATATGATTTAGAAACTATCAATTATGGAATTCTTAAAATACATCTGTTTATTTGAAATTCCCGAGTGCCTCTTGTTCGATGTGGCGGTGCACTGTCATCAAGAAAAATTACTTGGTGACGCTGATTGGAATATTATGGGCATTTTTGGCGTTTAATACTGTTCAAATCGGCCAGTTGTCGTTGGTAGCGTGTCCCGTCAACTGTTTCACCGGTTTTTAAATAACTCGTACCAAATCATACCAAGCTGATCCCAATAAACACACATCACATCTAAAACACTGTGCTCTTCTTATAGCAGGTTCACTGTAAGCTTCTACAATCATTTGATGTGCTTCAGAAGCGTTTTTCTTCAAATGATAACAGACAATCAACAAAGTCCGCAAATCGTAGTTTGAAGGCAGGATATTCGACATTTTTAAGAACGAACAAAAAATGCGTCGTTGCCCTATGAAACTTTACAAAGAATTTATTTTAGTAATTAATATTTGAGCAATTACTGAAAGACATTTGTTAACCTGCTTATTAAACATATTTTGTGATTTCATTTTTTTATTTCAATGCTTCAAATAAAACACAGACAAACAAAATGTAATTATATTCAATTTTTTATTGAATCAGAATATTCTAAACAAAGGACTTTCATATTGCTTATACCCAAGCTTAAAATAAATTATGGTAACATATACATAAGCAAATTTCTAATTCGATTATATTAAAAAAATCAAGTATAATCAGTTCATAATCATTTTATTCAAATGACAAAAGTATATTTTATTCATTGAAAACTGTTATAAATCTAATTAAATTTAAATATCACTTTTATACATGCCCGAGGGACTTAACTTTTATGATTTGAAGTAAATGCTATTTGAATTTAAGGAAAAAAGAAAAAAAAACTTTTAAATTCGTATCTAAGTGTTTTTTATTAAAATATATAAGAAGATGTGTTCTCATCATTTTACACAAAACCCAAGAATACGAGCCTCAGATGCTACAATGTATTTTCGTTTACTTATTTTTTATTCTTCTGAGAAATCTAAGAAAAGAATTAAAAAAAAAACACAAGAAAAAGTTTCAACACGTTCTTACAACAAGAAAAATATTTGTGAATCATGATTGGCATTGATAAAGAAAGAAAGAAATGAATAAAGTTGACTCTTGATACAATCATCTATTCAAGTTAAAAGAAAAAAAAATGTGATAATATATTATATAATGCTATGAGGGAAGAAAACGGTTTTTAGGTACTATAGATTCGAATTTGAGTAATTCATCGACTACTTTATAAAATTATGGTGCAAAAGCAGGATTTTTAAAAGACTCTATCAAATTGAAGAAAAAAAAATGCACATTTCTAATTTCTAAAAGTACAATTACTAGCTAGGATTGATCAAACTGGTTCAGGACTCAAGATCGTTTGAAATCAAGGTATTCACTCCAATTTTGACATTAATTTTAACATGTCTCAGCAACTGATTTTATAACTCAGTAATAGAGTTAAATTTGACGAATAGAAATTAACATACCATATATATATAGGTGCTATATTTTACAAAATTCTAATATGCAGTGTGTGAAAGTCATCTGTATAGGGTATTTCTTCAAACCATTTTAAAACACATTTTAAAAGGAAGAAGATTTGATAGAAATCAATATTCAATGAAAGGAGGAAACTACTCATAATTTTGAATTAAGAAGTAAGGAGTAAAGTGGTACCTTGGATAATTAATTATCTCGTTGGGGACACCAGGAACAGCTCTAACATCTTTTTTTCTTTTTTCTTTTGACCAATTACTAGGAAGTGGTTTAAGTTGAACACTTTAAAATTTAGCACAACTATCTTTTATTCATCGAATGTATACAACTATTATAAGAGACTGTAGTTTTTCCATAAATTGTATATGAATGCAATCCTTTAAATGTTTCGACTATTCCCTTTGCACCGTAACCGGGGAGCAAATATCTAAAAAAAAGTAGATAAATTGACATTTGATTTGATTTCATAACAATTTGTATCATATTTTATAATTGTATTACAAATTTTATGGCTTAGTTTTTTTTATGTTCGAGAAAAGGGTCATTTGCCCTATCTATTGTAAATCTTTAAATCTAATAGCTAAATAAATTAAGTCAATGAGAGGTAATTCTTTCCAAATTCATTCCATGGATCCATTATGAGTCCTCCTGACACTAAAAAAAATGATATCAATTCCTCTTCAAGATAATTAGCTCTTAAACGGCACTTTAATCTACTTTCACCATTTTTTTAGGGTTATTTATAAAAAAAATTCATTTTTACTCCAAGGCATAGTGAAAGTGTATCATCACGATAAGTCCAGCTGTATACTCCTTATTTTTTTAATATTATAATTAGTTACGGTAATTGAATTTTTATTTTCTATGTAGAAAGCTGAACACATCATCAAAGGTTCCAATGAATTTTTTTGTCAGCAGCTAATTTTTCTATATCTACTTAGTGTTCTGATTTGCTAAACTCTCTTTCATCTTTCATATTTATCAAATTCAAGAGAACAATGTATATCAATCAAGGTCGAGATGTTAGACCATCTGTGGATCCCTGAAAAAAATGAGATAGAAAGTAAAAAGTGTGACGTATGAGGTGTCATTCCCTCTCTAAAATAAATAAAATAACAATTCGTTTAAACGATCGGGATACAAGGAATTATTGTTATTTACATATCCGTACTTAAATTCTGCATATTTCGAAGTGGGTATATTTGATTTATTTTAACTATAAAATAGAAAAGTTTACTCTTGAGGCGTGTTTCTGCTTGTACATTGTAGAGTGTTCATAAATTATTCCATAAATAAATTTAATTTTTTTTGTACTGTATTTACATTTTATATATTGAATTATTAATTATTTTATTAAGGCAATTTTCTATTATTCTATCCTAAGAGTCTTCATTCCGAGCACACCTTTTAAAAATATCTTACTATTTGAAATCGTCGTTTATGTAACTATGATTCCATTTATGTTGAGACTTCATTGAATATAAATAACTTAATGGGGAGGGAAAAAGTAACACTTTCAAAATGGATATCCTTTGCTAAAAAAATATTGTTTGATTTTTTTTTTAGAGAATGACATTGAAATCTCTCACAATATATTTTGGTATTGGAGAGCTGAGAAATTAAAAAAAATAATTTTGAACTACAATAAACCACGTAAATAACTTCACTCATGGACATCACAGAATTTCAGGACTTTGCTGTATTATGTTTATCAATACAAACCAACTAGTCTCGGAAATTAAGAAAAATTTCTTGTTTTCTGGTGTTAGGAAGTTAAGCTTTGCTGCTTATTGTCAAATTATAATTATAATTTATCAAGCAATGGAAGAAAGAAGGCCTCATTTTATCAGTTTGACTATTGTGAAAAATCTAAGCCGAGATTTAAAAACTGAGCCATTCAAAAATATGTTTCTAGAAATACTTAAGAAGTATACCGGTTGAGGAATATTACTGCTGAGATAAGCATTGAAAGAGAATATATGTGTATTTACAATATTGCTCCAATTGTTTAAGAAGGTTTTCTTTACATGATGAGGAATGTACTTTCATCAAAGAGGACGAGAATGAGAGGAAAACATTTAAAGTACCACTTCATGATAAAATTGAACTCTGAAATTGCCAAACTTTAATCAACTTAAATATAATTGAAAATGTGATTAAACTGTCTTTAAAATTACAGTTTAACACATTTCGGTTATATTGGTAATACTTTTTAATTTATTTGTTTTTTCATGTGTTTCCTTATTTTTTTAACTATTTTTAAAGACTTGTAATCGGTTTAATGACTCACTGTTGCATTAGTTACTATATCAATTTCAATAGTTAGTTTCTTGAAAAATATAATATTTATTTTTTCCCCTTGATATTATATTTGAAATATTTAAAATAGTTATAATAACCCTTTCAGTGTACATTTTCATCATGTTTTCAATTCAAAATATTATTAACTTGATATATTTGTTTGGCCTACATATGAAAACTTTTTTTATGTAAGTACAAATGCAATGAAGATAATTCATTATTGTCCTATTTTGATAGAAAAATTAAAGTGATTACAATATGACTGTTTGAAGTTGCCATGACAATTTTAAATGATGATATAATAGTTGGAAAAATTAAGTAGATACTAGATCAAATGATGGTGAAATAAAATTATTTTATTAATGTAATTCTTTACTGTGTAACATGAACTATAGATTTCATTTCAAAATATAATACCAGTAGAACCCGAGAACTCAACTGCTACAGTATATGACATGTTTGGAGTTCGACGCAAAATGCCAATAAAACCTTGCCTCATGTGATTTTTGTGAACAAAATACAATTTGTACTTTGGTCACACACTCTCTCAGAACTGATTCAGAACCAATTAGCATCGAGTTCAGGGATTATACTCTATATCTATTCAATCTTACAGATGTTAAACATTTTGTAGTAAATAATTAATTAGAACAGGATTTGTTATTTAATATGTCTGAAAATAATAAAAAGTACAGTAACTTTGATGCGCAATACTAACAGAAGTATATTAATGTTTATACCCTATTTGTATTGATTTAGTCAACAAAGTTCATCATTTGGCAGAGTAGTTTTTGAATTCGACTTTTTTGAAGTTAAGTCCAATTCCATGGAAAAATGATTCGAATATTACATTTCTAGTATTAGGAGCCGCAGATTTTTGGTTTCTGTTCTTTAATAAACATGCATGTATTACCTCAAAATTATTGATAATGAGCTGTTCCATAGTAAAGCATCTAATTGTTTTCATTATTCAAGGGTTTCATATATTTTATGACGTCATCTTAAACACGTTAATATCTATATATCACATCCCCTCAACCATGAGTTGTGTTTACAAATATTTCATGAAGAACAATCGTTTTAAAATTTTCTAGCATACCCATAATCTATTTCTAAGCACAATTTTTCCTTTAATTTTGACATGAGAAGTTTCTTCATCAGGATAATTTCCAACAACTTGTCATCGAATATGTTTCATCTCTTTGAGAAATGATTAATCGACCTGTCTTTAATCACAATCCCTTTCCTTTCCTTCCAACTATGGTATTCTAGTGTTGATTCTTGTATCATATATGAATTTAGCTAGGGATGCTTTATTAAATTTAGGTGAATCTGTGTATTCCAACAAAGCAGAATTAAATTATTTCCAATTATTTTCTTTCACTTTTTTGACTCTAGCTTTATCATACAGAGTTAACCGGCAATTCAAATCACTCAACCTCTGATGTTAGTACTACAACAAACTATAGTTCTTCAAATTTGTATGTATTTCCATCAACAAGTCCATGTACGAATCCTCAATCTTGTTCATAATCTTTTTTATCTTTTGTGTGCATTCCTCTATTAAAGATACTCCTCTTAATGATCTGTACGTTTTAGTGAGCTCTTTCTGAATTTGGAGATTTATTCACATGCTTGAGTGATGGAACATGAAACTTCAAAAGGAACATAATATCTTCAATTGATATCCTACCAACTCCTCTATGTTATATTAATATTGAATCACTATTTAATTACTGCACCAGGTCAATTGAAACTTCTCTTATTGAGTTCTATACCTCTATGAACTAAGGTAGATCTTTCCAGATAACTTTTTTATGTACATTTTGAATATTGATAAATTTATATGTAGTGAACAAAAAATTGGGATTTTGTAGTCTTTGTAACCTGTATAAGCAAATTGTGCAAGTTGCAATCAAAAAATGAAATGAAGCATTTTAAAAGTCAAATTTAATGTGCCTGGGATACAAATAATGCAATGATTGAAATTATATGGGATGCTTTATAAAATTAAGGTTTTAATTTGTACTTTTTTGGATGAAAATTACTTTTTGATATTCGATGGCTCAAAAGTTATTTTACACTATCTTAAGTAATAAATAAGTAAATTTAACAGATCAAAATGTAATCATAGTATCAGTGTATATTTTTGTTTGCTAGGGGGCGCTGAGGGTAGCGTGAACTACTCTATAAGTAACTGACTACCCAATTTTCAATAATTGACCTTGTACCTTCAATTAAAACAAGTTAAATTCTGCAAAAGGACAACATATTATATAAATATTTACATATTATATATCTTTTAAAGGTGACATCTTGGAGGAAATAATCAAATCTCATCATAGAGAAATAAATATCTTCAAGCAAACAAGAAGGCTTACCTACTTTGTTTTATAACTTCGTACCGAGTCAGATGGACGAGTATAGAAAGGAACGTACATTATTCCCTATACATTTTCTTCATTCTTCAAAAGGTTAATATGTATGTATATATTACCTATACCTATTATTCAAGAATAAAATACATTATATTAAGGATAAAGTGATGAAGTTACATCCTATTATAATAATAATTTTCACTTAATATCTCATTATTTCATTTTACGAAAGATTTATGCTCTAGGAGTTATATTTGATGGAATATACTCTTGATACTCTAATACTTTTGAGCAGTAAACTCAATTGTGCTAAATGGCCGTCAAGGGAAGTATTAAAAAGTCATTATTAGGTGATAATCATATGTATTTGTATTGTATATTCTATATTATTTTTTTAATAAAATTTCTCAGAACATTAAAAAGCAGTTAAAAGTGTTTAATTATTTTGAACAAGATATAAATGCAATGACCTAGTGTTGTGCTCAATACAATTCCATCCGAGTGAAATTGCTTTGTTTGAACTTTTTGTTTTATCATGAAAGGGTAATATCAAGACTCTGAGGGATCATAACTGAGATAAGATCAAGACTCCCGGACAAAAAATGGATAATGAAAACTAGTAGACGAATCAGAAGTTGTTATTTTTTTCCTAATCATGTCATTTCGAAATGGAGAATTAGGCAACTTATGGGAGTGCCAAAAAAAATTGAAAAAATATAATAAAATTATCAACAAATTTGATTTAGGTGAAATTTGCATTCCATTTCAAGTTTTATCGATCTTTATATAACAACTATTGCTTTATACTTATACATACGAATGGGCAGTATTGTCAATAGGAAGAGAGAAAAATGCCTCCCCTACTAAATAAAACAAATACAGTTCCAAAATGTTGTCCTTGCTAATAAATTCATCCACTTTAATCACAATAAAAACATTCCAGGATCAAAGACAAGCCTCGTTACTCTCTAGTGTAGCAAAGATCAGAATAAATTGATGATCCGAGTGGGATATACAAAGATTCAAATATTTTATAGACCTTTATTCGTGTTATTTTTTTAAATAAATATTATTTTATAAAAAATTTTAATGTCACACATTTTTTTCCACATATTTTCAGAAAAGTCACATGTTATTCAACATATTTTATCACTAAAAATTACACATACTTATATAATATTTTGCTACAAAAAACCGTGTTTTCTTCTGATTTCTACTTATGATAAACAGACAAATATATTTTTTTAAATAAATATACGCATACTTTAGATCAAAATGTTAATGTAAGACAAAAAAATCTTTTTTTATATTGAAGTGTAGATATTGTATGTACATTATGTATTTTAGAATCAATCTCTTTTTTCTTACTCATTTAGAGGGTACTTAAGTTATTAGGGCTCCACATTTCCAATCCTGGGATGACAAGAGACGATTGAAATATTTATAGAAGAGAGCCCATGTGAAGGAGTAAGAGACGAATCGAAGACTAAAGACTTGTGCTGTAGTTCTTGAGATAGGTTTTAATCCTTACTTACCCCATGGGGCCTTTAATCTACTCGAGTTTTTTATACTTATTTATGTCGAGTACTTTACTTTAATTTCAATATTTTATTGTGTGTTTTAATCTCCATGAGGTAGTGGATTGTTTCAAGTCCTTTTGTAGCGGACTGTACCACTTATGTGTTTAAAATTCGAATAAATTCCACATGTTCTTAATTCCTTTAGCTCTCTGCACTCCAGCTTTTATGTTTAAACTAGTTTGGTATATTAATATTGTATTTAAATTAGGTAATAAACGCCACAGTCTTTGATTGGTCTTGACTTCTCATTGTCAAGAGCAAGGCAAATAAATTAAAAATACTCTTTTTCCTTCTTTTTTTTTTTTTAAATATACAAATGATTATTCATTTTTTCTCTTTTAGAAAATGATTATTTTTTTAATAAATCGTTGTGGAGTTAAAATATATTTTTTTACATGAATAAATCCAGACAAAATCATTACATCGATTCTAATAAAAATATTGCACTTATTTGAACTTGTCTCATGTCCAAAGTGCATCAACGGTTCTCTTTTTACATAAATTCCGTGGAATGTATAATTAATTACTCAGAAAGTTATTTTTCTAATTAATTTTCCTTTACTCCTCGAAAAATAATTGAAGAGTCATTCATTTCTTTGTTAGAGAATAAAGATAAAAAATGGAAGAAATATTGTTTTTCTATCAATACTTATCAATAGTTTTTATAAGTTTTTAAATATAATTTTGTATTAATATTTTAAATATGATGAGTCTGTTGACTTCTGATAATACCAAGATGTGTCTTTTTAGATACAAAGATAGGTACATACTTATATAGCTTGATGTAAATCTAAACTGTTTATTTATTCATAAATACTAAAAATAGGTATATGTGGATATGTAAGTTATAGAAAAATCATTTGCTCATTAATCCATAAAGTCCAATTCAAATAGTTCTGAATAGTTTTTTGTATAATGTCATATGATATCCTAAATAACAAACCGACCAATTTTGAGTCAATTTTTTCAAATAGTTTTTTGAATTTGGGTCTGTATATTTAAATTTACAATTCGCACTGATTAACACTGATTCAGCTTCCTTTTCAGTTCAATAATGATCGGACCTAATAAAGACGAATGGATTAATCATTCATGAAATGTATAACATGTTACTCAAAATGTGACACTCGTTCTCCCGTACTCAATAAAGTATCTTACTAATATGTCACACTTAAGACTTTTCCATGCTACATGACATACCTAGTATTAGATTGGAACATAACTTTCTCAATGAAGTCTTTATCAAAAAGTTTGAAGACGTCTTATTCTTTACATACATGAGTTTGAAGGAACTTTAAATTTTCATTTATTTTAAATGAGTATATCAAAAGCATGACAAGACTTCGACTATTCGTCCGGAGTAGTCTTGTTATTTTTAGGTATTGTAACAATTGTTATCTTCATTTTCTAAATTATAGTAATGCTAATGTAAAGAGAAGTCACATACAAGCCTAGGTTGAAGTTGGTCCATGTACCTTGAAAATTATTCATCTATACACCGCATTTCCTTGTTCATTCGGTAATTGAAGAACCAAATCATCAATTGTCAAGTGGTTCTCTTCAAGATATATCATTCTGTATCTGAAATTCATGGCTATTCAATCCATAACGGTACTTTAAGAGACCCATTCAGTATAGAGTGTACATTTAAATGTACAACCCAAAAAAGGATTTGAGATTACTCTTCTTTAATTTGTTCAGAGAGTTGCCAAATGGACTCTATTTTTCAATTATAATTTAAAATTCTACTTTGAATTGTTCATTTAAATAGATTAGTTCACAAAAAATAGATGAAACATATCCTCTGATCCTACAATATCATTGACATAAAAATGCACAACTTCAACTTAAACAATAAGCTATAAAAAGAACCATAAATTAACCTAAGTATTTTTTTTTTTTTGTGAATATACTTGAGTTTGTTTAATATAAAAATAATTGAAATTGGAAAAATATGGATCATGAGTAATACAATAATTGCATGGTGTCAATTTAAATGTACTATACCTTATACACTAATTGATTAAGTACACTTAAAGTATCATTTGAGTTTATCGATTTGGTAAAAAAAAAAAAAAAAATCAAATGTATTTAAGTAGATATAATTTAATTTGATTGGTACTCATTTATATTAATTATTTTTTTCGGTTCAATTTTATCGAACAAAATCAATCTTTTTAAGCTATAACTTTGCAAACCGTTGTTGCAATTGAATACGCTTAACAATCACAATCTTATCTGTACCAATTGATGGCTAGACAATCCTTCCATGAACTCCTAAACTATTATTTAATTTTAGCATTAAATTTTTCACAGCTTCAAAGAGCTTATTTGAGCACAAAGGTTTAATGTTTGGAATGCTAACAACCGTAAAAACATTCTTCCAAAAAGAAATAGGAAATAAAGTTCCTAATTATAGGGTATATATCCAATAGTCCCCAACTTAATGACACAATTATTCATTTACATTATGGTGCAAAATTGTTTATATATTTATAACAATTGATTTCGACTCCAGAAGTGTGGTCAGACTGTAATAGATATTAAAGGGGTTAGAATGGATATCAGTTTTGTGAAACCCATTCAACAACTCCAAGGATATTCTCTTGCAACATCCTCAATCTTTACAATTAAGTCAAGATAAGATGAGACTGATAAGCTATGCTTCTTCTGTAAGGAGCAGATCGACTCCTTCTGTTTTATGATTGTGACAGAAAATTGAGAAACGAATATGGATTATTGCCTTGGGAGGGGAATTGGTTTGTGACTATGTTCACTACAACACGGACCCACTTGAAAATACTCTTATTGATCAACAAAATATTAAGTAAATTTTATCTCAATAGGACAACGTCTGGCTTGGATCACAAACAAACCAAAAGATCAGAAATCTACGATATTTTGAGACATTGTATTCCAAATTGTTTTTACCACCAAGTCGACCAAAGGATTCAAATCCTATTAATTATACAAGTATCCATATCTTTTATTGTTGCTGAGTTGAGGGAGGAAAAAAACAAAGAAACTCAAAAACAAAACAAAAAAGAGGTCTAGAAAAAGAGGAAACTCAAGATAAGTGATTACTACTATGCCTACTTAAAGAATTACAAGATGTTCTTTTTAGCTAAAAGGGCTATTCATTATATTAAAGTATGAATATATAGTATTTAATTTTCCTGTAATACCACTTATTGTGATAAGATTGTGACTCTACATGTTATGAACTCAAAAAGGGTATTATTATCATTTATGATTATGAGATGTATATAATATAATAAGTCAAGGATTGCGCGCCTTTTTTTTGAATTATTGAATAATAAACCAGTATTAACAATTGGTAGAGTTTATCAATGTATAGTATCTCTAAATAATAATTCTGTCCAATATTAAAAGTTGGCAAAATAAAATATACAGAAGAGTAAATGAAGAGCATTTTTGTCCACTCGCAACCTCAACTTACAAAAGGGAAAGGAAAAGTTTGAAAAAACAACTGGTAGTTACCCTTCTGAATTTTCCTTGTTGCCAACTTTTTAATGTTATAAATAATTTATTATTTAGATATAATATACATTGATAAATTCTATCAATCACAAACCAATCGTTAATACTTGTATAATATTCGAAAATTCAAAAAATGGGCGCACATTCCTTGATTAAATATATTTTTGTATATCAAAATCAGAAATAATAATAATACCCTTCTTTAGTTCATAACACGTAGAGTCAGCTGCTTTAAATCAAAAGAGTCAAATGATAAAAATAAGTTGAAGGGAGAATAAAATGTGTTTTTGTTTATTCCAAAACGCTTGTTGTGGTACATACAAGTTGTTTTTTTATTTTTTTCCTTTCTTTTTTGATAGTTGAGGTTGCGAGTGCACAAAAGAGCTTGTGGTGAGAATAATACCGTTTAAATTTTTACTCACAAAACCTCTATTTCAATTTTAGATAGACAAAATTTAATTAATGTAACATGTATGGTTAATTGATAATTTGGAGTAATCACTAACATATGAATCCATATTTTTCTCTGTTTGATAAATGTATTCAAAAAACCAAAACCAAAAAAAATGCCTCGTATTATAAATGTTATGAAACGAGACTGCATTAATATTAATATCTATAAAAGTTCCATATCTTTAATATGGAGTATTTTAACCTTATAAAAACTACCTTAGTATGCATTTACATTATTAATTTTAATTTGTTTGGAAGCTGCAAATAATATTAGTATGTATTGCCACTTCTTTGTATTTATGATGATTTAAGATTAACTACTAGTTATCAAAAATCCAATTGAAACAATAATATTAAAAGAGGTTGCGTGACTTTAACACAAACAAAAGTTCCGCTATTTTTTTTTTTTTTCTCAAAAGACTTATAAATATTGAATTTATATTAATTGATAAAAATAGTATATTGAAGGGAATATTAAAATTGGCAAGTATTTATATTGGGTGATTAAATGCATATATTTATATATATATAATTTACAATGAGGCAAAGTAGCTGCGAAATAACATCAATCTTTACTTATCATAAATAACATTCCACAACATAATTACCACTAATTTTCTTTTCAGATATGAAGAAATATTTATTTTGTATTTATTATTATTATTATTATTATTATTGGGTAGTACCTCATTAAATCTTTAAGGTATGTACATAATTATATTTATAATGATATCAGTCTTAAATTTACTTCTCTTTAAATCCTTAGCTAATTGTGGTATTTTATTTAAATTATTATATTTTGTCGGAGGAATTTGTTAATAACATTTCGCACAGTCAAGCAATTTTGCATAAGAAGTATTAACCAAGAAGCTATTTGCATTCATGTACAGCTATCTACAGATGTTGAATTAATTTACAATCTGTTACGATACAGGAAGAAAAAAATATCAAGGGGTTGATATAACAGGAGAATTCCAAGTCGAAGTATTATTAATTTTTTTGTGAGTTTCTGCTTGACATCTATTGTTCTTTTTACGCACTCTTTAATACTATGGGAGACTGCAGCATTTGTTCAGCAAGATATATTGAGGAAATAGGCCCATAATTAGAAATTCGAATAATATTTTATATCTATAGGAAAAATAATTAATTTGCTATGGCTCTAAAACCCTTTTTTTATTCTATTACAATAATTAATTTGATAGTAACAGATGACCAATGATATCTATGATGTATATTTATTTATATTCCCAAAGCTGAGTTCCTTATCTTTCATTCTTTTGAATTATTTTATTCTCAAAAGAATGCAAACAAGTTTATTTTTAAATGATTACAAGTTAAAATAAAATTAAGCATGACTGTACAAAAATGTTATCTAATCATTTATTTTACTAAATATATATTCACGACTTTTTAAATAGTTTAAGGCGAATTTATTCTCGTTTTTGACCCATCAATGTCAAGGTATCTTTGTTGCGAACAAGATTAAAGCAGACTGGATTACAACTTTTCTTTTCTACTTTTCTTTTTATTACTATAATTAAAATACATTCATATATCACTAAAAAGTAGCCTACAGGTAGTTAGTTAATGAGCTTGATCCAAAAAAAGGTTAGGCAACACTCCTTCAAAGTCTTGGTCTATAGTAAACAGGTCTAAACCAAGGCATTTAGTTCAAATTATTTTAAAATAAATCTATCTTTAAAATAATATCAGATTGATTACCGATTTATCATAACCATTTTCTCGGGTCTTACGAGTTTGAATCTAAATTAGGGTACCGATGCATTTGTTGTAAACATTAAATTTTTAACTATCTAAAGCCTATCTAATTTTTTTGTTTTATTTATGAAAATCAATGTACAAAATAAAAAAGTTTAATTTTTGTGACATTTAAAGGTCGCTCAACGCTTTCAAAGACCAGAAAATTGACAATTGCTTAGGTAATTGTATCTTTTCCTTTTAGTATCATCCAAATACATTGAAATATAATGTATATTATTTTATAACTTTTTTAAGTTATATAAACAAGTAAAAATAAAAATGTACTTCTACTAAACTTCTCTAAAATATATTTTTAGCAACATACACGGAGAAAAAAGAAAGGAAAAAAAATGTACTAAATAAAAAGTTTCTTTCATTTGATATAATACCTTGAGCCTTTATTGCAAAAAAAAAAAAAAGTTAAGCAAAATTAAACGGCTCAATAAAACAATTTTAATCCATCATTTAAGACTTATTTTGTTACTTTAAGATCAAAAGTTTATCAAAAACTACCCTCTAATTTGAACTTATTGTAAAATTGTGATGGAAAAAATTATATTTCTTAGGATCGGTATTTATTAAATTAAAATTATTACTTTCAATACACTCCTGCTCTCAAATTTACTTAGATTTGTCAAAAGTTTTATATGATTAAAAAAAACATAAACCAGAAAACTATGTAAGAGGTCCTTTTCCCATATCTTTCCAAGCATTTACTTAAAATTTTCCTACAATAATTGCATATTGAAGAAGGAAAAAGCACTTAATTAATTAATTAATTATTACTAATAGTAAAATCATCCCTTATAAACTTCTTTTCTAAAACATCAAAAGAACCGGATATTGGACGGGCACACATTTAAAAAATAATAATAATAATTTGTTTAAGATTGTCTAAAAAAATATATTTAAAATGGTTTACATTTGTTCATAAATATACTTTTTATAGTCGATTTTACACAAAAAAATATGTTTTTAGAACATATTTTCTAAAATTAATTTTATTTACTTCTTCCATTTTTTCACTATTTTAATCATAATCACATTCTATGAACAAATCATAGAATGTGTACATTCAAAATTTGATTTTATAGAATAAAGAAAAGTATTAGGTAAGAAAATGGTTCAAAAAAATCAATTTTTTTAATATTACTCCAGAGTCAGGCGGCTCAATTTTAATATGAACAGTCAACAAGATTTAGAGATTAGTGCTTCACAGTAATTTGAGCTCAAAGGGTGAATTTGAGTCCACTTATTCCCAATCTTTGCTCTTCCTGTCTTCAGTAGTGTCAACTATTCGTTATTCATCTCAATCGAGAGAAATGAATCGTTTTTATTTGTTGTTTGCTTGCAATACAATCCAAATATTCAAAAACTGTATTGAACGTGGAGTTTCCATATTCGATTCAATTAGTTACGAGGGATCTAAATCCTCATGTAGGTAGAGTAACTTATGTTTATAATACAAACGTTATTTAAGTAAAATGTATATACATATATCAATAATTGACATCAATTTTCGATTTGAAGCTGTTTTTTTACCCCCTTACCTAAAGACTTTGTATTCCGAATGATCATTTTCTTGTTTAATACTTTTCCATATTCTATAAGATCTTATTTTGAAATGTATACATTCTATGATTTGTAATAATCAACATTCTATACGACTATTCTATACGATAATATATCTATTTATAAACAAAAAAATTAAAGTCCCTTCTCTGATAAGTTAATTAACTACGGTAAAATGAACTTGAATCTCCGCAGTTGTAAAAAAAAAAAAAAACACAACAAATCAGAATAAATCCCTGATTTTCTCAGAAACTGTACATTAAAATAGTAGGGCACTACGGGAAGTACAAACTAGACTATGAAAAGCAAGTTTTGAAACTTCAAATCAAACTAAATGAAATGATTGCATCAATTTAGTGTAGGTAATTGAAATTAAACTTGAATTAAAATCATTAAATAATACGTAGAAATTATAACTTGTAGATTCTGCTTATACAAGTTATACATGATGAACACAACATATATTATAAATAATAAAATGTCCCCCAGTCTCCCCTACTTAAGATTACACGCCTCCATGAAGTAAGAAAACAAATTCCAAGAAATATATTTAAATAAGTCTGATGCGTAGCAATTGTTAAAATGCTTAAAAAAAAAGATGAAACATGGTCCATTAACTGGATAAATCGAGACTTAGTTACAGCTCTTTCTTTTATTTATTTTTTTAATAATATATATAAAGCTACCTTTGTATATTGTGGAGTACATTTACATTTCCAGGTGACTTAATAGTTACTAACTTCATTTTTTTTTAGGTATATTCATATATATATATATATTATGAAAGACATAAAAAAATGAAATCTTTTTTAATTGATATTTTGTGTATCAATATTCAATTCAATTGATCGTGTAGGTATGTTTTATTTGTGCAAAATCCAATATAAATACCACAAAACAACTTTATTCATATGAATGAATAACTTTGTCTACCTAATATAAGTTATAATATTGAATCCCATTAGCAAATAGAGATATATATATATATAAAGCAATGGAAATTGCTGTGTTTTGGGGTTGATTTTTTTTTCTTTGTTGTTGTTGCAGGATTTGATATATTAAGTGTAATATTGACAAATCATGACACCTTTACTATGCACAGATTTAAATCACTTTTGAGTTCATTAAGGTATATATGTTATCATCGATATGACTTTATTATGCACTTACTGATAATGTTTTAAAAAGAAAGAAGATATTTGAATCCTTTTTTGCTCTTTAAATATAAATATATTAGATATTTATCTGCTCTATAAGCAAAGTATTTGCTATAAAGTATTTGTTATAAAACGTGTATTATATCTTTGAAACATGAGGCCTTTGACTTCTTTACATATACACACTTTAAACATATAAACATAGAAAATAAAGTTTTGTTACTAATTTATATTTTTGGGGAATTTTTTTTGAAATGGTCTTGAATAATGCATTATTAAATGTATATCAATCTGATTGAGTATATAAAATGATGGATGTTCTTTAATCATTCCATAAAATGTTATAAAGGTACATACACAATATGAGAGAAACTGTTCTCTTACATACTTAGTACTTAGTATAAAAACACAACGGCAGTTATCATTTTCTAAAAATAAAATAAAAATATTTTGTTGCTTCGAACCTTTTAATAACAGACTCCATACATATATGCTTCAAAAGCTGTGTTTATTTGATGATTATAAATCACTTTATACACATATATATATATATATATATATATATATATATAAGGAAAGGTTGACTTTTTTTTAAAGTAACGCTCTTTGTCTGAGTTTCCACCTTGTAAGTCATTCATTGTATGACGCCGTAGTATATGTACAATGGGTTAGATGAAGTAAACATTTATGTTGGAGAAGAACTACTGGTTCAAAATGCTGGATAGGTAAAACTGAGCCAGAGATTTCTTCCCTAAAATAAATGTATAGATACTTATTCATTGGATCTATGTATAGTCAGAAATGGATCAATGGCTATTGTATAAATATCCTGGCCACTATAAGTGTAGCCTTTTGGATTTAGAATAAGTGCCTACTTGAATTTCGAAACAACATTTAAACGTATCTTTAAATATAAATGTACGTTTAAATCGTCATATTTCAATATCGTTTAAAATTTGTTTTTAAACAAACTTTTTAAGGCCCCTTTACCAACACTTCTCCAGCATTTATGTTTCTTATAATCTTTCAGATGGTATTTGTGTACGGATACAAAACAATGTCCCCCATTATTACCCTTACTCATTGTGAACAAAAGGGACTTTAAAAAAAATTATAAACAGGTTCCAAAGCAAGGAAAATTGCTTCCAATCCAATATATGCCTTATGATTCAAAATAAAAACGGGGATTTAATGACTAAAACATTTGAACCTATTTGCACCTTGTGATAGTACACTTATATTATTAGTATAAGCTCATTAAAAACAGACTGAAAGATACATAAGACACACTTGATTAGACTACAACCAGGTATATAACACATCAACGTATGTCTTTAGTGTAAATATATTCACAAAACAATGAGGATTGGGAAGCATTAAATGAATAAATACATATATATTTCCTACACAAGAATATTAGATAGGGGTTCTTCAGCTGGGAGTCCTGTTATAGTTAATCAATATGACCAATTTGTCAAGATAAACAAAAATATTATGTATACAAGGAAACAAACTAAAAATGTACACATTATCAAAAAGTATGAGCCATATACATTGAGAGTGGTTTATCCCTTGTTTAATGGGTCCTCTGTTCTTAAAAGGTTGAAAAACCCAATAATGAAAATAAATGCTATGCCCTTACAAATAAATAAAAATGTCGATGTAAGTAGATTTTGCAAACAAAAAAAAAAAAAAAAATCGAATGTATTTTTTATGCATATTTATTTTAGAGGAAAACCAATTTTTTTTTAGAAACTACTTTTAATAAATTGTTTTATGTTATCATTTATTTATATAGATATTTTGTCATACAGAAAATTGCAAAATAAATTGTTAATTACTCACTGAGACAATCAGAGTTTTATTTTATCTTATAGAGGAGATCTTTATGCAGTCTCAGGATCACTAACACATTATAATATATAGGATCAATTCAGGCTATCATTTAATAATGAAAATATCATGGCTTCTTATGTAGGTATCACAAAAGGAGCAGTACAAAGAGCAGTTCACGTAATGAACATGAGATGTAAAAGATACGCCTATAAACACCTTCTAATCGTTAAAATACCTATCTATATTCATATAGAACATTGCGTAAGAGATACTTGAGATGGTTATGCATACGATCCAGGGCTTGATCACTCAAATATCTTTAAAGGATACTTTTGTACACTGTGTCTTATTCGGGTTCAATATAAATTTTGTTATATTTCCCTAGTTATAATCTCAATATCTACTCTCTGTAAATCATATCTTGAAAAATCTAGATAATTCCGAATATCTTATGTAACCCAAGTCCTTTTTTAGGATGTAGTCAACTCAAAATAGGGATGAACTCAAATTATAAGTCTAGAACCGTTGTCGTTTGCTTTGAAGGTTTTGACCATGGAAACACACATTCTGTAAGATCAAAAGTTTTTTAAATTCCAACAATTATTTCAACCAAATTAATTATTCATAATTAATTTATGTACATAACTCATTTAACAAAAAAAAAATCAACCGTTTTTTGAAGAGGCTATGCACGATAAGCTTTTTGGGTACCAGCTAAGTCATGTTGGTGAAAAATGACAATCTAATATGACGTTTGTACAATTATACGTTAATAATATTTTGTGCTTGTTGATATGTAATAAAAAAACCACGTGGGTATTTTAAACAATCCTTCCAAGTCATATTTAATTTCCTAAAACATTATTTCGATGGCAATAAAAATATACTCAATGCGTATTTTCAACTTAATAACTCAATTTAACCTTCTTTTAAGGGTTTTTTAATGAAAATGTTTAAAAAAGATTTTGAATTTGTTACATAAGCTGATGAGTTTGTCCTTTGAAATTAGTTATCGACTTCAATTCTTTTATCTTGTCATACACCACGACGAGCTTTTTGGTATAAACAAAAATACATTGTATTATCCCTTCAACAGATTTTTATCATTTGACTCTTATGATTGAAAGCAGCTAAATCTATATCTTATCAACTCACAAAAGGGTATGAGTATTATTTATGATATTGATGTATAAGAAATCTATTAAATCAAGGATTTCCCGCCTTTTTTTTGAATTATTGAATAATTAACAAGTATTAACGATGCATTTGTACATTGATAGAGTTTATAAATGTATAGTATATCTAAATGATAACTCTGTCCTATATTAAAAGCTGGCAACAATAAAAATTTAGAAGGGTAGCTAGTCACCAGTTGTTTCTCCAAATTTTTCCTTTCCCTTTTGAGAGTCCAGGTTGCGAGCGTACAAAAAACCTCGTTGTGATGAGCGTATCTAATATTTTGCATTATTATACACCCCTATAAAAGTGATCGCACCATTAGATTAACTCACTCAACACATTTTACCATATGTAGATTTTAAATATACTTACAAATGGCTTCAGACCCTTACATTTATGTAGATTCAATTGTGTTGATATGATGTTATGTACTATGTAGGCTGGACTGTCCACAAATACAATATTATGTATTTAAAGCGTATCATTTATTAAAATCCATTACATATATGTATCCATTTACATACTTTTTGCGATGTACAATACCTAACAAATATAAATGAAGGTACAATAATTATTATTAATAATAAAGTAACTAATATGAACGATATTGAAACAGGTTTTCTTACTTATATTTCCTTAGAAATTGCTCAATTGGCTTACTCATCGTTATATGATGATGATATGATATTAGGGTTGATAAATATATATGTGCATTGAGGATTTCTGGTTCAATTGGGATTTTTTTTTTTTTTTACAAATGTATAATTTATCATCATCAATGCTGCATTTATGCGCGTTTTTGTACGGGTATAGAGTATTTTTATATACCTTAAAATAGTACGTAATTTAAATCACAAACAGCACACAGAATTAAACATCATAATGCTAGCTTGATTGTATCTCTAAACCTTTCCATAAAAAAAAGTCTTAGAAAGAAATGGAAAAAAATCAGTTGGTAGAGCTGTTAGTCAATCCTCTCCACCTATGGAACTACATATACCTAATTCATCATGTAATTGCAGTGTGTGAATTCTTATCAACTTAACAAGAGTTAATTCGAACTCAACTAATCCACGTTCAGAGAACATTAATAAAGAGTAGAATGATAACAGTTATTTATAATTAATTTTCGTGATAGTAGGATATCACCGTTGTTCATCCATAATTTAAAATAGTGTGTAACTCAAAAGGACATTGTACACAAGTTTAAAATAAATAATTAATAATTATTATAATTAAAGATTGTATTGCCTCCTCCATTTTGAATTTCTTTTTTGTTTTCTGTGAAAAAGTTAAAAATGGAAATATGTAGATGGACATAGATCTAAAAAAAATAAAATAAAAAGGTACAATCTAAAAATTAATTTTAATTTATTTGATCTTTCTAAAATAAAATTAAATTATGGGCCATTGAACTTTAAAACATTGCAAAAATATATTTGCAAAGTTTTATGTTGTTTTGATGCAAAAACGAGTTCAAACTATGTATGTATATGCATTTTACCACCAAACTATATTTTAATAATAAATATATGTGAGTAGGTATATAATTTGTTCAAATAACCCTTACATACATACATATAGAAATGAAAAGTATACTTAAAGACTGTAAAAGGAACAAAAAGAAAACTCCCAAATTATATTGGAGTAATAAGAGATAGACCCGCTATATGTTGCAATCCATTGGAGAAATTTATTTTGCACTCGTGAAAATATTAGTAATAATAATAATAATAAGCATTCTACTGATTATCTCTTGACATTTGTTCCTTACTCAACAACATACAGGTCCACACTCTCTCTCTCTACAAATCCTTCCTTAAATGACATTCTAATATACATATATGGAGGCTATTCTAGGAAAATAAAATTTATTTATTGTGTTCTCAATATAAAAGCAACTTTTCAAAAATAGTCAATAATGTGATGGGCAAGTTGTATAAGAATGACGACACAAATTTATGCCACCCAGGGCCCCTACCTCATAAGAACTATCTGAAGAGTATTAGTTTCTACACAAGCAGCTGTTAAATAAAGAAAATACCAACTCACAAAATATTTTTCTTTTTTCACACTTTTCCTCTAGAGCAGTGCCCTATAGATTTAAATGTACTTCATAAGTTAGTTGCTCAGTAATTTTTCGGCTCCTGAGAATTGTTATAAAGAAGTTCATGACGAGCTTTTTTGTAGACTCGCAACCTCGACTTTCAAAAGGGAAAGGAAAAATTATAACCTTTTGTATTTTCCTTGTTGCCAACTTTTTAATATTGGGCAGAGCTATTATTTTGATATACTAAACATTGATGAATTCTACCAATATACAAATCAACTTTTAATACTTGTTTATTATTCATTAATTCAAAAAAAGGGCGCGCAATCCTTGATTTAATATATTTCTTATACATCAATGTCATAAATAATACTCATACCCTTTTGTGAGTTCATAACATATAGATTTAGCTGCTTTAAATCAGAAGAGTCAACTGATGAAAATCAGTTGAAGGGATAATACAATGTATTTTTGTTTATACCAAAAAGCTCGTCGTGGTGTATGACAAGATAAAAGAATTGAAGTCGATAACTAATTTCAAAGGACAAACTCATCAGCTTATGTAACAAGTTCAATAACTTTTTTAAACATTTTCATTAAAAAACCCTTAAAAGAAGGTTAAATTGAGTTATTAAGTTGAAAATACGCAGTGAGTATATTTTTATTGCCATCGAAATAATGTTTTAGGATATTAAATATGACTTGGAAGGATTGTTTAAAATACCCACGTGGTATTTTTATTATATATCAACAAGCACAAAATATTATTGACGTATAATTGTACAAACGTCATATTAGATTGTCATTTTTCACCAACATGACTTAGCTGGTGCCCCTCCAAATGTAATATAATTTATTGGATAAGATATGATGGTCCAAATCCCGTTGATCCTTATGTACAATGTAAATACATACGTCGGGTTATTTAGTAGATGGATGGAAAATCCCCTGATAATTAATGGATTCTTTCCATGGCATACATGTAGATACCTTCCTATGTTAAATATTGGCTTTAATGCTAAGTACAGGTACGTACAAGCATAATACCTACGTTTTTAATCTATGTACCTATGTGCATATAAATATATTTCATGTTCTAAGTATTACTCAAATTCACTCTCGTCTTACAATGCCTTTGATTTTACTGCATTCACAATATTCGAGTCCATTTATTTATTCCTAATAATGTTCTATTCACTTTATATACATAAATATCTGGGTAGGTACATTAAAAATATCCATCTATTTTGTGTTATTGCCAATGGTAAAGGAGTTTGATGAATGTATTTGATGCTCAATAGTCATTTTCATATATACTATACAACAACAATAGTGGAACTGCACTAATATAATGAATGATTAAACAATTTCTGTCAATTGAAGTTTACTGAGCAAATTATAATTATCATTGTTATTTTGAACTATGGAGTCGTCAAAAAGAGCTCGAGTGTATCCATCTATCAATTCTATATACATACAAGTGCATATGTACATCTTGGATACTAGGAATTCAAGATAAAAAAAAGAAAGATGAACACCCCATACTCAATAACGAGTTACAAAGGAGCTATATGGTCTACTTTGTACCTTGATGAAGGAAAGATGATGGATAATATTTTATGTGGTTTTTTTTTTTTTTTTAAAAAAAGATGTATTGAATTTAAGGAACAAGTTCTTCAGTGTCTTCATCCGAGTATCACAGCGCAATCTTCATAGTATACAACTCCATATTTTCTTAATAAATAATAATAAAAAAATAATTAAAATAGGGCTCAACACCTGAATATCGTTAGACAATAAAGTCATAGGTATATCCTTACCCTTGAACTAATTCTCTCCATACATGACATATATGCATATGAAGCCAGCCCTATTAATTAGTAGTTTGAGAGCATGGTGTACAATTTTGCATATACGTCATTCAGATAACCAGTTTCAATCTAAAAAAAAAAAAAAAAGTCTTGGAGTAGAAGTAGAGCCTCCCTCTGTTCTCATCCTCTGTCCCTATGATACTCCATAGCAAACAAATCCTCAAGAGAAACGGACCTCAAATAATGTGTATGTCTACTTTAAGAGTCAATCTCCGGGACTTATTAATAATTATTATCATAAGAACTCAAAGGAGTTGATTCACCACTCCTTTTCTAAGACTTGATATTTTTTTTTCTGATGACAACTGGTTTTTGCTTAATCCCCCCTTTCCTTCTTTTTTTATTTCTTTATAGTCTTTAAATTTCAGTTTTCCGTATTAAAAACCCAACTCTGTCCACTATAACAAGATAGAAAGAGAAACTATGGCATAGGGGCAAAGTTCTATATATAAAATTGAAATCAAATCAATTTCCATACCCTTTAGAACCATATAAGTACCCTTTTAAAAATAAAACGAGTTGCAACTTTGTACTCTTAAGTAGATTTTTTATAACTGAGGTGTTATTCCTTCACGAATAAATTCTTATTTTAAAAAAAAAAAACCAGATTTTTTTGCCATTTTCATTGGATTTTCTATGAATTGAATCCTCTCACATAAAATACAAACGAATTTTCCGCGTTAACATTAAAATTTGCGGAAATAATTTTATTTGCATAAGGATATAACATGACCCTTGTCTTACTAAAAAGTTATATCAAACTAACATATGATTGTATGAAATTGTAAATCTTCTTAAAAGAATAAACTCAAATAAAAAAGTTTTGCAAGCCAGATTTGATACAAAAAAAAAACAACCGATGTACAGATCATTCGTAATTAGGGTGTCAAATACTACAACATAGAATTAGGTAAGGAAAATTTAAAAATTTAAATCAGAAAGGTAAATTTTGTTGCCTTATGCTAATCTTTATTGAATAACATTTTAACTTTGATAAATAACACAGGATTATCCTACAAACAACAAAATTTACAAATTATTTTATTGTCAACAGTTAAATTTTCTATTTTTTCCCCCTATTAGTGTTCTGAGTCCTGATTGGTTGAACTCCATTGATCTCTTGTTAAACTGTGATTAATTTTTTTTTGGAGGTAAGGTTGCGAGGTATAAGAAATTTAACATCATGATTTGTGTTCAGAACACTAAAATGAGGCAAAAGCCAAAGGAATAAAACAACAGACAATGATGTTTTGAAAATAGTAGTATTGTTATGCAAAAAATTTATTATCATTACTTAAATCAGCTGAAAATCACATGAGCACATAAATTAACATTTTATCAACATGAAAACATTTTTTTTACTATTCAAATAAATTTGACATCAGCAAAGATACTTATCTAAAGCCTAGTAACAAAGTCGTGTAAATATATGCTTCTAAATAATAAAAGCATAAATCATGGAAAAACTAACTAATAGCAAATATAACTAGCAGTACAGGTTTTGAATTTAATCTATAGAATAAAATAAAGGTTCTTTAAAGTGACTCAAAATAGGGAAGAAATAACCCAAGGAGGCGACAAAGAAAGATCTTCCATTTTTTTTTATTATTCGACTCCATATTAATTCCATTTCTGTCATTGGATACGGTACAAAAATATTATGTATGGTATTTCGCTAAACAAACATTAATATAAAAGTAATGATCCGACTATATCCAGAGTTCAAGACTCTTACAGAGGATAAGAAATAGTAATATAAATCTAGGATTCATTATATAGATTTATCCTCAAATTCAATTTTATTTATATCGATCAAATCTCACAATTCTAGTTCATTAATGCATGTTTACATTTATCAAGACCCAGGTTTCAAATCTTGGGTCTGACGAAAATGTGGTTGTACTATAACCACTATATGTATGTATGTATGTATGCACTGAGGGTAGATCTTTGTTTAATTTTAGCAATGATGATCTTTGACTAATTAGTTCCTATTTGTCAATCCCTTTTAATATTTCCAGACATTTATTATTCAACATTTGTATATGTACATATATCTTAATTAACAAAAAGGTATATTCGAGTCTTTATACCAATTCAGAAATAAACATTTCCCTTTTCGTCTCACTCGAACCCTTCTTTGTAGATTTATGTCTTTGTACGTTGTTGCCTTTATGCTTCAGCTGGTATCTTTTTATTTTAAAAAGAAGCTATTATCGCCAACTGCTTTTGAGGATCAATGTCTAAAATAATTATTAAAACAATCAAATAAACCAGGATGAGAACGTTTTGTTTGTAAAAGGGTACAGACATATGCAAAGCTTGGATACACTTTCGCTGAAACTATTATATTAATAGTAATATATTAATAATTATAAACTGATATGATATTCGAGGTTGGTTTGTGTCTTGAGATCAATTTTGAGGGTCTTAATCTCGTTGTACAAGTCAAAATCTTCAAAATTGAGGTTTTCACTCATGTTCTAGACTCTATTATAACATCAGTAAAAACATCTTGCACCATTTTGTATACAAATTAGATAACAGCTATTGATTTATCTCCAAGAGGTATTTCAAAGCCTTCAATTTGAAATTTGAGAATTCCTTATAATTTAATTGGGATCTTCAGATCCAGACATTGAAACAATTATAGGCCCAAAAAGACGGTAGAACATTGGCTCACGGGCCCACACTACAAAAAAAAAAGAAAAAAAAAAGACGAATGTCATACATCCCTTTTAAGATATATGTATTTGGAGTATTTTATTTTTCAGAGAATTTATATGTATATTCAAAAGTTTGACGATTTCTCTCTACCAAAAATGTTCTTTTTCATAGTTGAATGATGAGAGTAAGCATTGCGAGGGAAAAATTAATTATATTTGCTAATTTATCAACGTCAGTTTAGAGTAGATTCATTTTATTATAATGAAGGGACATTATTTTAGTCCATTAGACAACGTAGAAGAGTTTAAAGAGAAATGAACACTTAGATCCTAGGCTTTTGATATAAAAATGAGATTCGTTAAAGGGATACGATTTGACAGAGCATCAATTACCCAGTCCTTTCATGACTAAGAAAAAAGCAATGCTCACATTTCCCAACATCAGTCTCAAATCCACATAGGAAATGAATTAAAATATTTATGTAGATAAAAAAATTAAATTAACCAAGGATAAAATATGACCAAAATAATAAAAGTCGAGTCTTTTTTTTTTTTTTTTTTTTTTTTTTTTTTTAATGTTACCAGATGTCGAAGACCAGGAACCGTTAATTCAATAAACTATAGCCAAAATATCACAACCTTTAGATGCATATGTAATATTATTATCATGATTAGGTATATTATATGTATGTATACCTATATTAACGAGTCATTAATTAATTGGATAAGAGTGCATGTTTTTTTATATATGTATGTATACATATATTTTGCAAGTGCCAATTATGGACAATCCCGATATATTCATGCATTTGTTGTTTTTAAGTTATTATTATCATGGGTATATAAACTAATACATAAATTATATATATTTATATATATATATAAACTGTCAAAATATGAATTATGTCAAAAATTCATGTCTATTTTGAACTCTCCAGTAATAATTGTCAGAATTATTATTATTTTTTATTTGGACGTATGGTTCTTAAAGGGCTATGTATATTCAACTGCCAACTTCTTTTCTTTTACAGTCTACATTTATAGCTATAACTTTCTCTTACATACATTGCATAAAATCCAAGTCTATTCTTCCTTCTCTTGCTAACGTATTCCAGGCAAGTGTGGTGGTGCCTAAGGAGAAAGAGTCATTATGTAAGAGTGGAAATCAAGGGGGAAAAGGGGGTCTTTGCAAGATAGGGACGACACAACCAACCTCTTAATTGTAAGAATAAGAAAAAACATGTTTATAGAGAATGACTTACTTTTTTTTAATGCTTTATTTAATTACATAAGAGCATCATCTACATTTACTTTTAATGAGTCAATATTTTTATTTGAATATGTTACATATTCACCGAATTTCTTTTTCAATTTTTGCAATCCACTATTGGATGCATCACCCATAACTCCTACTCAAACCCAAACAGCCGCCCAAAAAAATATTATATGTGCATGAAATGAACATTTGTAAGTAATGAAAAAACAGGTAACTAGAGGGTCGGTCTAACAAGGAAGAAGTTTGACAAAATTTGCAAATAACTCATGTCGTGACCCTTATCAAAAGTATATGTATATTCATAAATAGGTCAAATAACTCCTCTCAAGCACTCCCTATTTAGGCCAAAAACTACAGACAGGAAGATTACGTATACCTTCAAATAGCAATAATTATTGAGATATTACACATATGTTTATAAGCATCGTAGTTTGTTTGAGGTAACCCTGTTGCTGTTTTTTCTGAATGTTTATTTATATACATAACCACTTTCGATAATTATAATTATTTACATACATTCATGTATTAGAAACTGCGCCGTATTTAGGAATTGATTAGGGTTGCTAATTCAATCTTGGATCCAGGTCACATATACATACATATATGTACTCGGATAGAGACGAACTGAAAGTTATGCAAAATAATAATAATAATAATAATAAAAAGGTAGGCAAAAACCTGCAAAAGGTACATTGCTATATACCAATAGCCATAATCATCAACCCTCATCATATCTCATTTAATGCCTGAGAAAATGAAAAAATTATTGTGTATTATTACTTTGAATATTTTTGAAAGGAAAGTCAGTGACCGAGGTAGTTGAAGAAGCTACCTGAAGAATATACTAACTCTCTTGGAGATTCTACTAAGAGTCAAGCCAATAAATATCGTTTCAGAGTCAATTTTTTTTTTTTTTTTTAAATTCATTTTGACAAATATTTTAAAGGTATAACTGCGTAGTTTCCCCCAGTGAGTTAACCCTTGGAAAAAATATACTAATTAAATATAGATCCTAATCCAAATGAATACATCAAATGACGCAAAAATAATGCATAATTTGTGATGCGTGACTTTTTTATTCTTTCTTATCTTGATTTTCATCTTTATTTGTTCAAGACAAAAAAAAAAAAAAAAAAAATCTTGATCGAGAGCGAAAAAACCTTATTTCTTATGAAACCCCGTATTTCACAGAATTACAAAAATACATTTAGCTTCATAATAAGATCGCGCTCTTCTTTTTTTTTTTTTTTTAAAAAAACCCGGTTTATATCATATCTACGATGATGCTTGGATTTTTTTTTTCTATTTCTTACTATCACAAAGGGATACCCCAGCAACATAACATTATTCTGCAGCCTCTTTTTTTTTTTTGTTTTTTCGTTTTTTTTTCTATAATATATAAGGAAAAAAGTAAACCCTATATAACTCAGAGATTATCTGTTTCGTTATTCAATTTAATTTTGGGAGTCCTTCGAGGAAGAAGACGACTCTTTATATCTGTATCTCCTTTCTTGATTCCTCACTCATAGTAGTAAGTTGTTGCAGCACTCCTCCCCTGGGTGAAGAAACGTTTTTTTAATATGCATATTTTTTTTTTGTGCTTAAGGGAGAAATGAAAATATTTTTGCTATTGGGCCTTGTGACCATTGTTGCATCTAGACCTCAAGATGTTAATGTAGATGACATCCTCGGAGCAGCAGACTCTGCCCGATATGGAGGTAGTGAAGAGCCTGCAGATTCTTCTCTCGTCGACGACGTCTTCGGAGGTAGCAATGGAGGACAGGTGAATGTATCCCCCATCACAGATGGTGGTGACTATGCTGGAGATGGAGGAGATTCTCATGTGAATGAAATTGTGGACACATCCTATGATGATTGCACCTACTATGCCGACCAAGGGTACAAATGTGTTCCCTATTACACCTGTGAAGATGGAGAAATTGTCACAGATGGAGGTGGCCTCATTGATATCCGTTCCTCATTTAGTGCCATCCTTGATCCTGGATCATCCAAATGTCCTGGATATCTTGAAGTCTGTTGTCGTCACCCTGAATTTGCTACAAATTCTCCAATTATTGAGACCACTCAAAAGGCCACTACTCAAAAACCAACTACACCCAAGCCACGAATCTATGAACCTTCATGTGGACGACGTAATATTGGTGGAATCGGTGTCCGTATTCAAAATGATAAATATAAGGGAAGTACTCAATTTGGTGAATGGCCTCATATGTGTGCTGTTCTTGAGAGCAAGTCTGTTGCTGGATCTGAGGAGGTCAACCTTTATGTTTGTGGAGCATCACTCATTGCTCCAGGTGTTGTTCTTACAGGAGCTCACTGTGTTGCGTAAGTTCTTTGTCCTCACCTATGATATTATATATTCATTTTAAATTTATTTTATCTTATTTAGGAAGCTCAAGCCCTCAAACATTAAAATCCGATGTGGAGAATGGGATACTCAACAACAGATCGAACCAGAAGCTCATCAAGACCGCTATGTTCAACATGTTAAAATTCATCCTCTTTTCGACCCGAGAAACCTTCAAAATGATTTCGCTCTTCTTTTTATGGAAAGTGACTTTACTCTCGCCCCACACGTTGATACCATTTGCTTACCCAATAACCTCGCTGGAATCCATGACTACAATCAAAAGGACTGCTTTGCTACTGGATGGGGAAAGGACAAGTTTGGAAAGGAGGGAGAGTACCAAGTTATTATGAAACAAGTTCAAATGGATACAGTCGACTCTGCCGAATGTGAACGAAGGCTCCGTTTGACCCGTCTTGGAGATAGCTTTAAGCTGGATAAATCCTTTATCTGTGCCGGTGGAGAAAAAGATAAGGATACCTGCAAGGGAGATGGTGGTGGCCCATTGGTATGTCCCAAATCTGATGGCAGTTCCTATGGCGGAGAGCCTACTTATGTTCAAGCTGGTATTATTGCTTGGGGTATTGACTGTGGTGTCAATGGTAATCCTGGTGTCTATGCTAATGTTGCTGACGGTCTTTGTTTCATTCACTGGGCCACTCAATGCTCAACTGGAATACCTAACTACTTCAATATCCAAGGATGTGAAGACTGGGCCTCAAGAGAAATTCTTGATCTTCATTCCAAAATTGATGAATTCCAAAAGAAATTGGATACCATCACTGCTGATAAAAGTGGAACTCCTTCCAATCTTCGCAACCTAAATCGTAGAATCGCTAAGCACAGAATGATCCTCAAACAATTTGAAGAGGATGAACATATCTGTATTGGTGGTACTGGAACTGGTGGAGACGGAAATTACGGAGGAGGAGATGGTGGTAATGATGGAGACATTGATATCTCCAGTCTGGGACGTAAGGGTCAAGCTGGTGCCTACGGAGATGGAGCAGAGGGAGGCGCTCCAATTGGAACTGTTAACGAAGGAAATGCTCACAATGGAGGAGCTCTAGATGCCATTGTTGATGGAGGAGACGGTTATACCGGAGAAGCCGGCTCAAATGGCCCTGGTAGCATTGTTGATGGTGGTAGTGATATCCATAACGGAGTTGATGGAGGTGCAGGTGGCGTAGTCGATGGAGGAGATGGTTATGTCGGAGACGTAATTGATACAAAGGCACCAGCTCCCGATACTGGATACTAAAGATTTATTTATATATTCTTTTTAGTCAAGCAGACTATTTATTTCTTTTTATTCTCAAGTTTTGAGCTTTTTTTTACCCCTATGCATATTGTACTTTTTGACATGAGTGAAGAAATAAGGAAGGAAACGATCCCTTACCTTTTTTTTTTTTACTTTTAAGGCAACAAAAAAATTTAGAAAGACAGACAGACAACCCAAGCTTTGGTTCACCTTTTTTTTTTTCATTTCTTTTTTGTCATAGATCCATCGCTTTACAAAAACCTTTTTTTATGTATACATAAAATATCACTATTTATATCATATTTTCCCAAAAAGAAAAAAAACAATTAACTTCTTCAATTAAATTCATACTTCTTCAGTATTCTTTTTTTTCTTTTCTTTTTTAATTTTTATATGTTCTACGTATAGTCAACCGCTATTATTCTATTGACATGTTACATGATACTGTTTGAATGGATAAATAAAACAACAAAATGACCTTACAAGTCCATTAAAATATACATTATAATTAATTATTCTTTAATTGTCTTTACTGTTGCATTTGCTTCAAGAGATATTGAGGGTTTGTTACATGGGCAACTATTATTTTTTACCAAGAGGGGCCTCAAACCCATGTAAAGCTACCTTTATTGAGGCCTACATATATACTTATACGGTTGCCGCCTGAAGGCATAAGATCTCATAAATCAATTTCTATTGTATCTGGCTATCTTAGATTCTTTATATATACAAGAATGATTGTAGAATGATAATTTTTTTTTGTCAAATCATGATCCGTAACCCTTCAAATGGAATGATAAATAACCCTTAGTTATATTTAAGGAGGGATTTTTGTATCAATTAATTAATGATTACTATCATGTTTCTTCATAAGTTTGCTATAAACGTACAGATGGAGTTAAATACGAAGTGTTCATGTCACTCATAAACACTTCATTTTGCTTAGAAACAATCTCAAGAAGGTGTGTAAGAAAATGTTTACATAATGTACATAGATATGCATCAATCATTCTGTTTCTTTCGAGGGATTATGGCACATCTTGTGTTTTGACATGAGTTTTTTCTACACATATTTTGGTTAAACATTCCTTAATTACTTATACTAAATCCATACTTAAATTTCAAGTCTAATAACGATGATCAACAGCATTTTTGATCACGGTTTTAAATGCTGTGTTCATGATTTCATTTATTCTCAAAAATACAGACATCGGAAATTTAGCTCAATAAGTTTATTTTTGTGACCAGAGCATCATTTGTACTAAATTGTGATTTTCTTCTAATAACGTCAAATTAAACTAAAATTGTAAGATAATAAAGCAAGTTCCATTAAAAAAGTATACAACTTTTTGTAGATAAATTTCTTGAAATTTTATAACAAGATATGAACATTTCCGTACCTCTTTTTATATTTGAGAAAATTCACATTTAAATGCTGAATAATTAAGAAGAAAAAATGATTCATCTCTTTAGAGCTTAATATCTTTTTTATTTTTGACGATAAAAATAATTAATTTGTAGTGAATGTAAGAAAAATTATAATACATCTGAAATACATAAAAGAAACACATTCAAAAATCACTTCATAAACTTATTGAGGTAAATTTTCAATTTTTTCAATTTTGAGCATAAAAGGAATCATGAACAAAGTTTTCAAAGCCCTTTGATAATAATAATAAAGAAAGAAAGAAACTTTGTCGATTTTTGTAATCATCAAAACTTTTTATCAGACATATTATGACATCAACTACATTTTTCTTATCCATGGCACATTAATAGCTATAAAATAATTGAAAATGAAGTCAATTTATAGAGTTGTATTGAACCTTAGTATGGGATTTAAAATGAATTCCGTTCCACGAGCCAAGGAGTCTTTCTTATCAGTCTTTGAATTGCATCCCAATTTTTTTTAAAGAACCCTTTACAAGGAATCATTTTAAATAAAATTAGAGTAAAATGCATAACTCTGCTAATTGAATGGCTTTTGTATTGTTCCATGGGACAACTTTTGCATTTGATTTGAACGTGCCCTTCAGATTTGTGACGGGTCCTATAGGAATGCCAAAATTTTGAAATTTTAAGACCAAAACATTCATAATAATATATTTAATTTATGTGTTCCCATTAATACCACAGATGTGAACCCAAACAATAGGCTGCAAATTCTTAGACAATAGTTTATAATAATTAAAAGACTTAATCAATATCTATTTAAAAAAAAAAAACATTCACTCATTGATTTCACCAAGATTTAAACAAAATTTGAATTGAAACATGTATATTATCTCATTTTCAAATTTAAACATTTAAGAGAATTATATTTCAATGGTTGAATACTAAAATTGGATTTATGATTATATAAATTACATAAAAAAAAATAAAAATACTTTATCATTTTGAAATGAATAATTTTTGAAGAAAGATCCTAACTCATGCTCTTTCAACTAATTAATTAACTATATTTTATCATTATTCTGAAACATTTATGATATCAGATGTTTTTTCATGAATAAATAATAAATTTTGTTATGTTGATCCCAAATATGTTGGTTCAGTCAGATTCAACATAGTACAATAAATGATCGGTCGTCCTAAATATTGATCCTTTATCATCAAAATTGAATCAATTTTTGATTGCAATCATGAAAAAAAACCAAATTTATTATTACCGTAAATTTTCGAGTATAGTCCACATTTTTTTCCGGAAATTTTAAGGTCAAAATCCCTGGTGCATACTATACATGTACTATACATGAGGTTTAGGTTTTTCCCCAAAAAAACTCCTATACTTGCCCTGCGGACTATACAATGGGGCGGACTATACTCGAAGATTTACGGTACATTCTTCATCTTATTTTTTGAAAGAATGAAGCAGATACAAACAATATCTAACTGGTATCAAATGCAGTTCTCAATCCTGAATTAGCACTCACTCAATATTAGGAATAAATAATACGTTTCAAAAATGTCTACTTGGCAAATTCCTTACCAAGTTTAAATCCATCCGTAGAAATTTCTCATTCGGAAGGCCACGCAAAGCCTTGGGATGGCAGAACAAAGCAATACTAGCTAGTGACCATGAGATGTTCTCTTTTTGTATCCATAATTAACTATATGTATAGCCAGAGACTAGCTGGGGCAGGGCTGTCAAACTCATTTCATATCATGGTCTAAATACGACCCCTAGGTAAACGTCGTGGGCCGGACCATGAAAATTATAGCATACTTAGCTATAAATAACCAAAATATCATGTCTTCCCTTTGTTTTGAACTAAAGAAGAACAAAGACATTGTTAAATTTAATTAAAAATTTATTGAACAACACTTTTACAAAACATTTCACAAAATTGCACAAACTTTAAGTAACTCGTATCGAACATTATAATACTGAACTTTAGATGAGATTACATCAGACTTATAAAGAAAGACTATCATGTGTTCCTAGCGTGAATTACATTGGATTAAAAAATTTAATCAATGTCTTTTATGTATTTTTTCCACTTTCAAATTATTTTGTAGGCCTGGGGCCGTATGTTTGACATCCTTGAGCTAGGGACTAAATAGCTTCTTACTTGGATCATATAACTCTATGATATGTTTTAATACATAAGACTCATTTTTGCAATGCATTTAGAGCCCGTTTTACCAATAATTAAGCACCTACCTAATATATATATTCATATTAATTATCAATCAAAAATAATTAGTTAGGAAAATTGAATGTGTCTACAGTTGTATTTTAATATACGAGTATAATTCGTAAAAAAAACACCCATCAAAAACATATTTGCAAATCAATTTGTTCCATGTCACCCTAATTTTTGTTTAAATTGTAATGAGTTTATTTTAATAGTATTGAATGCTGCCTGGACTATCTGTGTGTACCTACAAAATATGATTCTACTTACATAAATCAAGGTTTGTATCTCATAAAACTCTAATGTTGTGTCATTTGTATCTACTGTACGAATTAGCTACGTATGTTTACATACATATATATATAAAACTACATAGTGTGATAAAAACATGATATACGATCCTCAAAGTCCTCAAAGTAGCTTATTGATTTAATGGGCAAATAAATAGCAATACGTAATGGTAATTTCGAAGACTAAAACGAAATTAAATGATCAATTTGTAATTAATAAAATTTGATATAGTATTGGAAGAATCCAGTCCTTTTTTCTAAAATGTTCGTTTTCTTCTTTTCGGATCCTTATTGTATATATATATCTATTTATATCTACATAAATTATTTTATGCAACATTTCATCGAATGGTGTCATAGTGCCCACATAAAAATCCTTCTCAGAAGAAAAGAAAGAAATATTTACTCAAGTGGAGTGAAATAACTTTATTTTGATTCTTACAATCTGTGTTAAATAATCTTAAATGTACATGTATTATAACGAGCTGTTATGTAATAATTATCACATCAATTAGATGATTATTATAAGCGTACCTACATACATTTGTACAATATACATATATGCACATTGATGTAATATTTGTGTGTGTTCTATTCTCAGGTACCATGACAAAAAAAAAACTCTAATAATAATGAGTGGAGTAGATGCAAGGGAAACAAAAAGAGGTTGGTTAAACGCACATTCATAAATGACATGCATTAAATATTAGTTCTAAATGAGGGACTCTAAGGCTTTGTGAATACATAATATGTTAGTCTAAGGGGTCCGTACTTCATCGTGCACATGTACAAATAAATCATTACAATATATCAATATTAAATTGAACAAATGAAAAGAACATGAGTTATTATTTGTAATTAAAATTATAACTTTTTTTTTAAATTACGGAAGATTAGTCAACAAAACCTCCTTCATCAACCTCCTTTGACGATGATAACCTTTTTTTCTTCACTAATTTAAAATATTAGTCATTTTTTACACGTTCAATGGAAGTTTCGATTCTTTGAGTTCATGTTGCAAGTTTGTTTGTTTGTCACATTGAGTCCGAATTAAGTCAAAAGTCATAGTTTTATGAGACGTCTGGTCGAGTTGAGTCCAAGCTCTGATGTTCAAATTCAATGATATAAAAATATAAATGGCCCTTGAATTATTCAAATACTTCGATATAATTAAAGTTTGTGGAGCTTTCAAAGCTGAGTTCGAGTCGAGTCTAAATTTGGAGTTTAATGTGACCTCCATGAGTCCAAGCTTCCAATTCAGTAATTGAATAACATACTATACCAAATCCTGCTATTTAAATTATTATAATATAAATAAAGCGCTTTAACTGACAATTCAGTTGACTTAATCAACTGAAAGTGACACTTTGTTGGGGTATGGTTGTTGATATATTTATTAAGCAAAATTGAGAAACTTTCAAGCAAAACTCTTTAGGAAACTTCGATTAGTGGCTTTAAAATTGTAAATATTAAACTGTTATATGTGTGTAGACCGATTTGTTGTCAAAGAAAAATACCAGTATTTTAGTCATATTCAATTTTCGATTGATTTTTAACTTATTTCTAGAGCATTCTGAGGTCTTGGATATGATAAAGAGAGATAAACGACCAAAAAAAAAAAAAAGAAAAAAAGACATATTCTGGATAAATAATCCACGATGTGTCTGAATCAAAATGAAGAAATGTCTTCTTATTCCTCTAAAACTTGCACATATGTGTCTTTTCAAAGATGGCTGACTTCCAAAATGATGACGTCGTCTCAATAAGTTTTATATAATGATCTATGTATAATTCATTTGGATTTTCGTAGCATTTCAAAAGATAAAAAACAAATCATCATTTAAACGAGTTACATGTATGTTTCATTTCATTTTTTGCCCCTTACTTTTTGATTCGATTTACTTTGTAAGTATTTGTATGTATGTAGACGTCCCTTTTTGTATAACTGTTATTTTTTATTCCATGAATTATGAAATGTCATTGCTCATATTAATATGGACAGCATTAACTGTAAAAAAAAAAAAAAAAAAGTAAAGAAAATTATTATCCACGTCATTGACGATGATGATATTGTCAAAAGCAAATACTTGTTTCCATGTCTATGAGAGGTCATCATCCTTTCATCATCAATGACCCTCTAATTTATCTGTACTATATAGGTTCATTCATTAACTTAATTGATTTGTTACATAGTTGCTTGCACATACATACATTTAATTAACAATACATAGAGCAAATGATTAATTACCATGCAAATAGCATAATTAAAGAGGGAATGACGTCAGAAGGGGTGTGTGTGTGTTTACTCCTTGAACAAGTTCATAACTGTACATCCCCATAGTACACTATGTTGTACTAATAATACTTATGCACATAAAAATTATTGTGAGTAAAAACTTGTTAAATAAAGTTACGTTGTATCTCCACGAAAAAAAAAGTTTTTAATTATGAAAAAAAGAAGAAGAGAGGACTATATTATATGTTATTTGGAGCAATATGTTTTCAATGGCTTGTAATAATAATAATAAGGATAAAGATGTTCGTGGTCCACAAAGAAGAAATAGAGTAATAAATCATGTATCCCATTTTCTACTCAATAGATTATATTGCCTAATGAAAAAATTATTAATACATACATACACCCAAATATATATAACGTTAATGTACCTACATATATATGTATATATTCTAAGCAATGTTTGGACTCTTAAAATCCACAAAATGATTCACTTTTCAAAAGAGGGATCTTCGTGGTATCAAAAATGACTTGATTAATTAATTATTATTGTTATTGAAGAAAGTTAACATTGAAATAAAATATAAAATAAGCTTGCAATGATATGGTAATTACGTCACTCTTCTCAATTGTTGTTTCTTCTTGTTTCTTTTTCCTTCAATTCTAGGAGTATTCTTTTGTGATGAGGACACATATTATGTATAGAAGGTAATTCAAGGATAAATAGCAATATCTATCCTAAAAAGTAGGAAATTTTAATGCTCAAAGTAGAGCATTAAGTGAAAAATGTATGTAAACTGTTAATTTGCCGACTCTGCCTTTTATTAGCGCCTTAAAGAGTTGTAGTTCATGAGCAATGACACATTGACTAACTACCAACTGATTTCGAGTCTCTTAACTCCTTCTTCATAGGAAAGGTTGAGGGCTCACAGTGTTGATCTCATTGGGAGTCCTAATCATTAATACTGTAGAAGTACAACTTCCGTGCCTGTTTACATGAGCTCAAAAATATGACGTGGAAATTCTACTCACTACTTCTTTTTTATTTTGAATATATCTGAAACATGATTAGTTTGAAGTCTTAAGGAAGTATAATTTGTTATTATTTTAATTAAAATATGAGAATAATACTTCTAATAACTATAGAGTATTCATTATTTTAATCAAATTTTGAGTACTAATCAGGAGTCATCACTTTTGTAGAGTTGTGTGTGGTTGTGATATATATATATATATATATATATATATATATATATATATATATATATATATATATATAAATATATATAAAACAACAGTTTACCCTATATTAGGTACATAAATAGCTACGAGCCTAACATTAAAAAAAAAAAAAAAAAAAGAAGGAAAAAGAAAAGACTGACTTATAAGGGTTTTAAATTAATTAAATTTTGATTAAAAATTGTAAAACATATCTTCTAGAAAATACACTATCACAGCAATCAAAAATCTGCATATTTTATACGGACTGAAACGTTTTAGGAGCATACTAAAAAGTATGCCTATTGATTAAAAATTGGGGTAAGGATAATCCCAGATCACTAATGACGGATACCTTACAAAGACGTGCCTCATTTAACAAAATATTCCATATGGACCCTATAATCACAACAACAAGAGGAAAAAAGTTAAGACCTTCATTCTTATTAATCGGATTTGTTCAATTAAAAAGAAAGGAACATCATGGCACCCTTACTTTTCATGAAGAATGTTATTAATTGGCCCTTGGAGACGTATCTCTATATATATACCATATATATATATATATATATATATATGTGTGTAAATGCATTTAAAACCCATTTTAATTTGTGAGCCAGGTATAGATAGATAGGTAACTCATCTCTTTCATACAATATCAGGTTCTAACTCCATAGTCAAAACACACTTTGATCGTCGAGAAGAGTTCAAAACCTGCAATAAATGAAATGCAATCGACTCAATAACTTTCTTCATCATTTATTCCTCGGTGAGACAGTCGAGTCTCATAGATAATTACATACATAGATGCATGCAAAATCCATTTCTCTTTGTAGAACAGAGGGAGTCTCATTTTTTTAGGTCTGATGATATAAGCAGGAGATTTAAACTCTGTATTTGAAGAATCAAGTATGTATAATATATATTTTTTTTTTTAAGTTTTAATCTTACAAAAACGCATGTGTTTTTGCAATGTTGGAGAAACCAATCTGTCTACCTTTATTCCGCCCAATCTTCTATTAAGCAACTATCGAACTTTATACATAGTTAAATTAAAATTTGTTAAAAAAATGACCGTTTTTGTTGCAATTTTTGAACAAAAATTCATTAAAGAAAATAAATTAAGAAGTATCTAGGGAAATCCGCGAATCTTCATAAAAATGAAAGTTACTGCATCAATTCCATCTCAATAATATGTACAAAATCCTTTGGGGTTAAGCAATGTCTACGTTTTTGTTTTTGTTTTCATATGCTAAATGGATTTATTTGATGCATGAATATTTGATCGTGCAATTGAAAAAATAAAAGCCACGAAGGGTCAAGTTCGGCAGTTTGTTGGATATGCAAAAAAAAAAAAAAAAAATTCAGATAGAAAAGAGCCAAGGGTTGTATGCTTAGCATCAAAATAATTGAATTATAAATCATTTTAATAATAATAATTTGTCAAAGATGGTCATCGGTTATTACCATGTAATATTCTCATCAATTTAATGGTATATCAATTTGAGTACATTTATACAAAATCAAATGCAATAACAAACATTAGTATTACACAACATTCTAACAAGTTTTTAAGTGAGTCATTTTATCATGTTAAATATGCTATAAGACTAAAAAGACAATCAAATCAAGTAACATAATGTTTTCAATTTTGTACGTTACATATCCTCAAGGAAAAATATCATTTCCGCTTAACTAATTCTAATAACTAGTGCCTTAAACAGAGATGCCTTCATGTGAATTCGTCACATTTATATACATATACCTAGAAATACAAAGTTAAGCATTTATAGATCTTTGCTCAACATTTTAAAAGTAGTTTGAGTTTTTTTTTGTAAGGATTCCCAAAAGTTCACATGAACTCTCAGGGGAAAAAACATATTTTATAGTTGTATATTTTTAGAATTCTATGAGTGTATAAGTGAATTTCTGATGGCCATAGAAAGATAAAGTATTAACCTATTCCATGTACTGAAATGATCTTCTATATACAATTTCTATAGTCAAATTACAATTTAGCAACATGTAACAACATATTAAGTTGAATGTGAAAATATAGAATCTTTTTATAAAATAATTTGAATATCTATAGAACTAACTTTAATTACACAATTGAGCAATACAAAAATCTTTAAATCTGCCATTTCTGCCTAAAACTAATATAATCCAAAAAAAAAAGTATTTAAAATATTGTTGACCTGTGCTATTAAATCCTTTTCCATGCTTGTCGACAATTATCAAGCAGCAGGGACATTAACTAAAAAGTTTTTTAAGACATAGTATATAGCATTTTGAAAGAAATGGGGAACTAGAAAATTTATGTACTCATGTATCGACTCCAATAAAAAACAAATCACTCAATACATTGTGAAGCACAAATATTAAAAAATTAGTTCAATCCCACGACTTTAGTGAATCTCTCAACCTATCTATCAAAAAACTATAAAAGTACACAACCACATACAACTCGAAGTTAGTTTGTGGTTAGCCAATAACATTCCTCCCTTCATCTGTTGGACTATTCTTCATATACTAGTAAGAACATTCATTACTAAACATAATTTAGTTTGAGTTGAACAGAACAATATTCAGAACACTAATAAATGATCGATAAGAAATGACACATCGACAGCTGATTAGACAATAAATATAATAGGAAACTTACATGTTTTCAGGCCAATATGATTGTGTTTTGTTTACTCTTGAATTTTCAGCAAAAAACTTGCCTTGCATTTGCGTTATGAACATGATTGGTTGAACTTTGAGTAAGTTTTAAGAGTAAATTGTTTTACAATCAACTAATTTTGAACCATTTTTTTATTTTCCTTTTTGGTATATAGATTTAGAGATACACTAAAAACATTAAAAAATAGCCAGTGGTCTGGTCAGTACCCAACACGAAAGAAATATCGTGGGTGGCTCGATGATACTAAGAAATAGAGGATTGAAAAGACAGAAACACATTCACCATCACCACCACGAAGCATAAATTGAATAATGAAATGTATAAATTTACCCATTTCATTATTTATAAGTAAATACATTTTTCTTTTCTCAAAATACATACATACATACATACATATATTACGGGTTTTATTTATGAATTCCATAATGATTTATGGTTTTTACTTTTCTCCAACTTCACTTACAAAGGCAAAAACTTAAATATTTGTTAGAATCTGTTAATATTTTATGTATATATAGGTATGTCATAATGATGATGGATGTATCTCACAAATGGAAATTACTTTATGGTTTTATCCCGGAGGGGGGGGGGGAACGAAGACTCGAAAGCTACGGCTTGAGAATTTTTAATAAATTTCTTCAGAACTGTTTAAAAAAAATCTCCCTAGATGATATAAAGTTCTTATCAAACTATCTTCTATGAGTAAAAACTCAATCCGAGCTTGATTATTATTCTTACTTCATCATATTTGCTGTAGCAAATCCCATGGTCCATAGTAAATATATTATTCAATCTCTTCCGGGCCTACCTTTCTTTGTAAGCTATAGGTAGCCTATGCACAAGTAAGGACTTATATCATTTTTTTCTCCAATGGTGAAATAATGTTTTCTTTAAAATATTTATGTAAATTGAGTCATTTCCTTCCTTCCTTGGGATAAAAAACAAGAACAAAAAACATTAACAAATAAAAATTAGCTGACTAGGAAATCTGTGGATACAGCACATAGTGATCTTTATTGACAATATCTTTAAATCCTTTATCCATAAAGGAAAAAGTTTAAAATTATGTGATAGTTATTCTCGAGAACTTACTTACTTATGGACTTTTTTCCTTCATTTTGGCTCCTCTATCCTGGAGATTTAATGGACAAAACCAACAAAAAAACCACTACAACTGATTTTGTCTTTTTCCTTGTTAACAAGAGGGGCCACAAAGGGAGAAAAAAGTCCAAGAAGGAATTCAGTTTATGCTGACACAATTTAACAAGGTTTAAATAGAGTTTATCTGATCAAAAATACGAATGACATAATTGGTACAATAAACCATGGTATGTACCATATCATTTCGAGTCTTTTAAATTTCCAGATGGTTGAGAGATTGCATCTACGTGACTTTGTTGATTTATCAAAGATATTTTGTGTGAAGCTTTTGTTACTTCTCTACATATGATAATCTCTTTTCTGTCTACTTTAACGTTCTAATATAGGATCATCATTCCCTATATTTTGATTTTCAACACAAGAGTTTCCACCATTTCAAAAATAATAGGTTTTGTGTAAAGTTTAAGAACTTAAACTTTACTCATTATTGTTATAAATAGAATATTGACTCGAATTGGGTTTTGACAATAATAAATCGACACACAATTTGAGTCGAGTCAAAAAATGAACAACTCAAGTCGACAAAACACTTCTTGATTGGTAAGTCGCGTAATAAAAATATTTCTAAATCACACAACTCTTTGTGATTTCTTTAGGTATTAAATAATCTTTTGGATAATGGACGTAACACAAAGCTATAATCCGATTTTTTCAATAACAATTACATTCTATGCTTACCTAATATCGACATTAGTATTGAGCGTAACTAATTGATAAATTACTCTCTAAAAATTATGGATGTTTGTGAGCATTTATCAAGCAAATGATTCAATTATTTATTTGTATATACTTGTAGCATTAAACTGAAATAATGTCTTTGATGGACTTACATATACATATATATGTATATATTTCCTAATTGCTTTAATCATTGCTTGTTTGTAAAATCAAAATCATCATTAAGTTGCGAAATAGAATGATCAAGTCTATAGATTATACATATACGCATATAAATATTTACGCCTCTTTCTTATTAGTATTTTTTTTTAAATTCAGCAAATCCCAGCAAATCATATTTGCTGCTTCTTTTGCTCACTTTTATAATAAGACGAAGTAAAAACTGATTGGGCTATAGTCATGAAATTTGATTTGCTGATTTTGAATCAAAATTCAAATTATGCGGTTGGATTTGCGTAGTTCAATCCACCGATATTTGTTTATAGTTCACACCTGCTATTTACTTTTGAATGTTTGTCATGGAACTGAGCTAAAATTACCTGCCAACTTAATCAATTAGGATGTATTAATGGATAAGTCATGAGTACATTACATGATTGATTAGTATGTATGCATTACAGTATCAACACACGATAGGTATCTTGTGGTTTATATACAACTCAGTATTCATATATCATAATATATGAATCCTTGAATTAACACCATGCATTGATTATATCGTTCCAAGAAAGTAATTTTTGAAAATGATTATTAATTGAACCAATAAAAATATTGCAATTGTATAGGTAATAATTAATCATTGATCCATAAAATATATAGAGGCCATCCATTCCACGTTCCGTGAGCCATTCTCCCTTTAAAAACGTTAATTTATAGATACACTTTGATTTTAGTACATATAATTGATATATCCTTACATTTCTTAAATAAAAAATAAGTTCAATCACTAATAATTAATACGATCCAATTATGAAGTTTTATTACTCATGGTAACTGTAAAATTAGAAGTCGGAATATTTTTCTATTCAGATCACGCAACCTACCTTTATTAACCTTATATTATGTGGTTTATTTAAATTCATTTTAATGACATTAAAAGTACGAATAAGTTGATTACTACAATAATCATGCTATCAAATATACTTATTTGCTACTATAAGAATAAACATATTATGCTCCCCTAAAACGTGTACGCATTTGATATGGTGAAGAATTATGAAAGCATAAAGTAAATTAATCTATAAAGTGCACTTTGTGTGAAGGGGAGGGGATTTCTTGACATAAAGACAAGAACCATACTCTTGACTACTATAAGATATGTTTGTTTAAATGAATGTAGATATAAATGCATCAAGAACGAAGATAAAGACGTCATATCTAGTTTTGTTTGTCCTCTCTAAAGAAGCATTAAACCTGACACTAAAATATTGTATATGATTCATTTCATAATATTAAGATGCAATAAAGTCATATTTGTAAAATAATTTAAACGAAAGAAAAGGAAATACAACATCAATCCGTACTTTACTTAAATTATAAAAAAATCATGAAGTGAACTTCTGTTTGAGTGCGAAGTCATGCAGATGGAACACGTTTCCTTAATTCAAAGAATATATTATAAGTAATTGTTACAGAAATTGTCTTTTTCTTCATGTGAAAATTGCTATATACTATTGTGTACGGACTAGGTACATTACCTACTAATGACAATCACCTGATTTGCCTATCTCCTTCTTTATAGAGAAACCAGATCAGTTCCTCCCTTTAAAAAACTTTTAAAATTCTGCAAAAGTCTATTCCAAAAAGGATTCCATTTGCACCCTTAATTAGAGCAATCATACCTATGATTCGCCTTTTTCTCATAACAAAGGATTCTCTTCAACCTGGAGGACACTGACTCATCCAAATACTCAAACCCTGGATCCCATTTCAAATCCATTCTCCTTCTGATGGATATGCCATCTGGTGAGTCAATAATACTCAATTTCTTACTTAATTTATTACCCCTCAAAGTTGAGAAATCTACCAAATGTGAGATGTTATCTAGTCTTAATAAAATTAAAAGAATTTCCATGAGTTGGATGTCTCAAACTTTGGATTGGTATTAAGAAATTTATAATCAGTTTCCTTCTTATAAAATAAATTCCATGGTTCGCATTGGAAAACAAAATTATCTCAATTCTCTCAAATATATATAGATGTTTTTAAAAAAACTTCACAAGAGTTCAATGTCAGGAAAGAAACACTCATTTTGATGAAATTCGTATTGATGATTTTATTGTGACGATTCTGAATTTTTTAGTGAAACAGTATTTCCCATACTGACCATTATCGTAACTGGTGATTTTAATATCAAATTAAAACCTTGCAAGGACTCTTCAACATTGGTTAGACTCAATCCTCCTGGAAACAAATTTTCTATCCTTTTCTTTGATACTGGAGACTTCATTTTTTAGTTAGTTAGATAATATAACGAATGACTTTTCCTTCATTATATTACTTATATGCATATATATATATATATATATATATATATAACAAATAAGAAAATTTAAAAATTATAATTTGTAGAAAATGAAAATAGAAATAAATAAATATTCAATTTATAAAAAATGATCAGTCATTAAGAGGCTTTCAAGCTCTTCAGATCTCTTTCCTCTGAATGGAGGGTGAGTTATTGAAGACTTTTTCTTCAGATGCTCTCTTTATAAGAGGTCTCTTAATAGACTCCAATTTAATTCAATTTTTTTTTCTGGGCCTTCCTCACTTCACTTTGCGAGTGAAGGAGGTGAGCTCCTTAATTCATTCCTTGATTTTTATTAAAGTTTATTTTATTGTCTGAAAATTTGTTTTCTATTGGCCCTTCCATTCGGAGATTTGGATCTTGAGAGTGAGAGACACCTTTTTAATTGGCGACAAAAGAATAAAATAAAGTTATGAAAGGTCTTGGCCTTGTCAAACCGTTGTGTTTGGGGTTCACAACTCAATACGTCCCCCTTTTTATTCGATAAAGCTATTATTTTGTGTGTTGTTCTCATTCGAAGGTTAGAATTCTCATGAATGTGAGTTGGCTCAAGAAGTCCTCTCTTCTCGTTTTTTTTTTTTGGCATTTGATTTCATTGTAATGAAATCTTTTTGGTTTCACATTTTTAATTATAATAATAAATTCATTTACAAGCAAATTTAAATTCATCAACACTCATACTCCAAAAATCTACCTAAAATACAAATTGTTATCAATTTATTAAATAGTGTTGTTATGTTCTATACAAATGAACTAAAGTCATTGTCTTTTAAATGATATCTTTATATATTATTCTGAGTATTGATATGAATGGATCATTTTGATATTATGTGTAGTTTTTATGTCACTACATAAACTAGCCTTTTTGTTTTGAATTGAAATTAGAAGCACTTATTTAATTTACTTTTATCAAAGATATTGAATGATAGAGACTAATATCTTTGATTTTCTTATTTCTTTGGCGTGTACATAGATTATAATTTGTACCCGTCGCCACAAAATTTTATAAGCCATTTTTCTAACTCCATCTAAACCAAGGCTAGATTATCGCAGCGAAGAACAATTATTTTAATACAACTTCAATACATATGTATGGTACATACATAAGAAATATAGTTTGATTTCTATTGAAATATGACAGTAGTTGCATGAAAAAGATTAGAGTTTTCAAATAAGCAAAAGTTAATTTTGAATTAAGGGAAATTGTCTTGAGATATTTGGTACCTTAAACATTATATCTGTAGGGAGATATATATTTGGAGACTAGGTCAATAAAATGAAACTAAAGTATACGAGTGGAAGTGATTATTAGGAAAATATCATGCTGTTATATTCGGTTTAAGACAGTAATAGGTCTTATTTCTAGTATAAAACCCTTTTCAGATAACTTTCATGGAATCTTTGTGCATCGAATTACAATTACTACAAATTTGAAACCTTTTAATTCAATGCTTCAGTTCCAAATGACACATACAAATCTTACATAGCTACAAACTTTAACAGTTCACTCTTTGGTCAAATTGAAAAGAGCACTTGAAGTCACAAATAACTCAGAATTCAAAGTATTACTTCGAAATTAAATGATTTGAATTATTAATATCAACGATACGTGCCCTATATCATGTTATCTGTATTTGTTAAACTTTTCCCATATAAAGAGATTGAAAAAAAAAGAACAAATAGAAATTGGTCGTATGCCTATTTTGTATCATTCTCTACACCTGATATAGTTAGTGGTTTAAGAAAATGAGCAAAAAAGGGCTCATTTGAGGAAGAAAACAAAAAAGGGTCACAGGGTTCAATCAAAGGGGCATATTTATTTATAAAACTTTACTTTATCAAACCGAGGAGGATTATACATTCTCCATTTTCCTCCACAACTCTTCCACGACTGTGCTGGACTATTTTTTATTTAATAGTAAGAGTTTTTTCACTGCTTAACAAGGCTAAATTTGAGTAATACAAATCAAAGCTCACAGTACTAATAAGTGGAACGAATATGGTCAAATTAACAGCCGATAAAAACACAATATTTATTTTCAAAATCCTAAGAACGTCACATACTTAATGTCTCCCTCGTCCCTGATTTTTGTACCAATGTAAAATAATTGGCAATCATGTCATGGTCCAATCAGAAACAACTACTACTATTTTAAAAGAGGTTGATAAACTTTTGATGAAGTTGTACGCTCATGAAACAGTGCCTCGTCTTTAAGACGAGTAACTCATTATTGGGCCTATATTTACTAATTAACTTTCCCATATTTTTCTGGGATCATTAGTAACCTTGGTTTTTTGATAAAGATAGAAAAAAAATGGCGTACTTTCTTATTTACTGCATGTATTTATACCTCCTTTAATGTAACTCCTTAAAATATCTAAATTTTTTCGTATTTTTTATCGACACTCCTTGTGTTTTTTCTTGATTGTTCATTATTCCGACTCACTCCAATCGGGGTTTTGTAGAAAAGAAAAAAAAAGTACTGCAAGATGGTTGTTATTAGATGTTGAATTTAAAAAGAAGGAGAAAAAGAGGAAGGAATAAGTTTACAATACACAAAGGACTCAATGCCACAAAACCTCATAATAAATTAAGATTAAACTTTTTAAAATCAGATTAAATATTCATGGGTTCATCAAATTCTACTTCCATTTTCTACGTAAATAAAGGTTAAAGGATCAAACTTAAAATAATCTTCATTTTTTTCATCATTAATTTACAGGGCATTGGTACACATATAACATGTACTGATCTGGAATATTTTTTTATATACAAAAAATTACTTGGAAATATAATCAACACAAATTGCTTTTTGCGTTTGAAATGATAAATCAACCCCAAGGAACCTTCGTCATAAGGATTTGAATAAAAAGTAACAAAGGGTTAATAAAATTATTATCCTTCATGACTGTTTATGAATATGGTTAAGAAATACACAATAATATTCAATGTATATATCAGGGTTTCCGCAAGACAAAATAACTACCGGACAACGTGACCGGCATGTCTTTAATTTATCGAGCAAATTTTAGAAATTTCCGTCACATAACATTTGAATTTAATAAGTTTAAAATGTTAATGAAATGATATGAGGGCAAGTCAGCGTACAGTTTAATGTTTTTTATTGATCATTTCAGCCTATTTTCTACGTCTTTTTTGCTGCAATGAAATCTGCAGCAAAGGTAATATAGTATATATCAAACTATAGCCTCTAATGGGTTAATAGGATGAACTGACACGTGGAAATTGCTTTCTTTAATGCAAATTTAATTGTGCTTAAAAGGATAATTTCTCCAGACAAAATGACCCAAGGGATTACAAAAACAATAGCAGATTTTAAGTCTCGTACATTTTATTTAAAGGAAACACGGGTCATATCCATATGTAGAAAAAATTTATTTTTTAAATATATACGGAAAATCATAGGCTTATAAGTTACAATATATTTATGTATTTATACAGAGCTAACCAAATTATAATACATACATATATACAATATATATACATTCTATTCCCTTGATAAGACGATAAAATATACCCATTAATTTTTTTTTTTTTTTTACTTTTTTGCATTTGTATCTTTGTTGCTCCCAAATGAGGTATGAAAATGCATACTCTGTTTCTTTGCGTGAATGGGAAATGAGAGAAAACAGGCTGTCTACAACATAACATACAATGCAATTTATAGGCCATAACACTACCTTCATATCTATGTATGTACTTATACGGAGAATGTACTTAATATATGTAGAGAAGCAGCAGAACAGGAAAAATAAAATGAGGCTAAACATTAAGAATTGCGAGTTAATTAAAACTCAAGTTATATTCTTAATACATTTCCACACGCAGTTGATAAATAATAATAATTATTATTATTATTGAAGAAGGTTCAATGAATATGCTCTAAAGTAAAATGTACAATCAACCATTTGCATTCTTTTAAATAATATATAATTATTATTGATGAATGAGGGTAATGAGATCCTAATTAAGTCATCCATACACAAAGAGAAATAAAAAAATAAAAAAAAAATGTTTGTGTTCTAATGTGAGAAACATAAATAGTCTATGGACTTGGACACACAAAAAGTTTGTTTTTTGTGATATATAGTTTATATGTTGTTGTATTGTTTTAATTCTTTGATTATTTTTGCAATTGGAGTGGATAAGGAAAATTTTGAGGATCAAAGAACGAATGTACACCATAACAGTCCTAAAAAGTTTATATACAGGGTGATCAACCCAAGTGTAGACATATTTTGATTTAAAAAAATAATTTTTTTTTTGCAGGCATATAGATATACATATATAGACTAAAGTATGATTTTTGATTTGTGGGATAAAATCTTTACATTTATCTTATAATAAGCACAATAATTGGAACCATTAAAGAATTGTAGCAAGCAGGAAAGACCCCCAGTGAAATATGAACACAATTTAAAGGTTCGTATTAGCAGATTTGGTATTTATATAGCTCTAAAACGCTTGAAGGAGACAAGGTTGACCCTCTTAAGGTACGAAGTACATAAAATTGTAAAGTAAGAACGACAAAACTGATAAAAACACACGAGAAAAAATCAGAAGAAATCCCATGAGAGGCATGAGGAAACTGGCTTTAGACGCCCAAGTAGGTTATGGAACAATGCAAAAGGTGCTAAAAAATGATTTTAACCTAACACTACAGAAGAAAACTAAAGTCCAGTTACTCTCACAAGACTAAGCTATTGGAGAGAGGAAAACTTCTTTTGGAGAAACTTTGAGATGACACACAACCACCAGTACTGTGGACAAATGAAAAATTATTCACTGTTCAGGCCGTACATAATCATCAAAATGATCGGATTTATACAGCAAATAAGGAAAATATCCCATTGCAGGAAAGGCTGGTATTTTGGAGACAAAAAACAGCTTCCGTGAGGTTGAGAGCTGGGGTAACTTCAAGTGGAGAACAAACTCCTCTATTCTTCATTGAAGAACGAGTAAAGTTTATCAACACGTTCATTTGATGAACCTACGTCACACACAGCCAGTATTGTTCAAAATTGATGTAAGAAGAATATGGTGGGGTTTTGGCCAAAGGAATTATGGCCTCCTTTCTCTCCTGATTTAAACCAAATGGACCTTGCCACATGGATTATCTTAGAGAACATGGCTTGTTCTGCATATCACTCGAGTGTTAAAGCTCTGAAGAAAAAATTACTCACTTATTGTGAAGAAATATCCCCAGAAGCCATACGTGCATCATGGGGTCAAGTAGTCCATGACAGACATAAGCATTTGCTGAAGACAAAGGGAGGATATATTGAAAAATAAATTGTTGCCCCTTCGGAGAATGCCATGAATAGACATTAATGTAACTTTTGTAGACGTCTAATTTGATTGAAGGATTTACTATCCTTGTTTTTGACTCAACATCAATTTATATTGAAGAGTACTGAGGAAATAGTGAATTTCATCGAGCTTGTTCACGTCATATTATTGTTATTATTATTATTTCGAAGTTTTGTGTTTATAAATTGAAATCATGATACAAACCATGAAAAAAATGGGTTTCTATTTCAACCGTATTGTCAATTCACCCCCTTATCAAATCATTTAATGTCAATTATTTTTGTATAAGACCTTTGAAAAAATTTCAAAATATATTTTTTTTCAAATCTTTAAGTACCATAAAACAAGGTTTTTAAAAACTACAGCAAATTTGTCTTGACACTCTGTCTCTACATGTATAAAAGCATAAAAGAAGTTCCAAAGACAGCAAAATATCTAAGAAAATGTTGTTTTAGACAGAAGTCTAATATACATATATATACACATAATTTCAAACCAAATACATAATTATCCTGCCTATGCTTGTCACTCGGCTCACATACATAGAAAAAAAAAGTTTTGTTAAGCTACAGGCTCTTTTATAAGGAACCTAAGAGTCAAATGAACATTTTCTCTTGTCAAAAACTTGATATATTTATGAATAAGCATTCCATAAGTAATGCCGAGCATTTGATTGAACATATCTAATGTGATCACTCTGTTTTCAAACTGGGTCATAATCAACCTTTTTCTTATACATTTATATTGATTTTTCGAGAGATTTGCTTGAATGGTTATAGAATAATTTATTATTTATATTTTATTGATAAATTAATCAACTATTGGAGTATATCAATATAATATTTAAATCAAAAGGTTGCATATATGTGTATATATTATATATTGGAAGACAAAATTTCATACGTCATGAGAAAAAGTAATGAAGTCTGTGCTAGTAACGCATCTAAATATATGTACCTCAAAAGCAACACCTTGCAGTATCATGTGGGAGCATAATTGTGACCACTGTTCCTATTATAAATCATAGATTCTATATTTATTTACGAATAAACATTTGACAATTTATTATACATACCTAGACCTTCGCGACTTCCTTTTTGAGATAAACAAATATACATTGTATTCTCCAATCAGCTGTATTCATCAGTTGATACTCTTCTTTGACTTAAAAGTACTGACTATGTATACATATTATCACTTCTTAAGGGTATTCACAATTCTTCACTTGCTCAAGGGTACTATAGCATATTACATAACAAAGCTATACAAAAGTTTTATTTTCGAATGTCGAGGTAGGGAGTAAATAATAATGTCTCTCCACAACGAGCTTTTTTGTTCACTCGCAACCTTGATTCTTAAAAGGGAAAGGAAAAATTAAAACAAAACAACTGGTGGCTAGTTGGTATACTACACTATACATTGATCAATTCTACCAATGTACAAATCAATCCTGAATACTTGTTTACTATTCAATAATTCAAAAAAAAAAATCCTTGATTTAATATATTTTTTATATATCAAAATCATAAATAATACCCCTTATTGAGCTCATAACACGTAGAGTCAGCTGCTTTAAATCAGAAGAGTCAATTGATGAAAAAGAGCTGAAAGTAAAATACAGTGTATTTTTGTTTATCGCAAAAAGTTTGTAGTGTCCGTTAACAATTTAGTGTTTTTACGTGACATCATCATTGCTTTCATCAGCATCTGCTATAGTCTCTATTTTTTTAGTCATTTTAATTATTTGAAAGAACAAAAAAAAAAGTTGACATTAATTAAAATGAAAATGTTTAGTATAGCAAGTTTAAATACTTCAAATATAGTTTAAAAGAAAAAAAGAAATATTTTAAATAATTGATTTGGATGTAAGTAGTTAATCTTGTGAGGGTGGTTAAAGTTTGTCAAGGGTCAATTTGGGTGACTTAAGTAGAGTAAATCCTGATGGTGGTATCTTCTGTGGCAATTATCAAGTATATCTTGTGCCATTTGTACCTCTTCTTCCATGGACATCTTATCTTCGAGTTGGAGTCTTTGGCTGCTTGTTCAAGCTTGGTGGAAGTGAGGAGAAGTTTTGATGAGCTGAGTTGGCGACCACCGAGAATTACATTATACGTAACGCAAATACCATAATTTCTTCCTCTAAACTGATTCAATATGCTTCAATATACATACATACAAATCAAAACCTATACAAAATTTCACTAGAACATATTTTCATCACATCAGTGACGTCAACCCTGCCAAGACTAAGGTATCTCAAATTCAAGGAACGTAGCTGAAATACGAAAAAAAAAATTCCATTAATTTAATAAATTAAAATGTTTTTTGGAGAACAAATAACCCATCTGCTTTGACTTGTCATACACAATTGACCCCACTGCATCACATACATCCTCTTTCTGTACAATTGATAAACAATATCTATATAAATAAATAAATACTTAATTGCTCATAAAAAATACAATTATTTTCTACATCTAATTAGTTATCATTGCTAGTTAAAAACTTGCAAATAATAAGGAAGTTATTTTGAACCCTCTTGTTGAAAAAACTTTTGCAAAGTTTTTATTTTATTTTCCCTTATTGCTTTTTGAGCAAATGAGCACTGTAATATGTATTAATATATATAGGAATGTAAATAATATGCAAAATGCCGAGTGCGAGACTGTGTGGAGTTGGCTCTTCGAACAGGTCTTTTTGTTTTCCAAAGCTGTTACCATTTTTCCTTTATTACTGAGGGGAGAATCTTGCATGAAGGAATACATGCATTAAGTTTAATAAAGCAAATAAAATGTCCAACAAAAAGGGCTCAAGTCCTCGTATAATTATTGTAAGTTAAAATATATATTTTCCTGACATTAGTTTCAGTTAACTTTCTGCCTCTCATCTATGTTATTATTTATTGTTGTATATATAAAGAAGAATAGCAGCTTGTAGCTCAGTCAAACGTCATGACAGCTCAAGCTGCTTCCATCTCAACATTCATCAAATTGTCAGAGTTACCAGGTTGATTTTCTCTTTCTTTTTTTATTACAAGCCCGATTTGCATATTATTTACATTCCTAAATATATGTCTACATATTATTGTCTAATGCTCAAATGTGTCCACCCATTTTCAAATATATATATATATATATATTTGTACAGTTATGAGGGAACAAGAAAGAAAATATTTGAACAGGTGTCACAAGCCATCATCAAATATACTTATATATATATACAACATGTCATTTTTACTTAATTAATTTTTGTAATAGAATACGAATGATAACTTTGTACATTATTGACTTACACAAATAGAGTACTAGCTCTAAAGGGATTTTTAATTGAATTCCCTTGAACAAGAGAAGGTCATATTTCTCTCTATATATAAATATACTTATAAGTATATTTATATTTATAATTGAGCATCACTACTGAGATCATAAAAGTTTGGAAAGTATTTAGAAGATTTATGTTAAAATTACTCAGTAGAATAAATATGATTTATTATGCAAAAACATTATTCTTCTTCCCCCTCTTGCCTTACAGAGTCAAAACACACACCAATAAACTAAATCATAGTTAGAGAAAAGGCACTTGTAATTTATAGTTTATGTGAATAAAAATTGCATAAAAGATTCATTGTTTTCATAAGCAAAATAAAAAAAAAAGTTTAATATATACATAAATTAAAACAGTGGAAAAACTTTATATTGCACTTTATAAACAAATGAAAGTTATTCATACATGACTTTTGAAATGGTTTTTTTTGCTGAAAAATACCTTTTTTTTTGTTAAGTACATATATTTGGTAATGTAAAAAACTTGGTTCAATACTTTTTCAATTTCTCTTTCTTTTTTTTTTTCCTGATCCGATCTTAAGTGATTCTTTTTAAAGAGATCTAAGTCAATATTTCCGTGGAGGAATGTTATCAAGTCATTAACTGTAATTTAAATGCTCTCAAAACATGAATAAAAAATAGTATACATATGTTAAATAATTTCATCAGCCTCATTTCTGATTGCCTCGTGCAAATGTCATAAATCTATTACCATACTTTGTTCTGTGAATAATACAACTTTTATTTTAGTGAATGTTAAATTAGGAAAATCCAAAGTCAAATTTATTTTTCAAATTTATTTATGTTGTGTTGAGTAAAACATAGAATAACATGCCTATATTAAATTAACAAAGCTAATTAATTAATTTTTATTTCGAGCAACGAGTAATTCATTACTTTTTCTATGTAGTGCGTCCAACATTGATCTAGACCAAATTATTTTATGATGTCAATTTTGTTTACAGAATTGATCTAAATACCGAATCAAATCAGTACAAAAATGTTAATATGTGACAGGCAGATTTTCCATTTGACAAACAAACTGGTGCGAATATGTAAGTACATAAAACAAACTTTTGGTTGACCGTAATTTAAAATTTAAAAAAAAATAAAAAATTGCGCAATTATAGTCCTGTAAGTGCCGGAATACTGTAATTTTATGTAAAGTATGAACATGCATAAAACACTTCCATTCAAGTAAAATTATAAGTTGCACATTGTATTCAATTGAATATTTCATTACATTATTTCATTTCATGCATAAATAATTAATATATTATTTGCTAAATTAAATATTAATTAAATATTTGCATAAGGGATTATTGTTCTTGAAGAATGCCAGGGCATAACTAATATATAAATTGTTATACCTTCATTTTTTTTCTACTCATATATAAAACATATATACTTATGTAGCTTGAAATAAAGTGCATGAGAATTAGAAGATATCTGTAATAAAAATTATATGTATCTTATAAGAAGTAAAGACATAATTTATCCGTATAGTAAGCAGTAATATGCAGATTGAATTAAATTCAAAAAAATCTTTCATAAATGTATATAATCATAAATATTTCAATTGATACGAGTCATTTCATTTGCAAAAAAAAAAAAAAAATGTCAAGTTAATTTATGACTTGAAAAAGGTCTTATTTGATGCATTAGATTTGTTTTGCATCTGTATGTAAATAAATTAGTTTTTTTTTTCCTTTTCAAAAAAAAAAAAAAACATTCCTGTAGGATCTTAATGTGTCCCCCCCCCCCTCCCTTCTTTTCTATTACGTACAAAACTTTTTCATTTTGAATTTTTAAAACATTATTATTGATTCTCAATCTATCAGGATTTAAAGAAAAAAGTCATTTCAACACCTCATCACTCATTCAATTCATTATAGAAATATGATGATTTGCGAGTTAAAATTGATATGCAAATGGCATGGGATTTGTGATTTATTTCATTAATATATATATATAAAATGTGTCTAATATCATTGTCCTTATTAGGGATAGGAATTTTGTAGAGACAAATTACATTTTTTGTTATTATAAGTTGAAAAATGGTTGGTACAATCGTTTTTTTTAGCAGTTATACATTTTTTCTACCCTCCAAAATCATAATAAAACAGACAGCTTATTTTTAGTTAAAGGTCTTTGAGTTATGGATGTAAATAAAGAGGTTATCTTCTAAATAATAGTTCAAACTTCCTATCCTTTTCTATCTTCCTTCATCTTTCTTACTCATTAGTTAGAAATTCAAAAAGAATAAGCAAAATTTTGATTTAATTTCAAAAATGCTCAAAGAATTTAATCCAATATTCTGTACCACTGTCAATGGAAGTGATAGCGTTGAAAATTTTGACAAGGATACGAATGTGATGACATGGAGGCTATCTCATTTCACGACTTCCATAAAGAAAATGTTTTTGATTATGAGACAAGAAGACTGCTGATGTCACAAGAGAAATCTGGATGTATTCAATAACGACTCAAATACATCTGATTTCACGTCTGACGAAACTAAACTGTTTTTTCTTTTCATGTAATATCTCACTCTCTGTCGTTAAACATTTGATTTTCTTCAAATTCAGGGGGGAAATCCTTTCCTTCAAGTTTTTTTTTTTGTTTTTTTTGATGACCCAATCATTGGAAGTCGAAAGTCAAATCGTGATTTTCAAAATAAAATATATGGCAATATACAAGACAATGGACATCAAGGATAGATCCATAATTAGAGTGTTGTTGATCCTCTGAATGAACAATTCCTTTGTTAATTTTAACGATGTAATAAACACCAACAGCTTGACAATTGAATAAGTTGCAGTCAGAAGTCTTTGAAACACTTATGTTCTAATTTTAAACAAGATAAATTAAATGAAAAAGAAAAACATTTCCAGTAATGACCCTCGATACTTGCTTCGCCCATGGACTCAAAAGAATTGCAAAACTTACGTAACGTATTCAATTCCTCAATTCGAATCTACTAATCACGGATGTAAAATAGTTTTTCTAGCATTCTGAATCTAGGAGGAAATGTCTTATTACTTATTACCAAATTACTCTTCCACCAGCATCTATTATCACATGTTAAGGAACTTGGTTAAAAGTTATCAAATATTATATTGAAAAGTTCATCACTATATTGGAGTTCATCGACGGGCTCATTGTAAAGAATTTTGCTATACATGATTTTTTTTTGCGGTAGTGACTCTAAAAGGACACACTACATACAACAAGGGTTCTCAACCGTTTTGCTGAATGACAATCCACTCAAATATACTATATATAGATATACCCATATTGCAATGTAATGGACGATGATATTTTTTATACCTTATTAGCTTCATTTTTTTTAATTCCAAAGAAATAATATAATTCTTTTATTGTCATCCAATATTAATAAAGTTGAGAGGTTGTTTTTTTGTTTGTGTGTGTTTGCTAATATTTTAACTATTGTATATTCATAATAACGTAGTAACGCGAATGTAATTTGAATTGTGTTGCTACTTAAACAACTTTGTGCGTTGGTGGGAGAAAGAAATAGTTATTTAAGTCCCAGCTTCAGTATATATATGTATGTATTTATATATATATATATATATTATTGAATAAAATAATTTTCCAATTCCAAAAACACATGATACCATTGAAAAATAATACCCTTGAATAAAGGCAGAATTTCACACCATAACATTTGAAGGGGGGGGGGGGGAATGTAGCTGTCATTACTTTACTGTTTTACTTAAGAACAGCTTATAAATAATAATTTAGTGGTAATAAAAATTGTTATTATCATAACCATAAATCCGTGATTACTCATGCCTCATACTTATTTAAGTATGGACTCGGACTTGATTCGAAAAAATCGGAATTTGAATACTGTTTTGGCTATTGGTGAACAAAATTACTTGATACCTAGTCAATACAAATAGACTATAAGCCTTGATATGTCTTGGTTGGAGTTGCACCTCAAAATTACTCTCCTCATAATTTTAATTTCAAATTACAACTGTAGCTTTAAATGTTGACCAACCCAATGAACTACGGATTAATTTATATGAAATTTTCAACCTCTGAGGAATTACCTAAATATATAGATTTTATTTTTAAGTCAAGTCTATAATTCATATGAAATGGTTTTATTTAACCATCTACTTTTTTTTATTCAATAATTTAATTATTATCATTTAAAACTATTATACAAACTTCAAATAGTCAAAAGTAACATATAATATTTTGTAATCATTTAAATTTTTCCATAACAAAAAATAAAATAGGATGAAATTTTATAATGATTATCTCAATTATATATATATATATAGTTATATTATATCAGAAAAAATGAACATTGATTCGGAAAGGAAATGTGATTCCAATTTAAATCTACATAAACAAACCCAAAAAATAAATTAAATTGATAATACGATACGATAAAGTGGCTACAGTAACGAGTCACTGAGCGTACGTCGTACATATTCTACAAAATTGAAACATCAAAAAAATGATGTGAAAAAATATAACGTAATAATGGAATAATAAAGTTCATGAAGATCAATATACACGAGATGAGCTAAACTTTAATTTTGAAAATAGATACAAATACAACCTCCCATCATGCAAAAGTCCCTCTCAGAATCACAATTGACGATTGGAGCATTTTGGTGAATGCGAAAATTCTTCTACTAAATACTTATATCAGCAACAATATTCTTCTTTATTAAAAAATTACTTTTGAATAATTCAAGTGGAATATATTTTTCACTTTTGTCACACTAATAAGTAGTGACATTATTTCTTCCATTGATTAAACAATTTGATAAATTAATTATTATTTAATGAATACGTTTTAGCAAATTTAATTTTTCTTCATTGATTCTTTATTTTATTAATGAATAAATATCAAAAACTATAATGAATCAATATTTAAATGTTACTTAACTTTCCCACGATAGGAATCTATATACAATATATTCCAGGAATTTATTATTTCTTTCTAAAGTCGAAAAAATAATTACTTAGATTTAACAGCATTTGTTATTTACTACTGGGATCCTGAATTTCCCAGTATCCGGATCAAAGCCAATTTCCCAGGAAAAGGGAAACATAATATAGTTTAAGCTGGCAACAAACAATTGTTTTTTTTTTTTCTGATAGATTAGCCAAGAACATTTCTATGCTTTGCAAGGACAGTAGACTTAAAAATAAGCATTCGAATGTTAGGGCCTAAAACGGATTGTTGATAACTGATACATATAAAACAATACATATAATAATTATATACATTAGCTCAATTTCTTGCTGATATTATATTAAACATTATTTTTCCTTAACAAAAATAAGTTTCATTTGGTAACTATATTTTAATATGAGAAAGTTGAAGAATGGATGTATGACAATAACAGAGGATTCAATAATGAAAATAGTAAGAAGCAGTATAGTTATAATAATTATTAAGTGAAATCTATAATTCATATTCCACATTAAAGAAATACATAAATACAATTTCTTTATTTCATCAGCATCTGATCTAGTCTCAATTTTTTATTTATTTTTAGTCATTTTAATTATTTGAAAGAACAAAAAAGGATAATATTCCATTATCTTAGTTACATGCATTGTTATATCAGAAAAACTGAACATTGATTCAGAAATGGAGTGTGACAACAAATTCAGTTTGTAAAGCAAATAAAAAAAATTGACATTAATATGAATTGATCACAAAATGAAAATGGTTAGTATAGCAAGTTTAAATATTTCAAATATAATTTAAAAGAAAAAAAGAAATATTTTAAATTATTGATTTCGATGTAAGTAGTTAATCTTGTGAGGGTGGTTCAAGTTTGGAAAGGGTCAATTTGGGCGACTTAAGAAGAGTAAATCCTGATGGTGGTATCTTCTGTGGCAATTATCAAGTATATCTTGTGCCGTTTGTACCTCTTCTACCATGAACATCTCATCTTCGAGTTGGAGTCTTTGGCTGCTTGTTCAAGCTTGGCGGAAGTGAGGAGAGGTAATCTAGAAGTTTTGAAGAGTTGAGTTGGCGGCCACCCTCATGTCTCTTGTCGACTGAATTGGTAATGAAATTATGTTCTATGAAATGCAGGCAGCATGTTCTTGAAATATTTGTTATTTTCTTGATAGTCTTTGGTTTTTTTCTCAACTTTTGATCCTGGAAGAGTACTTTCCCATTTTGATTGAAGTTCTTGATTGGGGAGAGGGGGGGTGCTCATTGAAATTTTGAAATCTCTAAAAACCTATGACATTGTTCTTGAGGGTATCTATACAGTCCTTCAGGCATTTCGGGGCATCTCACTTCCATCCCATTTCATTCAAATTCACGACAGTCACGTCCACGAGTCACGACTAAATAAATTGTACAATATATACTGATGTGCAGAGATGGACATTTTGTTGAGGTGAGAAAGTATGCCTGCAATTACTATTTGATGCCTTAGATTGTTTTTCGACAATATTACAAGCTACTTAATATTGTGAATTCATATCGATTATTTTCAGGGTAGTGAACCCAACTGATATTTTTATTTCCCTCTTTAAACTCAACTCTATCACACTGTATTTCCCATGTTTACTGATGAGACAGTGATGGATGTCAAACACACATAAATATTACTAACAATCTGGTACAAAAGTTGCCTTGTCATGAATTGGCAAACAAATGCAAATTAACTTCATTTTCATCAACTTAACTTTGACAATCGTAGTTTATTACGTCTCTTTAAATGAAAAGAAAAAAAAAGAAAAAAATAGGTTTTACAGCCTTTAAATGTAGGGATTTTGTATTTGACAGACAGAGGAAGCCATAATATTAAGTTATTCCGTTTCTTTGTGCATATCTTATTTTTACAACTTCGACCATTAGTTGTTGTTTTTTTTTTACTATTTTATAAATGATATATTATATATGGAACATGCAGGACTGAGGTAGAAAACTGCAAAAGGAGTGTTGGAATACATGTTTTTTTGGTTTTAATACAGCTATGCAAAGTATAAACATCATCATGAATCATTTTATACATATGTATATGGACACCACGTATTGATATGCTCAAATAATAGCAATTTATAACTTATTTGACATTGAATAATAATGAACCCTATGGGTATAACTTTTTTTTTCTTCTTCATCTCAGCGAACAACTCTTGCATACTTCAGGACATCAATTGGAAATAATATAAGTACCTAATATGTCATATCAAAAAAAGATTAATAGGATAGACATTGACATACATTCTAAACGTTGAATGATAAACGAGGGTACATTATCTGCATAAATAATGGCGATATGCTGCAATAAAACCCACGCTGCTCCTTCAAATACTCTATCTAAATTGTTTTAAAATCCATGACGTTATTGCATGACGTAAATACAATTTTCTTCGTCTTTTTTTTATGTCAAGTATCTTTATGTAAATAAAAACTATGAATCAGTGTCCCTGAGGACAATTTACTAAATGAGTATCCCATGATGCCAAAAGTCATTATTGTTATTATTATAATATAAAATGTATAATTTAATTATGTACATGTCTCACATAAGAAGGACACTCATTCTATTAATAGAAAGCAATGCTGTCTTTAATACATCTCTCAACCTTTCTTATGAAAAGGAAAAGAAAGGAAATCAGTTGGTCATGTGTCAAAATCTGTCGAAATATTATTATTTTTTTAAATAATAGTAAGGAATTATTCGAATTTAAAAAATATATAAATTAAGTTCAATAGGTCAGTGTTTGCAATCCTAGGGGTGCTGATATAATGTTTAATAGGCTATTCAAAGCTGTTACTCCATAAATATAGTAAATCTTTGACTCATTTGTCCCTTCCAAAAATTATGTAAATCCTAGCTAGTTAAATTTTATTTCTAAATTTTTAATTAATTATATTGTTTGAAAGATCAATGATTTTTTTGTCGTAGCTATGAAATAATTTAGGTGATGGTATTTCATGTTTAATAAAGAGTTAAACACAACTAATACTTAGATACTTTTTTTAAGAAAAAAATTGTCATGATTTAATCCTATTTAAATACGATTTTTATTAAAAAAATATTAACTAGGCTGGGTAAAATTGTATTCTAAACCCATGATTAGATCAAATATGTATAAATTGAACAAAAGATGTTCTGAAAAGGAGAACAAAAAAGAATCAACAGATTAATTGACATTAATATTAGCTTTGCAGCTCTTGCCTCCAAATGGGAGACAAATCTTTTGTTAACCTTTCTGTTTTCATTAGAAATTATTATTACTCTACTGACACAAATTTTTGATACTTTTGCAAATTTAAATGTATTAAACTAAATTAAAATTAATAATTATATTATGCTCTACTCAATCCATATCAAATGATTTTAGTAAAAATGTATACTTAGATATTTAATATTAATTACAATTACAACAATTTTGAAGATCATCCGGATCGTTACCAGGGGCGTACTGGGGCGAAAATTTCCACCGGGCAAAGAGTAAATATCTTGTACGATAAAGGCGCATTATGCTAAATCGAAAGGGCGCCTAGTAAAGATTTCAGAGGGGCGCACCGGTCATTGACCGGTTGACCGCCGGGCCAGTACGCCCCTGATCGTTACATGAAAATGACCATTCACTTTGCTTGCTTATAATCTTTTTATTAATTAAAAATCATGTCTTGTTTATTTTAATAGCTGTTAGTGAAAAACTGAAGCTATTTTTATGTGATATTTATGGTTGTGGATTTGACGTGAAATAACCTTTATATTCATCATTCAAAAAATCAACTCAAATAAATTTAATGTTAAAGTGGCTGAAGTTCGTATTCTAATCAATTAAGAGACTTCTTAATCTTTATTATTAAAATTCACTCTTGTTTCTTAATCTAATTTCTTCATTAGATTATGTAGAATAGAGAAGTAATATTGATTTTTTTTATTAAAAAAATAGAATTCAATACTACATAATAGTTGATTGAGCCCCTCTTTCCAATGTCACCCATTTTTCAACACTAATAAGGAACAAATGTGGTTAAAGTAATAAATTTATTTGGTTTAACGATTTATATTTTGATAATTTGTTTTTATCTCATTTATAAAGAATTTATTTGAGCAAAGAAAAAAATATATTATGCTAGTATTTAAACATTAATCTTTGTACTACAAGAGACCGTAGAAAGTTTGTGTGTATAAAATAGAATAGACCTACTATTTTTTTTATGGTTACTCCTTTCTGTTAATGAAAATAGCATAAAAATACAAGGTTAATATTGCACGGAGCTTTTAATTTAACAAAACCTATCTCTTTTGTAATTTAACTTTAAAAAAACAAAAACATAAAGTGAAATCGGCATGAATATGTCCATCAAGATTGTTTACAAATTAGAAGTAGGATCAGAACTAAAACTGGAGGTCTATACTTTCAATCGTGAACACTTTTTATTTTTCAAAATGACTTCAAGTGATCTATAAATAATCTCTGAAGCTGGTGGAAGTCCTCCTGAGGTTCTCCTTTGATATAATGGTCAATTTACCCGCCATTGCATGTTCATGGAGTCGGCATTTGGTCAAAGAGTGGATTCAACAACCACCAAGTTCCATAATGAAGGAGATTTATGTTAGGGTCACATTCAAAAGAAGTAAAACCCCTTAAAGTTCTCCTTCAACCAATCTAGCATCTTCTTGCCAATATGGGACGAAGCTGGATCCTGTTAGAAAATATATCCTGTCAACGGCTAGTTGACGTCTATCCAAGGCTTCACGACATGGATGAAGATATCCTTATGCTCTATCTAGTTGATCTATTGGCCACGTCGGTCTGACTCTAGGCAGGCTGTCTTCTTAGTGGACACCGCTTCTTAAGGATCAAAAGAAGCTAGCACAATCTTTCTTTAACCTTCTCATTTTTTAGAACTCAGCGATGAAGCATATCTCCTTCATAGTGGTGATTTGGTGTCAAGAAGATTAAAGAATCTTTGCATTTTGTCCAAGTTCTTTAAATTTACGAACTCGTGCTGATTTGTAGCGAAAATTGTTGATAATAATGGAAATAAATAAAATGATACTGCATTTACGGTGTCTAACACAACGGTGGGCAACTGTTGGTCCATGAACCACTTGTGATCCATATAAAAATTGTGATATTTCTGTCATATAATATTTTACATTAGACAACTTAGTCTATGAATAGGAATGTAAATTATATGCAAATCGGGCTTGTAATAAAAAAAGAAAGAGAAAATCAACCTGGCAACCCTGACAATTTAATGAATGTCGAGGGAGGAAGCAGCTTGAGCTGTCATGACGTTTTACTGAGCTACAAGCTGCTATTTTCCTTTATATATGTATATGTACAAATGAAAACATCAAACCACAAACATTACAATACGTTACTCCAGTTTCATTATTATATTCACAAATATCATTAACTCCATTCTCCTCAATGAATGATATCCATTTTTTAATTTTTCCTTTGTTCCTCACCATGATATAATCTTTGCAGACTGTTCTTTTCTTGTAAAACATTATGTTGAGGTAAAGTTGATGTTACCTTCTTAAGGGAAAAAAAATGATAACAGCTTCGGGAAACAAAAAGACCTGTTTGAAGAGCCAACTCCACTTTTTTATTACATGCCCGAATTGCATATGATTTACATTCCTATCTATGAAGCTCTTTAGGCTGCCAACTGATAGCTGAACTAGCATGAACCATTTTTCTTTATTCAAATCCTTATTTTTTTTTTTTTTTACGATATAAAAAATTTCCTTCTAATAACTATAACCCATAAAATATTTTTTATTATTTAATCCCTTTCTATTTTGTTGAAATTACAGGAGCGTCATTTTTGTTTTAATAAATGTTCAAAGCCTTTATGTATAAAAAACTACTACCCTTGCATACTTACAAAAGGTAAATTTAAGCTATGTTTTATATGTAGACCGGAATGCATTCATTTTAAGTAATATAATATTAAAAGTGTCGAAACACGCTGAAAAGTTTTATGGCTTAATATAATATAATATTGGATAATTTAGAAATTTTAAATATATTAACTTTTTACATCTTTTTATATTATAAAAAATATAAATAAATGCATATACATACTTAGATGCACAAAATGAAATGAAGTGAATCATTTTGCTATTTGGTTAATTAATTAAATCAAAGACTTTGAGGTAATAATGTACATATGTATTCATAGATATATAATCATTAACCTTAAAGGTCTGAGTAGTATCCTTTCAAAGGATATAATTTTTGGGGGAAATTGTGTCGAAGGATCTTGTCCTCTACTACTTCAAGCCAGGAACGAGATTGGGTCAAGAGATTTTATATAGACCCTCGGTATTTCGATGGAATTGCACCAATTAACCACATGCAATTTATATATGACATCACTACGGCCTCCTCTTTCACACGGCTAGTAAAACATAGGGTTTATATATGTGTCCATCTTTTTACTGATTTCTGGGACAAGTATACATATGTGGCCTTCTCCTTAGTCTAATCTTGAAATCCCTTAACTATTTTTGGAGAAAGTTATACGCCATATGAATCATAGAATCCCTGAAACAGTGGATTCGAGATGTGTGCTCATATGTTTCAAAATAGAAAGCATTCTGGGTATGACGTAGATATTATTCTTTTCATCTCAAAGTCATCACCGATACAGAAAGTCATACTCAATAGACAATAAATTACGTATTCGCGTAAAATATAGTTTATTTTTTTAATTCCGAGACACCTATGTCAACTATATATAGCTAAATTCTTAAGTAGCACTGATTATCCATTTTTTTGACTCAATGATATTTTTAACAAATATTTGAATTGACAAAGCTCAAGTTTTGATTAATGAAGTTGTGACCATATGGAGCAAGGCAAGCAATTTTTTTTTTCGCTGATCACATTATCATTTCTAAAACAGTCATAAAATGAGACTCTACTGTAACTGAAATTATCAAAAACAAATAAATAAAAAAAATCCCATTACTCTAGACTCTGCTTTATATTGTAGAGAGAAGCAGGGATTTAGACATAATATACATACATATGTATTGTGTAAAGTTAAATCCCCTTTGATAGACAATGCCAATGTGTAGCCTAGCTACATTATTAATACATTTTGTTTTTTGTTTGTATTGATCTTCATCTGAAAGGAAATTTATGTTCTTTCAAAGATTTATCTCATAATACCCTTCTCCCCATATTATGATGTATAATAAAATGTATCTTTCCATGTTCTTAAAAATATATAATTTCCGTTCCCGAAAAATATTTTGAATTATATATATATATATATATTTATAGAATATATGAAACAATGAGTTGACTTAGAGAAGCAGCTATCATGGTAAGTGGATACTTGCATTTATTTATACTGAGTTTGTACTATCCATCATCTTTCATATAATATATATATAAGTTGATTGCTATATAATAAAGATGGATTCAAAAAATAGTTAATTGGAAAGGGATTCACTTCTCTAATTACAATCACTAACAAGAGGGATATTATGTTCAACATTCTTCGTTTCTTTCTTTTCATTTTGAATCTTTCCTTTCACATAATTTATTTAAATTGACACATAGTTTATGAAACCATATACTGAAGGATACTTGATATTATGAGCCTTCGTCCAAGATACGTACATCGTACCCATTTGTGTAATTACATAATAAAACAAACGCTCTTATATCTAATAAGAATAACATTTCCACACAAATTTTGGACTTCTCTTCATTTAATAGTATCAAGTTCACAGCTTAACGAGAGTTCATTCGAGTGTAACCAATCATCATGAAGAATGTTAATAGATAAGGGACAAAAGTAGTCGAACAATCGAGAGTGAGTCTTTACGTAATGCAAGGTATGATCCTTTGTTTTTCATTTGAGACGTCTGAGTAGTTGTAATATTGAGCCATTAATAGCAAAACAAAAGTTACAATGTGAAGATGTGTTAAAAAAAACATAATCAAAACTTTTAATAGCCGACCATATCAGGACAATAAAATTCGCAGACATTTGATATTTTTATATTTATACAAACTCGAAAAGTTATTTGACCATAAATTAAAGACCAAAAAGTCCAATTGTTTATAATTAAGTTATAAATTAAAAAAAAAAAAAATACTTAGACTTGATACATGATTCTACCTTGTTATCTGTTAAATAAAATTAAATTAAATTTAATACTGTTTTTTTGCATGCAATTGTTAATTTCGCAAATACTTATTATAAGCCTATTCTTGAAATTAACTTATTAATAATGACATCATTTATTCTATAATGTTTATTATATGAAAAAATCACAGAAATTAGGCTCACCCAAATGGTATTAAGTGTTAAGTAAATCATCTGGTTTTTTAAGGGAGTAATAAGACTTCTCCAAGTCAAATTTAATAAATAAATGTATCACAGAAAGCAAAAACATGGAAGGAACTACAAATGTACTAAAACAAATCGAATCAGCTTTTGTTCAATAAACGATCTAGTTTTTCATAGATGAAATATATTTGATTAAAAATATACAAGAAATGATAAAATGTGATTGTCAAAAAAACAAACAAATACATAACCGTGGTATCCTCAAAAAAAATCAAAAATACTCATTTTATTGAAGAATGAATGTACTTATTTTAATGTAATTTTATCCGTTTGAAAATGGATTGAAATTTATTGAAGATATTCTCAAGTTATCATGGTCATTCATTTAGAGGCTATTACAAAAAATAATTACGAGCACACTAATAAAAAAATTAAATAAATGAAGAAAAAGTATTTTCTAATAGTGCCATTAAGGCTGATTTCAAGGTTCAGAAGAGTTAAACTTGTTGCAAAATAAAAAAAAGATTAAAAGTTTTTTTTTTATATAGAAAATGGTTACTCATGGAATATTCAATGTCATCTAAGAGGTAGTTTCAGTCCTTTTGTTCTTCGAGCCACTCATATTTTATATTTCTAGTTGTTATTTGCATAAGTTGAATATCCGTTGAATATTCATATAACATAACTTCCACTATAAACATGAATTATGTTAAGTACAAATTATTATTTTGATATCCTTGAAAAAAAGTTTGTTCCTGTTTTTTATTTTTTATTTTTTGCAACTTTTGTAGAGAAAAAATACATTTTTATGTATTTATGTAAAAGAAAAAAGTGCATCTATGTGATTTCCTCTGAAACGGCAAAGATTTTCAAACTAAATATCAGATGCATTAAAATATTTTGTTAGAAATCTTTCAATTTGTTGTTACCTCACTGATGGTATGACTATTATTGTCTTTATAATGTCCTTTAATACTACAGGAACATTCATTGACTTCTTTTTGTGTTCCACAGCCTTCATGCATTGAAAATCATCTTCCAAATGATTTTTTAAATGATCCATTTTTTTAGGATACTTGCAAAATGTATCTACAAAATGAAAAATTCCTTTTTTGAGGTGAATTCAAATGTAAGAAGGGAGTTTTTTTTAATGCATTTATCTAACTCAATTATAACGTGATCATTTATCAGATGTGCCCTCAACGAGAATAAAGAAAGAATACAGACTCTTGTTATAGTTTGATATCTCTAATTTCGTCAAGGGGGTTCAAAAGGTCTGACAGTGCAATGTGTACCCTATCTGTTTGAATAAATATATTTAAGAGAACACCAAAAGAATCATATATTTAAATTATTGAGTCGATAGAGGTGTTAGAATACAAGTTATCAACTTATTTTTTTCTTCCAATTACTCCTCAAATTTTGAGTAATTTGTTCTTTTTTTTAATTTAAATTAATTCTTATTCGAAGAAATCTTGTTGTACAATACTCTTTATTCTCCTAGTTCCTTGTATTTCAATTTACTTGTATTTGTGTGTATTTATAATCCTTTATTTATATGATGTATCTGTTTATCTAAAGCCCTTTTTATTTTCTCGTGGGTAGATCCCTTTCATTTGTTGTATACATACAAATGTATATATATATATATATATATATGTATACATACATTTAAAGCTCTTTGTTCTTAAATTGTTCCCATCTCCTTTACCCTACTCAGCTTCTTCAGCTACGAGGTTCAGATATTACCACATATATGTATTTATATATAGTAGATCTGTCACCTCGCATCTTTTTATTAAAAAAAGTTATTAAGATCTTTCGTCTCCCATTATAGTTGATTGCGTTAAAAATGTCTTATAAAATTAATATATACATATATATATATATATATATATATATATTGTATATAATGAATGTTCTGCCTGCACAAAGGCTGTTATAAATATAAAAAGGATCTTCTACCCAAAGCTATTAAACAAAGTTGCAACGCACATTTCTTAGCTTGGGAAGATTTCCTTGGATACGAGATAACATATATATATATATATATACGTATACATATATGCATAATTTAATTTCATTAACAAAGTCCAATTTATGGAGGTTGTGCAGTCAGTTATAGAGTAAATCATAGAGCTTTAAGCAACTCTAGCTGAAAAAAAGTCTTCTTTGAGCCAAGTAAATTCGCGCAAAGGCTGTTCTCTTGCCACTAACTTATATAACTTTGCTCTTCCCTACAAAATCATTAGAGATTTTGTAAAAATGAGTGCATTTTAAAGACTGCAAGTAGTACTCAAAATGCATGTTCATTGAAACCCTGCATGAGTTATACACTTTTATCAAGCTGTTATTCTTTTCTTAGCTGTTGTTATTGTTTCTTTCATAATTATTTGAATGCTTCTTATATTATGTAGTTACTACAATTAAAAACATTGAAAGTATCAGCGCAATTTGGACTTATTAAAACTGATATGATAGTTTAGTGAGAATTAACTAATATCTTGGATTATCATTTATAGAGTTGAATCTGTCTAGAGCTACGACAACGAAACCACTACATAATGTTCCAGTGTCAGTGAGACAAAAAAATGCACTCAGTAATGAAAATATCGAGGCAGCTAGTTCATCATTTCAAGAACACCCAAATCAGTCTTTTACACGCAGATCTCAAGAATTGGGCATTTCTATGACCTCATTGTGGCGTATTTTGTAAAAAGATCTTGATTTACTTTCATACAAAATACAACTGACACAAGAACTAAAGCCGCTAGATCATTTAAAGCGTCGACAATTCGTATATTGAGCTCATGAACAATTTGAAAATGATCCGGGTTTTCATCGAAAAACCATTTTCAGTGACGAAGCACATTTTTGGCTCAATGGGTTTGTTAATAAGCAAAATATGTATTATGGGTCAGGCAAAAGCACATATCTGCTTCATGAGACACCATTGCATTACGAAATACTTACTGTTTGATGTGGATTTCATGCCGATGGTGCTTTTGGGCCATACTTTTTTGTGAATGATAATAATTGCCACATTACTGTGAATGGAAATTGATATCGAGCCATGATAGCTGATTATTTTTGAACCTAATATGATGGTATGGACTTAAATGACATGTGGTTATAACAAAACGGAGCAGAAATACTTTCATGGGACCACGTAAAGTCATTGGTCCACACCAACAAACCAGCAACATTAGAGGAGCCCAAAGTAAATAGTAAAAGTAAATTCCTGCAATTTTGGAGGATTTATGCGGAAAATTGATAGAAAACGGATTTCAACGATTAGACTTTTGCAAACGTGCCCGTGGTGGTCATGCAAAAGAAATTGAATTCCACACTTAATTGTAACTGAATGACTTTCAACACTAAAAAAGAAATTCGTTTATATTTCAAATCCTTTTAATTTAATTTAAAAAAGAAAATGCGTCGACCTTATTGAAAAACCCTTTATTACTCAGTTTTGCCCTCTTAGATACTGTGCAAACAAATGTATATTGAAAATGCATGCATAGGTTAGCAAATACCCTTTATTTTTTATTATTTTAAGTACATACATAATTGTTTGGTTTTCTTAATGCATTTTTAAGGTTTATTTTTATCATTTTTGCATATGAGATCGCTTATTAACTTTTTTTTTCTGTGGATGAAGGTACATGAATATAAATACAAATTGTTGCATTTTCAAACAGAGTAATTTCGGTTAAAAAACCCAAGTATGTAAGTATGTATGGTAGAACCAATTATGCACTTGAGAACAAAGAAAATCGTACAATTCACATTAGTGATATGGTTTCTAGATTCATTTTGGTCGAGATGAGACTAATTGTTGAAGGCCTTCTTTTTTTCTCATGCCTTGATCCCTTAAAGTCTTGGCCTTGCCTTGATATCTGTTAAGGCGCTCATGTTAATCCCAGGCTAATCCACATATACTAAAAGTTGAATTCAAACCATGCTTAAATTCTTTTTTAGAATATCCTTCCCCATCTATCTGAGGTTGAAGCCTTGGTCCTATTTTCCTTGATCCATAAAATTTTGGTAATGTTTTTGAGTTTTTATTTATTTTGAACTATTTTACAATGGATTGTATTGCAGATTTCAAAAGTAAAATTTATTTTCAGATTTGTAGAAAAATAAGATATGTTTTGAATGTTAATAGATTTATCTATGAACAAGACTGTAGACGCCCCCTGTTGTGAAGCTAAATGTTTTCCTTGAAAGAGTAAAAGGATTAAACATCTGAAAATTGAAGTGACATATGAGACTCACGTTCGTGTCCTTTATGATCTCAATTCTTCTTCAAAAATTCTTTTAAAAAACGCCATTTCGAGCATCTGTTTCACATTGTGAGTATATAATTCTCAGTAACTCATACAATTATCAGAACATCAGGCTCAAAATGAGCAACTTAAGTACATGTAAATTAAATGTAACTTCATAGTCACTTTATATCGCGTATGAAGAGTAATGATTTGTGAGTTACATATAGTTAAATCAATTTATTTACGTTTACGTAAACAAGTTTCAATGATTAGGGATACTTTATCAAAAATGTGAATTAAGGTTGGATATAAGTAGTTAAAGTTATAATCTATTGTATTTCCTTACCAAAGGGCGATACCATCATTTAAGTCAAGACATTATTTATTCGAATTAACTTATCATATTCATGTTCCAATTTATATCATGATTAAATAATAAAGTTAAAACTATATTTAAAATATTAACGAATGCTACATAATTTATATTAGTTAAAAAATGAGCTGTATTTATAATAGTGTATGTTAATAACTTAGGTTCTGATGAAGAACTTAAAAATTTAGCTGAATCAAGTTAAGAGTGGTTGACAATCATATGAGACACATAATATGTACTGTTATTAATTTGTAGATAGAGATTCAAAGACACTCCACACAACCACGACGAGCTTTTAGGGATAAAGAAAAACACCATATATTCTCCCTATACACGTCGAGCTTTTTTGTCCACTCGCAACCTCGATTGACAAAAGGGAAAGGAAAAAATTGGAAGAACATATTGTAGCTACCCTTCTGTATTTTTCTTGTTGCCAACTTGTTAATATTTTGCAGAATTTATTATTTAGATATACTAAATATTTATAAATTCTACCAATCACAAACCAATCGTAACTACTTGTAATATATTCAAATTCAAAAAAAGGGCGCGCAAGCCTTGATTTAATATATTTTTTATATATCAAAATCATAAACAATAATAATACCCCTTTTCAGTTCATATTACGTAGGGTCAGCTGCTTTAAATCAAAAGAGTCAAATGATGAAAATCAGCTGAAGGGAGAATACAGTGTGTTTTTGTTTATCCCAAAAAGCTCGTCGTCATAGCTGTTTTTCATCGGCTGGCTCTACGTGTTAAGGATTGGGCGCCCTTTTTTGAATTATTGAATAATAAACAAGTATTAACGATTGATTTGTAAATAGGTAGAATTTATCCATGTATAATAGTATATATGAATAATAACTTTGACTAATATTAAAATGCTGGCAACAAGGGAAATACAGAAGGCTAGCTACCAGTTGTTTTTACAAATTTTTCCTTTCCTTTTTGAATGTCGAGGTTGGGAGTGCACACAAAAGCTGGTCGTGAAAATGACGCCAGTGAGTAATATGGAATGACGTATTAGTAGAGAATGTGAATTAAAGTTGTATATACCAATGTATTAATTCACATTTTTGGCACAATACCATTGTGAAAAAGCTCATAAAGCTATAATTTAAAAAATAATACGAACTATATAATTTTCTGCATTGTACAGATGTAGTTCTGTAGATTCCTTTCAGTCTCAAAATCAGTTTGGAGACCCATTTTGGAAGGGCAATTCTCAGTATAGACACCTTCAAAGTCTTTGTCTTGATGTTAGGATAAAATTTAAATACACAACTCTAAAAGTTTTCTTTTCTACAAAACAACAACACACGTTTACTTTTCACTGGAAACCTCGTTTCCATTCCTTCAAACCAAAAACAAAGTTACAATTTTTTGTTTTTTCTCCTGATCTCGACCTAATCTCGCCCTCAAATCCTTTAAAGTCTTGGCTTCAAATCATGTGATATTAACTGCAGCACGATTTAGTTTGTACTCATGTGTATAATTATATCAAATTATATTTTGTCAAGGTATTTCTCTTTGTGCAATAATGTTTATCATTTATGTAAGAAAATAATTACAGAAAGATTTGTCATATCTATAATTGTCTATGTGGGAACGTGCAATGAAACAAAAAAAAAGCAAAAAAAAGTTAAATTGAATATCTTCCAAAACTAATATTTGGTTTAATAATAAAAAACTCTATTACCAACTAAGTGTATGAACATATATATTATATGTTTGTATCGATTTAAGTTTCTGTGTTTTTTTTTAGTAAAATAAATATTAATATTGGAATAATAATAAATATTTTATTATTTTGTGAAATAATATACATATTTCAAAAATATGTATACAAATATATATATATATATATATGTACATATATAACTTACTTCCATATATGATTTTCAAATTGGATCTGTAGACGTCATAGGGTTGCTTATAGCCAAATATGAACATACATTTAATGCGGGCTTGGTTGCAAAATAAATATGTTAGACATAGGAGGGGGGGGGGGAGAGGATATGCCATTAATCGTCTTTTATATCATTTTTATTTCCTTCTAATGGATAAATGGAGTCGATTTAAAATATTTATCTATGAATAAAATAAATTTGAAATGTTAAAAATATATTCTTTTATAAATCATGAAATGAGTTCAATATTTCAATTTTTGTTTTAGGTTCTAAGTTCCTTTCTTCACAGAAACATTGTTGTCATGGAGATTCAAACCAAAATCCATATGAACAAACATTTTTTCCCATGCGTTCAATTATATTTGTTCATTTCAACCATCTTCAAATACCCTTTTGATCAATTTATTTGTTTATTTCAAAGTTAGATTACATTTTTACTTTTTAGATTACATAATTTCGGCTCTTTCTATTCAACCATTCTATATTGTTTATAATAATTGAAGAGAAATTGAACAATTTCAACTTCTTCTAAAGAAACTTTGATTTGGATTTTTTCCTTTGCAGTTGCTTGAATTTCTTCAAGAACATTACGAATGTAAAATATATTTGTTAATATTTTTCATATAATGAAATTCATCACTCATGATGATTCCATTTCCTTCACTTTTTCTTATTTCCACCATTTCTTGACTATATAACAGATTTCTATTTATAGATACATGAAAATTATAAGAATCTATAAGTACATTTACGAGCTCAAAAATATGTTTACCATAGTGAAAAGATGTGATGTGTAATTTTGAATGTAGCAATACTACGCATTTCATTTTTTCAATTTGTCTATGGAATTTTTTAAAAGAAATATACAAACATGTGGAGACACAACTACATAGAAAGACTTATTTTTCTAAAAAGAAGGAGGAAAAAACATTAGCCTTTGCAATAAATTTTTTGAAAAAAAATGTAATTTGCCCATGAATCCGGATTTATTATGATTCCATGATGTTTAGTAAGACATTTGTATTGATATGCTTAATGAGGACATCTAAATAACAAAGATATCTATGCCTTAGAACATTATATATCTATTTTATAATTAAATATTCCTCACAACAATATCATTTTTTTTTTGAATTTGGCAATTTTCCCTTGTTTAACATTTTAATTTAAAATAAAAGATAAAGAAGCATTTTTATTGTTTTCTGTGTTTAATTTTCATACACATTAACGTAGTATGCTTGAATAACTTACTTTAGGATATTTTCATTAATATTAAAGGTTAATTATATATATATATATATATAAATATCTATGTATAATATTTATGTAAATATATTTTGTTTATTTATGAAAGTAACACATTCTAAATAAATAAGTTTATCGAAGAAAAAAATTGCATAAAACAAATGTATGTATGTATATAAATTTTTTATGTCTGCCTTGAGAATTCATAGACTAATGTATATTCTAATCAAATATTCATTGAAGAATTAATGTTTTTTGTTTACGTATGTGGAACTTTTATATTTTTGTATCTGCTGTCTTATATATATATATATATATATACATACAGTTCGATATACATATATTATATGCAAAATAAATATAGAAAAATGATGCTTGACTCATATCAGATTTTAAGTGCTGCTAAGGAGTGCCTCTAAAATGACAACAAAAGTTTGGAAACGATGGAGTTTGCGAATAAATTAATAAATAATAATTATTTGCCCTTATATTAGATCATTCCGTTATTTCTAGGTGTAGATATGGTCAAATATACGATCATTATATGCTGCCCATTTTGTATAAAAATGGGTTTGCATACTTTCAATGACATAGCTCACATTCTCATAAAAACCAAGAGAACCAAGAGTATGAACCAAGAGTTTCCCTTTAGTAGATATGGAACATAATAATGTACAATAATATATTTATATCTCAGGTGTACGAATAAATTTTTCAATAACTTTAAATGTACCCAATCTTCAATTGGACACTATTATAGTGTCCAATAGTGCATCAACAATTATTTCTTTGTTAACTCACTTTATTCCCATTTATTGATTTCATTTTTTTACCACATGTTAGTATTATGTACTGAACATTGATCTACTCAGCTCGACTAGTATATATTTAACTAAATTATGAATATTCCAAACACAAAGAACAAATTAGTGTCTGAATAAATGATTTTGTGGAGGAAAGTTTTATTATTTTCGAACGTAAATCTATTTTATAAAAAGGGTCTAGAAATGTTAAACCCTTGTATAGCAAAACGGTAACAGAATTCTTCAACAATCTACTCTCTAGTACATTCACCCTCTGAAATACTTACTCCCTAAAAATATTGATTGGACATTTTATTAATTTGTATTATTCTCGAGTAAACGTAGACTAACTACTAACTATTTGACGATAACATTGTTCTAACATTGTGAAAATTGACTCAGTTCCTGTATACTATATACATAATAATTGTGCTTTCACTATGACCAAAAGAAGATTTTGAATGAGTACAAATGTTTAGAAGTAACTGAGTTTTACCACTTTTACATAAATTTGTGAATATTCAAAATCGATAAGCATATAGATTTTAACCTTACTCGATTGATTAAGAAGTAAAGTGTTTGAAATTAAATACGGATTGGAATAGAAATATTTACTCTAGTCATTTACTATTTTATTCCCTCTGTGTAAATGGTCTTCACACATATAAATCATTTTTCTCAATTAATGCTTATAAAACAACATTAATTTAAATAGAAAGAACGAATCATAATCAGGGTTTTAAAACCAGCAAAATCTGGACTGATTCAATCCAAACTTATTTGGATATTTTTGTATGGTTGAAGCATTAGCATAGCATGATCCAACTACCATAGGACTTTGTGTGTATAATAATGTTGTAATTGTTGGAGAAAAGAAATTATATCATTGCGTGAAAACATGGATTTGTACGATATATTTCCAATAAAGGAGCCTCCAAAGTACTCCACTAAGACATTATGTATAGTATCAATGATCAAGATTTTCACAAGAAATAGTTTTATGACTTATAATTATACAATTTGTTGCAATGAAACGAGACTTTCAGCTATTAGGTAGTAGATGTCGCTGGGAGTATTTTTAAACCATCCCAAATGTCTGTCATCTGGCAACAATATTCAGTTCATTGTTTGTGAAGTTCTTAACAACGACACATTCGTTCTTAAAAAATGTGGAATTGAAACGTGTTTTCAAACTATGATTTGCAGAATTCAAGGAATATTATGTCAATGATTTGATCTACAAACTCTGAAGAGCACCATCTACAACTCGGTTGCTCTTCCTCTCACCCTTATTAGTGATGTTATGTACGTTAATAAAGAGTGCATGTGAGTGAGAGATTTTTCTTCTCATCTCCAGTCCACGGATCTACTCGGAGTCCTCCTTATGTGTACTACATAAGATAATTCAAGATAGCATCGCCTTAAACAACATTTTTAACCAACTTTAAATATAATTATTCCATGGGTTAATTATCGGAAAAAGAAGAAAATACCTGGAAATTGTGTATAATTATAGCACGTTTAAACTGATCCTCCATCTTTCATTATAATTTGGGTTGTTTTTAATTTTGAAAACTTATAGATGTTCACACAAAAAATTGTCTTAGAAACAGACAGTACAATATCTGGGCCTGCTTGTAAACCCTACTTAAAATATTGTTGATATTCTAAGTGTTTTAAGTAAGTTTGTTACAGTGAAAGTAAAGAATATCAAGAGTTAGTCCATTAAATCGTACAAGAACGAATCCTTCTTGTTCGAGAGTGTATTTCATTACATACAGTAGTAAAAAAAACTTTATCACTTTAAAAAATATACATGTACATAACACTCGAATAATGTTATAATAGGTAAAATGCGGCTGTATAATATAAATTCATATTGTTCAATGATACATTTGGTTTCATGAGTACATATAATAAAATAATTAGTTACGACTTTTAGCAAAAATAGAATTATAAAAAAAGGTGTTTATGAAATAATGGAATAGGACGATTGGTAAAAAAGATTTGGGTTAATTACATTTGATATGTAGACCGTACAGGATTTTCAAAAATATATCCGCTACCTTTTTTAAGCTAACTAAGTTCCAGTATGTTGATTATACGAGAATTAATGCCTTATTTGATTCTTGTACAGCTATGAAAATATAATTTTATCAAGTTAACAATGTCAAGTTTAACATCGTACAAAATGTTGACGGTTAGATACGTAATTTATTAGAGTTGAAATCTACGAGTTCTTGGATCTAATTAGATAATAACTTATTTTGGGTGAGAAAAGTTTACTCACATTTCAATAAATATATAGAGACAAAATGATGTGAGTAGATACATGGTAGATATACATCTTTAATTCTGGACCTTTGGAGAGAAATTCTCAATTTTTTTTAGTTGATAGAGATATAATAATATTTATAAAATGGCTTAAGCTGTTTTTATGGACTTGAACACGTCTTGGACTTATACGAATCTTGGAAAAAGTGAGCTAGACTAGCTTTAGTTTCCTTTTAGCGGTTCCTTTCATTAAATACTCACTAGTTAATCAATGAGTAGTATTTCATTGTTAGTTCTTGAAGAAAAGAAGTGATGTTTCATTCAAATACCTCATAACATTTTATCATTCTCATTTCTTATTAAACCTATTGAATGAAATACATAGATATGGGACCAATGCTCCATAGGGGATAATTAAGTGATCAAGTATATTTGATTCTAAAGTGAACCTCATAATGATTCAGAAAATGAAAGTCTTAATCAATTGTTATAACATAATAGGCACATAGTATTGTATTGATAGTTCTTGGAAAAATCCCACTGAGACGAGGCAACAACTTTCTTCTTTTCTCTATTTGTTGTTTCATATATGTAGCTTAAAATACAGTTTTCTCTAAGTAAATCGCAAAAGGGAAATTTTATTTTTAATGGTTGCTACATTTTCCGTGATAATAAAACATAATGAAAAGTCAATTTTTTTTACAAATAAAGAAGTTAATTGATTAAGAATTATTTCTTTGCAAGAAGAAGAAGAAGAAGAAGATCTACATTAAATAGCCCTTTTAATCATTTAATATATTGGTGAAAAGAAATCCATTATTTTTTGCATGAATTTGAAGGCTTTATTTTATTTAGTCTTATTTATGTAAGTGGCTTAAAACGATTTGTAATGCAATGTTTAGATCCTGATCAGTCAAAACAGTGCTTAGATAACGATCTTACTAGACGATTTTTACTATTTAATTGACATTTTTGACAATTTAGTAATGGAGGATTTCTTTTCACTACACCTATCTCTCAACCTTTTTCTACTCAAAAAGGAAAAAGGAAAAAGATCCAACATCAGTTGGTTAGTTAGTTAGTTAGTTAAAAGACAAGTCTTCCCAATTATGGGGAATTGTTCACAACCCGACAAGTTCAATTATCATCAACGTTTAAAGCCTTACTAAAAAGGGACCCATGAATGGCCGACAGGTGACAACAAACAAAATACTGTCTGCATAAATATGTTGGTGGAATAACGATGCGTAAAATACAATGTTACAAAAAATATATGTGAATGGATTTTGACATAATATGAATTTTGAGTATTATTCAAAAAAAAATTCAGAATATGAAATTGATATATTCTTCATATCAAGTTGTAAAGTTGAGTTCTCATAAAGTATGACATTCAATATGGAATTTATTTGATTAAATTCATATAAACAATTTCTTTTCAAAATCAGGAAAAGTTGTGTGACTACACAATCCACCTAACTTATAAATAAAAATTGTCGTGTGAGTGAGAAACATACTCCGTCTATTCTCAGTTTAATTGAGTCGTCCATTCAACTTATAGAGACACAGCATATGTAGTCACAAAACCTCGTTTTAAAAAATCAAAAAAAGAAACAAAAATGTAGGTTTGAGTTAGAAAATCATGAATATGCAGAGTCATTAGTAAATTAACTCCATAAAGCTACTTTGTGCAAGTAGCAATAAGCAAAAATCCACCTTACTCAACAAACTCATTGATAGATTAAGAGACAGATGTTGAGGACGAATAGAATTGTTTTATTTTTTATATACACCCAAAGTTATCAAATTTATACATACTAATATGATCAAAAAATACCGGGAAATTTGAATTTAATGTTAACACTACTGTTACTGACATTTAAGCTAAAATACACATCAAAATATTCATTATTGTAAGAGATACACATCGTCCTTTTGTGAACAGCTAGAATTGGATTTTTCGTTTTTGTTTAAATGTCTGAAAAATGACGACTAAACTGCAATTGAGTGAAATGTTGTTAAAGCCAAAAAAGTCACTTTTAAAATTCAGAGAATCTGTGGTTTATTTCTCGGAATACATGACCTATAACTCAAGAAACTGACCATTTGATTTTAAATCTAATCGCATATCTAAACTCAGTAGTTATTGTAGGTAATAAAAATTTTGTAACTGTTCTGAAAATATTTTGGATTCCTGATATTATTTACCCATGTTAAAAAATACAAGGTTATTCATTATATACTTGTTGGCATATACAAGTATACATTATGTATATACATGTAGTTGGGAGGAGGTAGAATCTTAATGATAAAGTTAAGTTTATTTTTTTCTTCTTGTGCCTCTGTGGAATTGTACATTTTGTGATTGTCAGTAATTTATTTACTGTAAAGTTCTACTTTCTCTTTTTCGTCAAGAGTTCTTTTGAATTCCAGTGTTGCGGTCCTTGGGGGTTTGTAGAGTCGTTATTGTGTTTTTGCTTGCACATATTGATTGGATAGGATCTCTCATAGGGGCTAAGTAGGTATTATAGTCTTTGTTTGGAGATATGTGTATGTTGAATTGACATTCATAACAGCTATTAACAAAATTGGAAAAAACTTTATCATTATATCAATTAAGAAATATTGTTGTAACTTCATTGGCGTTCCTATCGCTGCATTATCGTCATACATTTGCAACATTTTGTTGCAGAGGGAAGTAGGGACGACAATAACGCTGTTATTGACATTTTCGTTACTCAAACAAATATATATTAAATAAGAAAGCTTTGTCTATAAAAATTCATGTAAACGTCAGTTTCGGTCGTTGCATCTTGAGCTGGTAGATGAGTTTTTTCCAAGAGAAAATCTTACTATGTCTTTTAAATTGGTACGTATCTCTCCATGTTTAATAGTTGATATTTCTTATGTCATCCTGGCGAAGTAGTCGGGAGTGTTTATTTAAGATCATCTTTTGTAATGAATTGAAAGCTTTTAAGCTAAAGTCTTGTCACATATAACCGTTGGAATGTTGTGGCTTTGACTTTTTGGATAAAGTTGACGATGGGTTTGTGTTTGTTATTACTAAAAGATTTTTTGTCCGTACAGAAAATTATGATAATACTCTAAGCCAAATACAATCGCAGATTGTTCCATCATAATAACTCCTAATTTCTTTGAGTGTTTTAGAAACACATCATATGACATGCAGGAGGTAAAGAACATATCAGACAATAAACAAGTGTTCTTGAGCTAAAATCCAGGAGATGTGTATAACATATGTTGTTTACTATTGTGGCATCGGTGAAGAGTTCGAAGGGTAATTCTCGATTATCTAGGTAGAGTATTTGCGCTGTGTGTATCATCAGGTTTCAACTGATTTTTCTGCTACTGATGTATTCTTAGAATGAAAACCCAATGTTTTGTTTTTTTGGTGAGAGTTCATACAAAAAAGGCTGGTTGGGTGGCAATATTTTGTATGTGCTTTTGAGTTCAATGAGTTGTATAGTCTGTTTGACTGAATCTACATTTTTTTATCTAGCTAAACCTTCTGCTTTACTTTTGGTGATGTTGATGCTTTTATTGTATATGTCGAATCTATCTTTGTATGCTCCGAAAGCCCATTATTTATTATAATTAATAAAAACTATATATATAACATGTACACCCAAAGTTATTGCATACATAAAATAATAGAAAGTAATATGTGGGAAAGTAAAATACAACGTTATACATCCTAGGCATACATGTTGTTGACCTTTACATATATAAGTTATATAACACGGGAGTGAAAAGAAAGTAAAGGGAGTCTTGTCTTTCACAACCTACAAAGTTCCTGCCCTAATACATTGATTATTTGGACGGCCTTAAAAACTTGATTTCATTTTGCAAAGAAGAATTGTTGAGATTGAAGTTGTTTGACGTATTTATAAATTTCCTTCATTTTAGGAAGTTACATCTGCATAATATACATTTGCATATGAATGCATTGTAAATTGAAATCGACGTATTTTCATTTAAATTAATTATATATTATTTGTACAAAAAAGAACAGAGGAGAAAAATCTTATCAAAGCAATAGACAAAAAGAATGAGTTAGAGGGAAGATGTAGGTACACAATATTATGTAATTCAAAATGAAGTATATGGAACATTATTCCAGAAAAAAAAATTACATCAAAAGAATGTTACATTAATATTACTCACATACTAAATTCACAAATATCGCAATGAAGATAAAAATAACTCAAGTTCTATGTAGTTAAATTCAAGTAGGAACTGTTGTGTATTGTGAAATATCAAAAAAAAAAAAAAAAGATAACAGATATTTAGAATTTATCACACTACTTTGGATAAATGGGAGGCTATGTAAGATTCTGATGAACTGTAGATTTTTATCGTCGAGTTATACACTCAACGACCGACTAGTTTTTGGAACTAATAAGCTTTGGTCAAATTGGAGAAGTTTCCCACTTAGTCACTTTCTTTTCCCACTTCCCCACTGGTAGAAACATTCCTTTTTATTATCACTTGAACAATCTGAAGACTCACAGAAGGTCTCAATAGTACTAACTATACCAAACTTTTTCGAAATAGTTGCATTGTATTTGACAGTTCTAATAAATTATGACAAACTACTATAAGCGAACGACGCAGACAGCCAAACTCTTTGGCTCTCCAAGAGGCTCCTCATAAGGATTTGCTTTAATATAGATTCTCGAATAAATGATATATTGGAAAAATAATTCTGTACCAGGCTCACGATATCATAGTTGGAATGACTTTGGGGAGTTTCTGCGGGTTAAAAAAGAGCCTTTCCATTTTATCTTGGATTTTATGCTCGTCCAAGATCTTTGCTTCTAGGTCGGAGTAAGGGATTTTACTCGAGATATCTTCCTCCTCATCATCAAAGAGATCCAGTACCTTATCTTCAATCGACAATTATAAATGGTTATATTTTTCAAGTTCCTCAGTGACTCTATACCGATCGAACTCTGCTTCAAGAGGACAGATCCATGATTTGGCCTATTTCGGAAAGAACAAATTTTAAGGTGCCCTATTACGTGAGGAACTTCACAGTTCTTCTTGGATTTTTGCATGTTGGGGTCACTGGTTTTGTACAGACGGAATGAAGCACGGATATTAATGACTTATTTATTTGAGTGATACAGTATGTACATAAAACTGAGTATAAGTACTTTGCCCTATACTCAATAAGGACAAAAGGGATCAGCTGAACACTACATGTATAAGGTAAACATAAAAGAAAAGTTGAATTCTTGGAAAGGTTAGTTCTTTTAACTCTCTTTTGGATAAAAAAATATATAGGGATGAATGATTTGATAGAAGGAAGTTTTACTTCAAGATTTATAATGGAACTCAGAGTAGAAAGGATACATTTTTAAGAGGATACACCTGTTATTTTTTAATGTATTTGTTTAATTAGAAGCCATCACATGTACATATATTAGAGCGCGAATCCATCTGTAGTGAACATTAAACTTTAAATTTTTTGAAGGTGTTACTCCCTAATTTTTTATTTTATTTTTCGTGTAAATTAATTTATGATTTGAAAAATTGAAAAAAACAAAAATATTTAGGGGTCTCTCAACGCTTCAAAGTTAAGAAAATTGAATTTGTTTTTTTTTTGTTTTGAAAATTTTATCTTCTTCTTTCAATATTGACCAAATATCTTGATATATAATGCTTGTTATTGTATAACAATTTTATTTGAATAAACAATCTTGAAAATGTTTTATTTTTTAACAATGTTTCTTTAAAATGTATTTTGAGCCATATATAGTATTTAAAGGAAGAAAAAAGATAGGAGAAAAAATAAAAAGTGCATTCGTTTCTTGTAATTCCTTTCATTTGATGAAATAAATTTAATGTTTATTGGAACAAAACGTTTTACAAAGTCAAATAAAACGATTTTAATCCATCATTTAAGACTTATTTTGTTACTTTAAAATAAAAAGTTTATCAAAAACTACCCTCTAATTTGAACTTATTGTATAATTGTGATGGAAAAAATTATATTTCCTTGGATCAGTAGATATTGAATTAAAATCCTTTCTTTCAATGCACTTATGCAGTGAATTGTACACAGATTTATCACGCCTTTTATAACACACCATCGATCTAGATATGGTAAGTAGAAGTTTTTAATTACCATTTATAAAATAAATTAACTTAAAGATTTTGTTCTTTTCCTAGAAAAATTATACCAAAATGATTTTTTTTAAAGTGGTGTAAAAGACCTGAAACTTCCAATTGAAATTAATTTCAAGATTTTTATAGAGTGATTATTTGTGTAGCTTTTCTATTATTAAGTGATAATTGAGTTGGAAAAAAAAATGCGTACTTAGTCACAGGGCATGATGGATGACGTACTTAATTTATAGGAATAAAATATATTTGTTCAGAGATCGATTTCAGTCTACAAAAAGATAACTTCTACAGTTAAAACTCTTTGTTGCTTTTGTTTATTTGAAGACATTATTTACGTGTTCATCATCAATAGCTGATAAGATATTGAATGTTTTTATCGTATGGTTCTATCTAATGAAGCAAATAAATGATTAACCACCTCTTGTATTATTGTTTTCCATGTTTGTGGTACCTTATATAGTGGATTTTCATTTTTATAGGAAATTCCTTCAATATGGAAGTCGAGAAATGACATGGCCGGATTGTTATTAAATAAATGATTTTATTTCAATATATTACATTGGAGATTTCCCTACATGCTATAATATACAGCTTTTCGACATTCTTATTATTTTTATAAAATTTTGAAGTCATCAATTATTTGAGTGGTCAAAAAAAAAAAAAGACTCTGTCTTTATGAAAAAAAAACAAAAAACCATTGTTTCCTCAAAAAATACTTGAACAAGGCAGAATTGAATGGAGTTGATTAAGACTTGTTATTAAATTACGTATTACAAAAGATGAAGCCTAGAACCATTTCATTTACAAGTAGTTACGCAACATAGAGAAAAGCTTCCCACTTCCAAAAAGGCCTAAATAATCTAGAAATTGTAATGTTAAAAAGGGTTAAGTTACATAATTTTTTTTACTAAAGCAACAAGACAATCCTTCCAGACAACTCTCAAGATATATAATAACATACAAACTTATATAGCATATTGCTTAAGTAGGATAAAATCATCAAATATCACACAATGAGATACTTATATATAGTAAGTTTAAATTAGTGGGTAATTCTTCATAAAACTTTGACTATAAAGTTACTGAAAAAGTATTAAATGAAAAATTAAATTTTGTTTTAATGAGTTCAGATAACAGTTTGACGGACCTAATGCTCAATTTACCCTTCATTTCTCCTCTCTTTATCCCGCTAAATAAGCATTTTAAAGGAACTAACTTTGTATTAATATATATTTTAAAGATTGCTTATACAATTAAAAAAAAACTATAAATAAATAAATATTAAAAACCCAAGATGTTTATGGTAGATAATAATGAAAGAAAGAGTTGGCATTTGCAAAAACAATATCAGTTTTATAAACTTTGAAGGTATTGGTATATAAAACCGATTGAAATAAGAGTGAAAATAACGAATCCTTCTAGGTTTAATTTCAGGAAAAGTATTCAAATAAATGACTTTATTTCAATATATGACATTTGGGATTTCCTTACATGCAAATATTAAATATAGACAATTTTTTAAACGAAACATTAATTTTAATAGTAAGGTTTTCACAAAATTTAAATTTATATTTTGACTACATATGAATTGTCATTACTATACAATTAAATATAACATAAAATACATAATATGCATTCATTCCCCAATTATAATAGAAATGAATTACATTCAGGGATATTTACATGGTATTTATGTAATTATGCATTAAACGTATTTAGGACACTGCATATTATATAGATATTGCTTTTAGCCTATTCTGACATCAATAGTATTTCTTTCTTTTTTCAATTAACGTTGATGTCCTGGAAGGACCATAAAAAGAAATTGAAAGACATCAAGTGTGTGTTTTTCAACTTCATATGTATGTGTACACATAGGGAATGTCAATTCTCAATTTGATTTCACAAACCGTACCTACGAATGGAAACATAATTACATAATATGCTGCGCAAGCCATTGAATAAACTACTTATTGTGAATTAACATAGTCCTACCTTTTTTTTTTAGAATTGAAAAGTCCTTTGAAATAAGTTTATCACTAAAAGTAATGTGTGTTTTTTTTATATCTATGGCCTACCCTAAAAGCTATTTTCCAATTCATTGCTCCTGACATCCCCCCATGAGAGTTTTCAACAACCCTGTACAATATGTTACAGTAACTAATTAGGATCCTTTGTGACAAAGTTCTCTTGACATTTTGCCTCAAACTACGAATATGTCGAATTCTGAAGCGACTACGTTCCGGGGTTCTACTGTATAATATGTAAAGTGTATTTATATGTATTTTGAACCTGTTATAACGACAACTGGATCCCGATAGTCCACCAAATTCTAGTACAAGCGTAAGTAAGTTAACTTTTAGACGATAACATTCTTTTCTCTCCCATCTATGCCTAAAATTCGTTCAAAAAATAATAAATAATAAATCTGATAATTATTATTATTCATGTAGCAAAACTAAGGAGTTATTATTATTATTCATGTTACTCTGATTTAATTAAGATATTTTACTGTATATATGCATATTGAACAAAAAGTCAAATCTACAGCTTAACATAAATTATGATAGATGAATCTACAAATACAGAGAAAGAAATTTCTATTATAAAATATTTTTCGTATGAAATTTTCTTTCCTTCAAAATAAAATTTGATTATCCCAAACTTTGAAGTTTTTTTAGGTAGAATTTAAGTAATTTAATTACTTAATTACACTGCTCAACAGTCAAAAATCCTAAGAAGTACATATAAGTATGATAAAAGTTATTTAATTTTGCACATTAATTTCAAATCTGTATTTTTTTATTTCGAGAGTCCGACGGTTTTTGAGAAATCAAAACTATAGTTCTGTAGCTTTTTTGACCCATTTTCCCAACTTCAACTTCAATTTAAACCTAGAATAATACTCATTTTGTACATTATAAAATAATGATCCGCTTGTGTCTTTCATGCAAATTTTATTTCCAGTCTTAGTTTTAACCTAAGAGGGGTCTTAGGGGACGGGAGTAAAGTCGGCCAAATCTTTTGTACTTAAATAGCTCCTTAAATATTACATAAAATTGATTAATAAGGAATGCATTCAAAAACTGAGACCCACAGCTTTCAAACGAGATGTCAAGCACCTGATAAGAGACCTTAAATTTGAGGAAATTGTCCATCTAACTTTCATTCAATTTCGAGAAAAAATTGAAAAAAAATCCACTAGAAATCAAAGACTCATGGTAGAGCTACTAAAAAACTAGTAGAATAGACTGAAGTACTAGCTCACAGAAGAATTTCAGCTGATTTTGTAATCCTTCTGCGTGCTACTACATTCTATTAGTTCTACTCCAACTCCATTTGTAATAGTTGGAGTCAATCAACAAAATCATGACGCCCGTTGATGTGCGGACATATTTTAATCAAACATAAGAAAAATAAAGTGAATAAAAAAATTCTTAGGACTTGCTTTAGTAATACTCTTTTTATTATCATTCCATAAGTAATTATCCTTATATGTATAACTCTACATTCGTAGTTTTTTTGGGTTTTTTTTTTAGTGTAGCAACTAATTCAATGCGTAAAGTTTTACATGAAGAAAAGAGATAAAAAATGATAAGAAAATGAAGGATATGTCCAAGTTTGAAATATTGGATTTTATCTTCTCCTAACATTATTTTCCAGGAAAGTAATGAAGAAAAGTTGAAATTATTAGAAAGCATGTGGCCCTGACATACATATGTATAATCAATTTTTTAAATAAACAGACCATGTTTCTTTCTTTTCCACTCTAACTAATGGAAATATTAAATTTTAAACAAAATTGATCATTTGTTATATTTATTTGAATTAATAAATGCGAAACTTGTGGATAGTGGGAAATTAAATATATATTTACATATAGAGTGGCTCAATTCTCTTTTAAGTTTATATTAAATCAAAATGTTTTTTTATCAATATTTTAATAATAGGAATGATACTGAGAGTGACTCAGCACCATCTAATATCTGCAAAACATCACTAAATATGCGTATATTTATCTTAAAAATAGTATTGTTCGGCGAAATGCCCGTTTAGCAAAATATCTTTTCGTGAATTGTCTGAAACTGACCATAAATATTACTACATATAGATGCTCTAATACAGTATTACTCTATAAACGTCAAAGCAAACATTTATAGAAAGAAAATATCCTGATAAAAAACTGTGAGGCAAAATGTCATCAGCATTTAAAACATACCAAATGACATTGTTAACATTCTGAAAAATATAATTTGATCAGCTGTATCATTAAATTGTGTATATATATCTCCATGTGAAAGGCCATTTAGTATGCTTCCAAAGGATGGATTCAAGGAGATGTTACATGGAAAATTCCATTGACTTTTGACTTTATTTTATACACACTTCCATAGCTCAAAATATCCAACTGTCAAAAATACTTTTTGAAATAGGTAAATGTTACTTTTTGAAACTTTTCTTGTAAAATGATTGACTAAATTGAACTATATATATATACGTAAAGAGTATTAAAAAATGGTAATGTACTCTAAGGCATTATTGACCATGCCTTCATATGTTGTCAAAAAAAAAAAATCAATAATCATCATTAAAAAATGTAATAATATTAGTATGATCTTTAGGTAATGCCAATTATTTATAGTATGTAAAATATCAATATAAGTAAAAAATTTAGGTATTCAAATATCTGATTTAAAAATAAGGATAACACACATTGTCCAAAGTATTAAATTTTATTATATGCTAATAAAGTTAATCTTTTAAAAATTAAAAAATTCAATTTCCAGTATGTCTCGTAAAAGATAATTTTAGCAAAGAAAAATATTAGCTCTTCATTTATTCAAACGGAACTTCAAACAAGTACATGAATAAGTTATGTTAGAGTAACTATTAAGTCACGTCAACCGTAACAAAATACAAAGGAATATAAATTTTCTCAAAATTTTTCATTTAAAATCATAATACGCTAATTCATGGTAGGTGGCAAAGGATGTGGTTTATAAAATGGTAGAAAGAGTAAAGTCCTCCTATCGCTCAAATCCAAACCTTGTACTCAAAATTCAAATACAGAGTAACTAATTTTACATATGTATAGAAGGCCTGTTTACCTATATTCGTAGCTACCCAATACGTAGCTATTTTTTTCTCTCAAAAATGATATGTTCAAACTATAGGAAAATCCAATACGGAGAGATTTATCTTGTATATACATATGTAGAAATGAAACAAAATGAAGGGTAGAGTTTTAATTTATTGATGACTAAACATATTGAACCAGTTTTTGTCGATCTTTGCACAAATGATGTCTTTCATGATATATTAAACACTCATTTATTAAATTTATTCATTTTATTATTTTTTTAAATACTATTACATATTTAAAAAAAAAATTTGCTCCACAGAATATGGACCCTATTGATCAACTATATACGCCGTAGAGCTCGATCAATATATCGTAAATCCGATTAAATCGGCTGAATTTAAAACATTCTAGATTAATAGTAATCGAAGAAAGTTCTAGACTATTATCAATTATATTTTTATTTCCTAAACACAGAATCTAATTTTTTTAATTACAAAACTAAATGATTTTTTTTACTTAAAAATACAATAAAAAGTCCATAATTACTTGACCTATAAAAGCTAAAAAGTAGTCCGTACTGCAATTTCAAAAAGTCAAAAAATTAATAATTTTGACCCACATACAATCAATATAATTTACGTTATTACCTGACATCACATTTAAATATTATATATCTACAGCCAAAAGCTAAAAAAGAACATGAAATCTTACGTGTGACTACATGAATGAAATAAAACTGAGTCTACAATTTTATCAAAATTATCTTAAGAATAATTATTGGATACAATTTCTCAAAATCTTGGCAGATTATTCATTTGTTTTGCTACGGTTATTAGAAAACTTGATAGAATTCAAGGCTTATTTGGTGTGACTACCAATAATTAATTAAAGTTAATTTATACAATTTCATTCTACATAGAAATACTTGGTAGGGAGCAAAAGTTGGGGACATCGAAATGAAAAGAATGATATATTTACCGTATGCTGAACACCTGAAAGTTAGGAAGAGTTTAAAGAAAGTATTTATCACTCATGAGGAGAACTGATGCGAAGGTAGATGCTTTAATTGCGGATGGAACCCATTTCAAAATTTAAAAGGCCTCCTAATAAATTAGAGATTAAATTACTGTTTTAGAGGTGAGGGTTTTTTTTTTTTCGTTGAAATTATGAAATTTTTATGATTATAAGGGGAATGAAATGATCGAAGCACAAAGTCTTTGAACACAAGTCTCGAGTCTTAGAAGACAAGTTATAGTCTAGTCCAAATCGAATCTTTAGCTTTTGAGTCTGAGTCGAGTCCGAAGTCGTAGATTATAGTGATTCGAGCTCATGTTCCCAACTCTAGTTAGAACTAATGTATTTACTTAGTATGTACAACCTTTAGTACAAACAGGTATTTGACCAAACAAAACACTTTCTATTCACATAAAAACATTAGGATATCATTTGAAAATCCTGTACAATATATGTACAATAATAGAGAATAGGAAAAATCCAACTTTTTTTTAACATTGTGAAATGTTGTTATTGATCGACATATGCTCAAAAAAATGAATAAAATAATTGATCCTTATGAACAAAACAAATTGAAAAAAAAAGAACAAAGTGGTTATTTTCAAATTTTCATTAAACTAATGCAAGAAATGAAAAGTATGTTAAATAAATTCTTACTATAAACAAATACTGCTATAGTAACTAAGAGTTCATAGTAGAACAAATTTATGAGACTTACATAAGTAATTGTATGTAATATTGATTTGATAGGCAAACATTTGAAATGAAGATTGCTCAAAAATAAGTCCCTATATCTTATGGTACTTTCCATTCAGTCAATGTAATAATATCCTCTTTGCTAAATCATTACTCTATTTAGATAATGACAAGAAACAACAAAAGAGTATGTAGGATAAAACCAATATTTATTGTATCATTGTTCCTGTAAATGAGTTGTATTTATTAAAACCAAAAGATTAGTTATTTAAACAACAAAAGACTCCCTCATCACAATAAAAGCTTCATTGTGTATCTTTTAATTTTCTCCCATAAAAATAAATAAATATGTAGTTAGTGAATAACATCAGTTGCTCCAACTCTTGAGTGTTTTTTTTTTTCTAATTAATGGTAGGAATATCATCTTTGATTACAAAATATAATTTGAATTACTCACATATATAATATGTCAACATTCAGAACTCATTAATAAGAGCCAAGAGTAGAAGAATAAATTGCTGGGGGAAAAATAGTCTCATTGAATGAATACTTTATTTATTCTAAGAGGCCCTTGTTCCAGTGAATAATGATCTAGTATCTCAGATGGTCTTTTGTTAGCCTGTTCCTTTTGTTGGTGAAGAGGTCGTTTAATATGCTGAAAGCTCTCTTGAGTTAGTAAGCGAATGTCATGGTAGAGCAGCTGAATCTCGCGCTATGATGTTGTGGTTCTCCTTCAAGCCAGCCACTTTCTTCCAAGAGAGCACTGACCCAATTTTATTCATCTTTTCATAGACTAGATTCTTCTTGAAGATCTCCTTCATCTTTTTGGCAAACATGGGATGATCAGGCTCTCACAGATATTCTAAATGATGAAAAAAGCTTGGACGAGAGGCAGTCTTTCCTGGATCTGAGGGATGTTTTTCTTCAGGATTTTGAAGGAGAGACTAGATCAAGGCAAGGTCTTGGCCGATAAGTCAAAAATTCAAGCAATGCAATAAAAGCTTCAAAATGCAAAAAAAAAAAAAAAATGCAAGTAAATCTCATTTACATAATTTTGCGCCCTAAATGTTTAATTTTTAAAATACAAGAAGTGAGGTCGCCCAAATATAATCAGAGGCCATGTATACTGCTACTCAAAAAGTCCTAATACTGAGCATTTATTAAATTTAATTATATCAAAATATTAAAAAGATATGGAGATTGATTTTTTATGAAAAATGTAGAATGGTCACTCTTGGGGTGGGAGAACATTCGAGGGATTGCAGCTGCTGTCCAATAAAAGTAACTATTCAGGGAAATCTATAATTAATAAGAAGAAAATCACTTGATCGGGGATGAAAATAAAGGGAAAACCAGTACAGCAGTCTTCAAATATATTTTTTTCTGCGTATTTGGCAAGTACGAATAGGTGAATACATAGAAAGACATGAAATAGTCAAAAAAATAATAAAAAATGAAATTTAAATGGAATTTTTGGTGAGTTGGAGATCTCTTTTTGTCTTTATATAAGGTAATTAATAATACTCAAATACTATAAAAAATGTATTTAATTACTCTATATTAATAGTACACATGATGATTTTGAAAGTATTATACATAGTAAGTAAACATATTTATTGATCAGTGTTGGGAAATATTAGTTACTTAATAGAGCAATAAGATGCATATAACTCAATTGAAAAGTAATTTTGTTATATTGCTTATTTCTTAGAAGCAAGAGTAATAATATTAATTTACTATATATTTTCTTGGATTAATGAAACAGTGAGTAATTTCATGGGAAAATATTATTTTATAAAAAAACAACCATGTGATTAGAAAAGTAAAACCATTACAACACTGTTGCTTTCTTTTAAAATTATTTTCATTTTTTATCAGATAATTGAAGAAAAAACATTCTACAAAAAAATCAGCATATATTTATATATTTGTTGTAAATTTTGATAAAAAGGCAAAAGGCATGTGTTTTATTTTATATATATATATACAATTTACTACTTACAATTGTAAGAAAACAATATATATATATATATATATATATATATATATATCATATAATTAGTTTCTTTTGGGGAAAAAAACCCCGAAAAACCTAGTTGGTTAAATAATAATTACACTAGTCAACAAATTTGAACTTTCAAAAATCCTAAGGGGAATAAGTAAAATAGAAGTTATTCAGTTTTACACGCTAATTTCACATCGGTAATTTTTTTTTCCAGAGTCCAAAAGTTTTCAAGATATTGGACCCTACTTTTATCTTTTGTGGCCCATTGTCCAATTTCAACTTCAGTTTAATCTTAAAAGGATACTCATTTTGTGCATTAAAAAATAATGATTAGCTAGTGTTTTTTATGCAGACTACATTTCCAGTCTTTGTTTTGACCTAAAGGGAACCCTAGGGGTGTAGGGTGCCGGAGTAGGCCCAAAAGTTTGCCAAATCCTTATTAATTAAATAACTCCTTGAATATTACATGAAATGGATTAATAAGGAATGCATTTAAAAGATGAGACCTACAGCTTTTAAACTAGATGTCAAAAGCATGATAGGAATCCTTGAATATGAAGAAATCGTCCATCTAAATAGGTAAATTTTCATCTAATTTGGAGCAAAAATTCGCTAGAAATCAAAGACTCGCGGTTGAGCTACTTAAGTAGTAGTGTGCAGAATGATTAAGAAACCAGCTGAAATCCTTCTGCGTACTGCACGCTGTTTAAACCTTTCGTCAACATCATTTTCAAAGGTGTATCTTCTATTTGTATGAGTCAAATGTACGCTAACACTCTTTTTAATACATATTCACTGCATATAAACGATCATATCTCGTCAATCTTTTTTTCTTTTTTTTTAGTATATAAAAGTTTTCCATGTATTAATTTGCTTTTAATACTATTTAGGTCTATGTAAGTATATATATATATAGGTATACATAAATAGATAAATATTCTATATTAATATATATATGTATATATATATATATATATATATTTATGTACCTACATATCCTTGAAGATATTCAATAAGATTTATTAGACCCGTGAAATTTATGACCATATATCTTTGATAGGAAAATATTAAAAAAAAAAAAAGAAGAAGGAGAAGGAGATAGAATTCAAATTACTATATGAGCAGCAAAGTGTTCATTTCTTGGACTAGGAGTTGAGAAGTGATGAAGTGAATTAAAACTAGCGTTGTGTCAGTTCTCATTTCTTTAGTCCAGTATATTCTTAGACAGGTCTTATTAGCTCTTAGAATGGGGATTACCATAATATTGGTTGATATTCACGACGAGCTTTTTTGGTCACTCCCAACCTCGACTCTCAAAAGGGAAACGAAAAATTTGGAAAAACAACTGGTAGCAGCCCTTCTGTATTTTCCTTGTTGTCAATTTTTTATTATTGAGAGCAGATTTATTATATACATAGATATACAAGTCATTGATAAATTTTACCAATATACAAATCAGTATTTAAAACTTGTTTACTATTCAATAATTTAAAAAAATGGCGCACAATCCTGTATTTAATATTATATATAAATATATATATATATATCAAAATCATAAAGAATAATAATAATACCCTTTTTGAGTTCATAACACGTAACGTCAGCTGCTTTAAATCAGAAATGTCAACTAACAAAAATCAGCTGATGGGAAAATACTATGTATTTTTGTTCATCCCAAAAAGCTCGTCGGGATCATGAAATATAAAAAAGAATAAATAATAATCTGTTAAATAATGAAAAGATATGAATATAAAATCTGTCATTCTAATATTAATTATGTTTTTTCGGTTTTTCGTTCTCTAACAATACTTTGCCAAAAAAAAAAATGTGCATTAAAGTACCATTAATGTCGTTCGGTCAAATTGGAAATTCTTTATAAAATATTAATGTCATGTCTTGGCGGATCTTAGTCGACAAAAACTAATCAAATATTTAATCGGGGGATTATTAAATCAAATCAATTAGAGTGTGTCTACTATGAAATCCAAATGCATCACTAGTTGAGATTTTATAATTGTAAGAATATCTTCAATTTTTTTTTTTTGTCGAGTTAAGAATTCGAAGGGTTAAAGCAGCTCCCAGCCACTAATAAAGTCCCTTCAAAAGTTCTTAAAGTTTGATGAAGAAAAGTTTTTATCGTATAAATAAGGAATGGTAAGAAAAAGCAGTTTTTCTGTTTAAAAAATCAATTTTATTTAGTAGTTGAATATATGGACTCTGCCAATTTTAGTAATACATAAATATATAAATACAAGACATGCTCGGCGCAAATTCTTCTTATTGACATAAAATAACAACTAAAATATGTGTAAATGCTATGATTGTATTGAGGTACAGAAATCAAGTTGTAAATAACTTGAACACAGAGATCACAAGTGTCATGTATTTTCCATTTAAGGCAATGTATCCGAACCTTACCATACCTACACTTTAAGCCACTATAGACGGCTCCAATATCAATTTATATTCCATAAAAAAATTCAGGGTTTTTCTACCACTATCAAACCTCATCTAGTGATTCTCTCTAATGTTCATGCTTTACTTTACGTAATATGTAAACATTAAAAATTTAAAATACTTCAACATTTCGAGGTCAACGACATCCAACGACATCAAATTTTGGAAAATTCACAACTTTGTAAAAAAAAAAAATAGTTAAATAACGATTATTATTCAATTTCATTTTTATTTAAATAAACAGTCTTTAAAATGTACATATTTCCGCTAAGTTTCTCTCAAATGTTTATTTACTTCATTTAATAAAATAAATTCAGCATTAGTTGTACAACAATACGTTTTACAAAGTCATTAAAACGATTTTGATCTTTCATTTAAGAACTTGTTTTGTTACTTTATAAACAAAAGTTGTTTGTTTGTTTGTTTGTTTTTTTACTAAAAGCTATTGCAAGATATATGATACTCAACAAACTTATACTATATTATAGATTCGCACAAGTAGGTTCGAACCATCAGAGGTATAATGATAATGATAAAACACATACACAATGAGATACTTATTTTAGTGTAAGTGCAAATGGCAGGGTAAGCTTTTCATAAGCTTTGTATTATAAAGTAACAATGCAGGCCGTTGTCTCATGGATATGAGTTTAAATGACCTCTTGTACCTATGTACGTCATTTATTTAACCGCAATTCATTCTCTGATACCCAATTTCTCTACTGATTCTAATTACGCTTAGGATGAAAGAGCCACAAGAGTCATTTTCAAGTTTCTTGACCCTTAAATTGTAAATAAACATTTGTAACAAATATGTAAATAAAATTCAATATTCACTTTTTTTGATGGCACAATATTAAAATTGGTCGGGCGGAAGCCTTATACTATATTTTTGTATGCTTTTCAATAAATGTATGAAAATGGCAGCTCAAACAGAGTTGCCTCATAATATATACAACTAATTTGAATAATAAAAATAATAATTTCTTTGTGATGTGATGAATTTTGTGGCAATACAGTTACCTTAATAATAATAATAAAACATATTTCACCGTACTAATGTTAGTTTTTTTTTTTTAATATTAGATGCCTACAAACAAAAATATATAAATCTTCATCTCACGATTAATTTACTCCATTTTTGCTAAATTTTCCCTTTAAAGAAAAAAAATATAAAAAAATATATACTTGCATAAATATAAACGATACTTTGATTTTGCAATGCAGCGAATTAAATTGAATGCTCATAAGTAGTATGTACAAATACTTGTATGTGAACATATATATATATATATATATATATATATATATATCTTCAAAGAATAAAAAGAGTATGGAATTGGGAGGAGGCTGTCATTTCCATACATATTATACATATTGACTACCTTTGTATGTATTTATATTTGTTTGTTGTGAGATTGTTGAAGGTAAAGAGAATATGAAGATAGAGAACAACATATCAACGTAGGTATACGTATATAGTAAGAGAAAGGCAATTATTTGCGTTGCCAATCCTCGCCAACGCCGAGGACACTTCATTACCTGCCACATATATATGGATGAATTCTTATGTTGCTGTTTGGTATAATGGGTCTACATATGATAGTAGTACTGGAGGGGTACTCGCTAATTTAAAAGGGAACTTTAATAAATCAGTTTGGAATATATACCTTATAAAAATAATTTGCTCATCCATGACATGACAAAAAAATTAATATTTAATTGCACTTTATATATATATATATATATATATATATACTTGGTAAAAAGAGTAGCAAAATATCGAGACCAATTTTGGTACTGAAACCGGTTCAAAATAAGGTTACAAATGAGTAATTCTAATTAGGAAGAACACATTAGTCTGTACGTTTTTTGTATTTGTATTCCTCCTAACCTACAAATTTTAATTCAATGATAGTTTATATCGTTACATACAATCTCCAAAGGGGTGTCCATTATAATTTTGAACAAAATCAGGGGTCAGGGACATCCTCAAATTGCTGATTTACTTATGAATATATATATATTTTTTTAATAGGTACATTTGAGTCTTGGAACAAAAAATGTTTGCTGTCCATTTGAGAGTCTATCGGTTTTGAGAAGGGTATTCAAGTCCAAAATATCTTATATTGAAAAAGTCACCAACATTTTTACAAAGTAAATTTAAAGTAATTATATTTTGTGGTATTTTGCTTGGAATATATTCACATATCACTGCTTTTATATACGAAGAGATCTTGAATTTAACGGACTTCCATGTTCTTCTTTTGCAATAAATTGTGCACACAGAGGCCCCGTTCCAATATTAACCTTTATGGATAAATACCTATATCCTTTGAAGTGTTGCAAACGTATACAAAATTCAAAAATTAGCCTATTTCATTCATGATGTTTTGGAATCTATACGTCTCATACAGAGAGTTAAAAAAACATATATAATATAATATATAATATATAGTTAATGGGCTGGGACAATGCCTAAAATTTGCAGCCTAATACGAACTGCAGTTTGATCCTTACATCTCTAGGTTCGGTTTGGTGAACGTATATAAGACATTTTATTTATAAATAGAAATACATGAGATAATTAGTTTGAATTTTTTTTGTCTGAAATCATGCATTCAAATAATCCAAACAAAAGTTATTGGTAAAAAGTGCTGAAGGATTAATTTATTATATATTATTGAAAAATACCTTTGGTATTTCTTTTATCTGTTAAAAAGGAATTTATAATAATTTTGTTGGCAATTGTATTGTTAAAATTATATGTACAAGGATAGCACAAAGCATGGGTTAAATGAAAACTGTAAAGTTTTGGAAGTTTGTCTATTAAAGCATGAATACATGAATGATTGGAGACAACAGTTTAGGGACATATTCCTCTGTTGAAAATGTATATCAAATTATAATCTTTCATTTTAGAAAATCATTTTTTAATACTTATAATTTTTGATCAAGATGGGGTCTGCTACCTTGTATATAAATAAATATTATTTAAGCTAGAGCTTTAACATTAATTTTCATATTAAAAAATCAGAAAAATTTTTAATGGCTACTAAAAAAAATCGCAGTCTATATACTTCTTCTTTCCGCTGTCCATCCGTAATTTCTTTAAATTTACATAATTAAAGTTAATGGAGGCACTCAAAATTTATGAAACATCTTTAAAATCACAATCAAAAAGATCCAAAACAACGAACTAATTGAAAATAAATATATGAATATTTGAGGAAAAAGTGCAAAAAACTATAGAGAGTAAAAACGATAAATGAGTTATTTACGTTAAAGGGTGTGAAAAAAAACGAGGTGAACAAGGAAAACATAAGTATGTATATAAAAAAATGGGATTTTCAAAGATCTTAGGAAAGTAACAGCGGGTAATGCATTTGATAGATACGTATGTATGCCTTGATACAACGATAAATGGGTCAATATATTACCCAAGAAGTATGTACAGATTTATTTTGTAAAAATAAGAAAAAAAAATCATGGCTTGATAATTTTTTTGATATGTACCTACATATCTACATATTTTTTATTTTGTTCAAAATTAGTCAAAATCCCTTGTGTTAAAATTTTTTAAAATTTCATGAGTATAAGAAAGTATAAGCAAATTTAATATAAGTATCAGTAAGATAACTCGTACATATGTACTTACATATTCTTTTGACGTAAGTAGGCAAATTATTGACAAGCATGAGATATCAATCACATATGACGCACAAAATGTCAATATTTGAAACTCAACTTCTTAAATATAAATATTTAAGAAGTTGAGGAAAGAATACGTCATTTGAAAAAAAACATACAATGTTATTTCTATTGTATCTCGCAACCTTTCCTCTAGAAAGAAAAGAAAAAATCAAGCCCAAAATCAGTCGGTAGTAGTTAGTCGAATGTAGAATTTAATTTGTAATTCAATAATTGTAGTCAATTACTCAGAGCAAAACAAGAGGTATTTAGAGAGTTACACCAATCAAAGTTCAGAATAGGAATAAGGGAAAAATAAGCATAAAAATCAACAGCTGAGAGAAAAATACAATGTACATATGTCTCTATTTTAGTGACATTGGATTCTGTTCAATTTACACCTGTTTTGTCTCATGCAATCTTTCTTCCGAAAAGAAAGGGTCAAAAAGATACAATTTTGTCCAATGTTCTGCTTTCATTTACTTGATAGTAGGAAATTGCTCACAACTTAATAAGAGTTAGTTCGAACTCAACCAATCAGAACAACTCTAGCTAATTATGAGAAGTTACGTAAAAAAATTAACTACTAACAATATAAATCAAAATTAACCCCTCATGCTCAATGGTAAGTCAGTAATAACTCTTCACTGCTTACTAAGATCAGGCCTATACTTTTAAAATGTATGAAAAAAAAAGAAAAAGAAATCTACTTATCTACAGATAAAAGTAATAAATATTAATATATGTATGCTTTCCACAACTCTAAGCGGAAAACAACCCCCCCCCCCCCCAAAAAAAAAAAAAAAAAAAAAAAAAAAAACTTTTAATTGTTCCTTCTTCTTCTTCTTCTACAATAAAACTGCATTATTTTTCAAGTTAAGTCAAGAAAGGTAAAATTATTCTTTAACTTCTGCCCTTTTTAAAAACTTTAATGCTTCGAATATGTAGAACGTTACTCCAGAATTTTTATCTTTATCTATTTGGAGCAATTGATCATATATGTAGTTAATGTAGGGAGACTGAGTAAGTTGTGTGATATCTGAATACCCTTATTTTATTCAATATTATGTTTGAAGTTTCTATGTGTTAATTTATTTCATTTCTCATTCAAGTAATATATATACATTTATCAAAGTTTGTTGTCCCTTCATGCGGAAATAGTGTTGAATTGAATTTTTAAGCCAACTTAGCAACCAAAAGTATTCAAAATTAAATGACTTCCTCCAAAAATATGTACAAAACACCAAAGTAAATTATTTAGCAATTATGTTACTTAAGTTGTTCAAAAACTTTTTTTTAAATATAAACCATTTATTTGGTAATCGGTTTTTTCCACAGAAATATTGGGTGTCATTTCCTAGAAATTATATTGAACTTTAGCATACAATTGTTATTTATTAACTATTAGAGTACACATACATATTTCTACAATACAGTTCAGAGTGATCTCCAGCAAATTTTAGAGGGTGCAATCTATTAAATTATATGTAGATATAAATTGGTGACGTATCATATATCATATTTGTATCTGAAAATTTCTGTATTTTAGTCACTTCGGCATCGGCATCAGCGTGAGCACTGAGTGAAATACCTAATAGAGTTTACATCTGCAGTAAAATACCTTTTGTCAAATTTTATTTCACTTTGAACTACTTTGAGAGAATTGATCTTGCCCCCCCCCCCACCTTCCAAGCAAAAGATTCACAGATTATAGAAAAGTAAAGTGTCCTATTCCGGATCTAATAAAAATGTTCCTTAATATTGAATGTGAACAACCTCCAAGACTATGATGCAGGTTTCCTAAGAAATAAATCAAGTATCATGTACAGTGTCTCCTCAGTCGCTCGTCCACAACTTTTTTGTGTACACCGCAGTAAAATAAATTTAAATTTTTATTTGAAAGAGTGTTTCAAACAACAATGACCATGGACACGATTCCCAGAGTCTGTTTGGAATGAGTCAGCTTTATGATTTGAAACGAACAGGATAGGACTCGGCCAATATCTAGCATGTCAGATTCCATCTATTGAACATATTAAATAAAATTCATTTGGAGAAATATTTAATAGAATAGAATATGAAAAAAAAATAATTTTTAAGAAAAAACAAAATAGATTTTTTCAGCGATTTTAATCTCTGCGTCAATTTTATTACGTATTATTATAAAATAAACATTACATTAATGACGTAATTATAGGCCGTCTCTGCTCATTTTAATGGTGTTTTAAAATCAAATGGGATGAAGCTTGGAGGAGCAACCGAAGCTCTTATGGGATTTTGTATCAACTCCGTAATCTTTTGTGACGGGAAGAATTTACGTATCTCATTAACTGATATGGTATTCAAGGTCTTCGACCGATGGGTCCCCGTGGAGTAGGATATTTCTCTTCTCTAGACCTTTACCTGCATAAATGGTTAAAAAAAAGATTGTACCATTAGATACTCTCCTTATCAATGTTCATGTAATGGACTGTAAGCCTTACATTCATGTGCCATTTTTGATGTGGAAGCTCAACACTGATCTCCTAATTGATCTAGAATATCAAATTTGTGAATTAAGTACTAATAAAGTAGTCATATTAATTAATTATTAATTATAAGTGTAGCGGAGATTAAACTCGCTGAGAAAAAGGCCACTCAAATAAATACTCGCTCAAATGTACGTCGCCAAGATGCAACTTGCTCAAATAACGTATGCACGCCAAAAGGAACATGTTCTTCTTTTTGAATTATCCCTGAATTAGTTTGTAAAAATAGTGATACACTCCTAATTATTTACACAAATACTGAGCGAGGACGAACCAACTAATTGTTTTTTTTTTTTTTTTTTTTTAATAAGGATCAAATCTGTTATTGAATACATAGATAATTGAGATAAATGCATATACATAAATAAATATGTATGTGTGTATATAACTATATTTGCTTTCCAACTACGTAGGGGAGTTGCATGCAGCATGTAAAAACATAAACAAGAGAGTAATAGGTAAATGTTATAAATATAAATACCTTTAATTTATATGCATTTCCTTCCTATAAAATACATATTAAGAATATATATATTTATATCTAACTACATATATGTACATGTTAGTTATGTATGTACAAACATTGTATAATTTGTGAGGCTAGCGTACGTTGAAGATTTTAATTTAATGAATAAACTACTAAATTATAAATTTATAAAGTTTATTTATTTTTTCTTCTTTAAGCATGAAGGTTTCCATGGGATTATGCATGAAATAATTAAATTTACAACATTTGAGAAATGGATAGGTCTATTTTATTTGTAAAAATAAAATAAATAATTGCCTTTTACGTACATATTTCGAAGTTGATGCCATAAATAAAAAGAGAAGGGAAGGGAACTGACATTACAATAAAGACGGAGATCAGTTCAACCTCTTGCCTTTCTAATTGTAGTTCTAAGTAATCATAATGAAATCTTTCACAGTTCACTTACCTGCACTAAAGACTTGAACGTTTTCAAAGTTCAAAGTCTCATTCAAGTAGCTAAGTAGTAACCTTTACGAAGATCAATCAGCTTATCTCCTCGATTCTTCCTCAAGGAGTGAGTGAAATTTTTGAAGAGATGCTTAAGGATAAGTGTATGCATATGTATACAAATAGGAAGAAGATGATTCAGATCCAGAAACATATTCTGAGCATGATCCCACAATTTATATCAATATGTAAGTAACATATATATATACATAAGTAACACTCTACACTGGGTTTTTGAGTCATGAATATGTTCTTCTAAGATCACTTTGACTCTCAAATTTCAAAGTAAATAGTTGATTCAACACTTTATGTATTACGGCACGATATCAGTTAACTTTTCCTCCAACAATACTAATAAATAATATCCTCAAAACCAATTGACAATAGTTTGTCAACTCTTCCTATATGTGGAACAATCATTCATTATTTAACTATTGTGAATTGTTAACAATTTAACAAGCAGTAACACGTTTGAAGTATAATATTACAACTTGACCAATTTATAAACTTTAATTAATAAATATTTTCATCAAAAACTCAATACTAACTCAGTATGGAATATGTAGTTTTTTCATTAGCATGAAAATATGAAAGTCGAAACAGAGCCCTTACAATCAAAATAACAAACAAAATTAAAAATGAATTAGTAATTGGATCTACTTATATATTAGAGCTTTTTGAATACTCCGTTTCAATCAACATTGTGATGTGTTGTAAAATTTAACAATTCTCTATATTTTCATTTACTCAAATATTATGATGATGGAATCCAAGAAAAGATTCTTCATAACTCATGTGTAGCCTGTGACAAATCTTTGATGGAAGACAGAAATAAACCGTAATAAAGTCAGCTAGATTTAAAGAAATAAAATCCCTGAACATCTCTAAAAAACATTTGCAAACGTTCAATCAATCACAATTATGTTCCTTTTTTTTGTTAAAAGAAGATGGAAGTAGTTGTCCGGCAATATTATTTCCGGAGATTGAGGCCTTGGATTCTGGTTGATTCTTTTTTTGAGCGTACATGGAATATGGTGTATGAGGACACAATTATGATGGACCTAAGATGGAGCAAGGAGCCTCATGAGTGCAAAAAATATATTTAAATCAACACTTTCACAACATTGAAGTTAATTGATGAATCAATTGATAATTCTTTTCATGGCTCTTCATCGTCCAAGTAGAGGAGGTTAAATTATATCAATAATTCGTAAACGCCGATTATAAGTTGTGTCTATTTTTTCTTGTACTTATTTATTTGAATGAACAATTCTTGATGTTTTAATGAGTCTTTAGATTATAATTAATTTAATAGAGTCCATTTGGCAACTCTCTGAACAAATTAAAGAAGAGTAATCTCAAATCCTTTTTTGGGTTGTACATTTAAATGTACACTCTGTACTGAATGGGTCTCTTAAAGTACCGTTATGGATTAACTAGCGATGAATTTCAGATACAGAATGATATATCTTGAAGAGAACCACTTCACAATTGATGATTTGGTTCTTCAATTACCGAATGAACAAGGAAATGCGGTGTATACATAGATGAAGAATTTTCAAGGTACATGAACCAACTTCAACCTAGGCTTGTAAACACTGTATGTGACTTCTCTTTATATTCGCAGTACTATAATTTAGAAAATGAAGAGAACAATTGTTACAATACCTAAAAATAACAAGACTACTCCGGACGAATAGTCGAAGTCTTGTCATGCTTTTGATATACTCATTTAAAATAAATGAAAATTTAAAGTTCCTTCAAACTCATATATGTAAAGAGTAAGACGTCTTCAAACTTTTTGATAAAGACTTCATTGAGAAAGTTGTGTTCCAATCTAATACTAGGTATGTCATGTAGCATGGAAAAGTCTTAAGTGTGACATATTAGGAAGATACTTTATTGAGTACGGGAGAACGATTGTCACATTTTGAGTAACATGTTATACATTTCATGAATTCCACATAGCCTTCACACCAATGACAATAAAAATAATGATTAATCCATTCGTCTTTATTAGGTCCGATCATTATTGAAGAGAAAAGGAAGCTGAATCAGTGTTAATCAGTGCGAAGTGTAAATTTAAATATACTGACCCAAATTCAAAAAACTATTTGAAAAAATTGACTCAAAATTGGTCGGTTTGTTATTTAGGATATCATATGACATAACCCATTATGCATTAATGGGTTAACACGACTAGATTTAACATTCAAATTATTAGTCTCCCAAAATCTCCTTGTGTCATATAGACATAGTCATGTATGTCTACTTCTAGGTCTTTCCAATCCCCTCCATTGTCCATTTAAGTTTATGATAATGCCAAAAGACGGTGTAAACATTTCAGACCCGATTTTCAATAATGGTGGCTCTATTATATATATAAAAAAAGATCTTCATGGATTGTATCATGTTCTTATTCTACAATTTTGGAGCATCATAGAAAGTAACACTAATTATATTTCATTAATTCTTAAAAATTTGAATACCGACATTTTTTAATAATCATTTTAATTATCTAAGGGGTTTGACAAAACTTCTTATTTCTTAATATTTTTTTAAAGAGGGACGGGAAGATACAGTACTTCAATTGCACAATCCTTTATAGATTTTAAACTATTTTAATTTCGAATCCAGGAGTATTTATGTCAATTAACACCAGACAATATGATCATGAGGTAATCAACGAAATATTCATAGCTTCAAGATGGAACAAACTTATTGAGTCTTAGACTACAAACAATGGTCAAACCTTATATAATACCCTAATAACCAATAGGGCATGAACTAACAAAACATTAATATCTGAAAGATGATACAAAGATATGGAGAGTCTAAGACATAGCAACTTTAAGTCGTATCTTTTAACTTTTCCTCCAAAATTAACTGGTATTTAGTTCATTCTTCCCAACGGAGGATAGTTGTTATTGATTTTATAGTAAGGAATTGCTTAGCAACAACAGATTCGAGTAAAGCCCATCAAAGCTCTTTTAAGGAGCAAGAAGTACAGAAAATCAACAGCTTACAACAAAATACATGGAAATGATTATTGTTTGAAAGGTGACATTTTGTGTTTCAAGGTTAGTAAACAGCCCACAAAATGTACATTTGAGAGGTTGTGTGGTGTAATTTTTCTTTAAAGAAAAATTCCCGAGTTTTTACTTATAGTTGATTCTGGTTTTTTTAAAAAGTTGTCTTCCTTAATTGAAGGATTTTGTCACATTTGAAGTTTTCTTTAACAAGGGGAGCAATGAAGAGATACCATATACCCTAAACAAAATATAAAAGCGTTACTTCTCCTTCACAACTAATAAAGTCTTCAAATTCATTAAGGACTAAAAATATCTGAAGGATACATTCATTTATAAATGTATCCTAGGGATAAAATTAGATAAGATTGATTGCTTGTTTAAACAAACTAAATATAAATCAAAAAAAGAAATTGTTTATTTAATTAATCCAAAACACATTGGTAGCCGTAGCTTACCTTATTGTTAATGTATAAATAATGAGAATGATGGCGGAAAATGTTTTTCCCACTCCCCTGTTTTGCAAAATATAAATGATAATAATAATAATAATAATTTAGTAGGGACATTTAATACAAAGAGTAAAGATGTGTTTGTAAACATTGTCCCTAAAAAAAACATAACTTTTAATAAGAAATAAGAACCAAAAGGCACAAATATCTATTTGGACACGAACAATTTTATTTATTTATTTATTTTTTTGGATAATGCATGGTTCCTATAAACCTAAACACCTTGCAAAATATCTCACTTAATTATGCATTCAAATAGTTGTATTTTTAAATTTTTATTTAGTACTAATTAATTTTCAAACTCATGGAAATCAGTATTTATCTCTCAAACCTTTCTTCCAAAAACAGTGCCCTAAATTATAATTGCAAGCTAGCCACTGATAACATTCTCCCCATCTGTTGTACTTTTCTTTATTTCATTTTATATGGCAATAAGCAATTTCAAGTTCAGTTTATTCAGTTCAGTTGATTAAATAATGATTTATATATGACTCATTTTTATTCTTCCTCTTGAAGGAAAGACAGAATGAATACGAACCTTCCCAGCAAGGGACTTTTATATGTATGTAGAAATGAAACGTCATTTAGAGAGATATTCATTTTTGAAGGAAAATATTTGTAAAACTAAGGAAATTCAACGAAACTTATTTATTATGTATGTCTGAAATTTTTTTTATTTCATTCTTTTTCTAAGAAGTGTAAAAGGCTTTTAAGGTCATATTGTGTTATGTACATAATATATGCTATATAGATGTTTGTATAAATATTTAAATAAGCGAACATACGGCTTCACTTAAAGTCGCAGCATCAAAAAACCTTTTCCAGTATAAGAAAAAAGAAGAAAAAAAAGAAACATTTTAAGTAATTGAATGTAATTTTATGTAATGTAAGTATGTATTTAAAAAATCTAAGTTGTTGGAATATTTTTTTACTGCACTAGAGGATTTTCTATTGAGAGTAATAAAAAAACATATTGACAAAAATACTTTATAACATGTATGATCACTTAAATCCATTTATGTAAGGTATTGGCTATAATATGAAAAACCCATGACATTTTTGCACAAAACAATGACTTTTAATGGAATTTTACTTTATGTCACAAATTGAGATCCATAAAATCAAATCTGCGAGAGTTCCTTATCTTCCATGAACACTAATTTACAATTCAAACTATTGTATTTATTGTGTAGACCAACTAAGAATGATAATAATTTGATTGATTTAAAAAAATCCATTCCTGATATAAAAGGATCTTTACCATTTGTATACCAACGAATTCTATGTAATTCATTTTCCTCTTTTTGTGCATTTTAAATTTAAGGCCGATGTTATAAATATTTATTACCATAATATACGATAATATATATTTAATACTCCCGCATTACAAACTAATTTTGAAAATTTAATTAATAAAAACCATTAGAAAAAATTTTTGAGGTCATTTTATCTTCTATAAAAAAAACGTTCAGTGTTACAGAATCTCTTTATTTTGTAAAAGGAGAGTTGTTAAATTTTGATGATCCTTGCCAAGATGGTAGCTTCAAAATAATTCTAATGCTGTTGTGTATTGTTATTGGTGCTCTGCACATTGATTGACTAATCTCAAAAGGGCCATTGTTAATCAATGAACTATTATTAGACGAAAAATAATTCTACTGTTGGAAATAAGTGACCCTACTTCCAGTTAATTTCCGGCATTTTATTTTCTCATTCCTCAAGGGGAGGAAAGATTTAGAGCAAGAAAAAAGATTGGAATGTGTAATATGTAGAGTTTGTACATCACATAACGGTTTATTTAAATGGAATCATTGGTGGAATCTCACAAGCTGGTCTCAGTGGATAAACTGAAAATGAACAATGGAAAATCGTCTTTGAATTTATGGTATATTAAGTATAGAAATATTGCAAACCATTAATTATTATTATAATTTCAGGATTCTTCAGTGTTTTGCTCTCTAAAGTACGAGCCAGTAGGGCTAAACAAGAGTGGGACCGATAATCCTAGGTATGTAAGAAAGAAAAGACAAGGTCGTCTTTTTCCCAAGGGGATGGCTTCTATAGTATCATCAAATTACAGCTTATGTATTGTTTTTATGTTCTTTGTGCTTGAAAGATATGTACTAAGAATTAAATTGTAGATTTTTGCCACGGGGCCAGTCGGACGTTAATTACAAGGTCTATATATCATATAATGAGAAAGATCTAAATAGAAGGACTAACCCTCAACCCAAATCCCGTATAGATATCAGGCCCATTGTCCATACAAATCTTAATTTTAATTAATGTTTACGTGTATAATACACCAAGAGTCTTATTTACCCAAACCCCTTGACAACTAAATAAAGTTTAGTTTGGATCACATTTAGACATACATGCGTAAGATTATATCCTTAGAAGGAATATTAATATTTTAATATCACCTATCATATAATCCTTTTAAACTTTATAAATTAGCTTTGTAGCGACTTTCCACGATTGCATTCGATTGAATGAAAGGAGTCCATGGTAGTTAGTTTTTATCTTTTTACATCAATTGATATAGTACGTAAATTTAGTAAATGGTGTTTTCTTGTTTTGTTTTTCTAGAAAAAAAGAGATCAAATTTTCATATTTGAATACTTTAAACTCATTATCACACTTTTTCGTGGAAAAGCTTTTCTAGAATGAATTTAAGAGTTTTTAATATTTTTCCAAGAGAAGATAATTCATCCAAAAATAATAATAACAACAACAATAGAACCTAGGCATGAAACTTTTTTCTTTAATACTTTCTGTAATTGGCATGAATATTGAACGAACATATACTGTTGTTGTTTTTTACTTTCTTGGGTAAAGAACCAAAGAAAGAGTAAACTAGGTTTTATATAATAAATAAAAGAAAGGAAAATTTAATTCTATCTTTTTTTGTTAGCGAGTTTCTCGGTATTAAAAGGTTACTATGAATTCATGGATGATACGTGACCTTTAGCTCCCTGTTTGTTTTTAAATGAGTTTTAGCAGTAGTCTCACGAAATAGTTTTCGTTTTATAAATAATAAATTGAGCCTTTTTTTTTGTAAATTCAAGTATTTACATCAGTGTTTATCCAACATTTTTTAACCTAATGTGCTTTAATAAGATAACTTAAACCCATGGACCGCACAGTAGAACAAAGTTTTAGTTTCTTTATTCAATGTTATTTACTTTTCACATCTGTATATATTTTTTTTTCTTCAGGAGTACACCTAAAAAAGCTATAGAGTCCTTTCTTTATTTTATAAGCAAATCAAATTAAAGGCTATTACTTAAATGATATCCATTAAAATTCATAAAAAAAAAGACACAAAAATATTAAATTCAAGTTCATTATATAAAATTAACATTTCATCATTTTCTTCTTTGATTATTATCAAAATGTATTGAGATATAATGTTAATTATTTTATATCTTTTTTTAGTCCAATGAACAATTGTTGAAATGTATTTATACTAAGTTTCACACAAAATGTATTTTGTGTGACATAAAGGAAGAAGAAATAAAGAAAGATAAATAAATGTACCGTGTATAAAACGCATTATTTTCTTTTTATTTATTTCATTTGAATTAATACACTCAGCATTTATGGCAAACAAACGTTATACAATGTTGTTAAAACAATTTTGATATTTTTTTTAGACTTTTAAAACATTATATGGCCCATTGAGTCTAATGGTATCCATGTATGTACATACTTGTAAGTATTACATAATAAAGTCCATTTATGATCACTTTTACAATTTTTAATAGCTTAATGAGGACATGTGACATATTTTTTTTCTATTGAAGATATAAATCTTCTCGAAAATATTTCATCTGAACATTAATTTAAACTTGAGTACATCATTATGAAATGGTGGTAAAAAGTTGCTACACCAGGGGCTATATAATATATGTCAAGCAAAAAAAAAAAAAAAAAACCTTGCCAATATTGTGGAATGAGTATATGAGTGTGTGAGATGTGACGCAATCTCAGGCAATGCAAGGCTAGAATCCGTGTTACTAAAGACCAAGTTGTTGGTTCGTACGGCGAGCAGACTCATGCACCAAGTATTGGAGGACCAGAGGCCCTGAATCTATGTCAATCTATTAAAAAATATTAACAACTATGTTTATAGAACTGATATATTTATAATATAAAGTTGACAAAAGTTCAAAAAAAATCTTAAGAAAACTACATCAAGTGGTATTAAAAACCAAAAATCAAATCAAAAATAAACGACTATACAGGTATGTATTGAATAAAACTTGATGTCAAAGAAGAACAGTGATTTTTTTATACAATCAAGTTACCTCATAGGTACTAAAAATTCCTTTGAAATATTAATATTTTTTAAAATTAATTTTATCTTGAATTGATTATACATAGAGCAGAAAAGTAGAGTAAATGGAGAAAAATATCTGATCCTTGGAAAAGTAATTGTCAATTTATTGGCTACACTACATATTTAAATGTAGGTATAATAACTTCTTTTTAATATTAGTGTTTGAGATACAAAAAATAAAGGCATATTTTTATGATACAATCTAAAGGTTGAAATCATTATATTTACTGTTCCTACAGAGACATATAAAAAATAGCAGTAATTCACTACTATCCTTCATCTTAAAGAATAAAATCTTCAGCAATAGCCAGGTTAGGGCCTTAGAGAATTCTAAGAGTGCAAGCACAGAAGCACTGATTTTTAAATGCATTTCTACTGTCAATATTTCTGATTAATATCATGGACCAATAATATAAAGCATATTATATCTTGATGTGCAAAAATTATTCCTACAAAAATATCCTTCAGTCTAATGTTCTTAATTTCTACCTTAAATTTGATTTTGTACAATTACAACTTATTTGATAAGTTGCATTTAAATATAATTGGTGATAAAAACGACTTCTTTTTTATTTACTGATAAATAGATTTAATGAATAACAAATGAATGTAAGTACTCAAACTAACTCTTAGGTATTGATTCAAAAGTATCTGTGTTCCCAATCTCACCTGTATCATTATTATTCTATCTAATCATATTTTTCCACGTCTCATTTGAATTCTTTTCATCATGTACATGAAGTGTGATTATTATATTCTTACAAAGTCAGTCACAGAACAGGATGCAGAATGTATCTCATATTTTGGTAAGGTTGATAAATTATTTAGATTCACATACGTGCTTGATACTTAACTCCTATCCAAAGAGAAGAAGATTAAAAATCGAAGAAAAGCAAATCGTACGTATTTAAAAAAAAAACAACCTCTAAATTGAGTTTGTTTGTTTTTTTGTTAAAAAGTTAAATATGTACATCCTATAATCCAATTTAAATGACTTATTTAAGATATTTTATTGAAGAAAAAAAAGACATTTTACATGTTTGTGGGTACGATAAATAAATATTTGATTACTTACAATCAGATTATTTATAGGCCCATTTGTTGGTATCATTTAAAGACAAGAAAGTAATTCCAATTAGAATCAATTCAAAAACTAAGTTGGTATTTAATTCAATGTTACTCACATGTTTTCCGTATGTTGGAATGGTTATTACCAAATTTCACCCAGGGTTTTAAAAAGTTTTACTTTATTAAATTTTGTATTTCACGAATATATAAGGTTTTATGTTGAAATCCGTATTTTTTAATGGTTTCTATATAATTATTATGAAAGTCGATAATTTGGTTTTATATACACCATTCATAAAAAAATGCACTAATTTTCTTAATATACTCTTATGTCTAGTAAATTACCAAGTAATTCTTCTTCCATGATGAAGTCATGGACGAATAATAAATTATTTTTTCAAGCATCCATTCTACGTAAATTAATGAATGATGTCTCTATAGAGCTTATTCACTCACTATTGTGCATTTTCAATTAAGTGTAAAATATTGCACAACAAACCGAAAATGGCATCACTTTAAAGACATAGCTGTTTATATTCCTTTGTAGCTATTGAAAAAAAAAAAAATTTCAAAAAGTCTCAAGGAAATTATTTTAAAAAGAGGGGACAAAAATCATATTATCTCTTGTACTAATAGGAGGAAAACCATAAATATGGATTGTTTATGCCACCTGCAAATATGGTTGACTTTCAGAATGATGACATTAGATGAAAAAAATACCCTGTACGATATTTATAACGTGGTCTTAACTAGTGGACATTTTGATATACCATGCGTACGGATCAATATTTACAGCAGTGGCCCGCAATTGGAACGCCAATCCCCCCTCCCTAATGTTTCCTCCTCTTTTTTTTGGTAATTATGATTTCGAAATAAATTCAATAGTATAGTAATTATATGTATTTGAGATTAAATTAATTTGACAAAAAAACAAAAAGCATATTGTTTCGAGGTATTACAATGGAATCTTACTCTCTCCCCCTCCAATTAAAGTCACGAGTCCCCACTGAATATATGTATAGATAATTAAATATTTAAAGCTCAAACATATTCAAACAGGCCGTTTATCAAGATGGTGAAGAAGCTGAGGGTGAATCCAGATACAGGATTGCTTGGAACAAAGTACACTAAAGATTTAGGGCAAGATTACAGATAAGGGATTGAGTACATGAAATAACTATTTGACAAAGTAAAGTGGATCAAAGGTACAGCATTTAAAGAAGAAAAAAAAGGCTTATAATATTTAGACATCACACATGACAGGCCAAGTAGATTCTATTTAATATATAAAACTAACATGCCCTATAGTTAAAGAGCTACCGTTTACGTTTTATAAGGTTAATTTTTTTTGTGTGTGTGAATCCTTGCTTGTATTGAACTCAAGTTTTGTTATATATGACCCATTTGCCCATATCCTTATTATATTTACACTTTATAGACTAAATTCACCTAGCAACTCAAAACGTTAATGATTTTAACCATCTATTTTTGATATGAATCCACTCTACTAACAATGACCACGCGCATTCAAGATAAGTAGAAATTCATCATATTGGACATTAATTAACAATGTGTTGCAAAGGAGCAAAACGCATATAACATATTTTTAATTAGATATTTATATATCAAAAATGACAGCTGTGACAAAAAATATAATATCACTTTTTGTATTAAATGTATGTAAACTGATACAGGGCTATATATTAGTAGATACGTATGACCTTGATAATTACCACTCCTTCATGAGAACATTCATTGCATCACGAAACCTCTCCTAAAAGGCAGAATTTTTCATTGTAGAAGTGACTATTAATAATGCTCTATTATTGTCTTTATTAAATAAAATGAAGTATTATTTAATAAAAGAAAGAAATTAAGGAATAAATTCGATTAAGGGAATAAAAGAAACATTTATGTGACGCTTGTATCGTTTAGTTGAGTTTATATTAATAGATTTAGAGTACATTTATATATATTTCAATATCAATTAAAAGTATTATTCAAAGTTATAACTAATTTGATTATTTACAACACTCACATCATAGTAGAAGCTTTGATTAATAAAATAAATAAATATTGGTCCTTCTTGAAAAGAAAAACAAAAAAAAAGAAAAGAAACTTTTTCTACTAATAGGATGTTTCAAAAGAATGGATGAATATATGGTTGCTATAACTGCAGTATTGTTCATAATTTCCATGTGGTAGAAAATATTTAATGACTTACTAAAACGAACAAATATTTACTTTGCAAATAAACATTGACAAAAAAAATACATCTTTTTTTATCAAAAAATAACAAATGAAAGAATAGAATAAAAATAATTATTTTCTCTAATTAAATCTACATGCATGCACTTGATGGACTCTTTACATGTTTCCAATGGCTTCTTCCTCCCAAAAAAACAAGGGATATTAAAGTCAAGGATATAAATAAAACCATCATTTAATTTAGGGGAATCATTGCTTTTGATAACTATGAAGTAAAGAAATAAATACAAATCCCCAAACCTTTCCTATAATAACACTCACACACAAAAAGCAAAAAAACAGAAGCAAAGACCCAAAGTGTGTAGAAGTGAAAGACTGATCTTGTTTACGAATTTTTAAGGATATGGCTTACAATTTTGATCAGATGTCATAATTTCTCTTTATAGGTGCATCGATAAAGGTGACAACCTTGAGTTTTCAAAATTGAAAACTAAAATTCAAGGAATGTCACCTTTTGATAAATAAATGTGTCTCTTATAAAGCATCAAAGAGACTCGGAGTGGATATGTGGCTTAGTCACCTCTGATTGTGTGATAATCCAAGATTTTACTATTTTACATCTTAGTTGACGACAAATATCAAAACTATACTGAATAAGTATTTAATTTTTACTTCACTTTCCCAATGAAGGAACCATGAAATAGTTTTAAATCTTTATATACATAATCTATTCTAGAAAATATTTATGTCGTTTTAAAATATATGAACCAAAAATAATTATTTTAGGGCATTCATCGTTTGTCACTGGAATTCCTAATTCTCCGGGAAATGAGAAGAACCATATACATATTATATATAGAAAAGAAATGACTACAATTTCAGATCATAAAAAATTCTCTGCAGAAAAAAAAAACCAAAAACATTTAAGACTTGAATTGGTGAACAGAGACTGGAAGCTCAACATAGACTCGCAATATGTATATCTATATATAAACTCTCTTCAACCTCTAGTATGTAGTTAGAAAATGATGTCATTCTCCCAATTTTGAAATTATTTTTTATTTAATAATAGGGCTATATGCTCACTCTTTAACAAGATTTAATTCGAGTTAAGGGCTTCAACATTTAAAGCAATATTTGTGGAAGAGTAGACAAATTGAAATCAATATTTTGTATGGAATATTTATGCCATCATATCTTGTTACGTGTATAAAATAAAAAAATGTTATGAATTAATTTATACATATATGTATATTAATTTAATTCACGAAAAATATGAGTTTTAATTTGGTCCTGCAACATGAAGGAGCTTCCTGACATCTTCCAATTAGTCCAACCTTACCTTTGACCCATTTTAAAGACCCTTTACTGTCCCATCGTTACAAATATAACAGGTAATATTGTGCTATTTATTTCAAGTGTTTTCCTGACTCGTGATATTATCCTTTACAAAAAAGTACTCATTTTTTTTTAAATTAGTACTTAAGTATATCTGTGGATATACATACATGTCTGCAAAATATGTGGCATACGTATACCTAATGCAAGGAATATAAAATTTACATATAAAAATAGTTAATAAATTTTCATTTACGGGGGATTAAACAGTGAAATCCATGACTTTCAAGAATGAAGTCATAATGACGTAATTGACTTAAAAATAAAAGTTTTATTTTCTTGTGAAAAAAAGCATTAAAATAAGGTTTTAAAAAATAAGTCATTCTTTTCATATGGGGAATTATTACTTATTATTATTATTACATATTATTCACAATATATGACTTTATAAATAGAACTGAAATTCACGCTATGACTTTAACTACAAGTCATTAAAAAAGAAAAAGAAAATGAGTAGATGTGGCAACTTTTTGTCGTATTTAAATCAATATCTCGGAGTTGATTTGTACTTTTGTACACAGGCCAGAATTGAACAGCAAGGTACATACCCACATATTCCTTTGTTAGTATCTATTGAACCTTTGAACCAATTTAGAGATTATAAAAGCTAGTATTAGTATTTGTCTTCTCAAATTGCAATTGAGTTCATCTCCTTTCAAATGTTACAATTGACTCCCCTATACATGGAAATTATAGCAATCATTTGCAACCAATGGCGTAGTTGTATCTTTAGGGGGCTGATGACCAATGGGACCCTCTCATTTATACATTTTGATCTTATTTTGTTTGTTTTTTGTAATTAATATCTGCACACATTAATTAGGGGTTTTCTTTTTTGGAGGAGTTTATGTCAAACGCCCACTGCTTGCCTGTGTAGATACGCGGATGGATAATGAAATTAAGACATTGATCAAAAATGTTTTATTTTTTGATAAATTTCAGTCTGTTTTTAAAATTATGCACTTAATTATTTTGAGCTTAATTGAGTTTCCCCATTTAACATGTGCAAAAAAAATTTTAGTGATACATAATATATATATTTATTTGTATAAAATACAAAACATTTATATTAATTTAAAAAGAATAAAAAATAATCCCTAGAGTGCTAATGCCAAATTGGTAAAAATGTATAAATAAAGAGAGATTAAAATTAAAATTATTTCACATAATGTATAAAAGTACCTCGTTTTATTTAGGATGTGTCAGTCATTTTATAAACAGACAAATGTATTAATCTCCTCATTTTTCCTTATGTTTTTATCTATCACATTCCCCATATTTTGGGTATTCTTAAAATTGGTAGTTGTTTTACTTTAGCCTTTTTAAAATATAAGATTTCTTTTTTTTTACTTTATTTTGATTTATTTTTCATTGGTAGGAGCCCGTCATGCAGAGATTTATTTAGATTCATTCTGTAGTGACTATGATAAACGAGAATGCCTGATCTAAATCTAAAATATCATCCATTCACATAAATATTGAACTTCTTTCAATGTTTGCTTTCTTGTCTGAATTTGTAATGCTATCGACATTCGTGAGTCCCAATAAAATTACTTCTTATTTCATACTTGACTTCAATAATTCGTTGGTGTGATAAAAGTCTTGTGAACAGTGTAAGGAAATACCTATCTAAATATATGGGTCGAGCTTTGTAAAATGTTCTACAGAAAATTTATGACTAAATATAATTTATAAATTGCAGAAATAAATATTAAAGAAACACACTCCCAATTCCTTTTATCATCAAATTATGTATATATTTTGATTCTATAAAGCCTTGACATTCTCAATAACTTTTTCTTCTTTTTAATAACTTTAAAAATAAGGCGTCTTTGAATATGCTTTTTTTAAAATTGTATGCCTATATTTTATTTTTAATTCAAAATGAGATTTTAATCATCATCGCCTAAAATGAGAAACTTATAATTTCCAAAAGAAAAAAGTGATTTTTCCCCATCTTTTTCCTCACTTTGTAAGGAATTTTATCAAGAGTTTGGAACAAAATGCAGATATGTTATAAGCAGTTTAAATAAGTAAAGAACTTTTTCTTCAATGTTTTGTCGTATTACTCTTTAATTCCCTTCTTCACTTTAAAAATCTGTCATTTATGTATTATGAGTAAGTCACTCATTGCTTTCGAGATGCTGTGTTCAGTAGAAATATATGGCAGTTAATATTAAATATGATTACTTATTGTAAATAAAGATGAAATAATTTATATTTTTTTGCCTATTATTTACTTTATTTGCATGTTCAGTAATAGTAATTTCAATTATTGACACCTATGTTCTTAGCATTTGATGAAGATGCTCTCATTTGTAAATCTTGATCTGAGCTTTAATATGGAAAAGGGTTTTTTTTTAAGCAGTGAATAATTCTAGACTACGAAAAATAGTTCAACATCCTACAAGATTTGTCTAACAACGCATCAACTGATAATTTACTCTATTTTCGTATGATTGTATTCTTGTAGATTGTGGTCACAATGGGATTTTTTTTTCACTCGCAACTTCAACTCTTAAAATCGAAAGGCAAACCTTAAAAAAACAGAAACAAAATGCAGCTAGCCTTTTGTATTTTTCTTGTTGCCGGCTGTTCATTTTGTGTGGAGTTATTATTTAAATATATTACTTGTACTTACATATATAAATTTGACCAGTATAATAGCCAATAAATAATATATATATATATATATATATATGTTATTCAAAAAATTAAAAAAAAAAGAGGCGCAATCCTGGATTTTAAATTAAATTAAAATCGAATATAAATATAAAAATAACTTTTTTTTTAGTTGATGATACGTAGGGTCATTAAATCAGCAATAGAGTCAACTATCAAAACAGCTGAAGGGAGAAATAGATAGTATTTTTGTTCATTCAAATAAGTTGTGGTAGGTTAGACATGGATCCATGTTCAATTGACGTCATAGACTACGAAACCTCTTACTTTGCAATTTCTATACATTATATAGCTAGCTGCTTGGAAAAGGATCCATTATTTTTTATTTATCTGTGTAGATATTAAAGAAAAGGAAAGATGTAAGTAAGGGTGATGTTAAGAAGCATGTTTTCCTATATGTATGTATGTACACAAATACGATGGGGAAAAAAGGGGGAAAGAGTGAGGTTATGCTTTATGAATGAATAATGAAAAGAAAGTTGATTTGAGTCGTTGAAGAAGTATCAATAAATAAACTGTATAGCTATAAAGTAAAGAAGAAGAAGAAAAAAGAAGGCATTTGATGGGCCCCTCTTACTTTTTTTTTAAACAAACTATACATTATATGTAGAATGTATATATCTAAGAAATAAAGAAAAATATTTATTAAAAGAAGTTCAAGAAGACTTAGGGTTTGAACACAAACAAGCATTTTGCAAATTTTCATGAGTGATTATAATAATAGATAATTAATTTATAGCATTGTAGGAGGCTTTTAAAAAGTTAAAGGGGAGAGGGGACTGGAAAGTACTGTGAAATTGGGGAAAGGGCTTTAGTCATCAAAGATCTCCCTAAGATCTTTCTATTATGAGTATGAAAAACTAAAAAAAAAGACTTTATATATTTTATCAAGATTCAATTAAAGGTATAAAAGTGTTGATGAATGTTGCATAAGTGCCTTGTCATTCATTCTTATTAATTTACCTTATTTATTTTACCTTTTAAATGTCAATGTAATAAACCATTTCATAATTGATTAAAGTTGATTAAAATATTATTTTTTTCCCTTTTAATTGAATTTGAAATGCACATTTACATCAATAATAGAGATTACATGCATTTTTCTTTTAAATTTATGTATATAACAATATTAAATTGGATCTCTTTCTCTATGGAAAACTCTTCCAGTTTAATAATGATTGTATTTATCAAAATAACATACAAATCACAATTCAATTTTAATAAACTAAATAACAATTTCACAAAATAATAATAATATGATTTAATAAATTATACTATCTATAAATAATGCTTCATATATGGGAGTGTTCAAAAGTTTTGACCCGGGATACTTTTGCATCGACAACTTCCAAACTGCAATTTGATTGATTTTAAGGCAATCTGGGTTGAATCCACCTCTTCTAATTTAAATCTAATTTATCAGATGATATGCATCACCTATGAAAAGCAGTTGAAAATCCACATCAGGTTGTTAAATTTCCAGAGTCTGAGGCTTTCACTATGTCTCATTTCCATCATATGCGACATCAAAAGGATGATGACAAGTCGAGACATGGTGACATCCAAGGTCGGCTTGCAATCTGGGGGAAGTCTAGAAATTGAAGTCTGGTCATAAAACTCGGTGTGTCGAGGACTTGGATCAATCGAATTGTTCATAAGGAACTAAGTATGGTTCCTCTGAAGTTTCTTTACGGTCAGAGTCTCAATAATGATGTACAAACTAAATATTTATAAAGATACAAAAAATTGCTGAGCTTTAACATGCAGGGAGGGTCTATTGTGTTTTTTGGATCAGAAGAAATGGAGCAAAAAGGACCTATTCTTCGCCTCACATAAAAAAATTTACCCTTGAATCATCAAACTGTTCCAAAGTGAGTCAATAGTCAGTATCTCATGGTTTGGAGAGAGATTTTAAGTAAAAGAGAAAACCTCCCTTGTTTTTTTTGTTTTTTTCCTGGAGGCACATATTCCATACTTTGGAGCCTGTGATCCTATCCTTTATTGGAACACACTCTTCCAATACAGTGAATGTGACATTTCAAAAAGAATCTCTACACACCCACACTCAATGCCAAGAGTGGGTTACAGCACGACTTCCATTTCGGGGCAAGGCAATGGTTTCCTCTCTGAGTCCAGATATGAACTCCTTAGATTACTTTGTGTAGCACTGTTTCGAGTCGAGAGTCAAACTCCGACAACATTTAAATTTGGAAGATCTGTGAGAGGTATTTGAGGTATAATGGACCAAACGTTCCAATGCCTTGTTGCGTGGAGCGTATGTCGTCGTTTCAAAGTAGTGAATAGACAAGGTGATTATATTAATTATCTCTTAAAATATCAATTTAGGTATTTGTTGTAAATTTTCTGTGGGAGTAAGTATTATTGGTAATTTATGGTACTATCGGCATGGCCAGCTCTGAACATGTATACAAGTAAATACTTCGCTTAAAACACAAGCAATATATATTAGTTATAGATGACAAAGAGTAATAATATCATTTAGTTTGTACATGTGTCCAAGCCTTGTCCTTTTTTATTGTTTATTCTACTTCAAAAACAATTTTAGAGCCTTCATTCATTCATTTATTTATGTACTTGTTATTGTGTTCCCTCATTTATTTTTATCCCTTTCTCTGTCTTTAAAAAAAATAAAACAAATAAGGCTGTTTTACATCATCAGAGCTTCTAAAACTGTAAAGTGCACCCATTAGTGGGGGCCTTAAGTAAATACCATTCACGGGGTTTTAAACAAATTTCAACAAGTACGCTTTAAAATAATAAAAAGCAATGGTAATTCCCTGTTTTAAAATACGCAGAGATGCTCCAAGACTACTTCAGGCTCCCTTAAGTCAAAAAGTATAAAATACAAATATTCACTTAATGGACTCTTCTACATTATTGTGGTGTTCATGTAATGAGACTCACGTTTTTTTGTATCCTTGTGAGTCCAGTGCTTTGTTCAAAAGCAGAGACGTATATTTTATTTACGTTACTTATATGGTATTTGGTATATGTATGTTTATTTAGGTATCAAGGTTCACTTTTGAAAGAGCTTTAAAATATTATACTTTCTCCATAAGACACTTAAAATCTCTCACTCTATAAAAGTCCATAAATAAATCTTTAACAATCAATGTTTGAACTACATACATGTCACATTAATTAGTGTAGTATATACTCGTCAATAAATCCAAAGTAACACAATAAAGTTTTGTCCCATTATACTATTGAAAAATGCTATCAGATTATGGTTTGTTTTTTATTTTAAATATTTTAATTTCATGGAGTTATTTGAAAGTAATATAGGGTTAACCATTAGAATAATGCATTTATTGTACGCTAAAGGTCTTAAAATGTTTCTTATGATAAAAAAAAGCCCCAAAAAAGCGGGAGTACAAATTTTTTAAATATTTTCCAAAATAATGAATGAATTAATTAATTTAAATGAATCATTTCGATATAATCACTATGTATATTTCTCCAACTATGAATAAAAATTAAAGAGTTAATGAAAATAAATCTCAAATAATGTGTACGGGATTATCTAGAAATGACACCATCAAGTTTTTTTATACTGAATATTTGATTAAGAAGTACATTTTCAATAACATTTTTTTAGGATCAAATTTAATATTAAGTGTTATAACATGTATTCTTTCGTTTATTTGTTCACTTTATGTTTCACTTTTTAGAAAGATAATAGATAAGATTTGACATTTAACTGTGAATATTAAATATAAATAAAAATGATGGCTTACTTTAACAAAAACCTAATTCAGCTTACTAATCAAGTTTTAACTAAATAATCAAATTTCTTTGGATATTAGATAATTTTATATTATAAAATAAGGAAATAGAGCTGTCTAGTGAAGGAATAAAGATAGAAAATACGCTTAAAAAATACACTGATTTAAGAATTAAATGACGATAATATTTTTTTAAAAGCAGTGTATTCATGTAATATCTATAATATTTGATTCCTCAGGATAATGAAAGAACAAGACTACGTTTTCCAAAAAATAATAATAATTTTCAAAAGTTTAAGACCATTAAGCGACTACTAAAACCTCTTTGCAAATGTTCAAAATTTGTTTGCCATCTTATTTTACCAAAAATACATATTTAAGGTTAAAAAAATTCAAATTTATTTTCCAAAATAAGTTTTTTATAGACACACCATTTGTGCATACTAAGGAAACTTGATCTTTATTAAAGTAGGTCGTCTTCTTACTTGCTTTTTTCGTGATATATTGTGATTCCTAGGTATCAACCTTTTCTTTTCTTTCCATTCTAGACGATGATGAATTCTTGAACAATGAAGTAAGTAAAATTATTGGTAAAGTCGTCAAAAAAAAAAATGAGTGACTAATCTTCAACTCTAATAGACGCAGATAAATGTTTGAAAGAAAAAAAAGCAACACCTTGGGTATCTGAGTCAACACGTCGAAGAGTAGAAAATAATATTTATTTATAAATGGTTAACTATATATTTTTAGAAAATAATCCAAAAATCAAATCAAATCAAAGGAAAGGAGGTTGAATAGAACATGAAATCAACTCTGAAGGGTCTTGATACAAATATACTTATTTTTCTGTTTGTTAATCAATCTGACGCAGCAACTTTTGTGGAAGAAGACCTATTTATAAACCTAATTATTATTATTAGTAATTGCTCCTTTGTCCTAGGATGTGCTCTTTTCCTACAACACCCTGTTTGTCTTTCATCAAAGCATTATTTTCCAATTCCAGAGGTTCTTTATATGAACTCCCTTTCTAAAAATTAATTAAACTCCTTCCACTTATTATGCAAAGTATTTCATCATTAATTTCCATGGAGTACAATTGTCTCAAATAAACAATGGTGGAGACTATATAGAGTATGTATGCAACACTACTCACCGTCAACTATAAATATGCCTTATTTGCTCTCAGGGGAGATATATTCAAGAATATATTGCATTATTCATAATTCCCTTTACTTCAATATTAGTATTAATACTAATGAAAACTGCCTGAAGCTGTGCATTGAGTATTATATCTCTACGGAAAAAAGTTACTATATCTAGCATTATTAAAGTGGTATACCAGTATGTATTTTTGTAGGTATTTAACCAGTATAATTACAATATATATATTTATAAAATGTTTTGTAGTGATCAATTCTTTACTAAATACAAAATATTTGATTTAAATGTTATTATATGTCTATATTCATCTTTGAATTAGTTCCTGCATTTTGACAAAGTTAATCTAAATAACTTCTTTCTTTTAAAATTTTTTAGCCTAAGAAGCTGATTAAAAATGACTGGCTATTTGTTTATTTCGAATGAATCTAGCCTTGTGATATAATCATCAATATATTTGTAATATTTATATAATTAAATAAATATATTTTATTCCAAATTTTTTTATTAAGGAATTTCTATGTTTTGATTTAAAAACAGTTTTTAAATAATGTCCTTAACAATAGAATGGCTGTAATTTTGTATACGTTCAATGGTCTAGATGTCAAAAATGACATCAAGCATAAAAATATGACAAAACTTGAGACATTTTCTATGATACTAATTAAAAAAACAAACAAAGGCTTAACGATACTGTATTGCAGCAACTTTTACAAGCCCAAAAAATAAAAGTTGCAATTTTTTCTCATTGACTTGAAGCTTGTTCATTGGTTGCTCTCAAAAGTGTTGTATTCAACATATAAATAAATAAATAAATGTATGTATATATATATATATATATATATTCCTATAGGCTTTTTATGTAATGATATCGGACTTGACTAATCTCTTGAAAGCACTATTGACTTTAAAAACAAAACTTTAGAACTCGGATCAATAAGAATACTTATGAAATACTTTTAAAAATAAGAATAAACTGGGAAGTATGATTAATATCTTATAATATTATCATAAAATGTTTTAATTAATATATATATATATATATATATAAATGTGTTTTTACATCATTCAAGACTCGGTAGTTGCGTCTACTTCCAATTATCTAGACCCCAATTTCTTATTCTAAAATATTGTAAGTACACGGATACAAAAGAAGAAAAAAACAATTTATTTATAAAGGGCTTACCCTTTTTACACAATCAATCAACTCTAAAGGACCTTTTATTTAATATATCTATTATTCAAATAAGGTTCTTGTCATAATGAACTTCGTTATTGATGAAGAGAATGAATGCTATAATGAAATGTCCTTGAGGGCCATCAATGTCCTTATGCTTACTTCATATTTTTTTTTTTTGGTTATAGAGAATTAAATGTCAATATTGACAGGATAATCTAAACATACATACATTATACAAAGTGAATTTTCTTGAGTAAACAGGCTTGACACACTGAAAGAATGATATAAAATTTACATATATGTATACACGAGTTCTGTGTACCTTCATACGTAGAAAGGGTTCCTTTAAAAGAAATACACGTCACATGTATGTAATAGGAATATATGTACAGGAAAGTAATACAAGCTTTGTCTAATTCTATACAGAGTGAGCTTTTTTTCAATCTCTCAAACTTTCCTTCAAAAATTGAAAAAAAAACATCTAAAATTAAGTTGATATGAACAAACATTTGTAAAACATTTATAGTCGCAAGATGGCGCAGAGATAGTGAACCTCAGTTAACAAAGAAGTAAGTGGAGCGGGGGGGGGGAGCCCTACACCTAGCCTATTGCATCTATTTGAGCATGTTTATTTAATAGTTGGGATATTTTCAGCTTCATAAGATATGATTCGAGTTGAACTGATCAACAACGTTCATATTACTAGTAAGGTTGAATTAGTTTTTATTTGGGACAGAGAACCCGAGTCCAGCCTCACATAATAGTAACAGTAACAATAATTTATTAGTATTCATTAAATATTTTATTTAAACGCACACATTATTTTATCCTCTCTCTATTTTTGAATATCTGGTCTTGAAGTTTAGGATCCATAAAATTACTTCTTACATAACTTGATAATTTGACTTACCCTTCCTAGCAAGTTTCAAATTGCTCTTTGATACAAAGCTGCGTATAAGAGACATGTTCAACTCCCTACAAAAAAAAATATAAACTAACTATTTGTGTGCATATATGTATAGTATCGTCTTTACTTTAAATTATATGTACATATATAGGTAAGTCTCTTTTACTTATTTGCTATACTCCTTTTTCTTCTAATCTTGTGATGAAGTCAATGTTTACCCAGATCTTGTAAAAATGAAAAGAAGAAAAATTAAATATCTTTACAAAATATATTTTTAGCCCCTGATCATAATGTTTTGTCTTTTAATATCTAGGTAGCACCAAAAATACCATGGAAAATGTATTTTATTTCTGGGAGTGGCATTGGAAATTTATTAATCAGTACATAGACCTATGAGAAGAAACACATTTGAACATATCTATAATGAAAGCTGCTCTGCATTTCCAATCAATTATACATAAAAACAGGTCGCCCAAGAATCAGAATCTGAACATTGGACATATCTAGGTTACTCATTAGATGATAGGAATTGTTAATTTTTCCATACACAGGGCTTTACAGCCTATTATCCGGCTGCATGGTGGACTCAAGTAGGATAATGAATAACAATAACCTGAGTTTGTCTTAGTTTGGAATATGTGATGTGCTATAGTACAATAAAATTGACCTAAGGAGTCTATTCAATATGAAATAAAAGAAAATTACTATCCTTTTATATTAGATAGTAATGTCAGAAAATGCCCCCTTAATCAAAGGTTTAGAATCCTTAGTATAACATGAAAGAAGATAATTATTTGAGAATGTGGATCCCTTTTAAACCTTTTTGTTCATATAGGTAAAAAAAAATAAAGATATTTAGGTCATCCACAACAATAATCTTCACAGAAACTTGTAGAGTTTAGATGAAATCTGATAAAAGCATCAGTTGATGATGCAAGTAGACTTCATAAAAATATTGATGTAATGAGACTTGTCAAAAACTAATACTCACCAAAATGTATGTATATAGTAACAAAGTTCAAGGTCATTCTTCTTTTATACTATAGTACAGCTTCCGGAACAATTTTCTCTATAGATCTGTATAAATGATGCCAAGGGTATTGTAGAATAATTTATTAATATCTAAAGTTAAGTATATTAATAAAACATATCTTTGTTCTTCAAAAAATACGATGGATCCACATCAAACTTTCAAAAGGAACAAGGTCAAGGTTGTTAATAAAAGTTCTTTTACATTTATCAATCCGAATTTTTGTGTATATTGATATTTTTTATTATTTTCGTCTATATTGAAAGCAAATAAAAAATTCAATACATTTAATTGTCAATGACAAAATGTACGATTCCCAGTTTCTTTTCTTCAAAATTTTCTTAAAAATAGTTAATCAGCTCAAAATATTTGCTGTCTATCATGAATAAAGATGCTAATTTTAAACTGTTATTTTTTTTTAGTGTTCACCATTTGTACTAATATATTATTTTGAATGCTACAACGTGTGAACGTGCAAATAAAGACAAAAACGGAATTGCTCAAAATGATATTTCAATTATCTTTAATAAATGCAAAATATTTGATAATTTAGTTAAGGGAAAATTATTATCCCTTTCTTTAACGCTTGAAATATGATAAATTCATGATGCTTAAAATAATACTTTATGCATAGCTGAAGGCAGTTTTTATCATTATTATTATTAATGATATTGAAGTAAAGGGAATTATGAATAATGTATAACCGTTCATAATACTTCTTCCCTGAAAACAAAAGAAAGTAATTTTGTTATTATTATTATTGAAGCCATGCATTCGGTACCCTTATTCCCTCTTCATTGATAAATAAAGAGGAAAAAAAATAACCGCCATTGCATAATGCATGGTTGATGCAAAATTAGTTATCATACTTTAAAACCAATGATATGGAGTAGAATAATATCTATTACCAAGATTAAAACACAAAATCAAACAAATTCAGCAAAGGATGTTTAGTGACTAAGAAACAAAACAAGAAAAACATATAAATAGTTGCATACTTTTTAAAAAAAAGCTATATAAAAACAAGAAAAGCATCATATACCGGGTCTATATCTATGAAATGAGACTTTATTTTTCAATTTCTAACTTTTATTGTGACAAAATGGTGACAAATATAACCTTCAAAATTGAATGGTCATAGCAAGCGATACATTTTTCTCATCTCTCAGGCAATTTATGGATGTCAAGCCAAAAAAAATTAGCCGTCTTTTGCTGCAAACCAATCTTCGAGCCAGTTCTTGGCTTCTGCGTGAGAATAGAAGTGCTGTTCTTTTAATACATTATCCATCGATGTGAACAAGTGATAATCCGATGGCGTCAAGCCACCTGGACCAACAGTTTCCAGTCATGTGTCTTCATCAATTCTCGGGTCGCTCTTGTTCGATGTGTTGGTGCATTGTCATCAAGAAAAATTACTTGGTGACGCCATCAAATGAGTGAGGCGCCTATTGAATGTTTCATTTCAAAGCGGAAAACACGAAATTACTTTTTTCCTGACCTAATTTGTTATATAAAAGGTATTGTGTCATGCCTTTCTTAAAATTACTTTTAATTCTATTAAAAACTTCTTCTTTTTAAAAAAACCCATTGATGGATAATAACCTATATTCTCTGCTACAGAACATGAGAACCATGAATCGGTTCCTATTTATGCAACTTTTGATATCTAGCGAAGTAGTCAATAGTAATATGGTTCTAAAGATCAATTAGGTTTCTACACCAGTCAATGTGGGTACTAATTTTTGAAGATCTTGATCTCGTCTTAGTCTCAATTCCTACAAAGTATTGATCTCAGTAACAAGACTAAAACTGTATTTAAAAAAAATACCTTCACGAGAAAACAAAACATTTTTTCTTGCTCTTGACCTTATTAAAGTTGTGGTGTCTGGACTTTTTCTCAGTCCCAAAAAGTCTGGATCTGCAGTTGAGTTGGTTTTGATCAAAAAACTTGGAGCCAAAATTATAGCTGTTACTGTCCGAATAAGTTCATAGGTTGTCAGCCTACTGGTAATAAGGGCTTGATAATTTAAAAGAGTCAATTGCTTTATTCTCCAAAATGATTCCGTTTTACCTTCTTAAATTTCTTTGACTGACTTTCATTACTAGATACTGTTTATATCTTAATATGATTGCCCGCATACTCTATATAGTCTCCACCATTGTTTATTTGAGACAATTGTACTCCATGGAAATTAATGATGAAATACTTTGCATAATAAGTGGAAGGAGTTTAATTAATTTTTAGAAAGGGAGTTCATATAAAGAACCTCTGGAATTGGAAAATAATGCTTTGATGAAAGAGAAACAGGGTGTTGTACAAATAGAGCACATCCTAGGACAAAGGAGCAATTACTAATAATAATAATTAGGTTTATAAATAGGTCTTCTTCCACAAAAGTTGCTGCGTCAGATTGATTAACAAACAGAAAAATAAGTTTATTTGTATCATGACCCTTCAGAGTTGATTTCATGTTCTATTCAATCCCTTTCCTTTGATTTGATTTGATTTTAGGATTATTTTCTAAAAATATATAGTTAACCATTTATAAATAAATATTATTTCCTAATATTTGACGTGTTGACTCAGATACCCAAGGTGTTGCTTTTTATAGAAATTTAGAAACTCCTTCCTTCATGGACCATTTTGAAGTCATTTTATATTTCATTTTTCACCGATACATTATTTCCTATCTTATACTTCATGATTGTGATTTGAAAGATTCCTGACGAGCAGTTATTTTAAAAGATGGAATTTGTAAATTGATTAATAAATATCGTGGGGGCACAAATAATTGGTGGTAAGGTTAAGTACTAATTCATAAAAAATTACTTGGTGACGCTGATCGAAATATTCTGGCCGTTTTTGGCGTATTGCACTGTTCATTTTATTGGTATAGATCTAATATACAATTTGTACGACTCGTAGCATTACATCGAAAGATTTATTATATCAGCCCTTTCAATTACCGACTATTAAAAAATTCACTCATTTTGTTTTGATTTATTCAATTACTTTTTGCTATTTATTTACAAGTAAAAGAACCATGGACTTTTGGATTACCTAGTTGGTTTTTATTTAGATTTGTTAAAAAATTTCCATTTGTACCATATTCACCGTCTAGTAGAATTTCAATCATTGCATTATACTGTTTATAAATATTGTATTCAAAATGCTTCATCTCATTTTTTACTCACAACTTGTGCAATCTGCTTACAGTAAAAGTTGTAACCTGTACGTAGTCGCAACACGTAGATAGTATATACGCATAATATATAATTACTAGTAATATTCATATTTGAAAAGTTATCTTAATCGAAAACGCTAGTGAACCAGAAACTTTTTTTTCTTCATCAAAACAAATTTATTACCTACGATTACATATCAAATATCAACATTGATTATCTCAAAAATACAAATAGTTCCTGCTTGATCCATGTCTTCTTCTGATTAGTGGGCTTTTTATCAGAGTACTAATGTAGAATATTTTGCTATTAATCCATGAATTCATTCGTTATCATCAAAATTGAAAAGGTATCCAAAAGCATTAACTAACCCAGGTACACTTAAATTGAGGTATTACCTGGTTTTTTTTAGAAATACTAAAACACACATTTGAATTGGTAGATCCTTCATGAATGAGTCATACGGATTAAGAAAATGAATAATCAATCACAAGGAAGAAAAGTCTCTCAATTTTCACATCTCTTCAGATACAAATGCATAATCAACAGAAGAGGAGACATTGTCAAAAAATGAAAAGAGTTTGATCAGTGTGAAAACATCAACGAAAGTTGTTTGATCGTTTTGATCTATAGACTTTTTGAATGAATAGTTTCTACAAAATTTTTGGATATATGCCGTATCTATCATCATTGTGAGGATATAGAATCTCTGCAAGAATAAATTAATTACAATTATTACTAAACATTTCCCACAAAAATTTTTTAGTGTTACCTATAAGTTGTTGTTTTATTGAAAAAATCAATTAAAATGTATTCATAATTTAGTATTCACTGGACAGAGTAGGTGATAAATAATTTAAGATATTAATAATATCCTGAAAAAATGTAAGTTATCTATTTAAATACTCTTCATTTAATTTAATTTTTTTAGTCCTTTTTATTCCTTTGTAAAATGCTGCGTCATTTTTGTGATTGTATCATTATGCGTATTCAAGCCTGAAGGGATTTCAAGAGCATTTCTATACTTAATTTTGAAGATAATATTAATTATATACATAAGTTTATGCATAATACCATTGGTTCGTTCTCAATGTGCTTTAATAACCTTCTTTTTTTAAATTTATTTATATAGCTACCATATAATATTTCAAATTTACTATAAAAAAAAATAGAAAAATTGATTAAAATACCTCGTGATATGACATGACATATGACAGATTGATATGACATATATTGTAATTCTATTTCTCAGCCTTTTTTTCCCCCAAAAAAATTTTAAAAAATGTTCATTTATTAATAAGTAATTGTTTACAGCGTAACAACAGCTGATTTTAATTCAACAAAGCAGTAATTAGAACACTAACTAGCGATAGAAGAAGTAAAAATTGATATTTATAAAAAAAGCATACATAAGACTTTTAATGTTTTGGAGATATCATTCTGAACAATGACAAATGATTACAGTTGGGTGTATACAATTGGACAAAATTTATTGTAGCTGATCTAATAAAATTTTATCTCCAAAAAGGATGATTGACTTCGCAAGAGGTTGCCAATTTAACAAGTATGCTTTGATGTTGTTCTTTTAATAATATTTAATATATCCTGTGATACCAAATTCTAAGCTTTAAGTGAATATTAATTTTTAAATATTTTTACGTCCTACCCCCTAATTTTTTTTCATTTTGTTTTGTTGATTCATTTACTAATCGACAATTTTTAACATAAAAAGTTGTAATTTATGCAATTTATTTTTTGAAAATTTAATCATCTTCTCTCACTGTCAATTCAAAACTATTTTTTTGTAACATTCCTTACTTGATTAATCAATTTCAAAAAATTTACTACTACTAATATTTCCTCTAAATATATTTCTAGCAATACAAAAGAAGTATAAATAAATGTACTGCATATAACGCTTATTCATTTCATTTTATTTTTTCATTTGAACTAATAAAGTCAGTAGATTGATTTTGATGATCTTTCAGTTAAGACTTATTTCCTTACTTTATTATCGAAACGTGTTACAAAAATCCCTGTAAATTGAGACTTATTATGTAAAATATATTTCTTAATGCTATAAGTGGATATTGAATTAGGATAATACATTTTAATGCACCCCTGGACTCAAATGTAAAAAGATTTGCCCAGGCTTTTATAGCATATCCTCGATCTAGATATTGCACAAGTTTTTTGTACTTTATACGTGATCATTTTATCAGATTTTACTCAAAGAGAGATATTGTAAAATGAATGAATGCCCTGTGGAAAAAACAATTAGAGTACTTTTCACAGTCCCTTACAATTTTGTGAAAAATATATATAAAACGTAATAGTCATATACATACACACAAACACATTGTCAATTAAAGAACCCCTTAAAAATAAAGTATAATAAAGTATGTACATAGTTATAAAATGGGACCTAACGTGACTGGATTTATTTTCTTCCTTACAAAAGGTGGACATACAATGGGCGTCACGTCACAAAGCTTTATCAAGCAAAGCTTTTGTATGCATTTTCTAATTTACAACCCACACAGTTAAAGTAATGGACTCACCTCTATCAAATATTTGACTATTTTAATAAACACATATGTCCATTACACTGTTGCATAAAAAACATCAGCAGAGAGGTAGGTACATAACTACAAATGCTTGTGTATGGAAGATTAAAGGAACAAGTAGTTCATTTACTGAGCTCAAGGAGTCAAGTTAACGTAATTATAGCTTTTACACACAAAAGTGATTCATTTGACGCATCATAAAGGCATATAAATGCATGGATACACTCTTTATGTTTATGCAGTATATGTATATATTTAATATGGCGTCTCCATAACAGAATGAAACCGTGTTGCATATTGTTTTTTTTTACCGCATCAATAGCAGTACATACCTAGTTACAATAAATACGTATATGTATTGTACATATAAGTGCATTTATTGCTTTCTTATTTGACAACTGATGTGTATCTATGTATGTGTTTATTAGTGTCATTCCTCTCTTCTCCTCCTAATCTTGAGAAAACAAAATAGAATTGAAAGACGACAAATGTTGCTCAAAAATCCGCCTTCATTAACAAACCGACGAAAATGACATCGTTCATATACATACATACATACATATTGAAAGCATCAATCTAATTACTCACATAATATATGATATTTACAAAGTACATAGTGGTACATTGCTGAATACATTTGTGCAAAGTTAGTTAGTGGTAGCATATGTGCTTTGAAAAGAAGAAGAAAAATAAAAATTTTGAGTGATAGAAGGAAGAGAGGAAAGAAAAAAAAGCAAGGAATAATAAAGTAATATATTGCGCAGTGCCTGCTATAATTTGAAAGGCCAATTGACGGTTTTCAGCTTCCAAGATACACTCATAACTCTTTTACATATTATGTATAAATTATTTCTATTCTCATGCAATTATCACGTTTTTTATCAATTGAGTAAATTTCTATATTTTGTTTAACCGTTGTTGTTATGCGCAGAAATTATTTCAGTTTTTGGTCGTACGACCCTCACACACAAACATAAGGAAAAGGGCGTATCATTTTTTTTTTTATTCTGAAGTTACATACATGTATACAATTATAAATTACTCTAGGTTAGGTATTGAGAGGGTATTGAGTCTAATTATATCAGCTAATTTAGTAAATTCAAAGAGTTTTACTTGGATTCTTCAAAAAAGTATAAATAAAGATTATCTAATTTTAGGTAAAATATGTGTGTTAAATATTCTAAGCATTTGTTATCCATTGTTTACTTAACGCATTTTAAGTCTTAAGACTTAATTTCTGAAGGAAATTGTATAATAGACAAACTTTGTATGCGCGTTATACACAGTACATTTTCTTTATTTCAGTATTTTTGTTTCCATTTTTACCAAAGAGATATTTCTTTTAACGGATAGTTTATAAAACCTTTTTTTGTTGATATTAATATATTACATTTTAGTGTATGTATAGCAAAATATGTTGAGTTTGTTTTTTTATTTCTTATAAAAACCATACATTTTTCGCTACATTTTTTTAATCTTCCCTCGGAAGAAGTCACAAAATTTACTATCAGTTTTTTAATTTTGAATATTTTTTATTAAAATTTAAACAAATACATAGCTGAGATCTATATCTGTTCTACTATTTCAATAAAATAAATTCTAAAGTCCTTATTGAATACCGTAATTCATCCTTGAACTTTTTCTTAACGTTAACAAAAAAAACACGATGGATCAAGAGAAAACCCTCATTTTCTAAAAAACTGTACATAGGTTAAAAAGTTACCCATCTGAAAAAGTAAAATTTGGACTATAAGGAGCATGAAAATGGTTTCAAGAGTTTTGGGACCTAGAGTCAAATCTATATCCCAGTTTTTACAACCGTGTATATATATTTAGGAATGTAAATCATATGCAAATCGGGCATGAAATAAAAAAGTGGAGTTGGCTCTTCAAACAGGTCTTTTTGTTTTCCGATGCTGTTATAATTTTTTTTTTCCCTTAAGAAGGTAACATCAACTTTACCTCAACATAATGTTTTACAAGTAAAGAACAGTCTGCAAAGATTATACATATCATGGAGAGGAACAAAGGAAAAATTAAAAAATGGTTATCATTCATTGAGGTGAATGGAGTTAATGATATATGTGAATATAATAATGAATCTGGAGTAACGTATTGTAATGTTTGTGGTTTGATGTTTTCATTTGTATACACATATAAAGGAAAATATCAGCTTGTAGCTCAGTCAAACGTCATGACAGCTCAAGCTGCTTCCCCCCTCAACATTCATTAAATTGTCAGGGTTGCCAGGTTGATTTTCTCTTTCTTTTTTTATTACAAGCCCGAATTGCATATGATTTACACTCCTAGGCATCATATATTCTCAATTACCGTAGGAGATGCATCCAGTAAATATTATAGATATATGATGACATTACAAATGAGTAAAAAAATATCTAAATTATATTTTTTTCTAATGAAAAAAGCACAAATTGAGCATCTTACTTTGTTCTTCTTGGAATTTGCTCAAATTCGTTAAATGCTATTGATCCTCTCAGATTTAAGACTCCAGAGGCTGGGTGGATTACCATGTATATATTCTATCAATTCATATCATAGCTGAACTTTACACAAACCAGGAAGAACTCTTTTTTCACATCTCTAACAATTACCATCGAATGGCTCTAAATTTATATTTATGAATGAAGTTCTGGATCGAATCGCACTGTTGATCCCCTTTCTTTAAGTTTGTTCTTTCTTATTTAAATTGCCTTTGTGGGAGCATCTCCTTCTAAAAGAGAGAGTTCATAGTAAAGTAGGTAGGTTTTTTGTGTATTGAGGGATTGTAGCATACAAAATATAAATTATATTATCCCTTCAATAATGTTTACATTTCAAAGTAAAGGTTTCTCTTCCCTAGGGACGCACAACTAGTTTTTTGTGCACTCGCAACCTCAGCCTTCAAAGAAATAAAAAAGGAAAAATTGTTCAAAAACATATGGTATGTTGTATAGTTTTGGCAGTATATGTACATTACCTTCCAGCAAGATTAATTAGAAGTACTAATACACTTCTTGAACTCATAATAAATACGTAGAATGTACTACTTTAAATAAATAAATAAAAAAGAGTCAACTAATTAAAGTAGCTGAAGGGGGATTTCATTGTCATTTTTTTGTTCATTTCAAAATGCGAGTCATACATTGTTCTACTTTCATAGTCAATAAATAGAAACTCCATCTTTACATAGGGCCTATACATGCACAAAACTAATTTAATTACAAGAAGCTAAATAACTATAGTATGAGTATCCTAATGTGATTAAGACTGATCAATTACGCAGGTCAACAAATTTGAAATGTCAAAAATCCTAAGGGGCATAAGTATAATAAAAGTTATTATCTTTTTGCAGGCTGATTTCAAATCTGTAATTTTTTCTTTCAAGAGTCCGACGGTTTTTGAGAAATCAAACCCTACTTTTGGAGCTAATTTGGCCCATTCTCAGACTTCAACTTTAATTTAAGCTTAGAAGGAAAGTCATTTTGTGCATTAATAAATAATGATTGGCTTGTGTTTTTTATGGAAATTTCATTTCTAGTCTTTGTTCTGACCAAAAGGGACTCTTAAGGGAATAGGTGGTGGAGTAGGCTCAAAAGTATGCCAAATCCTTTGTACTTAAATAACTCTTTGAATATTACATGAAATGGATGAATAAGGAATGCATTCAAAAGCTGAGACCCACAGGTTTAAAACGAGATGTCAAGCGCCCGATAAGAGCCTTTAACTTTGAAGAAATCGTCCATCAAAGTTTGTAAATTTCCATCCAATTTTGATCAAAAATCCACTAGAAATCAGACTCACGGTAGAGTTACTAAAGTAGTACTACAGTCTATTGCATTTTGTTCTTGGTTAAGGAGTCTTATCGAGAGTTTGACATCTCATTTGGAAGCTGTGGTTCTCAGCTTTTGAATGCATTCCATATTAATCCATTTTATGTAATATTCAAGGAGTTATTTAAGTACCATTCAAAAGGAGTAAACACTTTGTATTAACACGTTGAATTTGTCAACCCTTCATTTTCATATTATATTTTAATATTTACATCATTACTCAACTATCAAAAAACCTATAAAAGTTTGTTTATTTTTTACTTATGTATGTACAAACTACATGCTACATGTTACATTCCTGTGATTTAGTATGAATCCCATTAACAGATTAAATATCCATAATTACACAATTTAGGGCTAAATATTAATTAAGAGCAATTAAAAGGATTTATTTTTTGTTGAGAAAAATGATTTAAAACATTTTAGTAATTAATATTCATATTTTTTAGATAAGTTATTTATGGGCAATATCTTATAACAATAAATTAATTCCTTAGGGATATAAACACAGAGAGATGGATAAGGGGAATTTTGCTTAATATGAGCAATGTGATGTCAATTGAGTGGTTATTGTATACGTAAATATGTAATAAAACTATTGCCAACAGTACAAATATTTGATCATCTTAAACTAAGGACAGATTACATCGAACAAAGTTTGATAAAAAGCGAAGGATAAAAAGATATTGATCTTAATGAAATGTTTGTAATTTAAAATTATTTCAACAAGTTTTCTTTTTACTAGTTGATCAATTTCATTTGGAATCCATATTATTTCACTTTACAATTATAGTTCTTGTTATTCACAAAAGTGAATCAAATTCAATATGACGTCTGTGTCAATCTTTTACCAAAAGCATCTTTCTTATCACAACAATAATTTTAATTCAATTTAAACTTTGACTTTCAAAAAAGGAAAATTTGGTAGCTATGGAAAGCTTTGTCAAGCATTGGTACGCATATTGCAAACTACCATTGCCAATCAAAAATTAATAATAGTTATTATATAATTTTTCATTTTGTTGTGGATACAGCCAATGAGAATAAATTGAGATGATTCATATCATTTTCATTCAAATGATTATGCAATTATTATGCATTTTTTCAAATAAAGTAAAATATATATGACGGTTCAATACTATTTTGAACATGAGAGTAAATTAAAAAAAATGGAGAAACATCGATATATTATTTCTCGTTGTTTATACGATAGCCATAAGATATTTTTGACTTAAAATATAATAAACAGAGGTCAAAAATTTCATATACAGAAGTGACAATCTTTGTAAATCCATTTTTTTATTTGATTTGTGCTATGATTGATTCATTAAAGCTTGCAAAATTTTACTCTAAAGACATAATTCCCTTGCTTGAGTAGAAATGATTATGCAAAAGAATTAATATATAAACCGTGCACATCCGGTGTTTATAATTATACTCGTGCTTCCATGGCTTTGGGAATATTATTATTTACTTTATCTATAAAAAACAAATGGTAAAATTCATAAATATAACCGCCTTTTTGCATAAATTTAATATTACAAAATATGAAACACGCATTTTTCTTTCATTTATTAAAAATCTCAATTTTCAAAAAAATATATAATCATATCATACTATTTAAATGATATGAGTAATTTGTTGAGTAATAAAAAAAACGCTATTGATCGAAAAAGTTGTAACTACATATATGCAACTTTAATTTACATTTTACCAAAGTTTCGTAAGTGACCGGAAAACAATACATTTCTGCTGATTTGAGTTAAAAAAATATCTTTTAAAATATAATATATACATATATAAGACATGTGATTATCAAAATATAAAAGAAGTGTTGTTTTTTTAAACATTTTTGGTTCTACATGTGCTTTTTTAATACAGTGCTTTCTCCTTTTTTTTATGGTTATGTGTTTCTCATATATCCCCAATCCATTATAAAAGGTCTTTCAAAACTCCACCAGTTATTTATTAATCTCCCAATTAAGAATAGATTTGCATATTTAATTATATTTAAGTCAGTAACTTAGTATATCATTAGAGTATGCAATAATTTTTCTATTGACAAAAATTATATACCTACAGTATTTGGCAATGTGTCAAAACACCTATTTATTGTTCCCAATAGACAAAAATGATTTCAAAACCATATTTTATGTAAACGTCGTACAAATCGTGCAATTACTGCATTTCTATGAATAATTAATTGACTGTTCCTTATACATATCTATAAGATAGAAGGAAAAAAAGGAATTGCCAAATCGGTCCTTCCTTTTTTTAACCCCCTGTGGACCAATTAGTCTTAGGAGTCCTTTTTTTTCCTTCTTTTTTTTTCTGATCCTATATGTATTTACATAAAAGAATTATACCTTTGAACAGACACAATTGTCTTATTTCTTTAAAAAATCTCAATGCTGTTCCTTCTTCTCTTTGGAGAAGATTAGTTTAAGCCACATTTACAATGCATGCATGTAAATACATGTAGATATACGTATGTATGTACAAATATCGTCGATTTACATAAACACTGTAATACTCTGATTGCGAGTTTTTTTTCCTTGCTTTAGTCAATTCAAAAAAGTTCAACAAACACAATATAGACTCAAATCTTGTGGAGGTAAACGTTTTATCGGAGACAAGGCTAATAGACACAATTTGTCACATTGTTTGTAGCTTTTCCCATTGTAAGAAACTGATATCAGGTCTATATATATGAAATGAAACTTTAGTTTTTAATTTCATTGTGAAAAAACACTGACAAATATAGCCTGCAAAATAATAGCCATAGCCAGCGACACGTTTTTCGTATTAATCAGGCAATTTGTGGGTGCCGACCCACAAAAATTGGCCGTCTTTGTCTCCAAACCAATCATCGAGCCATTTTTTGGCTTCTGCGTGAGAATTGAAGCATTTTTCTTTAAACGTATTACCCATCAATGAGAAACAAGTGATAATCTGATGGCACCAAGTCTGGTGAGCAAGCCACATGCACCAACGGTTCCTAATCGTACGTCTCCACCAACTCCCGAGTCCCTCCTGTTCGATGTGGTGGTGCATTCTCACCAAGAATTATTTGGTGACACCAATCGAAATATTTGGGGAGTTTTTGTCGTATAGCATTGCTCAAATCGTTGCCTAATAGCTAAAAGTCTCATTTCAAAGGTATAGATTTAAGCATTCAGAATTGCGTAACTAGGCTCATTTTTGATAATTGTCTTAGTGTGGTTCTAAAGCTATATCCTAAGGGCAATCATATCTTCACCAGTAAGAATAAAATGGCTCTTAAAAACCTCTCCTCGCTTGAAAATAAAGATATATTCTCACAATAAATGAAATAGAATTTAGATACATGGATCGCATAAGGGTTTTGTCAAATTAATTATTTTATTGTATAATACATTTTACAAAACTGTTGTTATAATCGATAAATAGTTTATTTGTGCCGGGATTCGAAAATCTCACAATGTTTATATTACAAAATGATGAAAATTAATTTATTAATTTAAAAGAGAATAGGCTTGGAAAATGCAAAGACATTCCTATTTTACAATAAACAGAGGTATACTACAATTAAATGTTTATCTATCAAATAATTATAGGGATCAGTTCTAAAGAACTACATATATGTAGATGGATATGCTTTGCAGCTTTGTAAAAGAGGGCCACATTATTTTTGAAAATCGATTACTTTCTTCCACATTTTTTCCAGTGGCAGAAGAGACTCACAAGTGACAAGATAATCGGAAGAAAGACTTGAAGTGGATCAGGACATGTAATTATATGTACGTACAACACGAACTCTTCCTTATGAGTATAAATTGTTATCAGATGTAATAGAGATGAGTAATGTGTTTTTTATCTACATCAAGCACACTGAAAAACTAAAATCAGGGAATTATGAAATGAAGTTGAATTTAAGAGAAGGAACTGTGGATGGAGGATCTGAACTCTCTCTCTCGGTTCCTCACTAGATTTCCATTATATTATATCTATCTATACAATGGTTTCATAAAAGATCTGGAGTATACTCTGATGTATGCTCAAGCCTATAGGCGATGATCCATGATGTTAGAAGTCACTGTCAAAGGCTGTTACAGAACATATACATACATATATGTACACTGTACAAGGAATGTTACCTCCATTAAAAGAGATAAGATCCACTGAGTGAGGACGGAGAACCTCTTCTCAAGTGATGAGATCCCTGAACTTTAAGTTTAAGGCGTGTGGCTGATCAAGGGACTGGAAACGGTGGACGGACACAGATCCATATATTACTGAAATGCTTGAAAAAAAAGCCTTTCTTCTGTTTAGTAAATGTATGTCTTAGTGTATTTATCCTCGTCAACCTCCTCTTCCTTAATGCTTTAGTATTCGTTGCTAAGGAGCAGGTTCTAGGTGAGCATGAAATCAGTTAGTACAATATATCTACATTATTGCAATTGTTTATGCTGCTCGTAATCCCAGGAATTACTGCTTATCTCATATATACATATTTCCCCTTACATATTTTGTAATGGTATTAGAGAGCTCTCAAAGCATATTTTCTTCAAGATAAGATACAAAATATTTATATCAATATACATATGTATATTTATAAAATAGGATCTTTAAATACATTGATATAGTATATGTTTGTATGGCCTACACTAAAACATTATTATGTAATCATTTCCTCAATAGCGTTTATTTATAAACATATTTTAATTTCAATTATATATTTACTTGTCTTTACTATTAATTTTTAATAAAAATATCTTCTAATTAAGACTTTATTTTTGAGCTTCGACAAATGTTTAAGGAGTGATATGGCATATAGAAATAATTTTATAGAAGAATACTAAAAATTAATATGCATATACATATGTTATATTAAGGTGAGACCATACATTGTTGAGAGTCATGTATAATTTGAGGTTCAGTCAAATATTATAATTTGAAATTTGATAAATTTTTCTATTTGTCTCTTCTGGTATACTCTTTCGTCAAACAGATACAAATGTTTTATATTTACCTACAAGCATATAAGGAGGGTTCCGTACAAAAAAGTTGTTTTGCAGGGGAAATTTTGAGCTCTTATAGGTCTAAAATTTGGATTTTGGTGTACAAAAGTTCATAGTGACTTTACTTTGGCTAAGTTTTGGTTCAACAAAAAAATGTTTTTCCAGTTATTACACTTCCAATGGATAAATTTAAATCCAAAGAATAACGTGCTGACTTATATGGATGTTTAAAGATGAAAGCCCAGCAATACTTAACAATAAATGCTTTAATAAGTAGTGAAAATGGTTTTTAAGAGACATCACCACTCCGTCAGATGGAGTACAGCTTTTTATATGATCAGAAATGCGGGGATACGTTCAAACATATTTGTACTTTGAGTTAGAGGGTTACTAAGATAGACTAGAACATATTGATTTTGATTATCTATACCTTATAAGGTTGGTAACTGGAATATTGATAAAGAGACATTGATTGAAAAAATACATACATCAATGTCATGACAACCTATTGAAGGAACAAGAAAAACAGTTTATAGGTATAAGAGTACATAAAGCTTCTCAATACTGGTGCATAGGAAACTCTAATTTCAATGGATCTTGCGTGATTCTTGAGAACTTTTAACAACTTTCCATTCAATGAATCTGAAATATATGTACAACACAATGGATGATGGTACTCCAATGAAATTCCACTAGCAGAAACAAATGAAAGGACTTCAATTTCGGTCATTTTTTTCAAAATTCCTTGAGGGTAATAAAAACATTAATCATGAAATATTTTCTCAATATCATCATCAAATTATCTCGTAGAGTCTGTCATAAATACTGTAGAAATATTTTTTTCTGAATGACAGGAGAGACGTGAAGATTAAAAACTGTACAAGATAAGAATTGTTAGTTATCTCAAGAAGCCAGGGGGAGATGTATAGTATTAATAATCATGTATATGTATATATTTGCGTATTGTATTAATTACATTTATTTATTCTTAAAATGTATTGTACATAAAATATATTTATAATTCAATCTTACAAAGAAAATACACTAACAAAGACGAATAAGTTCTTTTGATTGCGCTCCATCTTGACTTTATTTTGTCAAGAACGTATTTAAATAAAGAGATTTGTCTAAGATTGTTTTGTCATTGACATGAAATAAACCTACCTCAACGGTCATATTTCGTCTAGCTTTGTCTGACAAATTCAACACTGATTCGACTTGATGTCAAATTTTAGAACAATATGAAGCATTAGGTACTTTTATATATTACCGATTAATTATTTTTGAAGTAAATGTCTCTACTAGAGTTCGACTGATTATTTAGAAGTTAAAAACTAATGCCCCATTAATCAATCGATTCTTTTTTCAAACTAACTTCCGAGATATCAGTAAATATAACCACACAAAAACCAAAATATAGCCAAATGAATCATCGGTCAGAATTTTGATAAATTGCATCCTACAATTTTTTCTCACGGACATTTTAAATTGTGCATTTACATAGTTATATTTTTTTAGTTGGCAGTGTGGGCACCCATTGGCTTTTATGCTAATTTTTAGATTTTTTAATAATGAATGTCAGTTAAAAGTGATATTACATACCTTTAATCAAATTGATTTTTGGAGTCAAAAATAATAATTAGAATAATTAAAAAATTGAATCTCATTTTTTGGGTAAACAATGGTTGCTTTCTTTTTAATTTTTTCTATTTCTATTCTAATATAAATCATCCAATATAATAGGTAATATTTAAAAATGTAGTTGAAAATACTTGAAATGGGTTGATTGAGTCGATTCATACTCTAGTGGTTGCAACACAATTTAAAGTATTAACTGAAAAACACAGCGTTGTACAATATAAATTGTAGTTTGCTATTATGGATTTAAATCAAGGCTATTCCAAAATGAGGCGATGAAATGAATCGATTTAATCGGTCAGAATGAGTAATAAACTAATTGGACAAAGTTAGCTGATTGTTAATTTTCCACAATTTTTCACTTAAAGAACAGAGCAAAACAAATTAAAAGTTCTTGAATTACCTAACCTATAAATACGGTTTGGATTCCCTTTTAATAAATATTTTACAAATGTGACACACGTGACAAATAAAATCAAATAAAGATTGTTCCTGCTATATATATGTGCATATAATTTTAATACATTTTCTTAGAAAAACCTTTTGTTCCTAATTTACGTCATTTAAAGGAACTAGCTTCTTTTCATAGTAGGTAAAGCATAGAAATTGAGGTGGAAAATATGTACATACTCGTGACAAAAGGTTTCGTGATCTAAAAAATAGATTTTTTGATAGACAATATTTACTTGAAAACTGACGGATACAATTAGCAGAATTTGAATATTTTTCAAACAGGCTAGTCAAGCTTAGGATAAAAAAAAATAAAAATACCTGACAAAACAATTCTCATTTTTTGAAAATAGATACTTAGTATATTACTCGACTATTTTTCAGGAATTTCGAACATTTTACTGTTTTTCTGCTGGAAATGTTGTCCCGTTTTTAGTGAAAAATGCTATTTTTAGTCTTTCTAATATTTACTTGGAGGGTAATAGTGCCAGAATTGGGGGAAGACAAGGTTTCCTACTCTTTAACCAACAATAAAAAATTAATATAATTATGATACCATCAATGTGTGACGTTATTTTCTTATATGTATATAAAACTTCAACCCTTTACTTGTCAATTGGTGTCCCTGATTAAGCATTTTTGTAAAATGAAAGTTCTTTTTCTATTCTTTCTTCCTTTTCTTTTTTTTCTTCCTATGTTAAGTACCCTTCAAATCAAAGATGAATTTGAGTCCTATTTTTATAACCTATAACACTTCATCTTAAATCTGGCGTTGTCCTGATTTATTTTTGCCAAAGAAGTTGACTAATAGTGATACTACACATCATTTATCTTATTGTCTGCACATAAAAGCACTCCATATATTTTATGTAAAACTAAGAATTTAAGAATTCTCAAAGGTAGTAAAACAACATAGCAACCATTACTTAGAAAAGTATTTGTAATTCACTCTTCCAACCCATTCTTATTATTGAACAATGAAGAGTTATTCAATATAGAGTATATTAATTCTCATGACAATTAGATTTTAAGCATAGAGTTAAAGGGAAAAGGTTAATTTAAAATGTAATGTGGGCATTCTGTTTGTTTGTAGTATGAGGCTATTTTTTAATTATAAATCTTTATATATCCCTTTAATATAAATATTTACCCCTTCTGTAGGTCTATGTATGAGTGTGTCATATAAAGTTGCTAACAAACTTGTTTTTATCTCCATGATGTTGAGAAATCTTGGATTACACTTAATGTTTTATATAAGTTGTTTTTTTAAAAATTATATGTAGAGCATTTTCACATGACGTCATCATTGTGCAAATCAGTCTTTTTGGGAGCATCAATAGCCCAATAAGAATTAAAAACCCCTGGTAATTATATTGTATTCAAATGTCACTGTTTCTCCTTATTATGGCTTTTTTTAAAGCCATTAGATAAATTCACTTACCATACTTCAGTCAAGAGATTTACCGCCATTTAGTTGAGCCATTTGAAAAAAAAAATATATATGTACATACGAATGCAGTTCTCAAAATCAGTTTTTTCTGAATATCTACTATTGGGTAAATCATTACTTTTATTGAAGTATCTAACCCAACACTTCTATTGGTCTTGATCCTCCAAAATTTTAGTTCTTTGATCACAAAATTAATTATTACAAAATATGTACTCAATAGTTTTGTAAATTTTGACTCATCCATGTATAATTATAAATATGTTATGGAGGTGTTAATATGTGTGAACTAGTCACTTGTTTTCACAAATACTAATGAATCATAAAATACATATTCATATGTACAAATGTTTATGAATATGAAAATGCAAAACAAGCCATAAATGATGGTGGGGGGGGGGGGTACTCATGTTAGAGAAAATGCTGGATAATTAATTTTTATGTACACATTCATTCATGTAATAGAGATCGATTTAGTAATCATGGGAATGGCTCTATTCGAGGATACATAATTAGTCAGGTTTTTGTAAATCTGTTTCAAAAATATGTCATGGTATGACTGAGGCAAACAATTTAAAACGTTTGTAGCAGAATGTGATATCAACTGGTTCTCACAACCTTTCTTTCTCCAAAAAGAGATAGGAAAAAAAGAAGTACCGAAATCAGTTGGCAGTTTGCCAATTATTCCCAGGTCTTGGACTATACTTTATTTAGTAGTAGTACATTGCTCAACGCTTACAGAAAGTGATGAAAGGCGGCAAGTGACGCAGTTGGCAGTTGTGGGCTACAAGACAAGTTTTTGCTACAGGATGGTTTTCCTTTCAACGTAGATTGTATCTACTACTTACTATATATATATATATGTGTTTTATGAACACAAATGACGTCAATTTAATATTCTTCTTCCAAACGATTGGAATTATTTCTTTTCTTTGCAATAGACGAGTTGAACTCTACCTTTTCAAGTTCAATATGGGAATAAATAATAAAAAACAATTGATCTTAAAATATGGAGAATTATGAAGATTGGTAAATTTTGAGACTGATCGGAAAGTAAGCTTTCAACCAAATCTGTAGGCTTATTCCCATATTGAACTTGCTTATTCCCATATTGAATTTAAAAAGGTGCAGTAGAGATTGTGTTGTGTCCAGCATGTAGAGTAAACCATTGTGTCCTTAGCAGACAACAAATCGTCCTTGAAGCCGGCAAAGTTGCTACAAAAACAAACAAGAGGATCATCGTTTGGTCACTTGCTTGTTAATTTTTGACAATAACAAACTATGGTTTAATAACACTAATAAAGGTGGGTTTAGCATACGAGTTAAGGAGAGGCCTTGTGTCGCTATGCTTTACCAAAAAAAAAAGCTTCTGAAGGCGTCCACAGGTTCGCAATTCATGAACATAATCAAAAGGATCAATCAGTAATAAATATTTTTACATAGAATGCAATCCTTGATATAATATAATCTTCGTATAGGTATGAATTTGGATTTCTTTCCTGTCACAATCCTCCTTCTAAGAACGTCAATGTATCCTTCTGTAAAAGGGTAAGAAAATAGTCGATATAGTAAAACTTTATGACAGCTGACGCTGTTCTCCTCCCAAATATTCATCAAATTGTCTTCAGGGCTCCCATGTAAACTTTTGGTTTTTTTCCCCCATACAATTCTAGCGATGATGTATGATGCGACAGCATGATTCTCCTTACGTCATATTTAGCGATGTAAAAAACGGCGAATTTTAAGTGTGTGAGTATTTCTCGAAATGCCAGTTAGTTGAAACCCTATATAATATTCTTTCATCATTCATAAATCATCAAGCTGTTTTCCTTTTCCTTTTGACATAATTATTTTCATTATTACCTATATGTATATTATAATATGTATTATAAAGGTCATAGTATTATATCAACAGCAAATAAGCTGACTTTCAAAGTTACCATATCATTTTTCACGTCATCAAGGGGAGAGGCTACTCGCACGCTTAAAATTCACCGTTTTTTACATCACTGATTAATTATACACCCACCTTTTGAGGGACTGATAAGTGCATAGTAAGAAAAATCTACAACCGACAAAAAATACATGTGGATTGTTATATGCTAAAAAGTCTTCCAACTGTACATATGTAAGCATTAACGTATGTAGTCTATAGGTATTTGTATGTATATATATATATATACATACATATATACATTTTTAGCATATAACAATTCACATGTATACCATATGTAGGGAGAGAACTAAAAATTAGTTTTTAATATTGTAGTATGTAAGCACATCATTTCTTGTTGCTTGCTCCTAATTTCTCAATGTTGGTCTCTCATGGGAGCAAAGGAAAAAAAGTTTCTTGGCTCAAAAAAAAAATAAAAAATGAAGAGAGGAATAGAGAACCTCTTCTTTTCCATTTGAGGATCAATAATGCCATAAACCACACGAAAGATGATGACGCGAAGACTTAAGTATGTTATATTATCAAAAGCTATATGTACATACATAAATGAGAAATAATTTTTCATCTGCTCATACAAAAAAAATAAAATGTATTTTTTTAATTAAATTAATGAAAGTTTCTTCTGATGAAAGTAGTACATATAGTATGTAGTGTTACATAGTTGCATTTACACTTTTAGTTATGAAAAAGGTACTACAATATATATATATATATATATACATACGTATGTATGTGTTACTTTTTGTTTTATATTATATTTTTGTATAAATTGAGGAGTTATTATGCCCTTCTTTCTTTTCTTTTTTTAACTTAATTAAGAACCTTTTTAAATTGGTGGATAAGAGCACTTCAAGGTCATAGATAAAGCAATGCCGTGTTTATGATAGATTGTTTTATAAACAGAGTATTTATACACCATTAAACGAATAAAATAATATACAATCATACAATTTAAGTATTTAACACAATGCATCAATAAATATTGAATACAAAAATAAAAGACTATTTTTTTAAAAAATATATGTATAACTTTGAATTATGAACGTTTGTCTAAGTTACTTTGGATTTTCTTGTCGATTGGAGAGTGCTTTTTTTGTTTGATATTGCGTGGGCATTTTAAAGGGATGAGGATATAATTGTCGTCGTTGGAAGTAGCTATAAATATCCCCGGTTGGAGCATAAAATATAGGATCCGTAAAATCAATTTCCCTAATTCAAAAGAAAAGAAAATCAGTGATGTTTACAGGTAATTTATACAAATTCAAACTCACTTTTCTGGACCTTCATAAGTAGACTCAAAGTATAGCTTTTCACGAAAGGGCATTAGCCAGTCCCTAGAGCCCCCTTTACAGGTTTTAAGTTTTTTTTCACCATGAAGGGATAAATCTGGAAATGAGGGTTTTTCTTCCCGGGGTTTAGGTCCTCTTCGATCAAAATTGAGCCTCGGCACGAGATCCTCACTCCTAACTTGTATCTCTTCCTCCTCCTCCTCCTCTTCTTCTTCAGACTCATCCGAGTCAACTTTGTAACTCTCTGCATTGATCCTTATGAGAGAAGGATTTTCTTCTACTTGGAGAATTGGAGCCGGAGTACGAATGGGCTGAAGTCGTTTCTTGGTTAGCTCAAATAAATTTGTATCGGAATTTGTCTCAGGAGGAGGAGGCTCCTCATTGAGGATTGAATGTATTTTCTCTTGCGAAATGGGCTCTATTTTCGTATCACTATCCTCGAATGAAGATTGAGTCAACATTTTCAGCTCCTCTGATAAACGCTTTGCTCTATCCTTGAGTGCATTCAACTCTTCAGATACTTCATTCATTTCATCAGAGGGGGAGGTTTGTGTGGAATTATTGTTATTGATTGTATAGTTATCCATGTCCTCATCCCAATCCTCTCCATCCTCCTCTTCTTCTTCTTCAGAAGAAGAAGAGTCATTGAGATAGATACTAAGTCTTTTATCATATTTAGCTTCTGGAGGGATAACGAGTTCACTGTCCATGCCTGAGATCTTTGAAAAGATGAGAGAATATAGGATTTCAGAGGATTCACTGATGGTGACTAAGCTTCGCTCTAGTTGTTTCGAGGGTTTAATTCGCTCTTTGACTTTGAGGTCTCGAGGAGTATAGGAGTTATTTAGGAAATCTATAAAATAAATTAAATCAATCAAAAGTCTAAATGAAAATATCTTCTTCCTCTTTTTTTTATAAGGACCCAAGTATATTGCTTAACATATGCATGAATGTATATACTTTGAATGGATATAAACACATCTTATTGGATTCAATCTACTTTAAAATATAGTTGGTATATCAAATTGGTTTGAATGTATGGGTAATAAAATATATTTATACATACATTTATAAAAAAATAAGAAATACGATCTAAAAAATGTATTTGAGTGGTATTTTCCTTTGAACAAAAAATAATTAAATTAATAATAAAATATAAATGGGCAGGGCATTCAACTTGAATAAATGAATTTTAGTTGTATCTTCATTTGTACATATGTTTAAATGCATTATGTAAATGCTTCAAAATTGACCGATTGAATGCATTTGTTTCTTAGTATTATAGAATTCATTCAACATCTTCTGCCCTATATGTGTATTTATTTAAGAAAATATATTAATTCAACAAACACATTTCTAGCTTCCAGAGTCCACATGAAGTAGTATTGTGTATAAGTACCCTTTTTAAAAAAAAAATACTCTATACAAAGGAGCAAAACCAATGGAATAGGCTTTTTTTATTATATTATTTTAATTCATTTGACATATTTTATGTACATTTTGAATTTCCTGAGGAAAAATATCTAAGCTACTGTTGGAAAATTTGTCGAGGATTTGAATAGAAGAAAATATCAATTGGTAGTTTGCAACAATTTAAAGTACATAAACGTGACTTTTTCCTTCCCCTTAAGTGAATCTTAGATAAATTTATTTAAACTACGAAAATTTATTGACGAATAAAGAGACATAAATTCTAAAAAAAAAACTAATATGATTGCATTTTTTATACTGTTATAAGGATGTTAGATACAAATTTGTTTCCAAACATTTTCTTTGTATAGCAATATTTTTGCACAAACATTGTAATGTTTTGTAACAAAATCTCCTATAAAAAAAGGAAGGATTTTGAAGATTGAAATATAGAGGTCTTCAAATGCTATCCCTAAAATGATTTCAAGCAAATAGCCACGCGACACTCAAAGAGATGAAGACTAGTCCATCAATCAAGAGCTCAAAAAAACATATATATACATATATAATAAAAGTCTACAAAATTATATGAACTATAGCAAATTATATCTCTACCTACGTACGTAAAAAAACCGTTAAATCATAGATCACATTATTTTTTTGTGTTCTCTAAACTCAAAAGCCTCTTGTGCACTACTAGTTTGCAATTTTATTGAAGCTAAAGTCTCTCAATGTTACGTGCTGAAATGTTTAAAATTCTGTAATAAATAATGCTATTATAATAAAAAACGAAATGATTAAATACAAAAATAAATTGGTAAGGAATACATTTTTTGTATATTATTATATGTATATTGAGTTATTTTTGCCATAATAAAGAAGAAAAAATATCAATATAATTGATGAACTAGACCATTTTGAAGTAAATATTCTTTTGTAAATAATAAACCACTTACTACCTCTTCAAATGAGTTAGTTCGTTTTGCATTTAAAATAATTAAAAATGAAAGTGTTGTTTGATTCCAAACAAAACCCTTAAAAAAAGATATATTTAGAATTAATATTAAATGTATCTTGCTAATACGGAGATGCATAATGGAGCATGACAAGTCCTTTCTGACTTAAATGCATTTTTTCGTTGTTTGCATTGACTCAAAATGATTTGCAAAGGCTATAATGTACTTTTTATAAGGGGGGTTACATGAAATTTAAAGTTTTTTTCCTCGTAAAATCAACAATAATTATAAAAACTGCTAAATTTTCACAGGTCTGAGTTCGGAATAACAGTGTGCAGACATTCAAGGAAAGTTTAATTTCAGTCGCACTTTTATAAACAATAAACATTACATTAATGACGTCATCATAGTCCGTCTCTGCTCATTCCAGATGTGTATTAAGATTAAATGGGCTAAAACTTGTAGGAACAACTGTATTTCTGATCGGATTTCGTCTCAACTCTGTAAGCTTTTGTGACGGGAAGAATTTACGTATCTCATTAACTGTGATAGTATTCAAGGTCTTTGACCAATGGGTCCCCGTGGAGTAGGATATTTCCCTGCTCTAGATCTTTTCCTGCACAAATGGCTGAAAAAAGATTGTACCATTACATATAATGTTCCTGTAATAGACTGTTAACCTTGGATTCATGAGCCATGATTATATGCAATAGTATATAATCAGCTAAGTTATTTTTGAGAATCAATTCAATTTCATTCTATTGGCAAGATTATTGAATTATTATTATTATTATTATAGCTGAAAACATTCCCTTTTGACGTCAATTGAGAGAAAAAAAGATAAATAAAAAGACAAAACAACAAATAGAAATTTCCATGATCTCTGACGTCATCTTTTTTTTTTTTTTGAAAAAATGTCGAATTTCATTTTAATACGTTGTGCATTTAACTAGAGACAACTACTTGCCAGATTACTACTTAACTACCTCAAACTCTCCACTAACCTTTAAAAATTACTCGTGATTTGTTTTTTTTATTTTAAAGAAAGGTTCGATGTTTAAATTATGACTTTACAATAGTTAGTGATGTGCTACTTATGATCCTAAATACAATAAATCCTTTTTTTTTATTGTATCTGTTCATATTTTGAGTATTTGTATTTTTTCCTGAGTTCTTCGAGCAAATTTGAAAGGAATGCTAAAAATATACTTATTTTTGGCTAATAATTTAGTATTTATCTAATTTTTCTTCAGATAAAAAATGGTAAAAACAGTTTTTCATCTCCTCAGGAGTTTATTTAAAGATAAAAGCTTAGTCAACAACCTTGAAACGTGTACCTATACCATTGCTAAGGACCTATTTTAGCAAAAAAAAAAATATTGATTTGATTACAATTACTTTGAGAAAAAATGTTATTCAAAATTAATCAAATGATTTCATATACCTATATGAAAAATTGTATTATTATCTCATATTGTATGCTATTTAAAACATCATTTAATTAAAAAAATGACCTTGTGACATCTTTGAAAATATATATACCATACGGTATCTGTGAACTTAACTTCTTATAGGTAAATAATAACTGTGATCATGGTCGTGAAATCACGACTTTGCATTTCCCCCCCCCCCTCGGAATTTTATGATTTTTATTCTTCAGCTACCTATAATATAAAGTACATCATTTCAAGGCTTTATTACAATGGAACTACAAATCAGAATTAGTTAGCATTGTATGCAAGGTCAGTTAAGTTATTATTGAATTCTAACAACTTAAAAGTTCAATTATATGTCAAATTTGTTATCTAAAAGATTAGTTCGAATTGATAGCATTTTAAATACTGATCAAGTCATTTATTTCAATCCAATTCATAGTAAATGACTCCAAAAAGACTTTTAGTGGGGCAAAAGGGATTCAAGTAGATGAAAGACAATAATGATAATTATCAACTAATCTGGTTCTTTGGAGGATTTAAAAAGTTAGTAGAATAAATAATTTCTCCATTGATTTCGAACAAACTAAAAAAATATTTAAATGTAAATCATTTTAACCATTAATATGTACAATTTCAATAATAAAAAATATTGAGCAATTTAATTTTGAATTCTTTTATTTTCCACATATCAAATATAACATTTATAAACAAATAAATAAATATAATTCATTTAAGTAAATAGAATAACTAAAAACCTTTGAATAATATTCTTTTTTTATTATCAATTGGAGGTGCAATCGAATTTGTTTTCTTTAAATTATTTGAGATTATTTATTGTTCTTTACCCCTTTTGACACAACACAAACTGTATTTGAATTTCACTCCCTTTTTGTCTCTTTATTCCCTAAGGCATCACCACTCATTGCATGAATTACAGATGATAAATGGTGAAACAGTCATTTTGCTACAATAACACAAATGCATATTGTATTCAAGTTTAAATATTTGATATTTAATAAAACGCATTTGCTTTCTTATTTTTTATACCTAGATATGTATCAAACTTTAAACAGTAGACTTCCCCGTCCTCGAATAAAATCAAATTAAAGTCTTAATTAATTATTTGACAACATAGTTATTTTGTTGTCAAATTGGCGTATAATTTAAGGGAAATGAGTTGCTAATAGTCTTGTATGTTGAGTTATTCTGAGGTTAAGCTGGCGTTGTTTAGTAGAAAATTGTTTAAGATTTCAGTCGGTGTAATTAGTTATATATAAGGGTTAGACTCACTAACACCACTAGTCAACAGTCAAAAAACCTAAGGGGTATAAGTATAATAAAGACTCACGGTAGAGCTAACAAAAACAACTGCAAAAGACTGAATTAGTTGCGTGTAGAAGAATTTCAGCTGATTTCGAAATCCTTCTGCTAGTTACTACTTTAGTAGCTCTGCCGTAAGTGTTTGAATTAGGATTCTTATCAGATGCTTGACATCTCATTTGAAAGCTGTGGATCGCAACTAATAAGTGCGGACGTGAACGGAATTTTATTGTTCTGAAGATTAATCCAGGGGCACAATATACATATATAAAATATTCCCTATTTATGACCCCAACAATGATGAACATTTATTTTTTAGTTCAATTGAACCCGAGTTCATGTCAAACAAGAATGAGTAACTAGTAACTCTGGGTGACATGATTCTTGTCATCGGCCAGAAAAGAGACACAACTAATGACACAAAACATAATAACAAGAACGTATCTAGGAAGTTCATAGAAGTTCTCGAAAAAAGAAATGTCAGGTACAAAATTTAGTGAAGACCCAGAGCACACCTTTTTTATTAAGAGCAAATCTGTAATAATTAATCAAGACCTCAAGACTCGATTACATATTCTTATCTCCTTCTTTCATCTTCGATATAATCGAGTTTAAATCTCTTTCACCTAACCAATCAAACCATAAACCGATTTGCGCCAATCATGGAGTAAAATCTGCGTCACAAGCTGTAAAGCTTAGAAGTGATGAATAATAAGAAGTCAGAAAAATACGATATAAACTTGGAAGCATGACTGACGTCAAGCATAGGTTTCTTAATACGGACCGGTCTCAAAAGTATTTCGAAAGAAAAAGCACTTTTGATGATCATAAAAAAGGTGGAGAAGAGACATATCAACTCATTGATCGATTAAAACGGGAAAATGATTGAGGACTCGACGGAAATTTGTAATTAAAATACAAAGTTATATCGGAGTTTATATGAGTGCTATGACAGGATTGGTGTTCGTAGTCAGAGAAATTTTACCTACGATAATAAGGATGGGGCTCTGAGGGTCTACACCTACCCACGCTATCTAGTTCAGGGAAGAAATTATTGGAGGAAGAGACCACTGAAACGGAGATACAAGGTTACAAAAAAAAAGTCACCAGGACCTGACGGTTATCCCATGGAATTTAAAAAAACATATATTACTCACTATTGTGCCCCTTATTACGTCAGATGTATGCAGAAGCAATCTCAAAAGGATGTTTTGAAGAACATATTACTCTGGAAATTCTTACACTCATTCCTAAAAACGGTGAAGACTCATTATACATACATATATCAAGAATTCGAGACTTTTTTAATATTAAACACCTCTTACAAGATATATAGCGACATACTGACTAAGAGACATTGGGGGAGTCTTCCACACATTTTACATCCAACAAAGATCCAACGTATCGAGGAGATACGTTGAGGAAGAAATTCATGGATTCAATTGTGAAAATGAAGGGGGATTGTGAAAAGGTCAAAAACCGTTTTAAAGAATCTGTGGCAGAAATGAAGTAGCAAGATTAAGTAGGGGAATATGTATAAAAGTTTTACCTTTAATGGAATGGTAAGAGCCGGTGTTGGATAATTTTTGAAATGTTACTGGTATGTTAATTAGAAAGAAATTAAGTTTTAATGGCGAAATATGTGAGCTCAAAGATCAGTTGACGTTCACTGAGTTGTTAGTACAACGTAGAACTTTAAAGAATGTTGAGTTTTGTAAAAGGAAAATCGGACCTAGAGACACTTTTTACAACTATGTGCAAGGAATGAAATATCGGCCCATTAGATATGTATAATTAGAAGAAAGTATTAAAACGCAATATATACGTCAAATAGTTACGAAAAGAAATACTACGAGAGAAATTACTCCTGTACTTAAGATTTATAAAGCTTTGTCGAACAGGTTCTTCGATTTCTTCCAGTATTATTTTCGGTATAGAGCAGAATAGTAGCAAATATATGTACTTGCCATTGGAAGTATTCTGGACGAACCTCTCAAGAAGGAGTATGTTCTTTTTGTAAAATGTGTCTTGAAATGACAAATCATTTTTTGTCCCTTTGTTGTGTTACAAAGGAGTAGAGAGACCCGACTTCCCGAACGGTACTCTATCGATATAGTATAGTTTTAAAACCTAGTCACTTTTCTTCTATCTACGTAGGTCCATATCAAGACGACATTAAAAAAAATTTAAATGCACTAAAACCCCCATTCCCTTCAGTTTATTTTAATATTTAGAGCAAATTTTTTCGAAAGTATTCTAAAGCCCAGTTTTCTCTTGGTTTGATTAATTGTATGTTTATTTTAATTTTTATAATAGAAACCACTTTATTGTTAGCACGTTAATATGTGTATTTACATTTTTGGTTCTCTGGGTTTTTTTTATGATGTATAATGAAAGATTTGATTTTCTTTGAACTGATATAAAATATAGCTGTTGTATTTCGGTACTACAAATAACTTTGTTTGATGCCTCATTCATTTGTTATTTATAGTTAATATGAATTCATTTATGAATTCATATTAGAATATATGAAACCCATTTTTGGAATTAGTTTGAGCTATATTTATATGTAAAAATATTGCAATACAAACTCTGCAACATTTTTTCTCATAGATTTAATATGAACTTTATCCAGGAACTCAGGAACTAATTCATAAATTATATAAGCAATTGCATTTATATAAAAATGAAGACGCATATTGATGAATCAAGTAACTTTTTAACGTGGATGTTTGTTAAAAAGTAAGAGTCAAAAGTTTCCCAAAATTTTCATTTCTTTCATTTTTTTATAAAACATACAATATTTTTTCAAAAGCCTTTCATTACTTAAAATAGTTGTTAACACTGGGCAACAAATTTTTTCAATCCTTGATTGCATGATTTTTTTTTTTCATTTTAACAGATTATACTGTATTTTTAATATACAAAAAATATTTCCAGATTCAGACTTATTATACCAAAGTTTAGTACAACCAATTGTCAACTTTACCAAACAAAAATTATTAAAAAAGGTATAATTAATTATCATGAGTATCTTCAAGTGGGAGTAATTCTGGTATCAATGAAAAATTGAGGCTCAAATGGGATGATATCCCTACTTATTTTATGACAAATTTTATATTAATCAATTCGGTAATTTTTTTAAGTCTAGTTATTTGTCAACCAGACGGACACAGAGTATTTAATGATTTTATTGTACGTATATGTAAATTTAATTTAATTATGGATAACTATTTATACTCTAATATGATATTTAAAGAAAAAATAATCATATAATTTATTAGAAATATCACAATGTGTGGCTTTTGACAAGAATGACAGCATAAAATACTAGCATTAAAGCGTTGTCGTTTTAAGTTCTATATCCATAACTCAATTAAAGTGTGAAGTGGGGCTCTATATACATATATTTTTGACAAATTTATCTTGATGTTTTATGCAAATAAGTTTAAAAGCTCTTTAGTTGCAATTATTTTCTCAGCAAGGAAAAAAAAAGAATAATATTTGCAAATGGGATATTTAGATTATTTAGATAATACGTATGTGTTAGAATTTTTGAAAGACTTAACTACATATATATTCATCATTGAATCACTTAGTTAGCCCATGTGGATACAGAACATTTTTCAAATTTAACAAATTATTTAGAAATTTTTGATAACAGTCAATAAGGTTTGAAATTTTCTGATAAAATTTTATGACTACCCTACATAAAATAGATTATTTATCAACCCTGGAATAAATGATCTTACCTTAGGGATAATTAAAGTATATGTATGTAGACATGACCAATTTTTGGATTTAAAGAGAGGAGAAAAAGTAGCAATGGTCAACTAAACTTATGTAAAAAAGTTTTACGGAACAATGAAGTGATTCAGGAAATGATGCGTTAAATTAAAAACTCTGTATCATGTATGTAGTAATCAAATATGTATAATCTTTGTTCCACATTAGTTCTTGCGTAGAAAAGATCTCAGAAGTTGTACACAAAGATGTTTGTATATATACATATAAATTAAAATACAAAATATAATCCAGAGTAAAGGTCTCGTATTTTATTTAAATAAATTAATAACAAGTTTTGTTTTGAATGAATTTTGAAATATATAAAATATTTGTAAATAACAATGAAAAAAAAATACTCATTCAATGTATTTGGAAAATAATACGATCAGAAAATATGAATAAATCAAATCCAACTCTTTTTTTTTTTTTTACAAATATCTATTTGATTAAAAAAGTTCTGTGATAAATATCATTCAAAAATATGGACCTATATAATAAATATTATCATAGTACAGTAAATTACATTTTTATTTGAAGAATGCATTTTGATACTTAAATGCATCGTTTCTTCATCAAATTAATACTTTATATTAGATATATGACCTAAATCTTTACTTTGAACTAATTAATATAATAATTTCAAGAAGTTAATGTATATTGTATCCATTAAACGATATTATATAGCTATACAGGAAATAAAAAAAGAAACTAATTTTATAATGGGACACTGTTGTTCAAAAACAAGTGTACTTTTATAAAAATATCAAGGTATGAAATTCAAAAATATATTACTTCAAATCTAAAGTATAAAACTTAAATGTCAATTTACCCTTAACTTTCCCTCTACTCACTTTCTTAAAAAGGTCTACAAATAAATTACAAGGATAAGTTGTATCCAACAACTTTGCCGAATGACATTTTTAAGCAAGCCCTTTTTTTGCAAAAAAAAAAAATATTGAATAAATTTTATTAAAACTCATAGAGAATAATTAAATATTTTTGCGTTCCTCAGAAATTTCCAGGATCGAATGTTTAGTCATTTACCAGAAAAATTGAAAATATTGAAATATGTCATTCTTTATTAATTTCATGATGAGAAGACTTTTATATTTAAAATATCTGAAGGTATATTTAATATCTGGGTTTTTTTTTTATTTTATTCTTTTCATGGTTCCTTTCTTGTTTACAATTTGTATTTTATGGTAATATCATTCAATAATAAACCTTTTTAGAAATAGAAATTTATGTGTCATTCAGCATTCACCCTATTAAGGATTTATTAAATGAATATACTAAGGGTTTTTCAATAAGAGCGACGCATTTCGAATTTTCTTTAAATAAATCTATTATATTGTCTGCTGCGTAGCAAGTGTCATCGTTTTATTGAAACCACAATTCATTTAAGTCCATATTATCACATTGGGCCCAAAAATAATCCATTACCATGGCTTGATATCGATTTCCATTCAGAATAATGTGGATATCATTATTTTCAACAAAAAGTATGGCCCAATAAACCCACTAGCATGAAATCCACACCAAATTTTAAGTTTTTTGGGATGCAATGGTATCTTACGAAGCACATGTGTGTTTTTGCCTGACCAATAACGCATATTTTGCTTATTAACAAACCCATTGAGCCCAAAATGAGCCTCTTAAAGTTGCCACGGCCGAACGTTAATTTTGATAATAAATTTAGACGATTTGCAATGTTTGCTTAAGGATGACCTGCTCCACGATGATTTGTAAGCTATTTGTGAGTAGAAATGTAAGCAAAAAAAAAAAAGTATGTCGTAGGTTACCGTCCATAATGAAATAAAAATGCGTTTATCCCTATTGAAAAACCCTTTACGTACATGTATGTTACATATACTAAATTATCTAGATCTAAATTAAACTTTGTCAATTGAATTTTTTTCAACTTTCCTTCCACTTAAAGACAATCCTACAAATGACTATAAAATGCTTTGAAAACTCTTCTTTCTTTTTTTCTGCCTCTCGGCATAGTTAAAAAGGTTCAACTCTACATAAATGATTCAGTTTAAGCATCAAGCCCAACAAGTCTCTCATATTTTCCTCTACCCTCCCCCCCCCCCCCTAAATAATATTCATCATACCTACATAGATTCAGCTTGAAATGTATTTTTGTATGTATGTATATAATATATAAACGCTCTTTTAATGTATTTATGAACAAATGTACAATGAGACCCTATCTTTTTACCCTACATTAACTATCTTGTATGAACAAACACTGTAACTATAAATATAAGGTACAAATGATGAAAGTTCTTTCAAAACTTATACATATTTGTACATCCAGAGTTTTGTCTGCATTTATTTTTATTTAGAGACAAACATGTACATATATATTTTTTTTTTCTGCTTCTTCTTTTTTTCAAAACTAAAATAAAACTCGTATAGTGGAGGAAATATAAATACATTGTATATTTCTAGGGGGAAGCTAACAGATTACATACAGACACAGTAAAGCTATAACCTCATTTTCTTTTTACAAAAAAAAAAAAAAAAGGGGGGGGGGGGAAGGAGAAGAAAGCAAAAGAAGAAAATCTTTATAAATCATCATTTATTATTAAAGCTTCTGAACCCACTCAAATAAAAAATAAAAAAACTTTGTATATTCGATGGGGAGGGGGGGGGAGGGGGAGGATCCCCTTTCGAATATGCCTACATACAAATGAGGACACATTAAAATGGTCAGTCATAAATACTAAACAAGGAACTCGTAAAGGAAAGTAAATATTTACAACGATATGTAACATATTTCTATTGAGTTTCTCTTTAATATGAAAATATCAAAAAGTCAAGAGTCTTACCAGCCAAATTTTCCTCATCCACTGGACCAGTCAGACTTCCAGCTGCCATGTCTACACTCAATTAATTTCCTATACACTTTGGGTTACGAGCCAAATACAACAACAACAACAATAACTGCACAGAACATTACCACAGTAGAACTGAATCTTTGCGTGCGATCTCTATATATATTCTGTTAGAATGATGATGACATTTTCATATCTATGTATGTATGTATGTATGTATCTGAGGGTGGGTGAGTAAAAAAAAAAGTATATAAAAAACAAACAAAAAAAAAACACAGTTTTCTTGAGCTTTTGCCAATGCTATTTTCGACTCTCTCACTCCCTCTCTTTCTTTCGTTCTCTCCAATTTCCGTATAGAAAATTACCTATCACCCTCATAGTAAAAAATAACAACTCAAGCTTCCTTTGACGTAATTAAACTTTGTAGAATGTTGAGGGTTTAATTTGAATAGACAAGGTCAGGTGGAATGCAGTTACTGATTTTTGAAGGTCAGTTCTTTTTGTTTTCTTTTCCTATTGTTTTTATTATTATTATTATTTTTACTACTGTTATACCTCACTAAGGAAATGAACAAAAAGGAAAGTGTAGGAAGGAAGTAGAAGGACTTAGAATGAATGGCCGGAATGTAAAGCATGTTCATTTGGCCATGCTTGGCTGTCTACCTACAATCTTTTTGCTATAATAAGAAGCTTTATGTAAAAATGCCAAGGCTTGAAATGTTATTCTTACACACACATAGTTACTCTTGAGTGAGTTTATACACTTTTACTTTTTACTCTTCTTCGTCGTAAAGAGTGAAAATACTCTACTCCATATTATGTTTGATACAACATGGTCATGATTTGACTCTTTCCATGTTCACTATTATGTGTAAAAGACGGGCTATGTATCTCAAATTCCAAACGCCTTGCTTTTTGCGTAGTGTATCCAAGGGAGTAAAAAGTTGTAATACTTTTTTTTAAAGTTCTAACCATTTTCACCCAAACACTTTTTGAGTTTCATCAAACCACTTTGTACATACAGTCTGTAGTGAAGGAATATGCGTATCATTATCCTTAAGTCAGTGATTCTCCTCAAATGGAGGATCTGTGGAAGCAATGCGGAAATTTATGAATTCATTAAGGAGGGTATGGAATGAAAAGCCTAAACTCACGTGCTTAAATAGTGATCTTATTACAAATGGATTTGGTTGGTTGATTCAGATGGAATTAACTCGTGTCCACTCGCTAGTTAAATAATTAACACTAATTGTCTTTAGTCGTTTCATAATAAAAGGATGAGGACATATCTTACGTATTAGGAATTCTATAACTCCGACAAAGAATGTTGCAAGATATTTTAAATATACGGGCATACTCAGATAGGAATCTAATAAGAAACATGCAGAGTTCAAATTTTATCATATGTATATTCATAAAATGATGCCTCAACTAAAAGATTTAAAATATGATTCATTAATGTCCACATAAAACTCGTTTTTAATCTTCTAATGTGTCTTTTAGGATTGTTTGTTTGCTATCTCCGTGTAAGAAGCATTTTTAATTCGCAATAATGGTGCCAAATAATTTTTCTTTAAAGACGCTCTCAGCTTTAAATTTAAGTTTGATAGATTGAAAACAATATATCATAAAGCGTTTGTATATTATTGAATTTGCATAATTTTCTACTTGAAATGTGTTATAGAAAATTAACTTTAAGAATGGATAGACAGGCCTTTCATTTATATTTATAGTATACTAATATATTAAATCTTGGCATGGTTTATACCGGTATATCAACTTACAATCAATTGTGAGTTATCTATTCAGATACTAGTGGGATAAAGCCATCATTTACAATCCTATTTTAATACCCTATTTCCATTCAAAATACATATATATATATATATATATATATATATATATATATATATATATATATATATATATATAGTTTTCTAAACCGATGTACATATCGAAAGGAGTTTTTTTTTAGTAGAAATACCAATGGTGGAGAAGAAGAGTTAGAAAGAGGGTCTAAGATAAATTTGTTCGTTTAAAAAGTTTTTAAACAGTTGTTTATAACGTAAAAAATTTCTTCTTACCTATTTATAAATACATTTGTAGTTACCTAAGTGTCATCTCAACCAATCAGGTAATGGTTTTTTCTAGGTATATGATTGTAACAAATATATATATATATATATTATTTACTGTCATCATTAAATATTAAAATTCCTATCTTTGTAGATTAAAAAATTCATTTTTTAACAGGAATTAGTAGAAAGTATGGTTTAGCATTTAAGAAATGGCTTTACAAAAAGGCAAATAAACTGAAGTCATTAAATAGAGCTACTGTGTGTTAATATTTACGTATTACACATATCCTTATTGTATATATATATATATATTTACATCGAAATGTTTCAAGCATGTAATTTCTTTAATATATATTACCCAAGAAATACCTATGGGTATAAAATGTTAGTTAGTACTAAGTTAGATATTTTAAAAAAAGCCACATCCTGAGAGATGAAATTACAAGGAAATCCTAATGGACGTTTTTTCCATTGAGATACACACATAAACATTTAATTTTTTCTCCTAAATTAGTTCTTCTTATTATATGTATATATATATATATATGCTCATAAAAGATATTTCATCAAGAATTTCAATCAGGATCGTACTACTAAGGATAAATCTCTTTATATGCAGTTTATTTATATATATTTTTAGGCAAAACAGTTTTTAACGACGTACAAAACTTTTATGCAAGCCTTTGTATCTACATATATTTGATCTAATGAAGGCTATAATAAGGCTTGGAAGTGCATATTTTATGTAAGTTAGAGCCATTGAAATGAAAAACTACTATTGATCAATTTATGCAAAAATGATCGTGTAAAAGAAAAAAAAACGATTGAAAGCAGTTTAAAATGTGTGAATATATACAAATTTTGTTGTCCTTCATTCACATAATGTGTGTACATAGAGCAATGTTTGTCAAACTAATGTGTGTATTGTTAAAATTACAAGCTATATGTATATTAATTATAGGTACATACAATATGCGTTTATTCAAAAAGCTCAAGAAATTCAAGGCTTTTCTTTTGTAAGAAAACATAAAAGTGTCCTTATTTAAAAAAATAAAAAGTAAGAGTGCAACTAAAAAAGTTTGAGAATCATTGGTTTACATTTAAAGTAAATTGTATTTTTAAAAAATACTTTCTTTTTTTTCTTCTTTCTCTTAATTCATGGAGATCATTTGCATTTAACAAAACCTTTCACATTATTATGTATGTGAATATGTATAATTTGAATTCTGCCTTAATTAATTTTTTATTAATACAAAAATTATCAATTCACACTTTATAATTTGTATTACTATTATTTATCTATATTCTGCTTTTCTGGTATCCTAAATCGATGCACAAAAAAAAAATAGTAAATAGTTAATTTATTTCTTATTTTCATTCCGCAACGAATATTTAAATAAGGAATTGAAGTACATTTATGCATTTTGTGTGCTATATATATATATATATATATAAGTTTCATTTGAAAAGAATAAAAAAAATAAACTATAGGTACGCCTAGATATGTATGTATTAGTATAAATATATATTATAACTATTATCTTTATGATGAAGAAACTAATTTAAAAACTGCAAAAAAATGATGTAGATTTTAAATTTTATGATCAATATATTTACAAGTCGTATATAAATATAAAATATATATTAGAAAGCCAATCTCTATGTTCATTTCAATTTTTTGAAGATCCTACTTCTTCTTTTTTTCACTTTGTCGTAGAGATTAATGTATATTTTTGATTAAAAAGTAACACGAAAAAAGTTTTAAATTAAAGATCAAAATCGTTCTAATGACCTTGTCTAGAATTTGTTGTAATTAATGCTATTTTTTTATGTCAAAAGAAAGAAAATAGAAGAAAAAAATGAGCGTTATGTGCGATACATTTATTTTACTTACTTTTTATTACTAACTATACAATTTATAGAAACCCAGTATTTATAAATACGCTCTAAAGATTTTCATTCAAATAAAAAAAGTTATAAAATAACAAGCATTATACCTGCATGTAAAGAATGAAATAATGAATGAACGAGATGGATTTTTTTTATAAATGGTTAATTTTTTAAACATTGAAGTCGTTGAACGACCTCTTCATGTCAATAAATTTAATTTTTCAAGTGGTACATTAATTCTCAAAACAAAGTAAAAGAAACTTGGGGAGAAGACATTCAAAAATTTAAATTTTAATGTTCACTACATATGAATTGGCATCTACAAAAGTACTATTTGATTGCAATGAAGTTTATTGTTAAATTATTTTCAGACAGTTTTTGTCGATCAATTTTTTGAGTAACAGAAAATTCTTTTTTTCACAGAAAAATTCGACTAAATAATTGTCCTTGCTCAATTAATTTTTGGAGCACGTTGGAGTATTTCTCACGGCACAGTTCTACAAAACACCGAATGGATAAAGAAGACTTCATGTCTCATTGAATGTTCTGTATGTATTCCAAAAATATATGTATATATATAAACATATTTGTACACTTCTTAATTCATTAATTGTATTGGGCCTTTTTATGAAACATTGGAGTTATTCTGAGCCTCTTCAGAGTCCAAATTTGTTCTCTTTAAAAAGTATATGCATAGTCACTTATAAATTTCATGAATTAAGTCAGATTAATTCTATTATTCAAATCTTCGTTCAAATTGGTGTAGTCAGTAGACAAGCAATGATTAAAATGTTAAGCATAGCATTGGTCAATAATATAAATGTGCACAAATAAAAAAAAACTAATTCTGTAGAATTTAATCTCATCGTATTTTTAAGATTCAATGATCTTTTAACGCTTAATGTTGTAGATAGATATAAGTGGTGAATATATGAATCAAAGCCGAGTTTTTATGTAATCTAAAACCATTTTAATATCGTTTTTGTTATGTCTTTAAGAAAAATAAGGGTCAAAGAATGTAACTCTATTTTACTCAGTCTTAATTTCAATTTCAAAAAATGTAAAATATCTAATTTTGTTGACCATTGTAATTAAACTAAATATATTTTAAAAAAGGTTGAACATATTTAGAGCCTTGGCTTAGTAAATAACACATTATACTGGGAGCATAATTAGAGGAGCTTCCACTATTCAAAACTGATAAATACAAAGTTGGTTCTTCAAAATAAATTTTATACTTTTTTGTGGTGCAAAGGCAAGGGTTTGAAGTTTTTATTCACTAGCTATTGCTTCAAAAGTTACGCATTATCTCATATGTAACGGGTAAGATCTAGGATAGAGAGTGCTTTGGATTGTAATGTAACAATCATTCTGTCCCTAGAATTAAACTACCAAGTATCCCTTCCTCTATATATGTACAATTAAATAAATTGAAAGGGCCTTTTACAGCAAAACAATATGCAATAAAGCTTTTGATAAAATCAAACGATGTATGTAATCCAAATATATTCATTAGTTATAAAAAGTTATTCTTTGTTGCCAAAAAAAAAATATTTTTTTTTCATGAAGTTTAATAGTTTCATATCACTTTAACTTTTTCATTAATGACTATAAATAGCTATATTTATTTTTTTCTAAACGCTCAACCATAAAACAAGTCGAAGGAAAGTCTTTAATAATAAGATTGCCTTTTTTATTAAATTAGATGAAGCATGTTTTGTGTTTTGGAATTGATTTGGGTTTTTTTTTAATCAACTCTACAAAATTGATTGTGTTTTGTTTTGGTTTTCTTTTTTCATATATGATACATTATATCATATATGTCAGTTAATTGTCTCTATAAAAAGCTATGTTGTACCTTCAAAAAAGTTTAAAATGTGCTCATAACCAGTAACAAAACAACATCAAATAAAAAAACCCTCATACATAAAATTAAAAATCATAGAATCTCTATTTAATTCTCACTTTTTCAGCCTTCCCACAATGAACAATTTATTGCATAGTTATATATATTTACCTAAATTGCATATGGTTTTGTTCTTTGCTTATTTTGTTTTCAATGAAAGGCAGTTAATAACTACATATAACTTATTTAGATGTATGCGGAAATAATCATTAGGGCCCCAGGATATCAATACGTTCATAAAAACATCAATTCTAACGGATATGCAACACGCATTCCTTAATTCAATTATGAGTCAGTCCCTTACATATGTACATATATGTGATGTTCAAAAGTCATTCAACCCCTCTATGTACATAGACAAAAGTTGCAAAAAATGAATGGTTTTTTCAATATCAAAGGATGTCGCTGCTTCTTCAGACTATAAATCATGCAATCATTGCACATACATACATAATACATCATTTTTATTTCATGGAAGTCTTGCTTGAGTTTGCTGTAAATGCTTTTAAGAAGTAAATATAATCATAATCATATTTTTTTTTTCAAATGTGTACGGAAAATGATTAAGTGTAAGTAAAAAAAATCTATTAAATCTACATACTATACATATATCCTTTTAAAATTATGATTGTATTGGAGAAAGAGAGAGAGAGAGGAAACAAAAAGTTTGCGAAAAATATTAGAAAGCTTTTTAAAAGTTATAACAATTCATCTTTTTTTCTTTTGCAGAATTAATTTCGTTAATATAAATACATTTTAATGATATCATTGTTGTTGTTGTTTTTGGGTGAAAATTATAATAATAATACTTATTGTTCTATACAGATTTGAGACCTTTTTTTTTATTAGAATACAGCAGATGTAAATAATAAACAATAGTTGAAGTGAATACAATACTTTTTTAATAAAAGCCTACATATATAATACTAATATAAATAAACATTTAAGGAATGTGCTTTTTTTATTTATATATATATATTTATACATAAATATATGTAGACTCAACTGATCAATCATGATTTAATGCGACAAAACGTGACTTGCCTTTGAATAAAGGCATTCATAATTAATTATACTTATCTCTCATAGCTGTCTCTATAAAAGAAACTATATAATATATAGGATTACAAATTGAAGTGTTGTATAATTTTTAATCTAGAGCCGTCGATTTCAGTCTTAAAAAAGGAGACGGGCTAGCGCGTGTGTGATGTCAATTGAATGCGTTTCAGGTATGGCTGCTCCCACATCGAAATGTTTTATTTTAATATAATAAAATGAAGAAAATACCCAAAGTTTTCATATGTGATGTCAAGCACCCAATACGAATTTACGAAGAAATCGTCTATCTAAATGTGTACATTTCCATTTAATTTCGATTCAAAATCCGCTAGAAATCAAAGACTCAGGGTCGAGCTACTAAAAAACAACTGCAGTAGTAGCGTGCAGAAGGATTTCAGCTGATTTTGAATCGAAATTGAATGGAAATGTACACATTTAGATAGACGATTTCTTTTTAGTTAAGGATTCTTATCGAGTGCTTGACATCCTGCTTGAAAGCTGTGGGTCTCAGCTTTTGAGTGCAATCCATATTATTTCATTTCATTTAATATTCAAGGAGTTATTTAAGTACAAGTGTTTTGGTTCCCTTATGCCCCTAGGAGTCCCTTTAGGTCAAAATAAAGATTGGAATTGAAATTTGTATTAAATACACAAGCGGTTGATTATTTTTTAAGGCAAATAATGGTTTAAATTGAAGTTGAAGTTGGAAAATGGGCCAAATTAGATCAAAAAGTAGGTTCGATTTCTCAAAAACCGTACGACTCTCGAAAAAAAAAATTACAGTTTTGAAATCAGTGTGCAAAACTGAATAACTTTTATTATACTTATACCCCTTAGGATTTTTTGACTGTTGACCAGTGTTATTATTAGGTCATTCTATTGACTCAGTGGTTAAACACAATAAATCATTTCTCTAGGAGAAATAAACTATAATAACAACAGGATATGATATTTTTGTTTCTAAGTGATGACTACAAAAAAATAAAAATCTTCTACTTATAAGTCTTTAGTGAATGTTTCTATTTATTATTACAATTTTGAGCAATTTTATCAATATATCAAGTGTATTCACTAGCCAGGAGCAAGTCACTTCTTATCAAAAATTAGATGCGTGGGTGTTTACTTAATTAAAATGCCTTAATAAATAATTATCCATTTTTGAGAAATATTTTAAGGAAATATTTAAAATATTTCGCAAAATCTATTAAACAAAAATAATTATAAAAGTATTGATTTTGAAAGTTTTAATCGTGGATATTTTATAACAACTTATTATTGATAAAGATCCATAAATTGTTATTCTAATTTAACTAAATAAATAACTAAAATATAGTTATTATTCGTAAAACAAAACATTTTCTGGATATTTATGATACTAATATACAATAACATAAATTCTTACTACCAGAAATGAACTATCTTTCGTCAAAACAAAACTATTATGAGTAATTTTTTCAAAAATGAGTCATGATTGTAATTTTAAGCTTCAACTATTAAACCATTTTGATTAATCATTCGGAGAAGCCACAGGTTGAACTTAAATGACACAAAAAATTCCCTATCACATACTAAAAAAATTATATTTGAAGGGCTATATGTGAATCAAATAAAGGCTAATGACTATTTTTAACATTCCTGGACATTTCAACTTATCCTAAAAATTTGAGTATAAAACTTATAATTGGCCAAAATACGACTACGAAATGTTAAACTGTTACTAGCTTAAAGTAACAAAATACATTGAGGAATTTCTCATTTATTTTATTTCTATTCCGGATTGATTTTGTGTAGACACACTAAACCTATCGTTTATATTTTGTAATATTATATATAGATATTGTATATATATTTTTAAATTTGAGGATCTCTTAAATTCGGAGAGAAGATAGTAAATACTATGAAATTTAAGTAATTTATTACATATTTTTAGAAAAACATAAATTTTTAAAACATAAATTAAATTAGTAAGCTGTTTTAAGTTTAAATTCATAATATCAACAATTTTATATGGCTAATTGAAATAATCAATATATATATGCAAAGCCAAAGTAAAATAGTAACTTCCTTTATAAAAATATGAGACATATTATGCTAGTCCAGAAACATAGGTTAAGTCCCAATTACGATCATGAAAATTGGTTATTATAAATATAAAAACGTTTGCAAGAGTTCAAAACCTTTTTCTGCTTGGTACATAGCACATCATCAGAACAGCATAAATAATTAAAAACTGTATTTTATCAGTATGTACAGAGTGTATAAGCAAAAATGTTTGGTTGAATTGTTACATATTTAGCTAGAAAAATAGAAAAATATTTGGTAACTCTGTTTTATATTCTTTATTTACCAGCAATAAAGTATCATTTTCGAAAGTTGGACTAAAATATGACGAAAAATGAGAGGAGTAGAAAAGAAAAAAGGATTCATGGTCATTTTGATGCAAATTTAGATGAAAAGGGCATTTTGAAGATTGTTAAAATGGATGGTCTTACTCTTAGGCGCATTCAACATGTCAAAAATGATAGATTAGGAGCTGAGAGATTCTAAGGAAGTACAACAGGAAGCGAAATACTAACTTCCCCCTTATCCTGATGACCAAGAACAATAACAATCAAGCAAACAACACGAGATGACTTGATCAGGTCCGTAGCCAAGGAGGGGCCTATGGATGCAGTGCTACATCAAATATTATTGGTGCCTCCCCCTATAATTTTTATATTATATCTTGTATTTTATACCTTGCTTATGTGAAGAATTTATTAATAAATTATTATTTTTTATAGAAATTTTACTCCTATCATTTTTGGACTCAGAAATGTGCGTACAAAATACTATAAATGTATTTTGGGCCATTTCTGGCACCCTATGTGGAATACGTGAATTTTTTATTACCCCCTTTTGAAATTTTACCAAAATAATTATTTTGATCTTTTGGATTATTATCAGTCTTTTTCAAGCTATGGGCAAACCCCAATGTACATCTTTGAGACATTTTCAAATCGATGGAAATCTATGTTGGGGTATAAGTCAAGCAGAAGGAATTACAACTTATTTCTAAGGTACGTCTTTTCCTCATCACAACTTTATGTGTATAGATAGGTACTTGTTGATTTTTTTTTCCACCTCCCCTTTTAGAGCATGCCTCATAGTTAGAGAAACTTTGCCTTAATCCTTATCAAAGATACTGAAAATACAATTTCTTTGCTTCAATAAACATGTTCGAAATAACGCCCGAGGAATTACCTACTCCCCTGTGAGTTTATTTAAGACCTAAACAGTCATTATTATTATTATATATGTCATTATCTAACTATTTACAATAATAATAAACAATTGCCTAGAAATAAAAACTGTTGACTCATGACCTTTAGAAAAAATGTTCGAATGACTAATGCATATCTTTTAGTCAATTTTATATATATGCTATGTACAAATTGCAGCTTGTAAATGCAGATTGGTCAAGTCTCATTTTCAATGCCAAATATAAGGTACTTGTGATAAAGATACAATGAAATGATTGGCATTCTAAGGGATATTCAATAGATCAAGGGTGCCATTTCTAAATTTTTGGATAAAATAAATAATTGATAAGTCTTATGGACGAGTTATATTTTTATGACGCTATGAAATGTAGAAATTGTAACTTGTACAATATCTTATACAAATTCAATCTTGTACAAAACTTATATTTATTTATAAATACAGTAGAACCATGGATCTCAACTGTCTCAATACTTGACCTATTCGACATGTCTCCCAAGTTCAAACGAAACTCGGATTATCAAGTTATGTTCAAAGATCGGATTTAAATTATTTTTGTTAACAAAATAGTATTCGTCCTTCTATCACATGGTGGCGAACTGCTGATTTGAAACTCCACACCTTCCGAAACGAATAAAGTCTCAAGTTCCAGGACTTTACTCAATGTACAAATTTTACTTAATTCTTATCCATTAAGTAAACGTCGTTTTTATCACTCTGTTACTACATACATATTATTGTGTCAATAAATTATAACAAAACATACTGGTCAATGATGCAATAGACTCTTTTAAAAAAAATTGTGTGTCTTATTCAGGACTGTAAATGCAGCAATAGTAATTAACAACATATTATAAGATCTCATGATGATAAATTAAATTCATGTGTATGTATAGATACATATGTCCTACAAAGTTTCTACTATGAATTATTGCACCAGAAATAATTTACTATATGTATTCTGTAATTTTGTGGCTCTTACAAGGGATTTGTTCTTAATTTGTTTGTTTCTTTCATATTTATACACAACTATGTATGTAGTGGGCATACATACACTCATAAATGCTTCAAATTCCAGGTCTTTATCTAAATACAAGCACACGTATCATGTTCTCACATGATACCTATCTATCTGTTCTAAATGTACTTTAAGTAGGTGAGGAGAAAGAAGGAAAGAAAGAGGTGCTCTTTAGGTAGGTAGTAGGTAGGCTTTTATTTAATGTTTTGTTCTCTCTTTTTGGAAATGTACATTAAACGTCACTTCTCCTCTATTTTTACGCTTCACAACTATCAAATTACACCCACATCTAAAAATGCTTAACTACCTCTTCCTACCACAAAAGAGAAAAACAAAATGTTTTACAAAAAAAATATTTCTTCATTTAATGATCATACTTATTGATTGTTATTTAGTTTGTAGGTAGAACATGGATCAAATTAACAACATTACAAAGATGCAATGACGTGTTTATTTCATATCTACATATATGTATATTTGACATTCTCATTGCTTTTTTCATGGAAAATATATTTTACATGAAGGATGGATTTGAAATATACATAGATTATGAGTGCGTCATATTTTTATATGTATACATAGATATATGTATACTGCGTCAACATAAGAGAAAGCAAGAATGATTTTTCCCGAAAATAAGACAATGGAAATCATTCATTTATAGTAACACACTATGTTCATTAATCTTTTGAACACGTTGTAACCTGCACTTAAACATCGTCAAAAAGATATTTCCTTAGAGTATGATGAAGCTTATATGGGAGCCAAAATAAAATCTTATAGATACATACATACAGGAAATAAAGGTCCTAAACTACATACATACATATATCTAAATATTATAGATAACTTAGCTCATAATCAATGATTGAATGTAATTAGCCAAAATATGTCAACTATTTGGGGGCGTTTATAGCTATTTATCATGTAAAAAAAATATATGTAAAATTGGGAATTTCTCACTTTCTTCGTTAATTTTTTGTTCAAGACTGATTTTTATTTATCATTCCTCAATTCGCCTCCTTTTTTTATTATCTACAGAAAAATTTATCAAAATATTTGAAAACAATTTTGATCATATCTTTTTTGAGGGAAATAAATAATATTCACAAATGAATCACAAAAAAATAAAAAAATAAAAATTTGCAGCCACCTTTCAGAAAAAGTAAAACGTTTTAACCCTTTTTTGAATGTGCCCGATTTAATTTATTTCCATCACTTACTTATGCATAGTTATAAACAAAATAAGATTATAAAATGATGCACAAAACAGATTATAAGACACTTACCTATGTATGTTTGAATTCACTTCCCTTCAAAGAGCAAATGCTTTCCCGTAGTTGTTTCAAATATATATATATATATCTTTATATTTTGTTGTACTTTTACAAAAGCCTGCCTATTTTGTAAGGTGCTTTCTTATTGTTATTTATTTTGTACGTCAAATCTTTGAATGAAAGGCCATAATTATTTCTTATCAGAATATTATAATTATTATTATTTTATGGAACGTATGTATATTTATATGTGATAAATAGGTATACTCTTAAAACAGATAATAATAATAATTAATTAATTAATACATGCTATGTTGTATATTTATTCATATATAAACTTTGAGGGTATTTTTTTTTCTTTTTATTGACAGAAACATTTAGAAATTGATTTACACATTTAGAAATATACTTTTTTTAAAAGGTATTCAAAGTCTTTGAGGTTTTATTTTTAATATTTGTTCCTTAAAAAATATATAATTATGATTAATTAATTAATTAAAAAAAATAGAAACTGAAATGTGTGTCTATATATGATTAATATAGAGTAGAAATGGATCTACATACATATTTCTCTTTAGGTGATTGCTAGGTTATGATGTGTTGTGTGTGTGTGTATTTAGCATAGTTTAAGAATAAAGATTTGGAAGGGTGGGCAGGCGGGCGGGCGGGTTGGTGTATGTAGGGATGTTTCTTGTTATGGAGTTGGTTGTTATATAGAAAAAGACATATAATATACATATATATATATAAAAAGGATCAGGCAGATGAATTAAACATTTATGGCACCATAGCCACCACGCTCAGCACCTCCACCACCAGAGGAGGAGTTCCCAGAGTTGTTGCTATTATTTGCAGAATTGTTGTAACGCTTCTCATTCCGCGACTGACTCACAACTCGCCTCACATCCAACTCATCCGTTGAAAATTGAGCTCGTAACTTTGGCCGATTCCCTCGCTTGAGAGCACTTCCAACTCCATTCCCACCAGAGCTACTGCTCATCCCAGGAGGACCACCCATACTTTTGATTGAGGATTGATAATCGTCTTCATTTGTTGTTAGACGTGAGTCCTCTGATGTCAAATCCCCATAGGAATTTCGATTTGTACCCGAGTCATCCTCTAGGAGCTCTTCTTCATCCATTTTTTTGATAAATGTAGCCTCAAAGGCTCGCCTTTCGTTTTCGAGAGCGTTGGATGCTTTAGCTAGTTGCTGTGTGGACATGGATGCTGATCGGTTGAGGATTCCTCTCTTTTGTTTGAGGACTGGTGGAGGTTCATCAGGTTCAATGATGGTCATGGACCGATTCAGAGTTCCACGTCGGGGAATGGGCCTGAGTGAAGTGGGTAAAGGGGCTAGATCTGCAGATTCATGAGGGATTTTCTTTGTAGACACGGATCTTGTGATTGGTGGAGGGTGTTGTTTGTTATTAAAGGGTTTTGAGGCTTTGGGATGTCGATTAAAGATGTCATCATCCACATCAATGGACCTGTTTGCCACAAAGTCTGTAGATACACTCAGGGATCGGTTCAGAGGTCCCCGTTTCATTCGACTTGTAGGGGGAATGACACCGTTGTAATGAGCTGTACTGTGAGTATTATTGAAATCATCCTCTGGATTGGGATAGTTATCGGGGTACATGATACTCCAAGAGCGATTTAGACCCTTCATTCGTTGTTGACGGTTTCTTTGAAGGTCTGAGATGACAAGGAGATTGGAGGATCGAGATTCTTCTCTCTCAGGAGGAGGTGGGGGTTGGAGGACGGGATTTGGGTACCCATCATTTGGACTATTAGATGAATATCCCACAGAACTGTAGACTCCATCAGGGGCTGACGGAAGGTAAGGAGGTAATTCCATCGGGAAATTGGGATGTGGATGATGATGATGCATTTGATGGGCTGGTGGTGCACTGGAGGAAGGAGCTGATTCGAACCCATAGCGCATATTCATCCCAGGTGGAGGTGGAGGAAGTAGGACATGATCCTTGGAAGGGCCGCCTGTTCGCCTGAAGTTATCAAATAGTCGACTCTCATCACCAAGATGAAACCACTGTACGATTTTGAGTGGTCGATTTCGGAGCTTCATGTCTCTCACACAGCGTAGACAAAGATTGCACATGCAATTCATACACGTAAATTGATTTTTCTCCTCATTTCCTTCCACCAAGTTCATGAGACGAACGTGATTCTCAGGGACCTTTTCCTTCAAGTCGCAAATAAACTTGAAGCGTGGGTCAATGGGAATGACGTCTGGAGGGCGGAGTCCCAGATATCCATGAATACATTTTGGACATTTTAAATCCGAAATGGGGATATTAAGTCTTTCAAAAGCTGAAAATGAAAGTTATGAATTCGATGGATTAAAAATCTATGTTTATGATATACATATATGTATATATATATTCAATCAATAGATGTTCGAGGTGCATTGTAAATAAAGAAGTCACTCACTTGTTCCTACAGATGTGGTGGCCTTTATGGCCTTGCAATAAAAGTCGTGAGTATGCCAGGGGTTGAGACATTCATCCTTACACAAATCACAGATGATGCGTAGCTCCTTATCATTCTTGATCACGTCATCATCATCCTCATCATCTGAGCCCTTTTGACATTGACGACAGCATTTACAGCAAGCAAAAACCAAGGCAATGCATCCAAGAATGAGCTTGGCCCACAACTTCCAATAGTAGTCTTTGCGTGCGTCAGAGCTCGTTTTGGAGGGATTGTTGGTAATGCCGACCTCGTTATTTTCTGGAAAATGAATAGAATTAAAAGGTACTTAAAAGAAAGTAGTTAAAATGTACAACATACATACATATTTAAGGAAACTCATTTCTAATATGGGACTACATGGGCACATACATAGTACTTATAGGCCTCATAATGACACCCATATGATTAAAGAAGAAAAATGTGATTACAATCTAAACATACACACTTTTCAAATATTTTTCAAGGAGGAGCCAATGCATTAAAATATATTTTATATACCTACATACATATATAAGTATTCTTTTATCAACTCATTAATTTTAATATTTTTTTCTTTTTCCAAGTTTTTTCTCACTTGTTTTTCTTCATACAATAGAAAGTCAATATCCCTACATTTCTATGATAGAAGAAGGAGGCATGCCCTTACATATATAGGTAGGCATGATTGCTATATTATATATAATTAAAAATAAATGAAAGATTGGATAAATTGTCAAAGAAGATAGTCTTATACTATCTATTTTTTTTTTTCACATATTTGAAAAGGAATTAAGTAACATCAGAGTAACAATATTTTGCCAAATGATAATTCAACGCAAGCTTTTTTATGACGTAAATACATATATCATACATAGATATGTAACTTGCATGAAATTACAAAACTCTGCCATGACGAAGGACTAAAAGCAATATAATTTCAATACCTATTACCAAAAACAAATTTGGTATATCAAACCAATGAAAATCTTGTTATGAATATTTTTTTAATAAAATAAATACAGGATGTATGCATTTCACAAAGATCGGAACAAATAAATCAAGATTATTGCAACCTCTCCTTTCGAATTAAAGTTAAGTAATCGTGTTCGCTCATGTCCACGGATTGCGTAATATATCGAAAGTAACACCATTTTGAAGGCATAATTGATATATTCATTAAATAGAATGAACACATTTCCCAAAAATTAAGGAAAGTTTATCAGGACTTATAAATGAATTGAATTTCAGAACATTGAAATGGCTAAATTTGTACAATTAATTATGTTCCAGATGAATTAAGTGTTTGAAAAGTAGGGTAATCAGAGAAGAATATGCGATCCATGTAAAAGTATTAGTTAACTTATTGGCCATCACAGCCTGTTGCAAAATTTTTTCATTCAGAACACCCTTCAAAAGTGGAAAATAACCCTGTTTATAATATGATTAAAAACGACACATCATAGCCTAAGCGTAAACATAAATATCCTGTTTATTTAGACGGGACAATTATAAACAGAGCATATTACGAATCATAAGTAATAATATTTAACTGTCTTTATATAGCACCTTATAAATAAGAACCTAAAAAGTTATTCACAAATCACAGTACACAAGTCACAAATACCATAAAATCATAACAGATGGAATGCCCAATTAATGCAAAAAATGCAATCTATACACAATTACAAATTAAGAATAACTTATTTGCAGCCTTAAGTTGTCTGACAAGACTTAAATATATTCTAATATGAGCAATTCTCGAGTGTGGGTGTTCATATAATTCAAAAAATAAAAATATATGAATTAAAATTCTAGAAGGTAAAAGTTGCCTATGTAATTATTATTTATAGCTTCGTTACCAAATATATGTAAGCCAAAAAGATCATAAATATACCATTTTATTCACCAATGCAATATCCAAGCTTCATCTTTCACCTATCTTGTTCAAATTATATGCTGGTATATATATATATTTAGTAAAAATTCATATTTCTTCAAAACTTCCTTGGATCCTTTCATTTGGAGAGAATACTTTGAGAGTACTCTTAAAAAACCAGAATAAGGTATGTTATAAATATTAGTTCATGTATATTTTCGAAAAATAATATTATACTTGTTTTAGATGAATCTACCAAATTCTAGCATAGCCTAGGAATCTAAAAGACTATTTAATAGGCCCCACAATTGTATTATATTTATTATTCCAAGGTCAAATAATCTCAGATGATTATAAATTATCTTAGATGATTATTTTTTCCTTTTTTTTTTGTTATTGAATTCTTTAAAAAAAACAACTGAATAAGAAATAGTACAAAAAAAAATTGTACAATCCTACTCCTGATTAAAGAATATTCCTAATTTGAGATAATATCATTATTGACTAACCATCAACAAACATATCCTTTGGTTTTTTCTTTCTTCATCTTTTGATGGGAAAGATTGAGAGATGCAATTTCTTTCATCTTTGAAGAAAAATAAATAGAAAGGTTTGTAAAGATTCCTGATGAGAAGATGATTAAAATGAATATGTATGTTGTGTATAAAATTTAATAATACTCAGGAATTATAAAAATAAATTGCATTTATGAACCAATAATTGCATTCAAATCAATATTCATGAGATCCTTAAACAACTATTATTGATGGAGTAGTAGAAAATAACCTGTCATGGATTTTGTAATGCGTTATTTAATATATAAAACAAAACCCAAAAAATACATCTATAATTTGTAAAATGGGGTATTCATGACATCAACAAACCCTTTGTTTTTCTAAAAAAAAACAAAAAAAGAAATATAATAAATCAGTTTATTGATAGTCGTCGTTTTAGAGATAGTAAATTAAATTGAGTGAAGGTTCTTTATTCAAACTTCTTTATATATATTCATATTACGAAATCATTGAGTATAACTTGAAAAGTAAGGCATCTTTCAAGGTGTTCCTACGCTCATTCTTGCCCCAATTATTTGCAAAATATTTGCCAAATAGAATAAAGTAGGTCAAAATTACAAATACAACATAAAAAACGATTGGAAAAAGAACTAAATCTAACAACAACAAAAAAGTAACTTTCTACTCTGTACAGTTAAAACTAATAGTTACAAAATCTTCTCTTTGATGCCAAATATTATGTATGTATATATTTTGAAATACCCTAACAACAATAAATATATTGCTTTAAGTATATGGTTAGGCCTACATATATTATTAATATGTAATTGGGTAAAAAAAATCCATCTCAATCTTGAAATTGACATTCAACACAAAGCACAAGAAAAAGAGAGTGGAATAACTTTTGACAAAAGAAAATGAATATTTTCTTTTTTGGAGTAGATAGAACCAATTTATCATTTATAATAAATAGAAAAGGAGGGGGGAAATTGACAAAACAATCTATTTATGGTATATTATTATTCTAAAATGAAACCATGCAATTTTACCTATGGAGGCTATTTAGTTTTAAAAAATATAGTAATAAGATGGATTTGTACAGAAGTAATTCCAAACTCATTAGCTCATTATCCATTCCTACCATGCATGAATTAACTTTGAAAGTAAATTACAATCATGTTTTAATTGATAAAATATAGGAAAAAAATATTTTTTTTTTACATATGTGTTTAGAATGAATGGTTTTGAAGGAAGGGGTTTCCATTCGAAATCCTTGACTTAATAAATCACTTTTTTTGCTTTATTGTATATGTACCTTTTTATACACAATAAAGAAACAGAGAAATAGCAGAGGTAGGATAAATAATTTTTATATATTTAAGACTACATATATCTGTTTGAACTGTAGTAGCTAAATATCTATGCCAATATATAATGTATGTAGTTACAACTTATTTTCTTTTACACAACTTTTTTTTTTCATTTCCATTAAAAAAAGAATGGACTCATGTAGTTAGAAAAAAAAAAGATAATTTTACAAATAATAATGGTTACCTAGATGGATAATAACAAATAAGTATTTGTAAAAACACAATTCACATAAAAGTTTAAATATTTTTTATAAAAATTGATTCAAGGAAAATAACTATTATTTTCTTATTTGAGGATATTATATTCCTCTTTTAAGGGCACAAGGTAATATAAGAACAATATTTATATGGTGTCAAAAAAAATTTGCATTTCACGGCTGCACATATTAATTGAGAGCTCCTGCTTTTAGAGTCTTGTATAGAGTATTATCGATACAGTATCATCCAAAGTATTATACATACTAATCCACGATGTTTGAAAAACCAAATGTGACCAAGTATTTAGAATACATGTATTATCATTCGATGGTTGCTGTTATTATTATGTGTGTCTAGATACAAGATGCTGAATATTTTTCACACCAGTGTCCTCTGAGGTGATGAAAGTGAATTTTTTATCCAATGCAGGGGTGTAGCAATTCTAGCAGTCCCCTTATTCATTCCCCCTGGTGCAAACAAAAAATGATAAGTGGGGATGATTGCATTTAGAAATGATTAGAAATGTGCTTATATTAGGAACGAAGTTGGCTATAAATATAGCTCTTGAGATGGCAGATTTCCCTTTACTCTCAGACAAAAAAGGGAATTAGTACATACATTTAGTATAGGTACAAGTTTAAAGTCAGTTAATCTAAATAAACACTCACACAAACAAAACCAGGAAGAAAATGTAATTATCCCAATGAATCAGTATGCCATTCGAGGATAGTCACTATTTTCTCAAAACATCAATTGTTTTTGAACATACATACGTGTCCCAAAAAAAAGCCCCAAACCCGGTGTCACGAAATCTATAACATTACATTATTAGAACAAAAATAACACAAGAGTTATTGATATGACCAAAAAAATTGTGAACGAAAAAGTGAAAGAGAAACATCTTTTAAATACAAAACATTGATTTTTGATTCGCTTCTTCCTCCCTTAGAAACAAACTCTTTACCATAACTTTACCCAATTTATTATTATTCTGCTATTTTATATCTCAAATGCATGAGGGAAATAATTGATTGTTGTTATTATAAAAAAAGTATTAAATCCAAAGAAATATAGTGAACAGTGCTCACATCAAATATAATATTAATTAAAATTAATATTATTATTATTATAATAATAAATAATATCATTTTGCTTAACAATGTCTAGTAATGCTCTTCAATCAGAGCATATTGATGACATTACATTTTCCACTTATGTGAATGATTGATTTGAGTTATGAATCCATAGGTTATAAAACAGTTCGAGAAATAATAAAAGAAAAAGTTTTGTGATGTTCAGGATCTGACTTGCAGAAGTAGGTAGTTAGGTAGATAAATGCAAACGTCGTGTCTGATAGAGTAACTAACATACCACTATGTGAAAAATTCAGATTAGTGGATTGATGAACAGATTTTTCACTTATTCAGATTATAATAATTTAAGGGATCCTTTTCTCACCTTTTTTGACCCAAGGTCTACCCGGAAATTTGTTGATCTCCTCTAGACTTCCAAGAAAATCATAAATGTCTTTATAATCGACTTTCTATGTAGACGCTAAAATTGATGCACATAAAATTAAAGTCATACTTATACGAAACTATCGCGCAGTCTACTCATAATCATCTCATGGAGGACCATTTGACCGTGATCAACTTGTTGAGCACAATCTCTAAGACGTAGGTTCTCAACCTTTTCAGATTGCTATTCATCAGAGGTATAATCCCTCAGTTTTTACTAAATTAAGGATCGCAGAGCGATGTACTTTGTACATCGCTGAGATGACTATTCCACTATTCAGTCATGTTGTTATCTTGTTACTAAAATGATCACTATTCTCCAAATATTCCTTAAAACAACGATTTTTTTTACGGTAGCATAAAAAGTTTTATTTATTTATTTAGAGCTTTTTTCCCTTATATTATTTGACTTTGATGAAAAAGTTTGTATTTTGTGAGTACATATATTCCTGTTCATTCATTTTATTATGATGTACATAAACACACTTAAAATAAGAATTGCCACTCGAACATATTTTATTTTATTACAAATGTGTTTTACATTAACACAACTTGATTATTTCAGGAAGAAAGGGAATTTTAAAAAGACTTGAATTTCTCTCTATGTGTTTTTTTTTATACTTTTTTTTTCCATATTTTACAGACTGATGGATCTTAAATACTAACATTATATTAAATATTCTTTTTTTAAAGAAAATATATTAAAAAATCACATCCATCACTCTATGTATATGAGGAAACAAAAATAACTCAAAGGACTAAGAAGAGAAACTCAAGTTCTATTTTTGATAAAGAGAGGATTTTGATTAGCATTAGAATGTTATTCTATAATAAAATTCATTTGAACCATAGATTAACTCTAGGAGGTTATCTTTTACACATTACATTACATATACATAATTTTGAACTATTATTCAATGTCTTTGTTTAGTATTTGTTATGTTAAATACATATATACCTAACCAAGAGAAGCTAAATAATTCTACAAAATAAATACATTTCAAAATAGTTGAGACATTAAGACTCAATTTCAGATTTTTTTTTCTTTCAATCATATATTGAAATCAAATGTATTTATCTGTTCAGCATAAAATCAGCTTCCTTTGTTAAATTGATTTGGTTGTTGTATTCGTTTTATCAAGAAATGCATATTTCAAACAAATTCATGCTCCTTTTTTGTAAAGGAGATAAACTACGACTCCTAGAGTAAGATATGATTATGAGTCTGAAATTGTAATTGATCCAAGACGATCATGGTAAAAAGGAATTGTGAGACCTGATTCTCCATTTTTTTCTTAATCGTTGTAGTCCTAGTTAATCTATAATTAATGTATTTAATTAATCAAAATTGAGACGTGATTGGTTAATCATTCTTGTATGGTTAATGAAACACAATAGATTGAATTTTTTTGAAATTGAATGAGGTTACTTTATTTTTTAAACGTTTTGAAGTGATTTAAAGGCCCTATTCAACAGACCATCCCATCCAAAAAAAACAAAAAACAATGGAAACCTGATAATTTCATTATAACTAATAAAGAGATCTAACAATGTATGTGCGTTGCTTGTATGAGGATAAGGAGTGGCCAAGGGTCAGATGCTTCATTAAATGAAAGAAATATCCAACTCAACCAAATATGCAGAAAATGATGGTTCTTATTTTGCTCCTCAGTACAGAAAAACTTTTATATACGATTTAGGTATTTCAACAAGTTCATGTGATGTTTTAAATTTGGACAAACGTTCATAATTTGCATCACTCGTGATGTAAACAGCAAAAGATGATTTGGTGTCCATACATTGAAAGTATAAACTTTACATCCTTATCTGTACAGAATTACACATTCTAATAATATGTATGTACATAAATGAATAATTCTCACTTTGGCTTAAAAATACATGGTATATTTGTATACATTCTGAGTTTTAAAGTCAAATACGTTTTTTGTTTTAGTCTCTCAGAAGTAAGAACATGAAAGAATTTACAATATTTTATTTTATTTTTCGATTTATACCTCCTTCAATAAAAATGGTAGTTTCATTGAAGTAATTTTGAGAGTGCTCAAATATAGACACAAACTATTGATGCTTGTAGATTTTGTATTGCTCTACGCAAATAGACAAAAATCATTAAATTTTTTTGGCATACAATAAAATCCAAATATCTGCAAAACAAGAAGATTTCTTAATATTTTTAGAGAGTTTAAAGAAAATCTTCATTTTTTTATTGTTATTATGTATTAGATCGATTCGTCTATGTTCTATACCTAATAAGCGATAACCAATGAATAAATATTAAACATGGAACTTTTAAGTAATTAATTTATAAACTGATTAACTTTATATTTACTAAATTCTTCTTTTTTTTTTAAACCATCTTAATCAAAGAGACGAAGGCAAGACTTTGAGAAGTTCTAAGATCAATATGTTACATATTCCAGAGTTACATCACCATCAGATTTTACAATAAATCTAACCTTAATTTGCTACTTCCCCTGCGTTTCTACCTTTTTACAGGACAAATTGACTTAATTGATATATCTATTTAACATGTCTCATGTTTATTTATGTAATGTTTATACTTTTATCTTCTGTATAAACGTACTTATATATCTCATTATATTAAATAATTTGAAGATGTAAGGAGTTTAAGGACAATAAAACCATTTATGACCACGGTTTGAAGTGGCTCTGTTCCTTTGTTTTTTCTTTCATTAAATCCTAACCATGTATACACGTATATTATTAAGTAAATGTGCCATTTACTTAATTGAAGTGGAGTCAGCTGACGAGGAAATCTTCATTTGTTCACATTCATATTAAAGGAGTAATTTGAGGCAGGGATTTTTGGTAAGGAGCTGTACATTATGATTATATATACATATATATAGGAGCACACCAAATTATGACTCTGATATTAGGGAGGGAAAAACCACGCTTATTCCCTGAGCAATATTATTCCATGGATATCAAATTCTTAATTTTATACTTCTGTAGTTCACCTATGGAGACTCCCCTTGAGGTCTTTGTGGTGTTTTACAAGAATCCATGTTTTGAGTCCCTTCTTAATTTAACTTTAATGTATGTTCAAAACTTCTTTATATTAAATATATATTTGAATTATTGATTCCGTGGTGCAATTTCTTCCAATGGGTTAGTTATTATTATTATTATTACACAAATTATTATTAAAGCACAAATAAAGAAAAAGATAAAAAATAACGAACACACGAGCCTTGTTGGTATAATCCTTTCAAAAAAAAAAAATATATATATATAAACGGCCTCAAATGAGATATATATAATTGGTAATACGTCAATATCTCAAACTAATGAACTTTTTCTCATTTATATGTATGGCTATTCTACTTGATGTTCTATAAAGGGGGCAAGAGCTGAGAAAAATATATCTATACATAAATGTGCTGATGTTTTTGGAATATGTAATACCTTTTTGTGGGGGAAAAAAATGATGCTAATGTCATATATGCAAGCTCACACAATATGAAGTCAATTAATTATTGCTTATTTCCTTCACTTTTCCTTGAAAAAGATGAAAATACCCTTAGATACTTAGGATGAAGTGTGCTCCAAGAGTCATTTTCCTCAGATATTCAACTGGTTTTTGTATATTTATTCAATACATATTTTGTAGCTTGATATGATCATTTTAAGGTACAATAACTTTAATGCAATTACAAAAACATAGTTTAAGTTTCAATATTCAATTACTTAGCTATAGTATGTACATATATATATACTTAGAACGTCGTTAAAAGAATACAAGCGAATATATATTATATTAATTACTTTTCTTAACTTTTCCTTCAAATGAGAAAAAATGGGCTACAAATCTTTTATCTCCAATGTAGGACTATTATTTATGTTGGAAGTAGTTGAAGAATTTACACATTACATTCACAATAAAATCATAAAACCCTCCTCCTTGGGAAAATGAAAAAACTGCTGCGATTGAAGAATTCTATGAAACGAAGAGCAAATAGGTCCACATATTCCATATAAAAGAGGGACAAAAAATTAAGTTCAGATTTTGATGAAATTTGAATGAAATGTTTATTTATATATTAAATATGCAAAGTTGCAAAATTTAAGCGAGAAATTTAAAGTTCTTTAAAAGTTATGTGGGTTTGAAGATTGACCTCATTTGCATTTTTTGTTTCATTGTGTAGCCTTTATAACAAAGTATTGATATTGGGACTCACTGGAAACAAAATAAACCACTAATATGAGACAAATCTCTGTGGTACTCGTTTGGAATCAATTAAAAAATGTACAATTGTTTAACTTTTTTGAACGTAGGGAAGTCAAGACAGTTCCTGGTAGTTACAGATCACTTTAAAATCTTCAATTATATTTGATTTTTTTTTTTTTTTTAAATACAACATTATTGCTTACTTTTTTTCAGGGCTTACGTCATTAATGGACATGTTTTTCCTCATGAATTTTACCAGCTCTATGAAGATTTCCCTTAAAAAATTGCTGGTAAGAATATTACCCCTACTCGTCATATCTGGTAAATTAACCACAATTTGATCATTTTTACACATTTTGATGTCAATAATCTGGCAGATTGTCTATATTTATAAGCACAAGTGTTGTACACAAATTAGTTTTGTGAAGAAGAAATGCTCCGCATTTGAAAGCAAAGAAACACTTTGGCCATGTATAGAAAAAGCAACGAGGAATGCTTCTATTACAGTCTATTATTTGATAGTTTAATCCCCCTAAAACAAACAGATTGACTTACAAAAACATTAAATAAGAGCTATAATGTTCTTTAGAATGGATGGACGAACGAATGAACGAACGAACGAACAAAATACCTATTGATTTATGATGAGTTTATTATATGAACCATTATAAATGTTATGAACAACATTATATGCATACAAACCATATATTCAAACATTCTCTCATTAATCATTCAAGACCATAAATATTTTTGCAGAATAAATATAAAAAAAACCAAACTTTGCAATACATCAAATCCTATAATAAAAATAGTATTGTAAAATTATTGAGATATTTACATAATTATAGAAATGAAAAAGGCAACCAACTCTGTGGTGGTACGGTGTGCCTTATTAATGATATTTATAATGGCTCTTTAAAAAATATTAAAATTATTAAGAACTACATACACAGCACTCATATTAAGGAGTATTTAATAATCACAATTAAATAGTTGGGTGAGCGTATTTGTGAAGGAATAAGAAGTGAGGAACGCTTCTACATAGTATTTGTGTATGTAACTCTAGATATTTGTTTAATCGTGTGGAAAATTTTCTTTTCTTTTCCTTTCCTAGCACATTGATGCTATTAAAAAGCATACACTAAAACAAAGTAAAACACCGATAGACTCTTGTATGTATTTGTCCTTATCTCTTTATTATTTTTAGGAAGAGTTAATAAGATAAGACGTAAAGGTAGAAAAGGCTCCATTATTCCGGAGAAAGGATGGAATTTGATGAAACGTAGGTATGCTCCATCCTTATGTTTCATGACAACAGAAACTGATTGTGCATAATTATGTAGGTGACATAGCAAATACCTAAAAAAAAGGTCAAGTCATTAACTATCCAAGGGATGTTCAACAAATGACGGGGTTTAATTTGAATCTAAAAATACATTCAACAATCTGGGTAGTTAATTGATTCTTTGGATATACCCCAGACTCTTCAAAACTGTCAGAGCTACGAAATAAGATGCAATCAGTGAATTCACTTAAAAGGAAGGTTGTAATGAATGTCCTAATACATATAAAAAACACAGACTTGTCTAATCCGGACTAGCTGTACTTATTACCCCTTTTCCTTTCTGATTTTACGGCGGAGATATAATATTTTAAATGATTTAACCATGCAGAACTGTCGTTAGCTATGTTCTTATTGAACTATGGTTGATACATATACTGAAGTGATTCTAAAGGCAGAGTGACCAACTGTATTGGAACTCTGTCAGGGGTGGGCAGTGGGTTTTTGAATTGTCTAAAATGTCTTATTTTTATATTCATGATACAACAATATAGCCATAGTTCCCAATACGCAGATCCCATTTGACCCGCTGTCGATCGCTTATATCAAATTTTTCTAATGCATTCATGCCAATATTGTGGTCTAATAATTTCAGCAGTTTAGGCGTCGTGTCCTTATTTTCTGCGCCCCCATGAGCTACAAACTTGTCTTTAAGTTTGTTAAGTTGTTTTTGAGCACTTGGGTCTAATAACAACTTTCTAATTTTTACTTCCTTGTATCTTCTCTTTGTTGACTCCTTGGAATAAATTTAAGATTCCTTCCAGATGCAAAAAAAAAACAGAAACAAACTAATTGCAGTTTAGAAGTTTGTGTGACAAGTATTACAATATATTTATAATTATGTAGGTAAATACCACATTCGATTTTTTGTTTGTTGTTGATTTAGTTAATTGATGTATACCTAATTTAATAATAGTAAATGAACTACAAACATAATATATTTTGCAATCTTAAATCATCCTATGTTACAAGTTCTGAAGGATATTGTTTTGAGTGAATGAAATGTAATTTTATAAATATTGTATTTATTTGATACAAATAGAGATCGGAGCTTCATTTCCTCAACGGATTTACTTTAACTATCCTTTGATCTATTATAAAGACCTTTCATATGTATATTATTATGAACATTGTTTCATAAATTAAATAATATATGAATAATATACTTACATAACATTTTTTAAATTTCTTGCTAACTCAAAAATTGCTTTTTTTTTCTTTTTTAAATCTAGACTCTACATTCTATGAATTCTTATATTTCAAAGATCCGTCCCTATGTGTCTGTATGTATATCTTTAAAAATAACCAATGAATATAAAGCTACTTTCCAGTACAAAGTTTTAAAGAGAGCTCCATGTTAGTTTCTACAACATCTTATTATTTTGCTTTGATGTTATTTCATACATATATTTTGCTTCTGTTTATTATTCAAACTCTTATCTTTATGAAAAGAGAGGGTTTTTTATAGTTTGATAGCTGATGAATGATGAAATTGATTTGTAGGTATTTAAACAAAGCAAAACAAAATTTTGCTCTTAATAGAGTTATAAATATGGCTTGTTCATACATATTCTATTTGTAAAATCCTTGGATTGTAGCATGAAGGACATTTTAATGAAATTTTATAAAAGGCTATGGACAACAGTTAATGATTGAGTACTATCTATTTATAAAATTTTTTTGTTAAATAAGATTTCATTAATTAATATTATTTCTCAATTATTATTATTTAAAAAAAAAAGATACCCTTTTTATTTATATAAGTTTTTATGCTTCTCCTTGGATTGATGTTTACGTTGTAATGGAAATGATTTATGGTTCGGACTTGGGATTTGAACATAAAAACCGTTTTAATTTCTTACACATACACACCCTCTTCTTTTTATCTTATTTCCCTACGTTTTGTTTTTTTACTTTGCTTAAGGGAAGAGAAATCAAAACGAAATGTAAGAAATCAGTCAAAAAGGAAAGATTTTGTAAAAACGTTCCACGACAAATAGTTGGAGCAATTGCATTTTATTTTGTCATAGTAATAATAAAAACAGACAAGGAAGGAAAATGCAGAAGAAGATCGTGCGTGAGCACTTGAGTGAACTCACATTTTATTATGTCAGCTACAAGCAGTTATTCATTTTTATTTTTACACACGGAAACATAAATCAATGGATGAGAAAAGGGAGTACAAGGAAATCAACTCAGATTCATATACCTATGTATATCGAACAATTATTTATTTTAAGCTTTTGTTAAGCAGTAAACTAATAGTTATTTTGTGGAATGAATTAATAGCAATTGTATAAATAATTGTTATCATTAATATTACATTGAATCAGGTAAATGTTCTCCCCTACAAAATAAATAAATAAATAATGATAACAGCTTTGAAAAATTAAAAAAGCCACTTCAAACATCCAACCACAAAAAAAACTTTAAATGCGAAGAAAAGGTTTAGGATTTATATCTCTCTATGAATAATAAACACGTTTTTATTTTTGACAAAGTGGAAGAAACAAAGAGAAACACGTGTTAAATTTTAATTATTTTTTTTCCCCTGATATTGTGCCGACTTCCCTTTAATCAATGTGCCATTTGCATAGATTAAAAGTTTCAACTTTTTGAGGTCCCTCAACGCCTTAGAAGTTTAGAAAACTGACGATTTTCTTATAATTATTTATTTTTTTTTTGATAATTTATTCTTCTTTTTCCTTCATTATGATTGAGATTTTCTTTTTTTTCTTTTTTTTTGGGGGGTTTAATAGCTTTTTTTAATTGAATAAACAAACTTTAGGCACATGATATATTAGAGTCGGAGTTACGAGACAAATCCTAAAGTATGACTTACTGGACAAACTATAAAAAACTGCTTATGTAGAATAAATAGAGGAGTAGATACCTACACTACTCAATGAGTAGGAATGTAAATAATATACCAAATTGGGCTTGTAAAATAAAAAGAAAGAGAAAATCAAGCTAGTAACTCAATTGACAATTTAATGAATGTCGAGGGGGGAAGCAGCTTGAGCTGTCATGACGTTTTACTGAGCTACAAGCTGCTATTCTCCATTATATATACAACAATAAATAATAACATAGATGAGAGAGAGAAAATTAACTGAAATTAACGTCAGGAAATTATATATTTTTAACTAATAATATATAATTATACGAGGACTTAAGCCCTTTTTGTTGACAATTTATTTGCTTTATTAACCTTAATGCATGTATTCCTTCATGCGACATCTTTACTATCAGGTAGATGTTCTCCCCTCAGTAATATTGGAAAAATGATAACAGCTTCGGAAAACAAAAAGACCTGTTTGAAGAGCCAACTCCACTTTTTTATCACACGCCCGAATTGCATATGATTTACATTCCTAGTAATCGGTCAAAGTTGCCCTTTATTATTACAATAACTATCTCCATTTTTGTACATAAGTCATTGAGAACACAAATTTTGATCACTGCACCCATTGTTTTTCACCGTCAATTACATTTTTTCCCCCTCATTGGGTATGTGACGACATGATTGTTGACTCTCATTTATAAATAATAAACAATAAAGGTAAATAAAATCCCTAAGTGTGACCCCCATCAGTCATGAATAAACTAAAACTAAATGTCATTTCTTTAATATTATTTGCTTTACGATGGATATAAGGAAAATTATATATGAGGAAGGGATTCTAGGGTTTAATCGAGGTTTTTAATTTGAAAAAAAAAAAAAAAATTATTGGTTATTGATATTTTAACTCTAAAATAATCAGGTGTAAAAAAAAAAAAAAACACTGGTACTTAAATGAAATAACCCGAAATAGCTGGTTCTTGCATGTAATTAGCTCTAAGAATAATAGTTGAATAATCCTTTTCAAAAATAGTCAAAAACTTTTTTCTTTTTTTTTTCTAACAGTTAAATTTTCACATTCAGACCTTTTTTTTTTTTTTTTTCAGTTTCCCTCCTCCAAGACAAAATAAATTACCCTTTCTCCCCTTCAAAAAAAAAAAAAAAAAAACTTTTACTTAAAGCCTTTATAATCACAAAAGAGGGATATATTTTTTTATTATTATTAATATTATTATTTATTTTCCCTTTTCCTTTGAAACTGATTATTAATATGGAGTAATACAACATTGTGAATTGAGAAGAAGAAGAAGAGAAAGTTATTTATCTATATATATATATATATATATATATATTTATAAATATATGTTTGCGCCTCTAAATATCATACGTCAAAATAGTTTTACTTTCTTTCTCTACATACTTCTATACCCTTTTCTTTTTTTTATATATATTTTTTTGAATATACATGTCTATTCTCTACGGAAATGCATGGAACAGAATGCAAACTATACTTTTTGTGTTTGTATTTGTTAATCTTATAAATGTCTGCTTAAATATAAATATACAACATATGTATACAAAGAACAAACTACATATAGAGAAATAATAAAGTTTTTCATATACCTACATATGAGGGGCTCTAGTTTTAATAAAAAAAAAAGTATCAAATCAAATAATGTACATTTAGAGAGTACATATATTAAGTAAATATTTTAGTTAAATAAATAAATAATAATAATAATTAACATTCATGACGTTAGATGGATTTTCCCATCGGTTTGACAATAAGGGATTCTCTGACATTCATAAGCCACAGAATGGAATTAATATATATATATATATATATAGCAAAAAAAAAACTCGATGGATCAAGGTAAAGCCCTAATTTTCTCAAAAACTCTACACTAAAAAAAAGTTACCCATCTTGGAACGTAAAATCCAGACTATAGGAATTATGAATAGGGTTTCAAAAGTTTTGAGACCACAAATCAAGCCAGTGTTTACGACCGTGTATGTATACATATTTGTGTCAAGTCAACAAGAAACCAAGTTACTCTGAAATATTTCAAAAATGAGTGTGAACTGTCCTCATATTCTTGAAGACATTCTCTTTACTTTGTATTAATAATAAGTATATTTCGATTAATTAAATAATGACTCTAATAATAATTGCAACTTAATTAAGGGGAAAAAATTACCGGCCACGATCAAGAATAAAAAACATCTGGTATTTATGACTATGTAGTTACTATTACTAGGATTCATGGTGAGCATGATAGCAGATTTTAGCCAACTGCAACTAAATAAATCTGTGGGACTATGAAAAAGATGGATGTTCTTTATGGGACCATATCAGCTCTTTGTGGAGTCGTAACATTTATCCGATTGATCTATTGGATAAACAATAGTTCTTGGTTGTTTCTCGATTAAAAGTGATATTTTAGCAAAAAAAACCCGTGTGGTATGGGTCTTAAAATGACACCTAAATATTTGACCGTTATATTTATGAAGACAAAAAACTTAAAAGGTGATTTTCTCCTTTTCAATATTTGAAGCAAACTTGCTTTCTTGTTGACTTGACACACATGTTAGGCTTGATTTTCAGGAGCATTGAGAAATGAGAGTGTTCAAAGAAAACATTCATAAATATATAATCTAACTATATACAAAATAAATATTCATATCAAATTATAGCAAAGATACGTAAATAATTTCAGTACCTTCGCACTAATAGAGTGAATGAGTATACATTTATTTTTGTACATTTTTTTAAAAAATAAATTACATTTTGCCTAGTTTTATATTTATTTATTTATTTTAATATCTTTATGTTTATTTTGTAATTTAAAATAGTGAGAGTGTTATTTATAGACTTTTCCTTTAATCAAATGTACATACTTAAATGTTTGAAACAAAATTAATGCACTAATGTACATATTAAAAATGAAGTTATACGTTATAAAGGACATATGGTGGCAAAAATATATATATATATATATACATGAAATTTTAAGAAATGAGGGATTAGATGACAAAAGACATCTTTTAGTGTAATTATATAGGATCCATGTACAATCTTCTAACATAGCATTTTTATTTTTGAAGCACTCCTTAAGGAAAATTACATATTTCGAACTCAAAAAAATAACAACAGCAGTTATTCTCAACTTTTCAAAAATAAGAGACTTCTTTAAAAAAAAGTTCAGCGTCTTGTATAAGTATTTTTGACCAACTTCTTGAAAAATAGTTGAAACAACTCTTTAAGCTTTCACATAATGATGATGTACATACATTGCTGTGAATTTTGTATTCGTGTCTATTCAAATGACTAACTTTTAACCTCAAATGGATTCTCTTTGTCTAATATGACCGATATTTATACCAAATGTTAAAACAGAATCTTCAAAAAAAAGAGAGATATAATTACCTAATTGAACAGGTTTGGTTTTTTTGTATGTCTAGACCTCTCCAAATGCTTTGAGTTTTGTGTTTGTTCCCAAAGTAATTTTCAACATCAATCAGGAATATTATAATGACTAGAGATAGTACCTCTCAATATTCTTTTTTAAGATCTCACGAAAAATTGACAAAAATGTCCAATAATCGTAACATTATACCTAGAATTGAGCTTTTTAATATTTGAAAAAAGGGCATTTTTTCAACTGTTCCCAGTTTTCCCTACTCTACATATAGGTATATGTTATAGTGAAAGCCTTATTAAATTTTATTCGCAAAATTGTAACGTCAATGTTTAAAGCATAAAAAGCATATGACAATAGACATTTCTCGTTTCCTGAAAATTTATGATTATTAAAAACTTATTCAATTTAATCTCTATCTGTACATGTTTTTCCACTAAAATATTTACGTTTAGTTCAAATATAGAAAAAGCAATTTTAATTTAACTACAAATATAAATTGGTCAAATCTTTTTATTTTGAACAATGATACCCCCAAAAAGGCAACCTGAATTTTTTCTGTTTTTCTTTTTATCCTTTTCTAATTTATCGACTCGACTCGTTTCAATCGACTCAAGTCCACATAATACTAATATTTTCCTAAAGATGAAATGGCACATTTGAGCGTGTGTGTGACTTAATTTGTGCATTGTAAGCCAAAAGCATGACCGTCCTATGTACATACAATATGTTCAATTATTACATTTTAAGAAATTAAAGGGCAACTTGGTACGAAGTATACAATATGTAATATGTAGTATGTGGTTTGAATTCAACTTGGATTTCATTTAGTTGAGACTTGACTCGGATCAGAGATTTAAGACTCAGCTACATGAGGACGTTACAGAAGTGACTCTGATCCATTTTGGTATGTATTCCACAAAATTGTGGTATAAATACGAGAGCGTTCTAGGGACGGGCATGACAAGGGGAAAAGGGAAGCCCCCTCTCCCCAGATTTACTGCAATTATGAAATTAAATACTTAAATACATATTTCTATAATGGTCTTGAGCCGGTTTTTAAGAGGGTATATTGTGTATCAGTGCTTAAGAATTTACTCTCAAAAATATGAAAAAATATATATATTTGAAAAGAGAAAGCAGGGCTCAAAAATAATATTTTTTTTATTTAAAGCAAAAACAAAAAACACACAACCAAATTCAAATGTTATGACCAAAATTAGGAATTAAAAACGTTTCCAATATTTTTAAATAAAGGAAATTAATAACAAAGAAAGAAAGATCATTCATCTTTCATTCATGCCAAGAGTTCAGATAGTTTAAAAGCCATACTTTTCACGCAGGCGGTTTGAATGTTTCTTTAGAAAATATTAATGGAGTGTTCTAATTTTGAGTTAATGAGTCTCTCTCTCTCTCTCTCTCTCTTCATTCTTTATATTATCTCCTCCTTTTCAATCATCTCTCAGTCCCTCTTTTTTATTGTTGATATTTTTTCTTTTTCTTTTTGTTCCCTATTCTATTTGATGTAATAAAAAGACTTTATATTCAAAATACTTTATATCAAGTCTTGAGTCCACGAAGCATTTGGGATTAAAAACGAAGTTTTTGTACATATGAATATATACTTTTTATCACGTCTTTTCATGCTTTAACATCGATCAATATTTTGTATATATATATATAGTCGATTTGTGCATTGGATGAGTAATGAGAAGAATCCCTTTCCTCAAGGAAAATTAGCTTAGGTCAAAATTTTCACTGTTTCTTATTGTTTTTAAATATAAATAGGCACCATTTGTATCGTTGTATGTACAGGTAAGTTATATGGAATCAAATAAGCCTATTAGTATACTTGTGCATATTTTTGTATTTGAAAGGTCTGTATTATAATGCCTTTTTAATGGGTAGTTATTAATAACCACATATAAACATATGAGTATAAATAATCGGAGTATCAAAATATTAATTTTATTATGGTTGTTTTTCCCCAAAATAGTAATGTATATGTATAATAAATATATTTTGCCCTAGAGATCTTCTTTTTTTTCTTTTACTGAAAAATGAGTCAAGTCAGTTAAGCGCATACATTAATAATTCACAAGATGTGTAATCATTTGAAAGTCAAAAAAAAGAAAAAAAAAGTGAAAGCAACTTGTTAAATGATGCTACAAAAAAGGAGGGAGGGGGAACTCGGTGTTTATCAAAAATAATGATGTGCCTCAAGTGAAATGTATCAATTTTGTGCATACTTATTTTTAAGTATTTGCCATGACCTTGAATGAGTGGGATTCTTGATGTATGTATGTATGTACTCTTGGTCTTTTATTTTCCTAAATTTTGCCCCGTAGCTCTTTAATACTAGGGTTTCAAGGGAAACACTCTCTTTAATGGCTAAATTAATTTACATAGATCAATTTATAGAGAGTCCTTCAAATGTTATCATAGAGAGTAAACCCAAAAAAATGACTACTTGTATGTAATGAATATAGGAGAAAGGAATTTAACTTCTCGCCGGGGAAGTTGGCAAACCAATAAACTGTATGAGAATATCATACATAAAAAAGTTATATGCAAAATAAGTATCTGCAATATTGAACACTTTTATTTTCTTCTTTTTTTTTTAATTTTTTCATGAGAAAAGTTTGTATTTTATATTCTGCTTATGGGTACGTATATACATGAAACTTAGGTATGTATGTACATATATAGTTTGCAAATGGTTGTATAATATGTATTTGTTCCCAGAAGAAGAAGAAGAAGATGACCTCTCCTCTATTGCTGGGCTCAATATTAATGTGCAAATGAAGACTCTTTTCCATGTGGAATGGAAAAAATATTAGGTACCTGCGTTTAAAAAGACAACAACAACATTTCATTATTCGGCCTTTAATGAATAAATTAAAGTCATAAGTTATTATAGTAGGTATGGAGAAAAAGAATTGATAGCAGATTGATGTAGGTTTATTTTTTTACAAATAACTCAAAAAGTTGTAGATTTGCAGAGCAAAGAGATCAAGAGGTCACACTTGATGTGTTGAGAGAACATTGATTTGGAGAATTGATTTCATACTCTCAAAAATCATCCCCTTGGCATTTATCACAGGTGTCCCCACATAAACATAGTTTTTCATTATGTTTACACTGTTCATAATCCCTATGACCCTACTAAACAATAGTCCCAACTATTTGTTCCGACTCCATAGTCTCGGTGTTAAGCATGAAGTGATTTAGGAAGAGTCCAATTATGACTACGCAACTTTTATTTTTTGATCAACCCAATTGTCGTTTTCGAGTGAATGCAAATGGCTCAGCATATATGTAACCCCATATTATTTTCAATCATCCATGGAATAAGTTGGTTTTGAGTTTTTATTTATTTTTTGTCTCGTTTTAGCTTATACTGTATGTTAAGTGAGTGTACTTTATATGATAAATTAGAAAAGTAATGAATTATAATAATTAATTAGCGTCCTGGCTTTCAAGAAAATGAAAATGATCATAGTTTCGAGGAAAATGCAATGGATTAAGTAATGAGTTAAGAAATTAAGCTATACAATATACGTATAATCTACTTTCACACAATTTTATATAATTTATAATATATTTATTTTTATGTAAAATGTGGTTAAATATATATAAATTTATAATGTTACATTTATAAATATTCAAGTGTGATAACTGTTACGGGGGATACATGAAATGGGGGTTGAGAGGCTGTTGGAATCCCATTGTCCATGGAATTATTGCCCTATTACATTCTAATAGATGGAACAAGCGTTATATTTAATTAGATAACTGTCTTCTTTTTCTTTTTTTTCTTTTTTTTTTTTTAGAAGGAGAGGTTGAGAGATACAATGAAGACTGTCCTCTAAAAGAGAGTATATCACTGACGTACTACAATATGACTTTGTATGTATTTTTGCGTCTAATGTGGTGTTGGAATGGATTTTTAAGTGGGGGAGGGGGTCAAAGTTTTATAATTATAACGTCTCAAACTTATCTTTGACCAAACTAAATCGCGAAAACTCATTTATATGTAGGTTATAAACTTTTGGGGACTCCGGCTCTGGTGTACATGCTTTCAATTATTTCATCTTATTTTGAGTAGAATTAAATTGAACCAGGAACTGAATCTGTCATTTTCCCCCCTATACCGTCTCAATTTTCAGCGGGGGAAAATAAAGACGATCAACTCAAAGTACTTATGATTAAAAGTTGTTGTTTTTTTATTATTTAATTTTGAAATAAGGATTCTAAAAGGAGGAGGGGGGGGGGGAAATATAAGAAGGAGTTCAGACTGATTCAACTTTAATTTTGAGTGATGATCTATTGAACTTTAAATAGATACAGTTTCTGAACCATTCCTAACTACCTGTTTCATGTGACCTTTTTTTTTTTTTTGAAGGAGTTTAAATTAAACAAATTAAGACATGGACTTTAAAATGTTTCTAACTAGCTTTTCAATTGTTAATAACATTTCTATAGAGAGTGCATCTATGATAAATATCTAGGAATGGGTAGAATATCAATACAACAAATTTCCTTGTTTTGAAGATTTCCATCACTTTAAAAAACAAAACAATACATTGGACTCTTCATCTACTCTTTGTTTTTGTTCTGTTTTTTTTTGCTTGTATACAAACATATTTATATACTAAGAACCAAAAACATTTATAGAGTTGTATAATTTTTTTTTTTTAAATATCCAATTTGGATAAATATTTTTTATTTCTGTAAAAATAAATAAATTAAAATTGCATTTTTTTGGTATAACTTCTATCTCATGCAATAAGACGTTGAGCCTGCTTTCTTTATCATTTTTTTTTTTTTTGTTTGTTTAAAAAGAAGCATAATTTATGTACATATATTACATTATTTGCTTAAATAAAGTCATGGGTGTCAGGGACTCAAACATTTCCTTCTCCTCCCATCATCAATGTTAAATATGACTTGCATATGTATATAAACCCTTGTATGCCTAATACTCCAATGTAGACGTACTGAAGAATAGAGTTTGTTATCTACGATCACGTGATTAGTTAAGCCAATTATGCACATTTCCCCCAATATTGAGTATAATCAAGAATAGACAAATTCACAGTTGACGTAAAAATACAAAGGAGTTGTTAAATTTGCTGGTATACCATTTTCAATATGGTTCTATGTACATACATGTGACATACATGGCTGGAGTCCCAGTGAGAGTAAAAATATTAAATATTAAATGGTTAATATTCTCCGCTCTAGGGCTGTAATACATTTTCCTTCCTCCAAAATCATAAAATAATAAGTAAATGCCTTTAGTTAATAGTAGAATATATATGCTTATGTCCTAACTTATGCTATACAAAAGAGCATTAACAGAGGTTTTTCATTTTCAGTATAAAACGAAAGCAACGTCATGTTGGAGGCACATATTTATTAAATAAAAGGGAAACTTTTTCTCAAAATAAAATCATAAGGGAACTTATTCCAATGCTTTTAAAAATGAAGAAAGAAATATTAAAAAAAATATCTTTATTCATGGCAATTTGATGCCAAAGAGAAACAAATTAAATTAAAAGTAGTAAATAATAGGATCTAAAAGTCCACATCAAATGACTAGACTTATAAAATTAATTTTGTTCTGAATGGATTAGGGATCAACAAAGTAGATTAATTAAAGGAAAATATCCGATTCTTGCAAAAGTAATAGCTAATTTATTGACAGGTGCTGTCTAAATGTTAACGTATAATGTTGATATATTAACATAGTTTTAATTTATTATTAGGACCTGGGATGGATTAAATGAGTGTTAGATTTTGTATAATACTACAAGTGTTTTCAATTGTGGGTCCAGGGTAGTAATTAATATATGTAATTATTTCCCTAAATCTTGAAGAAACAAAGGGGGGGTTCTCTCCTGATAAACTTGGGTTGCTTATGCCCAGGGGCGTACTGGCCCGGCGGTCAACCGGTCAATGACCGGTGCGCCCCTCTGAAATCTTTACTAGGCGCCCCTTCGATTTAGCATAATGCGCCTTTATCGTACAAGATATTTACTCTTTGCCCGGTGGAAATTTTCGCCCCAGTACGCCCCTGCTTATGCCCCCTACAAGATGGCTGCCTATGATGATAATGATGATGATGTTACGAAGACGCCCTCTATAATAGTGGGATACAATTGTATGTATGTATACTTTACAATGATAAAGATCTCAATAAAAATCCCCCATTTTTCATAATTAAGTCATGTACTGTGTGTTGAGTGTATTTGTAAACGTCACAGAACATATAAATATTCTGGGTTTCCCTTCATACTTATTTCTACAAATATGTACATACATATATGTATATTTATATATGTACCCATGTATGAGATGATTAAACATTATTCAAAGTGCTTCTCTACATATATGAAAGAAAATGATGATGACATGCTCAAATATATATATATATATATATATATATATATATATATATGTACACACACACACAAAATGATAGGACTCAAAATGATCCCTCTCACTCTTCCTTATACCCAACCCATCAACTATAAATAATGATAATAACTATTCTTCAATATTTATCGTCAAAAAGTAAGCTACGGAAACATAAGGTGTATAAGAACTAGAAACTGAATAGAGTTTGCTAGACTTAGGATTCCATGTGTGTTGACACCTGATATATAATAAATCATGACAGTTAAGAGTGATGTCATATTTTATTTTTTAGGGAAATACCTACCTATATTTGGGTCAAGTTCTACATATGTATATTTTAGAGATCAATTCAGCATTTATTGTATTTATAAAGGGGAAAAAATACTTTTTTCGAGGTAAATGATTTAATTTTTGCATTTAGCAATCATCTGTAGCTCATTGAGTACTTTATGTTTCATACTTAGTATTCGGACAACTAACCCTCTGATATTACAATAATTACACCCCCATATAATTTTATAAAGCTACCTTATTCTTCAATGCAATAGCTGTCTTCCATGTTTTTATATGTGATCAATGCAATAGTAGTTCAAAGTTGAGTACATCATTACCTCGACTCGTCGTGGTGGTAAAAAGTTCCTATACTAGGGATTTATACATATATGTCAAGCAGAAAAACCTTGCCAATACTGTTGAATCATATCTCAAGCAATGCAAGGCCAGGATCTGGTTTACTAGAGACCAAGTTAATGCCAATACTTCAAATGTCGTGCTATTGATGTATTAACATACCTTCAGGGCCTTTGATTGTTCAATATCTGGTACATGAGCCTGGGCTTTCCAACGATTTATATTTACCTATACTGTTGCTAGTCCTATCTAGCCCTTCCCCCTTGTTATATATATTGTGGGACTTGTCTGGTAGCTCTAACATTATTGAGAATGAGGCGAATCTGTAGACTCTACTAATTAACAAATCCTTGAAAATCCTTCCTTGGAGCCTTGAAAAATGAAAAAGATCTCAGAAATTGATTTCATCATAGACACTTACTCCAATCTCCTGGATCTCTTTCATTGAAAAAACAAATTTGTTTGTGTGTGACAGTCACTCTTCAAAAGCTCCAAAAGCTTTATGCTACATCATTAAATATCAAGCAATACTCATTGATAATAATAATTATCGCCTTATTTAAACAACTTTAGTTCATTTTTATGTTTTAAGTGAGCATGATGCTTTATTTAGTCACTAAATAAATATGTATTAATAGAATACTCATATTTTCCCTGTATTGTTAGCTCTTGATTTTTATGCATACTTTTTTTTTTAAGTGAATAAGTATTTCCTCTTCAAATATCAGGCATCTTGTACTCATCATAAAGTATTTGAAGATTAATAATAGTTAATGAATATTTGAAATATACTTAATTTGACCATATCATTGCATTTAACTATGTAGAAAAAAAATGAATTGAATTTCCACTTACAAACAAACAGTATAAGAATTAATTACCCCCCCCCCCCCCGAGTCCTTTCTATAGCACAAATACATTTTTAAAAAAACCAACAGCTCCTATGTATTATTTTTTTGTCACCTGCTGATTTTCAACTTCTCTGAATGTTGATTGCCTTAACTCGAATCCCCTTTTGTGAACGAGTAAACAATCCCCAACTATTAAATAAAGATCTAACCACTACCTACTGATCTTTGCCTTTATTTTTATTTTTTTCCATTTCTGTTTGGAAGAAAGGTTGATAAATACTAAGAAAGGTGCCGTGTGATGGGTAGTTGTAGTCCTTTTAATGGTGTATGCTTCATTAAAAATTGGATTCCACATATTTATGAATGTTCTAACAAAATACAATTCAAGAATGATCTTCCTCCTTGTCATGAAACTGAAGAACTCTTCTCTTTAATACATCGATAAGTATATACGTACGTATGAACATTTGCGTAAAATTTCATAATCAAACCACGGAGAGTAATAATAAAATCTATCTCTATACATAATTTAGAATAATATTTTTCAGTTTTAATTCAATAAATAATTTGCGAAAATATGTTACTTACATAGAAAATATTAAATAAGAATCTCTTTTGTCAAAAACAACAACAACAACAATGTTTCATAAATGAGTTCGTGTTTGATTAATGAGCTGATAAGATTTACTCTATCACACACACACATATATATTTTGTTTGAAAATCCTCTGAGTTGTATATATACCTATACATATTCCGTGGGCAAGATTGAATACATGAAACTATATGTAGAACAAAAGACTTTATTAAATGTATGTATGCCCAAGGTACAAAGTACTCTTTGTTCACTCTGCTTTGTACAAAGTTGTGGACTCTTGTAAGAACCATCGTTTGTCATTACAATATGAAAAGACATTTGTTGAAGGCTTTTACATTAAATATTCTAAAATAAAAAGTGGTTTTGAGTTATTCGAAATCGCAACAAATTTAAAAAATAAAGGAACACAACCTTCTACATACAAACATTTATGTAGGTACAACGGCTATTTATCGAGGAGAAAAGTAATTAAATGTAATTTGTACTCCCACATTGCTGCGAAATGCCTATTACATATACAAAGTAAATAATATTTCATTCTGTCTAATATACCACAGAGTATGTACGTCATTACATTCCAAATATTTTGTTATCTTAGAGAGAATTTATGGAAATAATAATATTATACATACATATTATACATATGCATACTATCAATAAAAAGACATTAAATTGCAGTATGGCTTCTCCTTTTGAGTCAATGTTAAATCTAATTATTTCAAAAACCAAATAAAAGCTTCCCTTCAAATTAGTCTATTTATTTATTTATATTATATAATTCTTTACTTGGAAAGTTTTTATTCTTTTAATAGCATTTTTACTTATCTTTTCAATATGAAAAATAAATTAATAAATAAATAAGAAATAATAATTCGTTAACGAACCTTTCTATAATTACTTATTACAATCGAACTATTCTACATATGTATTTAAAAAAGGTTATTAAAGGGTGGCTATATCTAATTAAGGGTTTTTAAAATACTGTTACATACATATGTTATAATACCTTGGACAATGATGAGCAACATCTGTGTCAAGGAAGAAGTGCTCCTCCAGTTCCAAAAATGAGCCAGAGTTTTGCTTCTTAAAAAAAAATTAATGGTGGAATGACATTGTATTTGACGGCCATTTTGTTATTATTATTATTATTATTATTGTGAATAATGTCAAAGAAGTTGAATGTTTCTTCCAAGTCAAAATACTCCTTTCTACCTATTTACGTTTTTGTAACTTTTTTTGGTTACTATTCTAGGGAAGTACAGACTTTGAGAGACTTTTAATACTATTTTGATCCATAATAAATGAGACATTATTCTGACTTCTGTTTATAATATGAGAGTTTTTGGTAAAAGAAAAGTCACCTGTCTCTGAAAAAAGATTGCATCAAAGAGGAAAACTTTGGAAACGCGTTTTCAATATGTCTTTATTTTAATAGATAGTGTCTCCACTTAAGCAATTCATTCCTGTCTTCACAAAACTTACGGTTTTTTTTTTTACTGGAAGAATATTATAAATAAATCAAAATATAGAGAGTTCTTAAAACATTACAGTAGGTTGCCAAAACATTGTAGAAATATGCCTCAGGCTGCTGGCCATTTTAAGGAGTTAATAAAGTAAGTAAACTCGATTCGAGGCGGATTTTTTTTTTCCAGCTTTCACTTTAAATAATATGACTGGAAATTGGACTCAGAGTGTGGATCGAAATTCAATCGCTCTCTAACCGTTGATCATTATTTGAACGGTCCCACAATTTGAGTCGAGAGTGTGTTTGATCTTACATCAAAATAAGTCACTCTAAAAACTCCACTTGACGTCATTAAATCAATGTTTCCTCATTTGATCAATAGATGATCAATAGAAAATATCATTCCTGACCAAAGTTTACGATGAGATCAATCAAGAATCAGAATTTTGACGTTTAGAAAGACCCTAACTTAACACTATTCAATGAAGACATACCAATTGAAATCATATCATCCTAATTGAAAATAGAAGACACGTTATTATACAAGTACCTCACAATATGAGATATTACTGTGAGTATCTAGAATCTCTTGATTTCATTTGTACCCATCTAACAAAATCCAGTACTTTTTGTTTTGATCAAAGTGATAAGAGCTTTTATGTAGGAGAAACTATTTAGAGTACTTTTCATTCCTTGCCTCAAGTAAAACATATTTTTTAAATGCATATGTTTAACATTCATATTCAATATGAACAATGAATTATTTTTCCTTTCAACTCTGCGTTGAAAGGAAGTAAAATCATTTATATAACAATTTGAGTCTATTATATGTATGTATACCTATAACACTTCTCATAATATGTACCTTCCTCTATGAAGGAGTTTGTATGGTGCTAAAAAGTTGGAGTAAATTTAAAACTCCCAAGTCACGTCTATTGACAAAATTTATTTATATATAAAACATGGAAAATTGAAACTTTTTCAAGAACACAAAAAAAAAAAAAAAAGGAATCAAGGCTCTTCATCTACTACTCACTTACCTCCAGCGACCACGATGTAACTTGTCAAGTAAGAGAAATAGAGCAATAGTAGTTGTTGTTGTGTGGATGGTGGAGCAACAAACCCCATGTAGAAGACTCGGCTTTGAATTCTAAGGGAGTAAGGGAAAGAGATGAGGGGAAAAAAAGAGGATATTTTTTTCCGATATTTATTTGTTGAAAATGAGTGTTTTTAAGAGATATTTTGATTTTAAATCATCCCTCTCATAGCAGAGTCACTGCCATGACACACGGCATTTTGTTTTGTTTTGAATGTATGTATATAATAGCTTTTGGAAGGGCTTCAAATATTTATGTATGTATATATAAAGAAACACACGTCTATCGAAAGGAATGACTAAACGACAACTGAAGGAACCATGAAGAATCATTTAAGATTTTTAGTGGAATCATACCCATTTTTCGCTCCCTTTAATATACATAAAGAGAAGCTTTCTTTGAGCGTGAGTCTCTCTGTTGCTTCTTCTCTCTTCTCCCTTCCCTTTTCCCCCCTTTTTGTGTCTTTCCCATCATAAAAAGAGAAAAAGGAAAAAGAGAGAGAAATGAACAGTATTTATTTACAGAGGTGATGGATGTTATTTTTAAATATTTATTGTTCATACAACTTATGATTTTTAAGCATTTCAATGAAATATGTGTAAACAAATATGTATAGTCAAGTATGAGCCTATAAGGACTCTCTTTATTGGATTATATCACCAAATTCAAAGATTTCCAACAAGGAACATTATAAAAACATACATACATGTATGTATACATAGAGAAAAGGATTTGAAAGTCGAGAGGTTTGTTGACTCTTCAATAAGACAATTTGCGTAGAAAACCGTTTATAATCATTGAAGGTCAAGGCAGCCTTATTATACATAAGGATATAGGGATGGGCATTATATTGAGGTGAGAAAGCATGCCCGCAATTACTATCTGGTGCTATTTTCTCACCCTTTAAACGATACCTCAGGGAAAATACATAAGCACAAATTAACACCTATCAAAAGATTAGATTATATCAGTGACTATTAACTATTGTTTATAAATGGAGTGTATTACACTATTGCGCGTGATAAGAACTACATATATGTAATCAGTCAATGACTAAAAACATCATATTTAAGTAAAGCCTAAGAACTTCCAGCTTTAGGCATGAAACCTTTCCTGAGCACGAGGGAAAGATGGAAGGTCAAAATGTCGAGATATTGTTGGGTTTAAGGAAGGAAAGAGGGGAAAAAATTGTTATTAGTACTTTGATAATCAATTTTAACTCATTCTTCTCTGTATCGTTGAGGTGAGAACTTGATAGAATGCTAAGTAGTTTAATTTTCGATTACTATGAAATAATGGTGAAGGAAACAAACAAACCTTTTTTCTGGATTTCTGACCATTCTGACCAGCTCATACTTCAATTCTTTCAGTTTCCAACAGTTTTTGAGTGCTATTTAATATTGACGAATAACAATCGACCAATAAAATGCAGAGGTTCCAGATATTAATTGTAGGCACAATTTTCACCTCAACAAAATGCACATCCCTACAGTTATAGTACTGTCAAATTAAGCCATTTTATTTATCATGAATTGCCTTTTGTATTACTCAGGAGGGAAGAAAATGTATTACTGCCTTAATGAGAAGATCCTGCCTATAGTTTAATAGCATCAGTACATGGATAGTATTATAACTATATTTAAACTAAAACTGTATATTGTATTTGTAGAAAAATCTACAACAAATACCTTCTGATTTTCCTTTTCAAATTATAAAAATGTAACTCTTCACAACAAAAGTCGCATCCCTATTTATAAAGATGAAAAATTTGTCAAATATAATTAAAAAGGCGTACAATTGCCTTATGTTTAAATAAATATATTTAAAAGGAAAAATAAAGACACTGATTTTGATTTTCCCCTTTCTTTTTGTTGTAATGGTTCGAATATGCAATAAAGTTAATGTCGTGGTAGTTAAAAATATCCCAATAGAGATTGCCAACTGATCTTTTTTTATCTTCTGATTAAATTCAACCCTATCTCAATAAATTTCCCATAAATAAATATGAGGTTTATTTCGCAATGGTATCTTTCAAACATGAAGACCTTCTATGTACTTTGTTGTCAGCTGTTGATTTTTCTACATATTTTTGTATTGTTAGTGTTCTGAAAGTTAATTGGTTGAACATGTTGTTTTGTTGTGAACAATTCCATACTAAAGAATTGTCCTCAATCGTCCGGAAAGAATGAGCTAACTATTGTGTTGGTAATTAAGTTCTTGCTAAATTTTTTTTAAGCTTTATTGAGTTTAGAAAATTTATCTGTTATATTGCAATATTTTATTTATTGTGTTTCATTTCAAGTTATTTCACATTATTTTCAGATCATCAAAATGGAGTGTCAAGTTGAAAAAAATCTACTCTTTCGTCACCTCCTTCTCTTTGCATTTAATCGAGGCTTTACTGCTGCAAAAACTACTCGTGAAATTTGTGTTGTGTATGGGGAAAATGTAATGGCAGAAAGAACAGCTCGTACCTGGTTTGCTAAGTGAAAAGAGGAAAAATTTTGATCTCAAAGACGCAACGCGTTCTGGCCGGCCAACTGAACTTGATGAAGAACAGTTAAACCAACTTTTGCATGAAGATTTACGCCAAACAACAAGGAGACATTAGCAGAGAGAATGAATTGTTCTCTATACACGTGTATAGAGAAGCATCTTCACCTAATGGGAAAAGTCCAAAAATAATTAACTTATAGTTGTTAGTTCTTATTTTTCATTTAAGAATTGTAGATTTAAAAAAATAAATAAAATATTGCAATATAACAGATAAATTTTCCAAACTCAATAAAGTTTTAAAAAACAGCAAGAACTTAGTTACCAACACAATACTATATTATAGTCATTTTGTATTTCTTTTCTTTCTGTCTTTTCTTAAGGAGGTAAGGCTGAGAGATACACAGAAAATTGTTAAATGATTTCCCTTAAATATTAAAAATATTCTATTTTTTGTGTAAAATGTATCAATACAAGTGTTTTTGCCGCTGTTTTCTTAGGCTGAATTATTCACAAACTTTAACTTGCATGTATAATACAAACAAAAAAAAGTTTTTTGGAGAAAATAAATTCAAAAGAAAGTCAAAATCAAGAAAAGGAACTTCTCAACAATTTTTTTGTCTGAGTTTTGAACAGTTTTGTGATATTTTTCTTTTACTAAATGATAAAACAATAGGAAATTGTAACTTAAATACGAGAACGAATAGATATTTGAGTTCATTTTTACATGGTAATATTTTTTCAACGAAGTCAAAATCCAGGTGAAAGGTCAAAACATTAGGTTAGAACTCCTTACCCTTTTCATAAATAAAGTTAATTAGGTAAATTGATTGACATTTTTACAAATTTGCACTTTCCATTCACCCTTTTGTTTATTCAAAAGGGCTCCACCAAGGACTTGAAAGTCTACAAGTCTATTTCAAAATAACAAATCATTTACGGAATGCAATAGTAATAACACTCTTATGTTTAACGTTGGGAAGAGAGGATTTATCAAGTTTGTATTTGGAGGGCTCTATCATTCTTCAAAACACACCTCAGAGCAATATTTCATCATGACTTTTGTTTTTTATCAGTATGTAATACCTCCTCTCAATGACTGTCATCCTGGGACTACAATCTTTATACTTCTTCATTCCAAACGATCTGAAAACCTGGTGAGTAACCACTAATCAGAATTTAATTATATTGTAAATACACATCTTCATTATAAAGTTAGTTATCCACACCAATGGATTCTTTATATTATTAGAATTCGTCATTCTAAGTTAGGATTTTAAAGGTATCATATGATTTTTATGAAAAAAAAAAAAAAAAACCTTGCTCTTTGCTCATTACTGGAACAATACCAAAACAGCATTAAAAACCTAAAATAACCTTTTTCTATTTACGTTACTGAGATTCTTCTTTTTGATCTTTTTTTTTTTTTAAAGCTGATTCATGCCCATGTATTTAATTTTTTCTCTTAATAGAAGAAGGAAAATATGGTAAAATCACGAACAAATGAAATTGTAAAGTCTTCGAGATTTATTTGCACATTTCTTTGATATTATTATAAATGTGCATTGTGCTGACTCATTTTCTTAACAGAATACGTATAAGGAGCTCTATCCATGAATTAATCTTCATCTGGATAAATTATTTATTTTTATAACTACACAACCTAGACACATAATTCCTGCTTATTCATTCTCCCATGATTCAGAACACACCTTTTCAACATTTATACCTCGGATATCTAATATGCTCTTTAACATTTTCATGAAATTTTTTGTATCCTACTAAATAGACTTTACTAGAACGTAAAGTATTAGAATTAAAGTCGGTCAACTGAACAATTAAGTACTCTTTATTCAAATAATATTGTTTAGTATTAAAGCATAATGTAACTTTTTGATAATATTTAATTAATAGTTGGAATAACATAGCTACAGTTCTATTAATTAAAATACAGGAGATTTTATTTTTTTAATCAATTAGCTTATAATTGATTCGATCAAAGATTGAAACATAAAACAAACTTTTTTTTAATCATCTTAAATGCGTGGGAAAGATATAATAAAATGACAGTTAAGTACGAAATAACAATAGGACATCAACAAGCAATACAGCATGCCAACTCCAATTCACTTAACATCAAGTATCTGAAATCTACTCTCTTTCATTTAGAACTTGCTGAAATTTTTCTCAGGGTATGAAATCTCTTGAAGAGATGGCATTTTGCTTCAATTTTCTTTTGAAGGATAGTCCCAATAACTCAATTTGTAAATCCCTTTTTATAATTCCTTTCCTCAAAATGTTTCTTACAAATCTCAACGTCCTTTCCTTAGGGATCCCTTCGATGGCAAGCACTATCCTACTTCCTCCTCCTAGAGAGATTCTTTGAAAAATGATGATAGGTTAAGTTGTTTGGAGAGTCAAAAAGGGTAACTTCACAAGTTACAGCTTTACTACACAAATTCTAATGCTTGGATTCATTATCTCTATCTTATACTCTGTGACGTCATTAAAAGAATCCTTCTGTTTGGCTGAACCAGCAGTTAGTATGTTAAATATATTTATAAAAAAACCCCGGATATATACGTATTGATATAATTTTGTATTTCATTAACCTGACCGAATACCTAAAACTTGATAAGTTTTCCAAAGATAATATGACGATTAAGGAGTTATAGAAAACTCGACATAAATGTATACTAGAGAACTTTGGAAAAAAAATATCATTAGAAGGATAATTACTTATTTATAAAGGTCGTACTATTATACCTGCGATTTACCGAAAATCTATTGTTACTAAATTGCATGCCACTCATGTGGAAATTGCTCGAACCTGAAAGTTGACGAAAGATAGATATTGTTGACCTGTAATGTCGAATCAAATCGGTTAATTTTGTTTTCATTATAATAAATATTTGTGCAAAACATGTATTCCTTACGAGCTAAGTTAAGCAAATAATGTTATATCAAATTTAATACCAAATTTCACATAACAAAATAGATTATTTACTACAGAAAGTTGGATTTGATTAAATAAAATTCAAAAAAGTGTTTTTGGAATATTAAAACACTTCTTGTACTGAGAATGATTCACCTACATACATTTCTTATGTTTTGTCACTTAATCCGTACTGATTTATCAACTTATGAGATATCATGGAAGTCTAGACATGTGGAATGTTAACGATTTATTTCTTAGATAAGACCGTTGCAGATAAAAATCAATTAAACCTTGCCTTATTCAATTTTATAGATATATGAATATTCTTCGATCAGAGAGCTGATGAAAGTAACTGTTATTCAATATAACTAGACTACTGAACTTATTAAATAGAGATAAATAAGTATTATATTTGTTGTCTTATCAAAATACCTGGTCAAATAAGAGACCAACGTATTATACAAATAATGTATTGATTTGATGAAAGCTTAACATTGATTGTGAATGCAGAAGAAATTTTTGGAAGATGGCTTAAAGAGGGAAGAATCTGTTGAATTTTGACAATAAAGTACAGGCCTCGTGTTGAACAAAATCATCCATCTCTTTGAAGTGAATAATATGTGGAAGTATTTCATCACTAAATTTTATGCACAAATCACAGAAATCACTAATGACATCCTCCTAGAAAAAAACCCTCATTTTCACTTGATAGTCTAGCAGATGAAGTGACTTTGGACATAAATACTTTAGACTTAAGAGTAGACAAATATTTAAAAAGATTACTAAATGAAGGATGAAGGCTTCAAATAACGCTTCTGAAGTTGGTTGTGCTGTTACTTATATTTCCGGAATTCTCTCCATTTGTCAGTACTCACACGGGCAAGATCATCCTTCTAAAAGCGCAGAGAGCACACTCATCAATACTTAAAAGGTGCCTATGATCCTTTACCTTGACGAAGAATAGCTCTGAGCTAGGCACCTTTTGGGGATTCACCCTGAAGTAATGAATGGAATGGTATTAAAGGATTCGCAGATTCACTATTACATCCAGAATGACACTTTAGAATGCAACATTTGTTCGGCATTATGATTGATTAGTCATGACTGATGAGAAATGAACGACTAAAGTTTTTTTTTAAAAAAACCTTTTGCTTTGAGGCTTTTCTAATAGATCGTTTGATTTATTTACATTTATAAGCTTTATTTGTTTATAATTGAGTAAAGGATATGTTTTAAATAACTTTGAGTTTCCTCACTCTTTTAAATAAAATTTCAACTGATGAAAAAAGCTCCTCTTAGGCTAGGACTACATGAATAAATGTAATCCTAGGAGTCAGATATAAAAGAAAAAATAAGTCAGTTTCATGCAGGTCTCCCTTTTTCCTTTTGACCTGTCGTGAGCCTTCCATATGTATAGACTTTCATGGAGATATATACTCCCTCACTATCTTTTGCTAAAGGAGAAAAGGTTATGATCCAGAGTGATCCAAGCTGGAAGAGAAGGAATGTCCTTCAAAAATATGACTACAAGCACTCGTACCAAAATTATTTAATGAATCAACGCTCGATTTATTCGTTCCAAATTGAAGGAAGCCGGTTGTTGGATACGGATACGACAGTAAGTGAGAGTAGTGTTGGTTTACATCTGACTTTATTAATATCCCTCTTGGACTTTATATAGTTACAATATCTAAGGAGTACATGGTTATAAATGGTTACGAGTACGTGTACTTGAGCGTGTCCTTGAATACAGTCGTTTGTCACATTCTCAGTTATCATTTGTCAATGTCACATTATGGGGATCTTTAGATGGGGAGATAGGTAAGTAGAATGTGTAGCCAACACCGGTGAGAATCTGCGTTGACATTTGCTATATCTGAACTGAAAAGGAGCTCTCGACTACAAAACAGAAGTTTCAACTGGAAGTGAATACCCAAGATATTCATATAATTAGTTTTCATCTTACATTATGGTTATATAATTTTTGAGATTGTAATTTAATAATTAATTATTAATCAAATCATAATTTGGAGTGAGATATTTAGACTTTGATATCGTCTAGGAGGTAATAATGTTATATTGGGGTGCATATGGAAATAAAGGAGTTATATCTTAGTCTTAAGAGAAGCAAGACATCTCGTTATTTTTTCTTGAGTAGTTAAGTATAATTATTAAGTGGATATGAATAAAGTATACACAATATAATAATATACAGTATTCATATATCTTATCAAATCATCCAAATTTCTAGGAACGCTTATTAAACTTTTTGCACCGATTAGTGAAACCACTTTAAATTCCTTTTTTTTCAGTGGAATCTGGGATGGCCATTAATGGAAAAATCAGAGTAATAGTGTGGAAAAAAGGAACCTTCGATAATAAAATCCCAACTCAACTGCTCCTAGTTAATAGGATTGGATTGAAGAAGTGGAAGATTCATTTCGTTAAATCGGTTACAGGAAAGTTCCCACTCCCCTCTTTTCATATATAGTAAATTTCACCGGGAGATTGTTAATTCCAAGGAAGTTTCATTTTTAGGAAGGTTCATCCTAAACAATATACATGCATTTTGAATATACTTTAAGGAAAAAATTAACTATGATGAATTATTTTATTCTACTTTTTAATACAAAAATTGAACCATTCAACTTACTCATTTTATTAGAAGTAATTAAATTAAGAAGAAGAAAAAAGTTGGATAAAGAGGTTTCTTAATTTGAATTTTATTAACTTTGGCCACTTTAACATTTAATTCATTTGAGTTGATATTTTGAATGATTAATATCAAGATTATTTCATGTGAAATCCATACAAAAAATATCCCTTAAAAATAGCAAGATTATAATAATATAATAATTGAATTAACAAAAGTCTATCTTTTATTTTTTTTAATATTGAAATGCAAATTTCGGTTGCTACACACATATAAAAGGTCACATCAAAGTACATAGTAAAACAAAATGAATGATCATTTTCATACAACAAGTAGACTTATCTTCAAAATTAGAACACTCTTTTGTCGGAATTGTATTTAACTTTATCTAAGTACACATATTTACTAAAATTATTATTTGATGAAGATTGAATAGATCATAATATACAAATTAGATTCATCTTAATTGAATTACATAAATCAATGTATGTATGTAATTTTGCAAAAGAATCAAATTTGTATCAATGGAGTAATAATTGCTAATGAGGACAAATTACATACAAGAGAAAGGTTGAAAGAGATTTGTACTATCTAACTTGCATCAGCTACAAAGTCAATATTTATTCAGTTTATAGTTGTACTTTTAGGATACAACTTTACAATAGAAAATCGTATTTAAAGAGGATTTAATATTGACAATTTATTGATCCAGGTGCTCCGGGATGTATTAAAGCCCTGGAATGACATGAGGGGATATTTATGGCAGCAAGATGGGGCCCATACCATATCAGTGGCCGAACTCAATAATCATGTCTCGATAATTTTCAAAACTTCTGGGACAAATCGAAATAGCGCCTATTCTCTCCCAATCTCAAAACCCAGGATTTGCGGTGAAATGGAAAAGAGGCTTGGGAGACCCAAGTCATCCAAGTATCAATGCCCTTAAGGCCACCATCTCGGAAAAATTGGCCAAAATTCCCCCGGATCAAATTGCTCGAGCATGTCGAAGTTTCCGGCTCTGTCACGAAAAATGCATCATTGCCGAAAGTGAATATATTGAACAGTTAATGTTTAACTAATTACTCATCACTAATATTATTTAATATATTTAATATCTTAATTAATTAAGATATTATTGTCATCGTAAAAATAAAATACAAAAAGTAACGATAATGAAGTCGCACCCTGTATATAGGTAATATATATATAGTAAGTTGAAACAGGGAACATTTCGTACAAGCCCTTCTTTTTTTTTTTTTGTCAATTGTCGATATTTCTACAAATCATTAGATTTTTTTAACGTTAATTGGTCAAATTTGAATTAGCTTTTAATATTTTACTACCATTAATACAGAAAAATCCCTCATTTGGGAAGAATTATAGGAGAAAAGATTTCTACAATAACAATGCGACTGATTTTGAGGGGTGAATGTTAAGCATAAATATTTTTTTATTGATGTATTCAGTTTTTCATTGTTTTTTTTTTTTGCTATAATTTATATAATCTAAATTATTGATTATTTTGATATCAGTTGATGTAATTAATATCAATTGATTGAACAGACTGATTACAACAACAACAACAACAAAAATATATCTAATATAATATACATCTTCTTATTTCTTACATTTGATATAATAAATTCAGCAGTAATTATTACAACAAAACGTTGCATTAGTTGTAAATTTCGAAAAATATGCGTGCTACAAAACGTTCCTATAATTTGTGGCGCCTTTTTGATGATGAGATATTGATTTAGGTGAATAGTCGTTATAATACTTTTTGAAGATCGAACCCACATCTGAAATATTTATTTGATTGTAGGTGCTGTATCATAATGTAGTTTGGATATTTAGAAGGAAATATGCCCTTTTGGTCCAACACTCAGTAATCTGACAAATTATGTACTTTCCCACGTAATTCAACCTGGTCGAGAAATTAAATATCCCTGTCTTTTGAAACATTTTGATGCTACAGTTCGTTTTTCTTTTTCTTTTTTTTTTTTAGAGTGAAACGTTTTTTAAGTAAAAGCTTGGCCCACCATGTTGGTTTAGAGTGCCTTCTCTGTAATATCAGGAAGCACTACAGATAAAATATTTGGTTTCTATGCTTCTAGAGTTAACGGCAGTTCCTTCCTAATCGGACTAGGTAAATTGGTATAAGTTTAATTAAAGAAGCTCTTGGTGAGCCGGGATGGTACATGGTGCTATGACAAATTTTGTTTTCCTGATTAATAAAGCTTGTTCTTTGTGCTAGAATATTATCTTATTTTATAGTTATATATAGAATATTAGCTAGTTATTTTTTGTATTTTCTTTTTTCTTATTTATACAAATCATTGTTAGTCCTATATTATTACTTTTATAGTTTACATGAATCAAGGTTCAAATCTTCTTCCTTCTTTTAATCATTGCATATATTATGTACTTGATATGTAGTATTGTTGTGAGCTGTATGTGAAATAAGAACAAAAAAGCAATCATAATTAATTTTAAAAGCAAAGATGGCTTTATAATGTGATGTGAGAAGAGGTGTTGTGAAGCATGATTCGTTACGTGATGAATCTTTTACTCGCAAGCGCCAACAAAAATATAATATTCTTACACACTGACATCATGAGCAGTAAATAAATTATTTTATTTATTGTTGTCTATTTGACAGACCCCTTCATGTATTTCCCTTCAGCTGTTTTACATCAGTTGATTCTTTTGATTGAAAGCAGCTGACTTTACGTGTTATGAACTCAAAGAGGGTAATATTATTATTTATTATTTTGATCTACATATATCCATTAAATATAATAAACTAAGGATTGCTCGCCATTTTTTTGAATTATTGAATAGTAAACATGTATTAATTGAACATGTATCAATTATTGATTTGAATATTGGTAGAATTTATCAATACCATATATAGTATATCTAAAGAATATTAAAAAGTTGACTACAAGGAGAATACAGAAGGATACCATTTGTTTCTTCAAATTTTCTCTTTTTTTTTTTTTTTGAGAGTCGGGGTTGCGAGTGCACAAAAAAGCTCGTCGTAGTATGGAATCACAATTTTTTACTATTTTTCTTTTTAACGTAACTCCATTGTTTTATAGTTTGACTCAAACAATGGCTATGAAATAATGTATATAATGGATCCCCTAACAATTGAATACACCTAGAATACAAAATCTTCACCTGTTTTCATCAGATAACTCCTTCCTTATTTAAGCAGCTGACTCTGTGTATTATGCATTCGAAAATGGTAGAATACAATTATGCTTTTGATTTATACATGACTTTATGTTTTGTTTTGTTTTGTTTTTCAGTATTATGTCAGTACTAATTATGGATTTTTATATTTGTAAAATTTATCAATGTACATATAATATACTTCAATACTAACTTTACACAAAATGAATAGTTGGCAAAAAGTAAAAGAGAAGAAGACTCGCAATCATTTGTTTTTTGGTTTTTATAAATATATTTCTCTTTTGAGAGTTGAGGTTGGGAATGGACAAAAAAAAACTCGTTCCGAAGTAGAAATCTCATAATTTATGTAATGATTAGTATTTGGAAAAAAATATTTTGAGGGGAAAAGGAATTGAATCACTGATAAAGAAAGAAAGAAATTTATAGTCTTAAATGACTCACATAAATTCACACTTTTTACAGCTTTTTTATGTCTAATAGAATATATCTGAACAAGGAGCAACTCCAAATATATAATGACTACACCAAATGGAATATATATTATAAATCTAAAGTAATATGTACTTAATGATCCTCAACAGAGCAAATGGAAACTACATCAAACTTATCATTGTCTTTATTGGTATATTTGTACCTCATGGCCAACCAAGATAGCCATCCCATATCAATGATCATCAGACCCATAAATAGAAACATTTCATATGCCTAAAAAAACAGTAGCAACATTGAAGGTAAGAATTGTAACATATTTGTGGAGTCCAATACCTGGCTCGAGAAAACGCCTTCCAAAATAGAAATAAGAATGACATCAAAGATATTACCCAGAGCGTTCGTCAAGAACCGTACTGACATAAGTACAGCTTTCATGGAGTCTGGTGACTGGAAAAGGATTGTAGATTTATAGATAAATAGATTGTTTATACATATTATTGGATCTTATAGTACCTCAGTAAATGAAAAGGCTAAACTCGTGATCCCAAAGAGGATTTCTGCAGCTGTTAATAAAATAAACTGTGGAAGTAAGAAGAGAAGGTGAATGGAGTTCTCTTCCACAACTTTATGAACAATTATATCCTAGATGAAAAGCGTTGAATATAAAAACCGTACGATTTTTGAAACGTTCAACTTACGAGGGTATCTTTAGTTTTGGACTGTATAAAAACATTGTAATTTGCACCATAGAGGATCTCTAAATCCTTTAGGCACTCCTTGTTCCCACCCTCTTTTTCAATGCATATTTGAAAATGCCCAGTTGCTTTTAGTCGGCTCGGTGCAGCATCATGGTGCTCTAATGAGGAAATCGAATATTTGAGTGCTTTTTCTGAGCCCCCATCTTTTGGTTCGAATATAATACTTTGTATATCATTTGATTTGACGTTCCAAAAAAATCTGTTAAAGAGTGGGAAGATCCTACTTTGTAGGTCAAATAAATGTACACATGCTTACTTCACATATGGGAATCCATTCTCTGATTTGTCAACTTTGGGTCGATACTTGCTTGGAATGGCTATGAGCTTAGAATTAGCAGCTCCACTACTCTCAAAATCCTTTGTGTAAAGAATCGACATTGAGTCCTCCTTTTTACGTATGGAATTTGTTTCTATCTGAAAATGTTATTAACAATCAAGTAAAGTGTTAGTATTGAGGTCTTATATATACGTAATTGTTAACTAAATCTTAGTAATATTTGCATCATCTTGTGGTTATAATAGTGGGATTTTTTTATTTGCCCATTACTTATTGGCTTTTGTGGTATAACGGTACAAGAGCTGTTTACTCGTTTGTGTGTTTACTAAGTTTGCACAATTTTGGAAATATATGTACATGTTTGATAAATTGATTCTTTTATATACATTATTTATCATTATTGTTGTGTCAGTTCCAAAATTTACAACACAGTTTTTATAGTCTGTTCTAAGAAATAAAGCTTTTGTGTTTATGATCAAAGATTAATGATAGCGTGTTGTCTCACCTCTTAATAAGGTGAGAAAAAAACACGATTCATGACGTCATTAAGGACTTATTTTTTTACATGTGGAATAAGACAATACATCACTACATAGTCCAAATTAGGACCGACACAACTCTCTTATTCATTAACAAAAGTACTTTGACGAAAAGTTTCATCCAAATTATTAGACATAAAAATATCTCAACAATATATATTTGAATTTGTATTCCAAAAAAATTATCCTAGTACGTAATTATACTTTTTTTTAATACATTAACCTTTGATTTGGAAGGAAAAACATTTTACTCCTCCAGGAAAGAAATATTTTTAATACTTGTGTTTAAATAAAGAATTTATCAATATTTGACTTGAACTATCAAACAAGAGGTATCATAGATAAGTACATCATCATGATTTAATTATTATTTTACATAGATACATATTTGAAAACTGAAATAGTTTAATTAAGAGTAACTTCAAAAGAAAAGAAAAAAAAAGTTGCCTTATATATAAACACATACAAGTGTACACATATTCACAAGTCTACATAAAACTTACATCCTCTGGTGGCACACGGATGGTCAATGGCTCAACACTCAATCCACAGGATGTTTGAAATGTCTCCAATTTGTAATTTCCATTTTGTAAGAAGAGGATTGAAAAATTCCCGGAAGGAATGTCACTGCCCTTCATTTCAGTTCCTTGTTCGTTGATTGGAGTAAATTTAAAACTCTCAATAGCGCATTCACTGAGTCCATTGTAGAGTGTCACATGTGAAAATCCAGTCTCTGGTAAAACGGGATAGGTTTCCTTTAAAAAAAAAAGAGGATTTTATGATGACGTGTATGATACAAAAGTCCTTATATATTTTTGAATACTTGTAAATTCAACTCAACCACTCCGGATACACCAAAGGAAAGTCCTGCCAAGATTCCGCCCACAACAATACGCTGAAGGGGAGTTTTCAAAAGGTTGAATTTGTCTTTAAATAAAAGATTCAGAACACATTTTAGAGATACACTTGGCTTTGATATCACTTACTGTACTAAGATACATATATTTAACAAACTATAAATGTCAATTTGCACATCTGACACGTATATATATATAAATGTTTATGTACAGGACACAGCATGGACTTCATTTCATTTATAAGAACTCTGCATTCTTTGAACAGAAAGGGTTTTTTTGTTTGATGCAGTGAAAATGCCAGATGCCAAAATTTGTAATTCCTACAATATGATTTTTTTGAGCAAACAAGAAATGTTTGTGAGCCAAAGAATTTCTTCATTTTGAACGAAATAAAAAATTTTTTACATTGCCAAAACATGTTATCTAGTATGTATTTAGGACCTTTAAATAAGTAAATGCATCATACCTTGTTTCAATGTATGTAGTGTACAAACGGGGATTTGAAACACGCTTTTGTACAATTTGTTCGTCTCATAGCGTTTTAATTGATTACAAATAGGATATCAACAACAAATAAATTCAGTCATTTTATATTATCCCTATGAAGACTACTTATTCATTAATCATTTGAGACCAAGAAATATATATAGAAACATTGTTTCTTAAATTTTACTCATACTGTGACATAAAATACACAAGAATGTGTAATTGTTATTATTTTATTTTTTTTATGAATTAAAGATTTCTCCATAAATATACAATGGAATTTATTTCAATAGAGTGTTAAGTTCTAGTACATAGTATTTTTGCAACCTTTTGCGGCTAAAAATGTACTTTTGAGATCCTTTCTTTAAAATCCTCCACCTCATGCATCTTGTACATGGTGTAACCTGTACATACATACATACTACATTAGTACAAAGTGCCAGAGGCAAATGGAGATTATGATTCCTTATTTATCTAAGGCTTTCATTTAAATAAATAAAATAAAAAAACATCCTTAAGCGAGACTATTCTTCTTATTTTGATTTGAGTTTTACATATTTGTATAAAAGTGTGAAAAGGAAATGTGACAGTTGAGACTTGTTCTATCTTTGATATGAATATTTATACTTTAAATTTAATTTCCGAAAATTATATTAACAGTTTTAACTTTTAAATTTTGAATGTATTTAGATGCTTATTAGTGTGGAATTTCGGTCTGGAAATCCTGGACCGGTACAACACCGTACTATACATTTATCTATATATTAATATAACTAATTTGGTTCTTCGAACAGGTTTGATTTTAATCGGTTCAACATAGAAAAATTAGATTGTATTGAGAGTCATTTAAAAATTCGATGTGGGCCGATTTCTTAAAGGAATTGCAGGTGATGATTTGAGTGTATTTTTAAATTATTAGCATTGGTAGGATGACGTCATACCGTGTTTAAAGAGTCTCATGTGTACCAATCGGATGACTGGGTAATATTTTCATTATTTATTACTGTATACAATGTGAGATTGATAAAAAAATCATATTGAGACTGAGAAAATAAATAGGTTCATAATTTGAGACTGAAAAAAAACCGTCCATGGTTTGAAAACAATTAAATTTCGACCCACAGATTCATCTCAAATATCGGCACAAAACGGTCTATAAAAATCACTTAAGACTAAATCGAAGGAAAAAAAACGGTCTGAGGCCGGAATGGGGGAGGGGGGGGGGGGGAAACAAGTGACCACTGGCTTTCCACTTTTTTATATATTAGCAACGAAAAGTTGCGTCATTATGCTGTCTCATCAATATGCGACAGCATTTTTAAATGATTTCCTCCAAATTAATTTGTTTATATGTAATTAGTTCATTTAGTTACCTAGAATAGGATAAATGATATAATCAAATAAAGGTATGAAGAGAAGAATGAGTATAGGGTTGATGACTTGCATTTGATCAGGAAGAATTTGAAAACCATAGATATCCCCATTCATTCGAGTAGCTTGAAATATCCAACGTGAGCCTTGTTGATCAAAAATAGCCCAGAAGATGGGAAATGGTAAAAATATGACACACACGTTGAATAAGGATTTTACATCATCTGTAAAAAAACAAAAAGAGGAATTATGACTTGGGACTTGTTTTACTGCTTACTTATAAAACAAGGATCGTATTTGCCCATTCCTAAATCCAAGAAGCCTTTACCCTCTCTATCTTCTTTACTTGCAGTAAAACGGGTTTTTGTACAATGCTGCATTAAATGGACTAATTGACTTTAGGCAAAAAAAAAGAAGAAAAGATTGGACTTACCCATAAGAAGGAAACGGTGTCTAAAATGACATTATTTGTGGGATTTTTCAATTTGTATAAATTTAAAACTCTTCCGAGGCCAAAGATTACTGAAATAATAAATAAAATAGAGTAATATTTATACAAATTACCTTGTGCAAAAAAAAGAAAGAAAAAAAGAATATCCCTTACACAATGCGACTACCATAAGAGCTGCTGGAACACCAAAAGCCAAAGGGAAACAAGAGTCCTGACCGAAGCATGATATATTTTGTCTAAACATCGGTGTCATAATTGTGGATATTAAGCTACCTGAATTTATAGCTGCGTAAAAAATAGAGAAAAACGTTTTGATTTGATGTTCTTGCTCCGGAATTTGAAACTGCTCTCCTCCAAATGATGCTACACAAGGCTTAATCCCGCCTGTTCCAACACCAATTAGAAACAAACCCAAAAAAGACATGGTACTATGGTGTAAAAATCTATGCATTTAGATCAACATTACATATATTATTATATTACGAAGCAGGGAGGCCAGGTATGCCTTCGGCCCCATCTCCAATGGCACCAATTGTGAGTACAACTTGTCCAACCGCATATAGAATTGAAATATAAAAAATTGTACGAAATTTTCCAAAGAAAGAATCTGCCAGTATGGCTCCAAGGACTGGAGTAATGTAACAAAGACCATTAAAACCATGATATAAAACAACTGAGGTATCCTCTGAGAAATGCAGTACTTGATTTAAGAACAAGACAAGGACGGCTATGAGAAGGATTAAAAGGATTTATCAAAATATGTAATGTTTTAAGAAAACACATTTGCATTTTAAATACTTCTCATTCCATAGAAGGAGAAACGCTCACAAAACTCTGTCGTGATTATAAAGAACACGGACTTTGGATAGGGTAACTTTTTGGGCTCCTCGATGGACTCTGTAATTTAAATGGTGAATATAGTACAATTAATATCTATGTACCTCGAACTCAGACCCATATTTATTTTGAAGTTAAAGCTGAATCGAAGAATATTACATCTAAACTAGTCTTGAAAACGAATTTAAAGAAAAAGATAAGATGCAAAGTGAAATTAAAACTTATTTAAATATTTCTTATCAAGAATTACATAGTCTATGTATGTATGTGGATAAATATATATTTATTTGCTCATATCACAATTAGGAGGATTGAAGATACGTCATTACACTAAGTTCTTTTTTTATTTTATTTGCATTTGAGTACGAAATATCAAACATTTCAACATTCCAAGACGGGATGGATGGAACAACATATTAACACGCAATCCAAGTCCTATATCAAATCAGGAGTGGAGATAGTGAGGGTTATAGGGAAAATATATCCCCTTTTTAATAATTTCATATTGACAGACTTTTTAAGAATTTTGGTGAATGCTTTTTGAGTTCAAATAGCGTAGCTACTTATATTAAATTAATTCATTTCCAAGAAATTTGAAAACTTTTTGATACACCCCCGTATCCCTTCTCCGGCATATGAAACTGATTAAACATATGAACTCCAAAATGTGCCCGGTTCACAACATAGTATGTAGATAATAAAAAAAATGGTATTTAATTTATGTAAAGTTGTGAATAAAGAGCTCTCTCCGTGAAAGTAGATCACTTCAAAATCATCTTAATTGATAAATTTTTTATGTATTTGTTTTTTTTTAAAGCTGTCATCATTCATTCTTAATTATTGTAGAGGGCACATCTATAAAATAGATAAGGTTTAACTTGACAAATACGTGAAAAATGCCTAAATTATAACCCTTTTGCAATGAAAAAACTACACAAATAGACATATTACAGGGAATAATGATTTCTTTCTCCGTTTTTAATATGGATTAATTAAAGGCTGCTTTAGAATAGAATGGCAAAGTAATAATAATATATTCTTTATTAATTCCTTCATTGACGAAGGACTTGATGTCTCTTAGTATTACCATATACTGTATGACATCATCCCAGGCGTTGTTAATTTGTATGATTACTGGAATCGAGAGCTCTTCTTACTTAGAGCATATATATGCTCAATTGTGCGGACTTTATAAGTCTCCTATTTAATTATATTTTATCGTCCTGGGTCCAACTACAGCACTCAAAAGGTTCGGAGTAAAAATAATTATTTGAACAAAGACTTGATTTTTATAAGTATATTAAATATTTATAGTTATGTTACTATGATTTCATTGACGTACAATACAGTACATTAACTATATCTTTCCTAAATTCAAATATAAACTTTATAAACTCATATCAGGGATTTGCCTCCGCCAAAAACAATTTTTTCAGTAAACCTGGATGAGTAGTTTAAAAATTATTGAGTTATTATATCAAAATATCTTAGTGAAGCTCTGGCTTTTCGTTTTTTTTTATATACAGATGTTAAATATATATATGCGCACCTTTAAAGCAAGTACCTCAAACAAAATTAATGCCATAAACCTTGTTTTTACCCTTTAACTATATATTCATATATATATGGCTTGGACATATTTGGAGGTGGGGGTTTGAGATCCCAAAGTTTCTTAAAAACAAAGAAAAACTGTATTTATAGGAGTTTGTAAACATATAAATATATATATCCTTCAGGTCTTTAAAACCTAACTACGCCACTTTATCAAATTTGTCCAATTAATATTAATTTAGTTGTCATTAATCTGTTCCAGACCCCAAAATAGGCCACTTATATTCCTTAAATACTTACATCTATAAGATATGGTTGTGTGGGTAGCCCTTATTTGTGTCCACTCATCAATTTCTCATTTCTAGCTCGTAATTTATACTAGCAAATTTAAAACTTTGATGTGAAGTTTTCATATGATCCATTGCTTGTAGTATATGTGAAGTTTCCACGGTATATCCAAGTTGTGTAATCATTTCAAATAAGTAAAGATTAAAATTAATTATTTGTAATTGTTATGATTTTATTTGAGTATAAATATATTTTTTTTTTCTAACATAATTGATGGATAATTTTCTTTCGCAGTGACTTTCAAAAATTTTGGACTTTTTCATTTTTTTTTCCTTTTTCTAACCAATTTGTCTCTGTCAAACTCAAAAGCTTTTTATTCTGATATAGATGCAAAGTTAGCAGAGAAAAAATGTTTTTTTTTTTCACTATTCTTCAAATTATTATATTTTTACTATGTTTCAACTGTCCCTTCCCCGTAGCAACCATGATAAAATCACTTATATTTCTTAAAAGAGATAGTTTTGATGAATGATGATAAGATAACTTGATGACAATCATGAAAATAATACTCGTACAAAAAAATAAATACCTTTTCTACGATATTTTATGGAAAAAGTTATAAATCTAAATGCTAATTTCATAAATCTAACTTGTCATATTTCCCAATTATTTATCCAAAGAGCTCCTTTATATTTGAATGTGCATGAATTTGTACGGATTAAAGTTTTCAATTAAAAAAAAGAAATTTTCTTTAAGTACCGATCCTTTAAAAATCTTTAAACAAACATCATTACAAGGACAACTTTCTTTTTACGCCTGGAATTTGCAGTAGGTTTTTGCTTGAGATTCAAGCACGTTTTGGCACAGTTAAGTAATTTAACTTAAAAATGAAGTTAAAGCTCCATTTAACTATGATTTTCTCTGTGTATTTCGTTTATATTCAATAAAAAGTTCAATATATCATAATATAATATAATGTTAATTCATTGTATTGATTCAACTGGGTCACTCATTTTGATTATATTCACTCCCAACTTAACCTAATGTCACAGTTGATCCGAATAACTAGTGAGACAATGGCTTTATAAATAATATATTAAACTCATAGCCTAAAATAAGACTAATTGGTGTTATTAGGAGAACCTAAATTTTTGAAATTTATATTAAAAAAAATTTTTTTTGAACACAAAATTTGACCATATTGAGACCCTGTCCCTTAGGATGAGTAAAATGTATATGCTGTATGAATTTATAAACTTTTATTTTATGGTAGAACCCTACAGATTTGGACAAATCTACTGTCAATCCCTGTCCAAAAAAGTTGATTGGATAGATATGTGATTTTATGTATTATTTATTAAGGTCTAGAGGACTCATTTCTCAATCTAGACTCATTAAAATTAAGACAAGGGTCTAGTACTATATTTAAAATAAGTTTTTATAGAAACATCAAGAGTATAGTATAAGGTGGAACAAAAACTAAATTTACAGATGCTCCAAAGATTCAATGGCACTTTGAACAAAAAATTTCTTTTGTTTATCCCAGTTTCTTAAGGGGGCTACATATCAAATATTAGTTCAATAATCCATAATCTTAGGAAACTAAACGTAGTATACACGCAAACAGATATTAATCTACAAATATGTATATTTTATACTCACTTAATCAATAAACAAAAAATTGTACATCGATAAAAAATGAATTTCATTTCTTTTCCACAAGATCATTCAATATTTGTTTAATAGAAAAATAAATAAATGATCATTTATTTTTTTCATATCTAACCCTTAATAACTCACACATTTTAGATTGTATTTACATTTAATAACAATCGTAACAAGAACCTCCTAGATTCACATAGAAAACTCTATTTTAAAGATTCAGAAGATAAGTAAAGTATTTGCTGGTTCAAAAAAAAAAAAATTGCACTGGAATAATAAATTATAGTTTTCTATTTTGGTAATTAACCAACTTAAAACAGTAAAATCCACAGATGACCGATATTAAATAATAAAATCAATCAAAACGCACTCTTCGAAAAAGATTTTTAACTATTATTTTCTATATAAAAAAATTGAAAATGCTTTATGTTAGAATGAGGAGGGGGAACAGATGCTCTAATATCCGATATTTGGAGCAGCACTGTGTGTGAGGGAATTTTACAAAATCAATCTCAATTTGATATGCATATATTTTGTGAACTCTGCTGTCCTGTTTTCGGGTCAATCCGTTATTTTGTCTCCACCAAAGGATTGTCCGCTGCTTTTTGGTGAAAAAATGAGAATTGGAGAGTTTTAGCCTTCAAAGTCCATTTTTGGGACCTCTCAAGCCATTTGAAGTCAACAAAATTTATTAATTATTAGGTAAAATTAATTGTCTACGCCACAAACCCTTCCTTTCACTACTTTTGTCATAAAACGGGATAAATAGCTTTGATTACAGAACGTTACAATCAGGGAGAACATAATATATCATTTGTTTTTCAAGTCAAGACAATTCCTTTTACACTCATATGATTCATCTACATTCGTTCCTTGTTCGACCTAATTTAACACAAATCATTTTTAATTTAATCAGAATTTAAATCTCGTGTATTCATTGACATTCTCTACAAATATTCATTTAAAAAAGGTATTTTAGTTCCAATAACAACTACAAACATTAACATACTTAATTATCTATTTTTTTTAATAATTATGACATAAAGTTTAGTACGCGACTATTGTATGAACAAATACATGTGATAATTATGCAAACATAAATATCTAACCCTAACATTTTTATTACTTCTAAGATAAAAGTATAATATTTGACTGATATGAGTACAAGATTATAACTAAGGATGTGAAAAAAGAGCCAATTCAGCGTGCCTGACAATCTGTGAACATTTTTCTTTTCAAGCTGTTTCCCTTTTTCTCCTTTTTTTTCTTGTCATATTCCTCTCTTACAAGCCTGAGAATTTAACCCTTGATCTTGGATCACTATCTATGGACGGTGGTGATAACGTTTGAAAATTTGATAACGATGCGAGTGCAATGACATGCTGGCTATGGCATTTCTCTACATCTGTGAGACATACAAACTGACGATGGTCAATGTAACAAGAGAAATCTGGATCCATTCATTAAGCATAGTATCAATAGCGATTTAAATGCATTTGTTTTCACGTCTGACCAAACTAAATTTCTTGTTTCACGTAATATTCACTTGCAGTGATCCTAATTTCGTCAAAATTATGGAGAAATACGTCGGGGAATCTATTTCTTCTTGTTTTTTCGTAACCGAATCATTGGAGCTCGAAAGTCGAGTTATAATTTGCAAAATTAAACAGGAAATTGAGGAAAAGTATAGATTTATGATAATGGACGAGACTAAGGCATCAAGGATCGATCTACGATTGGAATGTTGATTGGCCCTCTTGATGGGCATTCCCTTGTTTAGTCTTGCCTTATTAATTCCCACAACACCTGAACCTATTATTGTAATACGTCAGGGATCTTGGATCAAAGTAATTTTAATGTTATGGAGACAATTTCAACGTAATAAGTTCTACTATTTCAATGGTGAAGAAAAATTTAAACAGTTAGACCGTATTCATTGAACTATTGTTGATTCATCAAATTTTTTATTCAATACAAGTCTTAGAAGAAAGAATGTCTCTACTTATTAGTGTGACAAAAGGGTAAAGATATTCCACTTGAGCTATTCAAAAGTAGATAATAAAGAAGAATGCCTGATACATCCAGCAGAAGAATATAATTGTTGAGATAAGCATTAACTAGAAGAATTTTTGCGTTTACAAAAATGCTCCAATCGTCAATTGTAATTTTAATAGGGATTTCACTATGCTTCATCTGTCAAAATCAAAGTTTAGTTCATCTCGTGTATATTGATCTTCATGAACTTTATTATTCCATCTTTATCTAATATTTTTTCATTTATTTGTTTATGATGTTTGTATTTTTTAGAATATGCCCATGAAATCGGTTCAGTGACTCGTTATCGTAGTCACTATATCGATTTCAATATATTTAATTCCCTGACAAATATTACTTTTTTTCTTTTAAACTACATTTGAAATATTTAAAATTGCAATAATAATCATTTAAACGTACATTTTCTTGGTATTATCAATTTATTTATTTATTTGGGTTTGTAATTGGAAACTTAATTTCGAATTACATTTCCTTGCCGAATAATTTTTTTTTTTTATGGAAAAATTCAAGTGATTACAAAGTGACTTCGTTTGACCGTTTGAAGTCTTGTTAGTAATTTTAAATGATTAAATTGTTGAGAAAAAAAAGTAAACAAAATATCAGATAATGAACAATAAAATTATTTCATATATAATTATGTGTCTCCTAGATGTGTAATTTGAATTATAGACTTCGTATTAGAAAATATAATTTAATACTTTCTCAGATGTTGAAAGTTTCATATAAATTAATTCATAGAACTGGGTTTGGCAACATATGTAGCTACAATAGTCATTTGATTAGAAAATCATAAGTATAGTAATTTTGAGGTCCAATTCCAACAAAGACATTTTAAGGTTTATGTTTTATTTTTATTGACTAGGTATTAATTAATTTTGTACACCAATTGGTGTACTTAAATAAGTCAGCTCTCAGTAATGATTAATCACAGATTTATGATTATCATAATAATTTTTATTACTGCTAAATTATTAATAATAAGCTGTTCATAAGTGAAACAGCAAAATAATGACAGCTACATTCCTCCCCTTCAAATGTAATCGACTGAAATTCTACCTTTATTCAAGGGTACCATATTTTGTATGACATCACCTGGAGCACGTTTTTAGAATTGGCTTTTTTTTTCATATTCCTAGTTTGAACATAACTATAAATGGATAAATGATTCTTCATGAGAATTAAAGATATTGCAGCATTTTTGAAATATTTTCCTAATTTTTTGACTTTTGTGTTCAAATCGAATATATTTTATCAATTTTATCGATACTAAGAATCCCTGAGACCTTATTGATCGGCGATATCTTTCATTCTCATGAAGAATCAGGATCCCAATAGTCATTTGTGTCCACTAGAATGTAAATGTAATTAATATTAACTTACTTAATATTAATTATTAAAAACATGTAGGCCCAAAAGTATAAGAAGATGTCATTTGCAAGCTTGCACCAATTTTTTTTTTTTTTTTTTTGTGTAATGGGATCTCAAATGAGTTCACAATTTTTTTGTTCCTGATTGCTCTAAATTTCAGACCTCTCAAGCCCTTTGAAAATAGCTAATTTTCATTCAGATAGGAATTATTTCAAAACTTTAAATGGCTTGAGAGGTCACAAAAATGAAATATAAAGGCTTGAACTCTCCTATTCTCTTTTTTTTTATCAAAAAATATCAGAAAATCTTTTGATGCAGACAAAATAACGATTGACCCGAAAACAGGACATCCTAATATATGTATATATTTCAAAAGTAATATTAATCTTTTTTTTTTGTAGCATTTTTTTAATTTAAAAATTTATCTGAAGAATCTAATTCAATCGTAATTTGCACCTTGACGGAACAAAATAAATTGAAAAATGCATTTTTTTACAATAATAATTGAAGATTCTATTACTCAATAAAATGGCTAAAAACTTATAAAAATAAAATTTTAAGGTAAAAACATAAATATTACACTAAAAACTAATTTTTTTCCTTGAAGTCACTTTTTTGAGAAATATTAACAATAAATAAAAAATTCAAGCAACATTGAAAGAAAGGTTGTGTGATATTATCGCAAGTTTTATATTATTTAAAAAATATAATATGCATATTATTACGAATTATTATAATGAAAACCGATTGATGATTAATAAATAAGAATGTAAATAATATGCAAATGGGATGTGTAGAATAAAAAGAAAGAGAAAATCAACCATGTAACTCTGACAATTTGATGAATGTTGAGAGGGAAGCAACTTGAGCTGTCATGACGTTTGACTGAGCTACAAGCTGCTATTCTCCATAATATGTACATACAAATGAAGACATCAATAATAAATAATAACATTATGTTTACCATAGATGGGAGGCAGAAAATTAACTGATATTAATGTCAGGAAATTATATATGTTTAACTAATAATATTATACGAGGACTTGAGCCCTTTTGTTTACGTTTTATTTGCTTTATTAACCTTAATGCATGTATTCCTTCATGCGAGATTTTTACTATCAGTAGGAATATAAATAATATGCAAAACGCCGCGTGCGAGATTTTGTGGAGTTGGCTCTTATAACAGTACTTTTTGTTTTCCAAAGCTGTCATCATTTTTCCTTTATTACTGAGGGAGAACATCTACCTGATAGTAAAGATCTCGCATGAAAGAATACATCCATTAAGGCTAATAAAGCAAATAAAAAATATGTAAAAATAAGTTTCTCCTCTTGATGACATGATATGGTAACCATAGAAGTCAGCTTATTTGCTGTCGATATTATATTATGAACGTAACTGTGACAGCCTTTCTGCAGGCTCATGATAACTCTTCTTAGACTAATAGTAATTAATAAAATTACATTGATGTTTTAGAAAGATGTTATTAAAATCAAAGTTGTAGATATTACTCTAAATAAACAGAGAATTTTCCAAATTTCAAAATCAGTACATTACTTTTGGATTTATTGTTATTTTTGTTAAAGTTTCATTATTTGTGTTCATTTTTAACAAAAATAAGAAAAATAAATACTAAACTCTGTTCTGAATATACAATTATATTCAAGTCCATTTTCATTTTATATCAAAAATATATTTTTAGCACAAGAACATGTTAATATAACATAATTCTATCATGATGTTCAGATATTGTAGATAAAATAACGATTGATCGTTCAGCCTTATTGTTGTAGAATCAATTAGAATCAAATCCATCTGAATTTTATGAATTGTATTTATAATTTTCTGATATTGTGTTAGAGGTGTAAATGATTGAATGGTATTATTTACAAATTACTATGAAACCAGATGACGCAAAAATTTGACCTGTGATAGAAAAATTGAAATCAGTTTTGGATTTTGCGCTTAAAGATAAACTCCATCTAACTCTGTGATAATTTTTCACCCTACAGTTGTTCCCTTGTATTTTTCTTTTGTGAATTTTATTATTATCTTAAGATACATGTCAAGTGGTACAAAGGAATGAAATGAATATCCTTTGAATTCTTCCAGATTTTGTACATATGTTTTGTTTCACTAGAAAACAACAGCTACAAAGTTTTATCAAAATCGGACTAACGGGTTGCTAATTACAGCACTTTTTAATTTTGGCAGACGCGGCAAACAAAGCATGATCTTTATTAGCTATATTCTGCTATATTTATCTCACAGGGTCTATGTTGGTGTCATATGAAAGCTTTTCTAGTGTAGAATCTCTTTTTTACCTTTAAAACGTGATCAAAAAACCAGAAATTAACCAAAATCAAGTAACAAAAGTTTAGAAGGCTGCCGCTGCGCAGCAGCAAGGTCAAAGGTCACGTGAAATTTCAACTTGGGACAACTATGGGTTCTTACAGAAAATAAACTTTAAAGGAAGTATAGTTGTTAGCTTTTAGCAAACTCGAGACTAGGAAATTTGACTTACCATTCAATGTTACGTACTCAAGCTACTAAAAATCTTATAAAACGAATCCAGTTTGTTGAGATTTTTTTAATATTTAAAATGATTTTTTCACCAATGAAATGTTTTGTCAAAGAACAGGTCATTGTACAATTCAAACTACGTTTTGTCTTGAAGCCAGTGCACGAGTGGCATTCAAGTTGTCTTCTTCTGGTAGGAAATACATTCTGCCAGTCAGAGTGTTTGGGTTTAACTCTATTACAATATCAGAAGCATTATGAGTGTGTCTGGAAGGTCAGGATACACGTATGATGGACTAGGTCCATTAGGATGTAGAAAGTTTACCGATACTTCATTGTTTTCAGGGTACGCTTCGTTTGCCGCGTCTGCCAAAATTAAAAAATGCTATAATTAGCAACCCGTAAGTCCGATTTTGATAAAACTTTGTAGCTGTTGTTTTCTAGTGAAACAGAACATATGTACAAAATTTGAGAAAAATCGATGAGGTAAGACCTCAAAATGTCCTTTTTTTGTACCACTTGACATGGAATGACCCAATAGAGTAATTCATGGCATCCTCAGTGCCCCTAGCGTACAAAAAAGTAATTTTGTAGCCAATTGTTTGGTAAAAGATTAATCATGTTGCCCCCTTTGTTTTATAACTTTGATATTTCCCCACCATAAACATAATAGTTTTCAAAATAAAATCAATATTTGATCAAATTCACTGAGAGAATGCAGTTTTGTTGTAAAATTTAAGAATACCACATCTATATATGTATATAAGTTTTCAAAGATGTTTGACATTGAAGCTTGCTCTCTTAAAACTACATAGAATTTGGCTAATGCAGATTATATCTCTATGAATTCAGAAAATCCAAAAAAAAATTGTAAGGATACCTTGTATAATTTAGAATACAATTTTTCTAAGTTTAAAAGTCTCATCTTGCCTTTTAGATGAACTCTAAAAATGAGATTTTATAGATAAACTCAGATTTTTTTTATTATTGGTTATATAAATAAATATGAATTAAGACTAGAAATATAAATCTATAATGATTCAAATGTATCTCTAAGCTTGTTTTGTTTCATTGTGTGTTTAATATTTTGTCTTCTACTATTAAAATTCAATGTACGCTGTTTTTCAAACTTGAAGTCTCATTTACGAAATATGATACAAAGGATTTTGAGCATTTATAATGTATCTATTGAAACGAAATCAGATATCCACTAAAAAGTGGATATTAATTTACCAATTTAAACAAAAATTTTCTTTGAATAATTAATTATTATCTTTATGTTCAAAATGCTTCTCATATTCTAAACATAAGTGTGCAAAGAAGGATAATTAACTTTTTTACGAAGAACTTGTCAATAGAATGTGTATAAATTACCTGAATGAAAAACTATTAATTTATATTTTTAATGAAAATTTGACAACATACACTAAACAAAAGTAATGTCCACACAATCTCACTAAAATAAAATAAAACTCAGAAAGGATATCTTTTAGCTATGTTTGTTGCAAGTGTAGAGGGTTCTTTAAATATTTTCTTTGGAGAGAGTGAGGAAAATAAATATTTATTTAGTTTTCATATTGAAAATGAGAGTTGCATAAAATCACCGATTTCTCAAATATTTAGATGTAACGTTCATGTTTTTTCTTCAATTTATTAATTTTTTTGTGTTTTCATAGTTTATTTTAACTTTGAAAAATTTGATTTTTGACTAACCTAATACCATTTTCAGACCAGACCGTGGTCCAAAATTGTAAGTTGATAGTATATTTTTTTAATATATCAGCTATCATTTGATTAAATTTTCATATGCATTGAATGGTCAAACAATGTATTATTAACTGGTTTGGATTCTTTCTAGATCCTATGATTGGTTTTTTCATTGACTTCTTAGAATGAGCCTCAATACTCGATATGCATTTAAAAAAAATTAAAAAAATCATCTTGACGATTCATTTTTCCATTCTTGGAAAATATTGTTTCGTGCCAAGTTTGGATGTCTTGATTTCTAGTGTTTATCTAGTTTGAAGATTTCATGGCATCGCTTTATAAAAGTTTATACATAAATAAAACATATTAAAGAAACGGCGACAAATATTTGATAATAAGGTGTTAATCAAAACCCTATTTTTGATTGAAGACATATTTTTTATGGTTTTTTAAATCATATTTCTTTGTGTTTTTTTTCTTTTCATTTGGTTTAAATGTGTTTTCTTTCGACATTTGTGGACAATTGATGATATTCAAGAATAGATTTTTCATTAGATCAAGTGCAATTAAACACATTCAATTGCCAGAAGGTCCAAAGATTCAAATAAGATAGGAACAGTATTACGACGAGCTTTTTGGGATAAACAAAAATACACAGTATTCTCCCTTCAGCTGATTTTCATTAGTTGACTCTTTTGATTTAAAGCAGCTGACACTACGTGTTATGAGCCAAAAAGGGTATTATTATTTTTTATAATTTTGATATCTATACAATATATTAAATCAAGGATTGCACGCCCATTTTTTGAATGTTTGAATATTATACAAGCATTAACGATTGATTTGTGACTCGTAGAATTTATCAATGTATTGTATATCTAAATAATAACTTCTGCCAAATATTAATAAGTTGGCAACAAGGAAAATATAGAAGGGTAGCTACCAGTTGTTTTTCCCAATTTTTCCTCTCCCTTTTGAGAGTCGAGGTTGCGAGTGGACAAAAAAGCTTCACGTGTATAACGTTAATAACTTTTTACTTGTTAATAGTGAGTATATTAAGTTGAATTTTCTAATAAATAATCATTTTGTTAAAGCAAATGAACGTGTGATGTATAAATTATTATTAATAAGAAAATTATTTGATTAAAAGTCATTTCATTCAAAAAAAAATGAGGACTTCCTTGAAGAACGATGTACTTGATGAACAACTCTGAATTTTCTACCAAGTTAAAGAACACTTTTATAATATCGAGCAATAGAAATAGGGTCAAAACTAACCCATTTGGAGCAAGAACAGTTCGTTGAACTCCATCGGCAAGGCTGAATTATGTGTTACATTTCAGTTTAGCTGGACAGCAGCAAATCCGTTGTGAACAACTTTATTCGCAACTAGGAGTATGATAGTAGTAAATCTACGGGGTGAGCAAAAAAAAACTCTCCGACAGAAACAAAAGTCAAATTTTGAGAGAAATTTTGAAAAGATGCAGGAGAGTCAGGTAACTAGTCATATCTCCTATTGGCTTGAGTGTACTGTTTCTTGAACAGCAGAGGCTTCAAATGGAATAAACGGAAACGTTCGTTCTGTCTACGACATTTATTTCCTACCAAAGAGAAGAAATTGGAGTTTGGACGAAAGTTTGGGCTACAATAGCTCAATAAATATACTTCTTGCAAGTTAGTGGTGACGGGGTGTCATAGTTTGGGGTGCGATGGGACACAACAGGGAGATTGAGCTTTAATTTATGGACACAATCTGTTGAATTCTGGTGTATATCAGCAAATGCTTGAATGTTCATCCATATCAGGGGATGGACATCACACCTCTGGTTAAAAATGGATCTTACAGCTATGTGTTCCATAGCTAAAAAAAATAAAACAGAAAAACATTTAGCTTTTGTACTGATCAGCTACCAGTTCGGATTTAAATCCTATTGCAAACTGCTGAAGACGGCTATTCTAAAGGGTGTTCCAATTTATCACCATTGACGAGCTCAAGAACACCATAAAATGGGTTTGGAGTACTATATACCGTTTGAGTTGTTTTATGAGACATTTCTATTTGAAAAATCGATTTTTTTGGAAATAAAGAAAAAAAAATTATATAGAAGATTTTTCTTTTCTTACATAATTTTTTTTTCAATCAAACTGAAACTTTAAACAGATGGTGGCTAACGGTTTTTGATGAAGGCGCAGATAAAATATATGAGATTTTTCTTACCGATACCTAACCACAACAAGAGATGCATGATAATTTTGGATTGGATTAACTTTTTGAACTAGCAAACACACTAATACATAATATGTAGTAGGTACAATAACTACTTTTGAAGTAGTCCATAGACTTGGACCTTCACAAAAATTCAACTGTCACTAACTATTTTCTAACAATAATAGAGACACAGATATTTCGATATTTGAATTACTTTTTGGCAAGTTGAGTCACAAGTGATTAAATGAACGACTCGAGTCCAACCACCTCCCTAAGTGAACTAAGTGATGAATGATGGAACAAAATAAAAGGAGAGCCCGTTTATTAAAACGAATGTATAGAAATGTAATAATAGAGAATAATATAAAATAAATATAAATATATAGATATAATATATATGTATATATATGAATATATGGATAGATGAATTATAGTCAGAGACATAATTATATGAGAATTCCGTGTCGTAATCCTTTCCTATGATAATTAAAAAATAATAATAATTTTTCCTATCTTTTTGTTTTGCTAAGCTGCTCTGTGCGCGCTTCAAATATGCACTCAGTCAACTTCTTCTTACAACAATAATATGAAAAAGAGTATTTCTTCCACTTTATTACCAGAAATGCGGATCCACTTGAGGCATTTTGACGACACCAACACCGCCTCCGAGACGTCGATAGTTCATGGAACCACATATTTTCCAATTATTATTGGCTTCTTGATCAAACACCTCAACTGTCTTGAGATAGGTTGTACCATCAAATCCTCCAACGGCGTAGAGTTGACCATTTACAACAGCCAGTCCCACCTAGTAAGATAAAATTCAAGTAAATTAGTACATACAAAATGAGTTGCATTATAAGTAGACTAAAAGAGTGGGCTAAGTTAGTTATGGGATTCAAAGGATTTGACCATTGAGTACATAATAATACCTATTAATCATTGTACATTATGGGTCCTTATCTTTTTTAATCCTTAAAATACCAGATGATTTACCACACACTCTATACCATCTGAGTTCAATGGACCCATACACATATATATCTTATTTGGCAAGTTTCATACTATTAAATGTCATCAATATTTCCTACAGCAAGTCTTTTCATCCATCAACTATAATGTACACACTCATTCTAGCTGCACATTAAGTATATGAATTAGATACAGAATAGAAAAATAAAGTAACAAATTGTAATTCTGTAATTCAAGTTTTAATACTTTTAAGGGCTTATATAAAGCCATCAAATCTTGGCTTACATGAAGCCATAGAATCAGATTTACAATGGATTCACTGGTAGTTTAAGAGACAAGGAGTCGTCATCACTGAAAAACGAAAATCAATACTTAATACTCAAATGACCTTATTTCTTATTTCCTTTATACAACTATTTCGAGTTGCTTTGATTAATACTAATCATCATTATTATGGAAAAGGAAAGTAACTCAACAGCAATAAAACGCTACATTTCAAAAACAGAGTAGAACAATATTTAGAGTGAATTTTTGACTGAATTATGAGGCGAGAAAAATTTGACTTGTTTGAATTGAACAATTAAAGTCACAATAATTCAAATAATTCAAACAAGTCCAAGCCATGTCATCCTATATATTACATTCAACTAACTAATAGATATCAATCCTATAAGATTTCTACTATTCATTCAGTTACTAAATTCATTGTTTTTTATGGGTAATACAATTACTGACATGTTGTTGTTTTTGTCCTTATTGTAGCAGTAGTATGCTGTATTTACGTATGTCAGTGCCGTCCTTCGTAAGATAATGGAGGCGTCAAAAAGAGATTAGATTACGTATTTGTAGTTTTAATTCGTTTATTTTGTGAGATCCTCATTCGGGTTTTCTATAAGAGGTGATATTTTGTTAATTGGTGCAGGTTACTAGCCGATTTGACTCAACGTGTACATTCATCGAGAAAAAGGATTCACTTTCAGTTAGTTAGTTAGTTGTTTTTTTGTACATAGCATAATATGTATTATATTTATACTGATAAATATGTACAGATGTAGTGTAAATTGATTTAATTTAATAAAAATAGCATGCAATTCTCATTAATTTTATCATAATTTGATACTACTACAAATAATAATATATAATTTCCATAGACGCAATGTTTTTTGCAAGAAATTCTATCCATTGTGCATCAATAATTGATTTCTTTATCATAAGTTATTTCTTAGGCACTGGATATATTTTGATTGGGATTGGAGCAAAAAAAAAAAAAAATGGTTACTTCATCCGAAGGATCAAGTAAGTACATACATTTTTTTTAAGAGATTTATAAATAAATCTAAGTCGCTAGTTCATCATTACGAAGTTATTAAGAAATGACACTATAAAATCTTAAACGAAAGCCAATTTTGTAAAATTTCCTATCACATTTCAGGCAAGGATGTAATTTTAAGTTGAATTTCATAAGAAAAAATGTATGAACAATCGTTTGTTCTTAAAGTTGCGTGCTTCAGTTTTATTTCCTGGAGTACGATGTTTCCGCTGATAATATAAGTATTAAAATATTACTAAGTGCAAAGCTCTATTTTCGGTTTATTTTGATATAAGTAAGAAGAACCATAATTGTTAGGTTGCGTAGAGAAATTATCTTTCTTTTCTCTTTTTCCCTCACACATATTACCCTGCTGCTGGCCGGTTCGTGTGTATGTAACTACTCTCCTTTTCTTTATTCCCTGCTTATTAGTTATTTATAACAGTCAAGTGGTAGTCTAAATACGATGAACAGAAGAAGGTTGTCAAAAACGCAAACACACCTACTGTAACTGCACTAGACGACAACCAATCAACCAACCAAGAGAGAATGGCAGCAGCCGTCGTGGATTCCGCAACTTCATCACCTCCCACGGATACTCCAGAGGTCATTTTTCGCGGAAATTTCCCCGGAACTAAAGCATCAGATTTTAATCAATGGCGGAACCTTGACTTTGAAGACATGGATTCCACTTTAGCTGTTCAACAGTACATTCAACAAACCATTCGAAAGGATGTCTCCGACGTTGAAACCATTCTAAAGTCTCCCGAGACTCAGGATGAAGGTGTTTGGAAATATGAGCATTTAAGACAATTTTCCATGGAGTTAAATGGTCTTGCCGTACTTCTCCAAGGAGAGTGTAATCCAAAGATGTGTACCCAAATGACGGCCACTGAGCAATGGATCTTCCTTTGTGCCGCACACAAGACCCCCAAAGAATGTCCTGCCATTGACTACACACGACACACCTTGGATGGTGCTGCCTGTCTTCTCAACTCCAATAAATACTTTCCTTCTCGTATTTCCATCAAAGAGTGCTTTGTTGCAAAACTAGCCTCTGTATGTCGACGCGTTTATCGGATCTTTAGCCACGCTTACTTCCATCATAGAGCTCTTTTTGATACCTTTGAGGCTGAGACACACCTTTGTCGTCGATTCACACACTATGTCATTAAATATGATCTTATGACCAAAGAAGTTTTAATCATTCCAATGCTTGACAATGAGGATGTCGCACAACCAACACCCTCTTTTACTGCCGTCACACTTCCCAAGTCAGAGTCTGAAGCCTAATTATAATCATTACCTTTCTCTTAATTTATATAATAGTAGTAGTTTTTCCTACTTGTTAATTTTTCATTGTTAGAAAGTTACGTTTTTACGTGTAAAGAATAGTTAAGAAATTTAGATTCATTGTTGTTGATTAATAGCTAGGTTTTATCTTAATAAATATGCTGAATTTTGTTTTCTGGTTGATCATTCATCATTAATGTATACATTGTTCATGGGAAAAAGTTTCCCTTGATTTTGAAAAATAGACTGAACAATGATTGAAGGAATTAAATAAAAAGAAAGAGCGAACCAAGAAAGTTGCTTGATTACATATTTCACTCCCACTTCAAATCAAGAAAAGTACTTCTTGCCACTCTTATCCATTGGAATATGGTCAAAAACTTACCCCGCTCCTTCGAGACATCATCGCTACAATGGGGCTCCATGTATTTTTGACTGGGTTGTATCTTTCAGCAGATGAGAGCTCAGTTGCTTCATCCCTTCCTCCCACTAAAAAAGAAAAAATGTAATATATAATACAGGGTAAAAAGAAAAATCTTGATGTAATAGGACACTCGGTTTATAGTTGTTCCATCAAGCATTTTTTTTTTTTTTTAAACATAAAATCAGAATTGAATTGAATTCCAAAATTTACACAAACAATGATAGCGCAACATAAGCCAAACTTTATTAACAAAATAAATTCAAAGGCAGAAAATGAGTGCATATATCTCACCAGCATATATCATATTATTGAAAACGGCGCAACCCAAATGCTTTCTCCTCGTTGACATGGGAGCGACCATGGTCCATTTGTTTGTTCGAGGGTCATACCTAGATTATGACGATCCAATCTTATTCTAAAACTAATTCAAGAATACAATATACCTTTCAACTGTGTTAAGAGGACTTTGACCATCGGATCCTCCAATCGCATATAAATAGCCGTTTAAAACAGCCACTGCAACTCCTAGACGCCTCGTCATCATTGAAGCTACTCTAGTCCATTTATTTTCTTTGGGATCATATTTTTCAACGTGATTCAAACATGATACACCATCTTGCCCACCTACAGCATAGAGGTACCCATCCAACACGGCTACACCAACTGAGGTTCTACAGCTTGAAGTTGGAGCTACATCGGCGGACCATTGATTGGTTTGAGGATCATACCTATCGTAAAATATCCATGTTAAACAAGTTTAATCTGAATATGTATATAAGAACCTTTCTATTGAATTCAAATAGGACTGTCCGTCATGTCCACCAACGGCATAAAGGAGATCATTTAGTACAGCTACACCTACACCACATCGACGCTTACTCGTTGATGACACAATTTTCCAGTCTTCTGTTTGAGGATCATACTTTTCAACGGAATTAATTGCATCTCCAGAGCACCAACCTCCTACTGCAAAAAGTATTTCACCTCTTCTAATTGGCTTACGAGGTCTTGTTCGTGGTCCCTGCATCCGAGGTCTCTCTTGTGGAAGAAGTAAATAGTCCTTGGCTTCATCGAGCAAGTCACGACAAGAATCATCTGATTTAATAAGAAGATCTGCACCAACTGTTCCAACTAGGAACTTGGGAGATAAAAGAGGCATTCGAACGTATTTTAGAGCCTATAACGTTGGTAAAAATGAACTTATGTTACAATTTAGAAACAACATATGGAGCTAAAAATCATTATTACAGTCGCAAGATGTTGTCTTCTATCGTCTAAGTTATACTGAACCCATGCCATAACTGCGTGATATACTTGCTCTTCAGATCTCACATTGAGTTCGTCACTCGAACAAATGTCTATTAATTGATTTAAGGGTAAGAGTCGGAATTCTTCGTGCTCAACAACCTATAGATTTGATAACGATCATAATAATAGCAATATAAATGATGCTATCAACTTTTGAAATAATATTAATTTCGAACCTCAGGAAATTTATGCTGCGTGAATTTCTCCGCGATATGTAATAAATCACGACAGGCATGAGTATCAGCAAAGGCCCGTATACCCAGACAATTAGAGGGATCTAACTGTCGTTTTAGGAACTCACAGCACACATCTTGAATTTCCTGTAATTGAAGGAGACAAGCCGCAGGGAGAAGTGTTTGAACATTGGACTCTTCCACTGTTATGAAAGATGTATAGCAAAAGTCCACAAGGAGTTCCATCGCATTTTCGTCCACATCCCTTATTGTTACTTCCGTTTGACGACTTTCTGCTAGCTCTCCCGTAAACATGGCTCGGAAGTAGGGAGAGCATGCTGCTAATATCACTCTGAAAAGTAGGAGATGCTCTTAGTACAATCGTGACTGGGTAGTAAAGGAAATGTAACGTTAAATTGATAAGGATCCATTGATGAAACAAGTCAATAAGATGGGCATAAAGGGAGCTCTTTTTATTTATGCCCATGTCTATGGCACAGAGGATGACAAAGTGTGATCCTTTTATTTTTGGAGGTTCCAAACTTGTTCCATACAGACTATAAAAATCCCCATTAAAAAAACTCCATTACTTGTGAGCATATATTCGACGAGAGCCCACATTGATGAGCACATCACAGAGTCCTTGATGTTTTCGAATGAGATTGAGTTCTCCAAGTGTATTTCGTGGATGTTTCTCGGAGCTATAGGCTAATCGAGCAGGGGAAGGGGGTCGATCGCCACTTGTCAGAGATGGAGATCCTTGAGTTATACCCACTGAAGAGGAGGAGGAGGACGTGGCCAATAAGAGATCCTGCACCAATTCACCCATTTCGTTTCATTATCAAATAATCGTTGTACTATTTTCTCCAAATGTGGAAACGCAGCGTTTGATATTATAATTATATAGAATAAGAATAATATACAACATACATTTATTAGAATTAGAGAAAACAACTAGAAAGAAAGAGAAGAAGGTCAATGACGTCACACCTCTCATTTCATGTTGTTTCATCTGTTCCTGATATATGCAGCTTCTCCTATACTCTCAGCCAATCAAATCTCGTGCATACATAATTTAATATTTTTAATTCAATCCAATTGTGTAATTCAAAGGCGTTCTTCATTTTAATATATATATGTATTATTTAATAATACTAGCTAGCAATCTATATTTTATAGACTTTTAATGCAATTTAAGCTCATTCATTTATTATTCAAGCACAGGATCTGACTATAGTTGTAAATAAGTAAAGGAGTCGTTGAGTCACCATAAATACAATAAAAATAAGGGATTTGAAACAAATTATTTTATTATTTTGTAATGAGACGTGTGACCTTGATTGAGTCATGAATTATGTTGAGAGTATGCATGGAACTATTTCGTCTCAAATTTTGCAATCAAATGAACAATATGATCTTAGTGGAATAAGTTAGTTAGGGAATTTGAAAAAGGCAAATAGAGATAGGAACTGTCAAATGTCAAAAAGAGTCTATCCCTATTTTTTTAAGGATTTCTTTTCTTTCTTGTGAAAATATAAACTTTGAATGATGTAAGATAAACACTAACAAAGAGTTGTCTCTCAACCTCCGCATCAAATCAGCCATGAGGGTTCTCTCCACTCTCTTCATTTTATCCAAAAAAGGACTTTACAATCCCTCTTCCCGAGTCTTCCTCAATATTTCGACCCTCAAATCCGCTCATCCTTCATTCCAGTTGGGTTTCGTTGCAAAATATTCGGATGACTCCAAGAAATCCGGTATCATCACGACTCTTATTTTCAATTATGTAAACAGTTACGTCATAATAACACGTGTCTTACTTCATTTGTGTAAAGCAATATTGAGTGAAGTTGACGTCATAGTATAATTATATGTATTTTTAAATATTATAAGAATCCGTTTTTACTCTAAATGTTCCATCATCATTGAGTATTTCCGTGTATTCTAGCTCAAAGTCTTAGTCAACGCTTCAAGGAAATGTGGAAGAACTACTGGTACGTACTTCTTCCCGTACATGTCAGTACAAGCGTATTTTGGTTTGGGAGTTTCTATTTTTTGGCCAAGTCGGGTGTAGACATTGCAGGCTTTCTTGAAACTGCTGGGTTGTCAGAAGAGTATATTGACAAACTCAAGTCCTCAGATATGGGTTACTATGCGCTGTCATATGCATGCTACAAAGTTGCTACTCCAGCTCGGTAAGTAATTAGGTAATTAATTATTTTTCAGTGATTTAAAATTAGTATCCGTATTTATAGCGCCTCTAGCAACTTTTATAATCAATAAATATGTGCAGCTCCAAATATGCTTTTTGTTGTAAGGATAATGCTCCAAACGGAGAATGTAATGCAAACACAAATTTAAAAGATGACACGGAACATTTTGTTCTTGGACTTTTTCAATTTGAAATTACGTGTTTACTATATCAGTATTTCAAGGAAATAAATAAGAATTACTTTTGCATCTATGGAATAAGTTATATAACAATTTTACTTTTTAATTGAGTAATATGTAATCAGTAACTTATTACTCTATTGAGTATTAGTATTACCGAATTCATCCCTAGAAATAATTTAATTTTTGAGAAAATGTACTTTTTCAATGCTACTTAGCCTGAATATCCCATCTATTTTAATTGATTTTATTAATGAAAAACTCTTGTGAATGATTCATTAATAACAGTATGCAACAAAATTTGAACTTTTTTTGGTGACAGAGTTTTAATCGTTCTTTTATGTTTCATTCGATGTCAAATATATTTAAAAAAAGATTTTTTTGTGGTCTACAAATTAATTTTTCAGGTCATTTAAGTGATTTAAAATTATTTTTCAACATGAAGAGGGGGGGTAAATGAAAACAAAACAAAAAAAAAACATTAAGTAAAAAATTATAAAAAAAGATTTCGAGTTTTAAAAATGTTTTCTACATTTCATTATCTTGTTCTTAACTTGAGAAAATTGCATATAAGTGAGTAAAGATAAGGAGGGTGGGGTATATATATATATATAACTTTTTTTTTGGAGTTTATAAATCTCTCATTTTAAGTGAAGGTGATTCGAATTTAATTTTGAATTGAAGGAGAAATAAAACACATAATTAATTTAATTAGGAGAGCATCTTCAAGTACCCCATACTTTTTATAGTTATTAAAGACTTTGTTTAGAAAAAAATATATTATTGAGAATTATTTAGTATGTAGCCTCAAAATGTTAAAATTGTCGGAGGATAAAAGGGATTGAGGTACTTTTTTCTAATAAATTAACGATATGCTTTGAAATTATTCATTAATTTTTGTTTTGTTAAATAAATTATCTTATCATTATTAGACGATAGTTTAATCCTTTTGATCCTAAGATTTTTTTACTTATTGATCCACAAAACCTCAAGAGTGTTACTTAAACTTTCTTATATTTCATGTTGAAAAATGAGTTTCTCAACTAAAATGTTCATTTTCCTGATATTTTACATCGAAAGAAGCCTACAATAACCATTCAAATCCAGCCACAAAAGAGTTGTTGCAAAGCGTAGTCCCTGTAATTAAAAAAAATACTTAATGCTTTATAATTTCATTTCTACTACCTATAATCACTTTTTTTATATTTTTTAAAAAGGCCTTTGTGTCTATGTATGTAGGATTTAATATCCATCATCATATGCAAATACCTTTGGTCTTAAAATAATGATATACACTCACATTAAAATTAATGGATGTATACGTCTATATTTTAAAGCAATAATGCTTCATGACTTTTTTCTTTTTTATAAATGAAAGAATGGTGCTTGTATCTTATTGTAATTATATACATATACATGTATGCAATATATGTAGAGTACCTACCCACATGTCTATAAAAGAAGGAAAGAGGCATTTTTGCATGTATGTTAGATATAGCCTACATCGTTGGATGTCAATACTCTTAATTCGCTGTCATGAGTTCAAAATATTGTCTCGTAGATAGTACATGTGATGCCTCCTTTTTCAAACATGGACTGTGCTACACTTCTTCTTTTTTTTTATGTTAGAGTAGCTTCATATAATATCAAATAATATGAATACTGATCCCCGGATAACATTGTTTCAATGAGTGAGATAGGTATTAGATTTCAGGAATGTAAGGATTTTCACGTCACACAATTTTATTAGATAGTAATATATTTTTTTAATTCTTCTGTATGGATTAGCAAAACTATAGATAAATTTTTATTTACTTTAAAGGATTAATAATTATTAGTTATCCCTGCTTGAGGGCTTAAACGCTTAAGATAACTCAGTATAATTAACTACACTCATAAATACTTTGCATATAAATATACGGTCAAATGATTCACTAATGGGTGGTCCATTTCCCTTGTTGATTGTTTCTCTAAAAGTCTTTTGTAGCCCATTGGAAGATTTTAAGAGGATTTGTTATTGAACAACCATTGATGAAAATTAATTTTTAATAATAAGTAGATAATATTGAACTTATATATTGTATCTACATATATTTTTTGGACAATACATGATATGAGCTCATAAAGGATCTTGAAGCATATATAAATATTTATAACGGATCAATATAATTCGCATTAGGGGGTGATGGAATCAGGAGTTGACCATAGAGAGAGGAGGGGGTAATGATTCATTTCGACTCTTAACTTCATTTTGAGATCAAACATTAAAGTAATTTATGTACTTAATTATTCTTTTTATTTTAAGAGAGAGCTTAAAGTAGTATTAGAACGAGGGATTTGTATCAACATCTTCTATGATATTGTTTTATAGTAATAAATAATTCATTTCTCTTCATTCTCATATGAGAGTTTTTTATTATTCTTTTTAATATTTATGACATGGGACAAATGAGATCTCAAATATTTTTGTATGCCTGTGTACCTTTTTAAGAGTGTCTATACCGGGTGGGAGAAAAGTCCTTGGACTTTTTCAGTCATTGTTTAAGCTATGGTATTTCCAACAATATTAAAAGGGCAAACAATATGGAACAACTTGGATAAAAAGGATAACTTGAGTTCATTTTTTATTTTTCTATGACACACCCCTTGGCCTAAAAAATACCATTCAGACAATTGCTAAATACAACATACGTTTTAATCAAATTGTTTTTCTTCAAGGCAAGCAACTTTTCCTTCAAAGAGTTGACATTTGGTTGCCGTCCGGAGAAAGTTCTCATCTTAACCTTCCACTATATGGAGATCAGGGACCAAAATCTGTTAGCCCCGAGCTCATTCTTCAAAATGCTTTGGACGGTTCTGAAGTTCATCTACAGTCTAAAGACGAGGCTTTTCATAGTAGACATGGCACAAAAGACGCCGAGAGAAGAAACTAAAGAGTTGACCAGTTGATTTTTATCAAATAGATGACATTTTATGATTCTTATGATTATATTCTTCATTAGATATTATTTTGTGTCCAAGTAGCAGTCAACAATGCGATGAAATTCATCAGAAAGTATAACTTTCAATTCTTGAAATGAAAATTACTAATTGATACGTATGCTATGACACATTAGACAAAACAAGTGTCTACAGTTCTATACCTTGTAAATATGTATACAATAATACCTATTAATCAATAGTTGATAATTAAAATTTGTTCCAATTAAATAATATGGTGTTATGAGGCGTACAAATTACAACATGTATGCACAATAAAGAAGTAATGCTTCTCTTCATTGCCTAACTGTAAAAGCATAATTTGGTTCACATAGAAAAACAATTGTTGTCCTTGCTGGGTCAATCTACGTACAATATTATTGTATCTTGTAACCTTTCCTCAGAGAGATTAAAGAAGAAGAAATCCCCAAATCAGTTGGTAGTATGTATGTGCTTGATCAATTCTGCCTCTCAACTATGAGATTGTTTTTTACATTGATTCTTTATAGCAGATAATTGTTCAAGAGCTAATGTGAGTTTAAACCAACGAGGTTAAGCTAGAACTCAGTACTATTAATAAAGGGATGAGGAGTAGAATAATCGACAGTTGACATCAAGTATATGCATAGTACACTTCCATGTCAGTCGAATACGCTGTCAAGGACCTCTTATTAACTTTTTTTAAATGATTGTTTAAGCCCAGGGGGGAATTTGAACTTGAGAGGGAGGTCTATTATTTAAAATCACTCAACCTTTCAATATAATTTTTTATATTCAATGATATAATTAATTACAAATTATTTGCAAACATTTTCCTTCCCCATACTTTACATTGAATGATTTTATTTTTAAAAGATAAAATTCAAGTATTTGTTTGTAGTCCACTCATTAAGTGTTAGTATCTTTGACACGGAAACTTGCAAGAGTTATTTTTCTTAGCTGCTACTAACTGATGAATATTTCATGTCTAGCAAGGTGGTGCTAAGAATGAAGAAGCAAATAAATAAAAACTTGTTTGAGTGAATGAAAAATAAAGTTAAAGATAATGATATTGTCTTCTTCTTTTTCTATCAGATATTGTTTAATGGTATTAATATCTTTAGATTACACAACAACCAATTCAGTTGAACCAAAATTATATATAATATGCATTGTAATGAGTGGAAGTCAATGAGGGATAAAAATGATCTTCATTGATGTAGTATAATAATTAATATAGAAAGGATTTGTGAAATTTATTTTATACATAATTATTATGTTAAAAATAGGAAAATAATTTCGGGAAAAGATTGAATTTTGTGGTCGAAAGAATAGATGTATTGTATAGCTATGGAATGAGGGCTCACAAAATGTCAAGTGACTGACATTTTATCCACTATTATTGTTATTGTTATTATTATTAAATGTATTAATAAGGATGTAGGCCGAGAGGACGGAGAAGGAGCAGTAGTTCTAGTAGTCGTCATTATATACATATCTATATGTATAATTTTAAATTCTTAGCTGAGTCATCAAAACCTGTTGGTTTCATCATTTTAATTCCTTGGAGTAGAGTCGTGTATGTAGAATGTTCATACATATACATATAGGACTCACATTTATTTCAATAGGATTGTATATATGTACATGCATAGACTATGTTGTTACCCCATGACTGCGTAATTGTGTGCTCAATTGTATAGAGCAAGTCAAATCACTTTATATGTATACTCTATGTACATAACATACATACTTATAGTATGTATGTGTTTGTACTGTTGTACTACCCTAATGAATGACTCTCTATATTCTCTACACAATCACCGAAAAAGTAAAAAAATAAATAAAAAATTTGCTCAAATATTTTGTACAAATATAGGGCTCACTTCCGGGTTGTGCTTCTACACATAACTTTATTTATTGCATAGTCCATTAGAAATGCTACGTATGTATGTCTGTATAAAAGGCTCTCTTTCTCTCTCCCATATGATTTATTCAAGGCATACATGCTTGAAACCTGCTATGGGTACGTCACTCATAATATGTACATAGCTAATAGAAGTGGTTATCCTGGAATGATACTTTAAATAGTATATAGGTATATACATATGTATAAGAGTGTCTTGTTCTTGGGGCAAAGATTTTGTTTGGTTTGTTTAAGGCACTAGAATTCCTACTTAGTCATGAGGAGGGACTCATTTTCGACCTTAGTCCTAGTACGTATCCCTCTAGTATAATGTTTTTTTTGTTTTTTTTACAAATTAAACTATTTGTCCATTTCTAGGAACAAGGAATATGTTTGTTCGTTTTTTAAATTGATATATTTGAGTCATAATAAGTCTATAGTATGTTGAGTGTCCCGGTTTTTTTTTTTTTTTTTTTTTGGATTTTTCATTTTACTCTGCAGTATGGTCTTTTCTGCGGAAATGCATTATGATGAAAACGCTATTTACAAAATTTCTAGTTCATCATGCCATTTTTTGTACAAATCTACAATTTTGAGACACCTTGTAGTATTTCAAATTTAGCTATGGGCCAATAATAGCTGTATATGTAAATATATAAAGATACTGATTGTGAGTGATGAGTTTGTTCTAGAATGAAGTCTCTAAATAAAAATCTTTGATGTATATAACATTGAAAAATGTATGGCTTCTCAAGTTCCTGTAATTTTAATCCATTTTATTATTGCTTTTTGTGGTATTTGCTTGTATTGATTTTTTTGCATATACCTTGCATAAGTATGGAGTCTCTAATGCCTATAAATGGGGCTTTTGAGTGCCTTTAATGACAATAATGAAGGATTATTCCAATATGTCAAGAAATGAAAGATTGGCTGATCAAATAAGTTACAAATAAGTTAATTAAATAAATATGAATACTTCTCTCTTTTTGTGCTCCCCCTTTCAAGTAGACGCAAAAACTATAATGTAAATTGCACTTTTACCTTAAATAAAAAAACTGAGTTAGCCCAAATAGAAATCCTGCAGAGATATCCCTGTACTATTATAACGTTACAACTTACATAAATTAATATCATTATTATTCAAGTAGCAAGAGGTGACCTTGACTCTGACTTGATCACTCCCCCACTTCTTCGATAATTATGAGACTGAGGAAAATGCACGAATACTGTCTGAATTAAATCATCTTGTTTTCTGACATTTTGTTGTCAGTGCACAAATTGGGATGGATTTTGTACAAGTTACAGTTTGTACGTAATTGTCATGTTTGTTACCTTAATAATTATTTTAATAACCAAGGAGGATACATTAATTATAGTTTCAATTTATTTAGGAGTCATAGAACTGTAGATCCTTTAATCATTGATAGTTGTAATATACCAGAGAATAAGGATCAATTAGTCATCATCATTAGATAATTCAAAAATTATACCCTTAAGGTATCGATCATCTTTTCAATGGGATTTGAATCATCATAGTCTTGCCCTCATCATCTGTATAGTAATGGACTATAAAAGAGTATATTCTTCATTTTAGAGGCTTCATCTCATTTTTTGGGTGTCTACTTCTATAATCGGCTGTAGACGATGAATATAGTGGCCCTGTTAAAATTCGTAATTTAGGTAACAAAATCTGCATTCAAGGTGGCTTTACTGAAGTGCTCCTTCACGATTTATTTTGCATTTTTCCTCCCTTTTTCTTTTTATTTCTATAGCAATATACAATGCAATCGCTCTTACGTTTTGTCGAAGACCTTTTAACAAAATCTTACCTTTTTGACGGATTTCTTACATTTTCTTCCGTTTTGATTTATCTTCCTTTAAGCAAAAAAAAAAAAAAGGAAAGAAAAAAACGTATGGAAATTAGAAAGAAAGTGCGTAAGAAATTGGAACATGTTCGAATCAGGGTAACTTACTCACATGTTCGAATCACATACCATTTAAATTACAACGTAAACAATACACATTGAAGATAAATAAAAACATTTCATGATTGAATTGAAATTATGCAGTCATTCAAATCAGGGAATTTATGTAATCTTTTGGTCGCCATATCCATTCAAGGAGAAGCATAGAAACTAATGAAAATAAAACGATATCGTATTTTCTCATAATTGATAAATAATAAAAATGAATGAGATCTTAACTTTTTGACTATTTATTTTAGATATAAGGAAATGCAATGAGGATTTGGATGAGACTTCTTAAATTACGTAAATCAAAACAAAATGAAAGAAATTAGTGAAAAGGGAAAGGTTTTGTATACAAAGAATTTGCTTACAAATAGTCAGAGCAATTGCATTTTATATAAATACATTTCCATTGAGATGATAAAAATGAAAAAAGTTCTTGATTTATCCTGCGTGAGCACTTCAGTCAACCTACCCACCTTAATACGGCATGTATGTTGAGGTTCCACTGTACATATATGCTTATAATAATAATGCTTAAAGTTAAGGTCTATTTTGAAATAGGGAACGATTCTCCCTGGAATATTTTAATTTAGAAAGGTATTCAATAACCATAGCTAAACTAAGATGGAATAACTTTCGAAGAGACTTAAGCAAAACTATTTAACGTAGCAGGGTAGCCGTGTCAATTAAAATCAATGATTAATGTATGACCCGTATTAAATTCATTACCTAAGGCCCAACTCGGTTTAAACTATTCAGTTGATTTGATATATGGCTTTAAGTTTTTTTTGTTTTTGTTTTTTGAGCAGGAAAGGGGGAGTTAAAAGTGACCCACGTCAACCATGCAATCATTTTTTCTTCAAATTTACTTGGACAAAGAGAGGACTTTTGGTCCGCTAGGGAGGTCTGAGGATGTTATAAATTACTCTATAACTAACTACGCAGCCTCCTTGGATTTACCTTGCTAATTCAATCAAAACAAGGTGAATTCTCAATTTTCATCTTCCAGGAGGGAGAGGGGGGGGGGGTGAAGTCGTCTCGTAGCCAAGGAAATGTCTCCAGGCGTTTTGCTACTTTGTTTAATATCTGGTGGCTACTACACATGTCCCCCTCTCTGTATATGTCGAGGCAAAACGTTTGTCAAATCAAATCCGAGCTATTTTAGTCCAAAATTCTCGCAAATCCGAAGTTTTACTATATACCTAGTTTTCCAGGAGTCAAATGCTAGGTATTAATATCCAGAGGGGAATTGGAATAACAGAAGGAAGTGTATAAAACGCACTGTCTGATGCAAATCAGAGATATGTATCAACCTATTTCAAGGTAGGCCTCTATGTATGGGGGGGGGGGGCAATCATTTGTCGTCAACGTAAGTGCACAAATTGCACTTATAAAACACATATTCGAATCATAAAATTGATATTTTTATTATGTTTCAACTTGTTTTATTAAGAGCATCATTGATTTATATCTTTTATCACTTAGTGGAAAGGACGAGTCTCTTGACGAGACACATCCTTCATTTACTCACTTATTTTTTCACTTAGAATTTATATACAAAACATATGCGTTCATATTAATATGTATTATACTATATACATATATAATGTGTGCATCTATCCATATAATGTCATGACTCATCAGTAATAAAAAGGAATTGTAAAGGAGATTCATCATAGGATTTTTAAGGAGATTTTGTTTAATTCATTTTCTTGCTTTTTTTTTTTGTGAATTGCTCTCGTACCAAATGAGTTATTAATTAATTATGATACATGATATAATGTTCATGATGTCCATTCCTTTTTAAGTCGTTCATAATATTAATAATATGACACTAAATAAGATATGAGTGATCTATCGATCGAAATAACGTTTTCTTTCTTTTTTTACATTTTTTTTATTCTTATCTAATTTTAGATACACGGTTACTTTGGCTGGAACAACGGCGAGCATCAACTACTTGGTTGGAAAGGGTTATTTGAGGACCACTGCTGAGATATCCAAGGATGTAAAAGACAAACGTAATGAGCTTAAAGAGAAATATTCGGAAACACGAGAGGAAATGAAGGATAAGATTTCTGAGAAACGAGGAGAGATCATTGAAAAAGTGGAGGAGAGGCGTCATGTCCTTGAGGATCGGGTAGATGAACTCAAAAGTAAATTTAAGAAGAAGCAATGAAAAATGTTGTCATCATTTTCTATGACACTTTTTTCATTATTTATGAAATGGATGATAAATTAACAATTGCATATACAAATTTCATTCAGTTCCATACATTTGTTTGTTTGTTTTTCTTTGGGATATATTTTGTTTTAACTGCGTATCCCTCAAATAATTTCCGTCATCCTGTCCCTAATAGTACATAAGTATCGGACATTTTGTATTTTATATTATTGGGTATTTGAAGGGGTGATGGAAAGATTCATCAGCTACTATATAGTTTTTGTGATAATCTGATACAAGCTCTCATTTTTTATAAAAATGAAATACAGAAATTTAGCCAAAACATTTCCCTAACTTTGTATGCATTTTTTTTTCCTCTTATAGATTGAAATTATATGTAAATAAAAAAACAACGAGGGAGGTAAACATGATAATAACTAATAAGTAAACAGGAGTCGAACTTGAAAGAGTACACTGATTCTATGAAGAAGTTCTTGAAACAATATCTTTAAAAAGTATGACAAATTATATATTAATTCATATAATTAATATACATAAACGAATGATCAAGATTCAAACATATGAAGTCAAATTTTGAAGTCAGCCAGGGGTCTACAATTATTTTAGGGATATATGTATAACTGTGGCTCTCAAACTAAAAGCCATGACAATCATTTTAAGGTATAATGGACTGTTCTGTAATGGAGCTATAGAGATGTTCTTTTCTTTTAAGGATTATTGGGAAACAAATCAAGGATAATCATACGAAATTTGTTCATTTCTGAAGTAGGGTATAGGGAAAAAAGTTTGAGAATCTCTGGAATTTATGTAAATGATTTAAATACCATGGGTGTGTGTTTGATTCACAAGACTTGAGTTAAGTAACTTAGTAATATGTGACTCTGGTCTCATACGATAAAACATTATTTTTTGTAAACGTATCGCGATCATTCTTGAAATAAAGACTTGACATTTTATAGTGCATATCTACATGCATAAATTGTGTACCTAAGATTTAGTGATGTGATTCTAGAGTCTTGGTTTTCAGGGCAATTTCTGAAGGTGTCTTTACTCTGCAAAGTCTGGCCCTTGATATCAAAATCAAGACTCATGCAAGTCGATCAAAATTTTCCCTTCCTGTCATACAAAAATTATTTATTCCCTCTCTTTCTATACTATCAACTTTTTCAAAGCCTTGATGCCTTAAAAGCTATGACTTTTTTTTATCTCTCAATTAAGGTGCTCTTGAGTCCAGACAGCATTACTACAAGACAATGATTTGATTTGACTCAATACGAAATTAAACATACGGAAAGAATGTTGAAAAAATTAAATGAATCCAATGTGAGTGTCCCAATCACAGCAATAATGAAATTACATATATGATTGTAGAATAATACTCTTTGTGGGCCTTGCATATATGTAATATCAATGTAATATGAATGTAAATTATGATGGCCATTGTTCCACCATAAACCTGAAATGCCTTCTTCAAAGGTCGACAAGAACTTGGATATTTCAAATGAATGAAGCACGTATGTATGTATTATTCTTTATGTATGTAAAATAAAAACATTTAAGAACTGAATTTTAATTATTTCCTAAGTATGTATATGCATAGTATACGAGTAGTAGAAGTAGCCGCTGCCTAGTTAGTCAGAAAGTGATATTGTCTCTTAAATATATGTATATTATGTGTTTGATTCAACTCTATTAGTAGTAGGACCTCATCATATGATAGTGTCCTGCCATCTATGAAATATATATATCTACAAAGAACGAGTCTTGGAGAGGAAATGATTCCTCGTTTATTGATTCTACATTCTATCTATCTAGTACATAATATCTATGTACATCACCCAATCCCGATGTGCATTATCTTTTAAATTATAATTAATTAATTGGATCAAGCATAATGAATGTATTTTACAGAGGTGTATGTTCATACTCTTCCTACAATATGTAAGGGTGGACTTGAGTAGTTATAGTTAAATGATTCTAATCTTAGACCCAGGAACCTACATGACTCATGAGTAAGTCAGTAAATATTTCTCTTCCCGTGAATTTATGTACATATATGTATACACATTCTAGAAATAGTTGGATGTACATATGTAATAAGAATATGTATACATAATTAATGAATGTAAATTGTTGCTTCTTCATCGTATTTCGTAGTATTCGGATCGGTAGGTATGTGAGAAATGACAATGAGAGCTTGTAATTGTACAAGTCATAATAAATATATATATATATATATATGTATTGTGAAATCCATTCTGAGTGTGCCATGTCCAACTCTTTACCTACATATAGACTAAGTATGTATATCGAACTTATCTTGTGTCATTCACTTCGGATTCATGTCTTTGAATGGATATTTTCTTATCTATCCTTCTTATTATCTTTGGTGCATTTCGCAATCTTTACTTAAAATGGAAACAAGGGGAAAAGAGCTTCAAAATCAGTTGATAGTAGCTAGTCAATCCCTTCCCAGCTACTATGGAATTATTCTTCATTTCATTTATTGATCAGAGCTCTTCACACGAATGATGATCGTGTGAGAATATCAAGTTATGTTCAAATTAACTTGGCCTTTTTAACTCTGAAGCTTGGGTAATTCTCTAGTTAAAACTTTATGGGCTGTGTAACCCCCCTACCTCCTGTTATCTACGCTTCTGTCTATGTGAGGAAGGTTTTTGGGGATTTTTTGAGGGATGCATGGATAGGGAAAAAATGTATACATAATGTATAGTGTCTCACAGCCTTTAAGTCGAAAAAAGGCCCAAAATCAGTTGGTAATAGTTATAGACTATTATTATTTTTTTATATTAAATAGTCGGAAATTGTTCAGAGCAGATTAACTAAAACCAACTCGAGTTCAGCCCATCAACGGTCAGAACTTTAATTAGAGGAAGAGAAGTCTAAGTCAAATTCAGAGTTCGATAGACACCATCAATTCCTCTGCTCCAAAGTTATATTTGAACAATGGGATGATGTCTTCTTTTTTAAGTATATTTGTGTCGACAAATGACATAATTCCTATTATTATGTCACGACTACCAAATATGTATATACAAGGAAATTAAATTAGCAAGAAGAAGAAATTGTACCTATGTATATAAATAGTCTTAAACGTCTTACTCAAGAGCTCTATTTACATAGTATCATACAAAATCGATGTATGTTTTTAGAAACACGAGTAGAGAATGTGTAATGTGTATACGTATGTATTCATATAATATTTTGTAGTATGTATGTATGTACGTATGACAAGGTAGGTAACAGATAAGAAGAAAATGAAGAGCTAAAAACGAGATTATTTATCATTTTATCAGGTTTATCATATTTGCTCTGATAAGGGTCATACAATATCCCTCTCTAAAGAGCGATGATCTAGGAAATAAGTAAGAAATACTAAATATCATACATACACAGCTTTGAAGTATGTAGAAGAAACAAGCTCAAAGCTCATTACAGCTTTTTTCAGATTCAAAAATAAAGGTTCATCAAAAGGCAATAACTTAATTATCATGTTACAGACTTGAAGGATCAATGGTAACACAATAAAAACACAAATACAACTCCTTCGGAGCTTCTTTTTTATTTTGTCAGCTGTCGATTCGCTTACTACACGTCGTTATTGTATCTCGCAACCTGTCGTACCAAGAGACAGCTTAAAAAAGGCAAAAAATCAATTAATAATGAGCCATTTAATAGTAAGGAATAGTTCACTGCTTATATCAACAGCTAATTCGAGTTGAACCAATCAACGCAGTTCAGAACAGTTAAAAGGAAAAGAACAAGAACAGCTGAGAACAAAATAGAGTGTAAAGGAGGAACGCCGTGACTAGTGTTCTTGATTCCTTCTGTAAAGCTCTGAAAAATCCCTAGTAGGTAATTTGAATGAAAAAAGTCCTTTAGTTGGGGAAAATTTGCTTGCTTTCACTTAATATCTACTCTTTTTCCTTTATCTTTTTGGAGAAAACGTTGAAAGAGTCCATAAAATTTGCAACATGAAGGATCAAATCTTTTCATTCAAACGATTTACACGGGGATGAATAAGAGTTTATTTATCCCCAGATTCCTCTTGAATCCACTCAATTCATGGGGATCAGAACACGAGCAATGAATAGTTGTGCCATTTTTATGTCATGTTTCTATAACTACCCCTCTACTTATGTTTCGGCGCCTCACCTCCAATCATAATTAAGTACATCTGTCTCAAACTAAAAATAATGATTTCTACGGGGGATTATATTTATGTATAATTACTATATAAAAAGTAGTTAGGAGATCCAAAAGTCACATTCTGTAACTAAATATGATATTGAACGGTGGGAGGCAGGAAGGGATCAATATGAGCATGACATGACACTGTCATTAATATATTATTAGAACCATGTTTAGTAAGACCAACACATTTCAATGTAAAGATAACTTTTTTTTAATGTTCAATGGTTAGGTTTTTACACCTGGGGGGATAGTTACTGATTCAGAACAATGTTTCACTATGTGTCTAACAAGCTTTGACATTTCAAATTTCCACACCCAAAGCCTTTAATATGCATAAATACTATAAATGCCTACTAAAAGGGTAACAATGGGGCTTTATGCACTGATTTTTTTCGGTAGGGGCCTTCAACTTCCCTTGGACTCTTTGTCACTCTTTTTCGTTACTCAGTTATCTATTAATTTTTGATGATAGTAAGAGAGACTATCTTTGTTGTTAAGGTTAAATCATGGTATTGACTTAGAAAAAGGGTTGTTTTTCGCTTATAAAATGCATCAGGATTGGTAATAATGAAGGACTTAGGAGATCATATAGAATATCCAAATCCTAATTAAATATTAATATTATCAAAGAAAGTAACATTCGAAGAGAGTGATGATAATCAATTGTTATTAGCATTTAAAGTTATAAAATTATGGAAAATAAAAACAATAATAATATAATGTAAATCAAAAATGATAGTCTAAGAAAATGAATACATCTAGTGTATCTCGCAACCTTTCTTCCTCAAAAAAAGAAAATAAAAAAAGGCCTTGCAACAATTGGTGGTAGTAGTTGGCCAATTCTTTCTAACTGTGAGGCTATTATTTTTTTATTTAATAGTAGGGAATTGTTCCGAACAGCTTAATGATAGCTAGTCCATGAACGTTCTTCAGAACACTACTGAGAAATAAGGGGGAAAAGAAATAGATAAATTACCAGCAATGTTTGTAGAATATCGCCGTGTTTTACATACTTTTTCTTAAAATAGTTACATACATAGAAGATGGAGTATTTAGTGCTGCCCTGCTCTTCGGTTGATTTAATCTCAGATCTTTATATTTTTAGAATTCTTTATGCAAGTATGTATGTATATGACTCTTTGTTGCTCTTGTTAGTTGTTTTCATCATAGGAAAATACAAGGAGTCATCCAACAAAAAAACATAATTCATTGACTAATAAAAGTCACGTAACTTTTTCATGTGTAAGGAGTGTGTTTTTTTTCGAGGAAAACTCAAGATATGAATGTACATATTTATATAACATATTAAACACTTTGGTATGTAGTTCAAACAACATTCAACTAATACTTTTTGTCCATTCCGTGACTCATCTTTGTAACTATCCTTATCTTTCCTTGTGCATACTATACTTTCCTTATGCATTATTTATAAGTAAATAAATTATTGCAAAAAGACTTATTTATCTACATATGTATCTATTCTGGATGCTTCATTCCTGATGTAAGTAGATACATATTGAATGAATAATTTATATATAAAAATATTCCATTTGACAAAAATATGCATTCTTATAAGTAACCATTTACTCCAGACTCTGCTCATAAAAGTAAAGGGCGTGTTTTCAAAAATTAAAAGGAGTTATGTACATAATTTCATAACAGGTGATCATAAAAAGTCATGAGTTATTCAGAGAAGTCTCAACACCTTTTCCTCAAAAAATATATTATTTTTATCAATTTATATGACGTATGTTTTGAACAAGAAAAATACATAAAAATTGATGGGGGGGGGGGGGAGGAAGGTCAATCTATAATGTTGTCTTTATACCACCACTACTGTCAAATCTGAATAAATTATCCCGGAGAGGTGGGTACAGAGACTCCTTTCAGAAAAGGTTTCCCTCATCTCCCAGAATAATTAGAGGGACACTCAACTATATAGATAATAAAGCGAGATGGGAAATTTTTGTAGCGAGATTTAAAATGTTTGCCATTGCTTATGGCCCCACGTTTCACATAGGTAAATATGCTTACGGAGGATACTAAAAGGCACGTTACTTTAAATGATTGAGTAGATCGGTATGTAACAATACAGGTTATCAGCTAATTATTTTTTCTTTTCTTCATACAACTCAGCCCTATCTCCACAAATTTCCCATGTATGTATAATAATAAAAGACATACTTCAACCCTATGGGGGTTCCAGGGGGGGGGGGGGGGAGTGGAGACAAGAAAAGTTGTAAAACATATATGTAAAACAAGGCCCGAAATATGTTAAAGAAACATGTATCAAAATTTGTCAAATGAGATTTCCGCTCCTTAGCATAAAAGCTTCATTAATATTAATTCTCTTTTAATTTTGTCACACATTAATTCAAAAAGTATGTATGAAAAAAAATTAATCAAATCCACAAATAGGTATGTATTAAAAGAATATAAAAAAAATTCGGGACATATTCCTTCCTTGTCCTTTTTTTATGTTATATGAGTCATGTACCTGCCATGATAACGATGAAGCATGAGCTCCCAACCAATGGGAGCGTTTGTTATTGCAGTTCCATTCATATCCATGATGGTGAAGTATAAGGGATGTTGGGTGCTGAAATACTCTTCACAATGTCCCTACGATGACTCATCAAGGAACACTATTCCTTTGATTTGATATCCATGGTCATGTCATTCCACTCTTTCTTCAGAGTTGCCTTGTAATTAAATATTTAGGAGCTCAATGTTTTGGAATTTTGTTACTTTCAGCTGATTTCGCCATCCTTCTGTGCGTAGTCTATAACACTTGTTTTTTAATAGTTATACCGTGAGTCATTCATTTTTAGTGAATTTTGATTGAAATTGAAAGAAAATTAACACATTAAGATGGACAACTTCTTCTTAGTTAATGATTTTTATCGGGCGCTTGATATCTCATCGGAAAGCTGGAGGTCTCAGCTCTTTAATTCATTCCTTATTAATCCATTTTATGTAATATTCAAGGAGTTATTTAAGTACAAGCATTTTGGCCGACTGTTGAGCATAATTCTGCCTCCCATGTCCCTAGGAGCCTCTTTCGGTAAAAACAAAAAGTGAAAATGGAATTTTTATGAAAAACACTAGTGAATCATTATTTTTTAATGCACAAAATGAGCATCCTTCCAGGATTAAATTTAAGTTGAAGTTAGAAAATTGACCAAAAAAGTTGAATAAGTAGTGTTTGATTTCTCGAAAACCGTCGGACTCTCGAAAGAAAAAACTACAGGTTTGAAATTAGTGTGCAAAACTAAATCAATTTAATTATTGTATATATACTTTTTAGGATTTTTGACTGTTGACCTGTGCAATTATAGAATTTATAAAGAATTTTATTTAATTTTTGTCTTCTTCTCATACACCTCAGTAGGAAAATTATGGGGTTCCTTGGATTTCAACCATTTAGGCAAGGGGTAACCAAAAGGTTGGGAACCATTGCCATAAAACATGTATATGAATATGCACTCTGAGTGAAAAAAAAAATATAAAAATAGGCATTCTACTAGCACGACAAGCTTTTTTGTACACTCGCAGCTTCGATTCTCAAAAGGGAATGAAATTTTTTGGAAAAACAACTGGTAGCTAGTCTTCTGTATTTTTTAATAGTGAGCAGAGTTATTATTTAGACGTACTATACACTGATAAATTCTACCATTATACAAATCAATCCTTAATACTTGTATAATAATCAAAAATTTAAAAAAAAGGCGCACAATTCTTGATTTAAATCATAAATAATAATAATAATACCCTTTTTGAGTTCATAATATGTAGAGACAGCTGCTTTAAATTAGAAGAGTCAACTGATGAAAAATACCAGAAGGGAGAATTGTGTATATCAAAAAGCTCATCGTGGTAGTTGATGGTCCAAATTGAACTTATTTATTCCCATATTGAACTTTAAAAGTTATAGAGCAGTGGTTCCTAACCTTTTTCTTACTGCAGACCTGTCAATGCTTGACAATTTTACTGCGGATCGGGGGGTTCAAATATTAACAATAACAATAAACGTGGATCCACTGTGTACTTATATAGAACTTTATTAGCACATTGCTCCAATATAGCAATGCTATTATAACATTAGAAAGTAATAACTTTATTAACACTTTGTTCCAACAATATAATATATCATAACATCAAAAACTATCCGTAACGCTAGATCTGTGGGAGCCCTGAGCTTGTTTCTTTGCAATGGGATGGTCCCATCTGGGGATAATGGCAGACAAAGATATAAGGTGTTGCTTATGTCCAGTCTACTCCTTTGCCTTGTTTTGGTGGCTTTCACTACAGAAAACCCCGTTTCAAACGGATAGGAGGTTGCAAATGGCAACAGGGTTACAAATAACAAAAGAGTGCGGAGAACATGTAGTAGGCATTGTAGCTTGTTGCCCGTAAAATTCGATGAGTCAATTAAGAATTATCAACCCAAAAATAATTAATAACTACTCTGTACAATTAATTATTTTTAGTAATTTGTATTTATACTTAATATTTTCTTGTTCTTCTACAGTCAGTAGATGAAGTATTATCGTCCCAGACTTAGATAATAAATAAAGTAGAGATAACTAATTAGTTCTTGTGTGGCTCCATATTGATTGATCCACAGACCGGTGCCGGTCCGCGGACCTAGGGTGGGGGACCACTGCTTTAGAGGTTGAACGTAGTATGTACATATCTTGAATTTCAAATAGAAAGGAATAATTGGACTACTTTTGACCTACATCTGGACATAAGGAATCCAAAATAGATGCCGAATAGATGAACAATAACTTATGTGAAATGGTAATATATTAAATTTGTTTCGATTTAAATCATATTATATATTGTTCTATTGAAACTTATGTTTTCATAGGTATTCAAATTATAGCATGTATGTTAAGATTTTTGGATTATAAAATGAGTAACCCAAATAGAAACCAAATAGAGTAAATATTAATCTATTAATAAAAAGTAATATAGCATATTATGTAATCGAAATAAAATAGTGATTTAAAAAACAGTAGCACATTAAAGAACAGGACAAAGGAAATTAGAATATATGTGATTATATCAATTAATCATGAAGTAATGCTGTAATAGTGCTTTATTAGTACCTCTACTTAAGTTTTATTAACAAAATTTTGACTGTATGTACAGTATCAAAATTCATGCAGTAGCTACTTTCTATGAACAAGTTGATTAATAAATCAACAACGACAAATATCAAATCCAATGTTCCTCATACATAATATTAAATAAAATCTAAATAAGACAGATGAAGTACTAGATAACAAGGGATCGAAATATTTGGCCCTCATATCATAGAAGAGCCGAACATTTCTTCATCATTAATACCCTTACGAACTATCGAGATGTAAATCACTCCTTCATAACTGGAGTCAAATCAAACATAAGGATTCCAAACTAATGAATCCATTTTTTAATATTGAGGATAACTTCAGGACAAGGACATAAATTAGTAGAATGATAATACAAAGAGCCTTGAATAATGAGATAATGTGACAAATAAATGAAAACATGGAATGTATTGAGTTTGAATGCCAATTGTTCTGATCCAATACTCCATAATTGATGTATCATATAACCGCGATAATATAGATTTGGAAACGAAAGAGTCCCAGATATCATTATTTTTAAATTAATTTACACGTGATCGCATTGGAAGTGGGGATGGAACATTCGAAAATCACGAGTCTGAAATTGACGATAGGAGCAGTCAACAATAAAGGCTTATAGCAGATCTTTAAATAGTTGATGATTCCCCGACACAATGAGTTGGAGCTCCTTGGATTCGGATAGACTATAGAGGATCCCTTGGTTTCGATTAGAATCCCAAGAGGTGGATCTCAGAATTTTCATAATGTTTATTCATAAAAGACTAACTAATTTTGTTTTATATTTAGGAATGTAAATAATATGCAAAATGCCGTGTGCGAGATTTTGTGGAGTTGGCACATCGAACAGTACTTTTTGTTTTCCAAAACTGTTATCTTTTTTCCCTTATTACTGAGGAGAGAACATCTACAATAGCAAATATAATGTTAGAAAAGGGCTCAAGTCGTCGCAATAATTATTACTTAAAAAAATATAATTTCCTGACATTATTTTCAGTTAATTTTCTGCCTCTCATCTATGGTATACATATTGTTATTATTTATTATTGATGTCTTCATTTGTATATATAAAGGAGAATAGCAGCTTGTAGCTCAGTAAAACGTCATGACAGCTAAAGCTGCTTCCCTCTCAACATTTATCAAATTGTCAGAGTTACCAGGTTGATTTTCTCTTTCTTTTTATTTTACACACCCCATTTGCATATTATTTACATTCCTATTTATATTCTTGATGACACCTGAAATAGGGATCACGTGTTTTTTTTCCCCATCAATTCTTAAAATGAATATAAAACTTCTGAATCGAAGTGTATTGGTCATTCTGCATCGTTTCACAGAGCTGAATCTCCCTCTCTATACTACTATCTACATAATATGTGTCAAGTCAACAACAAAGCAAGTTTGTTTTCAAATATTGAAAAGGAGAAAATCCACTTTTAAGGTTTTTTACTTCATAAATATAACGGCCAAATATTTCAGATTCATTTTAAGACCTATCGAGAACACGGTTTTTGCTGAAATATCACTTTTAATCGAGAAAGCAATGAATGTTGTCTATCCAATAGAGCAATCGGATAAATGTTACGACTGCACATGGAGCCGATATGGTCCCAGGAAGAACGTCCATCTTTTTCATAGCCCCAGGGATTTATTTAGTTGGAGTAGGCTTAAACAACTTCATCCGATGAAGAACTATTACGTCATAGTAACTACATAGTCAGAAATACCAAATGTTTTTTTTCTTGATTTCTTATGATACAGTTGCAATTATTTGAGTCATTATTTAATTATTCAAAATATACTATTAATACAAACGAAAGAGAATTGCCTTAAGAGTATGATAGCAGCTCTAACTCATTATTGAAATATTTCAGATAAATTTAGTTTCTTGTTGACTTGACACAAATGTACAATGTACTTATTTTAGAGGCGCATTAGGTAAGAGTAAATCCCGTTTTCAATGATAACAGCCACGTTTTCATTGAATCATTGGTGTTGTTATAACATAGATTTAGTTGTACATATAGTCAATTGAAAGGAGTCGATGAGGTATGAACAATTTTTACATACTCCCAAGTTCTTATTTACTGAATATAGTAATTACTCTACAAAAAAAATTATTTTTTTTGCAGATACGGCAGGTGTGCATACAAATAATAATAAAACAAAGCTCCCTCATCATGAATCCCATATATGTACAGTATACAATTTATATATTTTTATTGACTCCTAATAAAAATGATTATACATAACATACTATGTACTTTTTAAAAAAATACATTTAGACTATGTAATAAAGTCATTATATTTTTTAAGCCCGCAACCTCGAAGTATTTTCCTTTTGGAGTTCTTGATCCTGATGAATGATTTGACTCTGCTTAAAATGTAAATAAATAGAAGTAGCTACCTAGAAGAATCATAAACGCCTGCATCTGCTCTTAGTACTATCAAATTAGGCCAAGCTAATCATCATACATATTTACGTAATGTGTCAGATAACAATATACATACTTATGCAAATGGATTTATTTTCCTTCCTCCCCCATGCCTTTGAGTGACCTCAATTGGAGCCATGATTTCATAATTATAAATAATCATAATAATTATTATGATATGTATATACGGTAAGACTTCAAATTACGTAAAACATACTTGATTAACGATTAACATGGAAATTGCAAGGACGTCTGCAGGGAGGGGGCTCTGCTCCAATGTTCTATATATTTATGTAAATGTCCATATGTAGTGAGCATTAAATTTTAATGTTGTTGAAAGTCTTACTCCCAAACACTTTTTTGATTTTGTATTGTAAATTATCTCACAATTTGAATAATTTATACATCGCTTCACGCCTTTTAAAATTCGGAAAATCGAACATATAAAAAAAAATTATCTTCTTTTTTCATACTCATCCAAATACTAAATTTATCATAAATTATAATTCATAATATTTTTATTACTATTATTATTTGAAACAATCCTTCCAGGGAAATTGCAAAATATATAGGTAATACTAGACAAACTTACAATGAAAACAGAGTTCTTAAGAAGGATAAATCTATTAGTTCATTATTAAATAAAAGGATTTACATGGTAGTTTATAATAAAAACTTAATTATCATCAAATGTATCAAAACAAATCTTAAATGAAAGAACAAAATCGTTCTAATGACATAACCTATTGTTGTAGCTCTAATCCTAAATTAATTATATATGAGATGAAAGAAATAGCAGGTAAAGAATTAGCGCTATCCACGGTACATTATTCTCTGAATTGATAGCTTTTGTCACTTTTTCAGGATGCAAACTCTAAAATAGTTACCGTCTACATGCACTTCTCTAATGTTGTGTCTCCTAATTCAAGGTATCACAAGTTCCAAAATTTAGGAAAATTCACTCTTTCTGTGATTTCTTATGACATTTTTCGGGATTTGGAAAGTGGTTAAAGTTTAGAAAAATGTTACATTTCAACGAAATGGATTTTTTGTAACCGATACCGATTATTTGGGATTTAAAAAAATGGTCAATTTTTTTAATACAATAAAGTTGTTTTGTTGTTTTTTTAACAATTTAAGTAATCTGCTAAAGAACGTACTTTTTTTTCTTTGATAAATTGCCTTTTTTGAGCTTTTTTGACACATTTTTCAAGAATGAAGGGGAAAAAACTCTTTAATTTTAAGTACTTTTAATTGTTGAGTCTATCAGTAAATTAAAATTATATCCATCCAACACTATTTCTTCATCAAAGGCCAATAAGTTTTTAATAAAAATGATAACAAATTACATGAACGAAAAGTCAAATTTTAACTCATAGGAAAAGTACTTAAATCGTATATTATATCGTATTAGAGAGTTAAAACTTAATTTCCTCTTGAATCATACATAGGGATTATTTCTGACTAAAGAAAGGAATAATTAATTTTTTTTTTAAACTAATCCTATAATCTAAAATTTCTATATATATATATATATATCGACCATTACTTGCCAATTATGGATTATTCCAGGGCCACTGGAGCCCATTCATAAATCATAAAGGGGACATTTTTGTAAAAATGACGTCATATATTAATAAAATCATAACCACGCAACCTTTGGGTGTTAATATTTTTGAAAAAGTTGGGAAAAGGCTCTTGTTCCATGTTACCCTGTTTCGTCACCTTAAGCTTATGCATTATTCTTAATAACCAAATAATCGACAGAATCATTGTCATTACGTCATCTTATCATCAAATAGATATGAGTCAACAACATATTATGTATTATGAATTATGATGTTGGTGTGTGTTCTGGAAGGATTCATCATGTTCTATTTTTAGTTAATGCACGTCATATTTTGACAAAGCACTCATTTTCGTCTAATTATGGATCAAATGAAATCAAAATAGAACTCCCAACTTATTAAATTTTTTATTTCTGTAGCATAGATATTGCATATTTTATTCATTTTCTTTGTTCCCGAATCCTTCTTTAGTTGATTGAAAGTGTCATCCTTCAAAGAAAGAAAGTACAGAAGAAACCATATGGATTTGACAATCTCCATGATTTACATATAATGACCATGGACGAGCAATTAGTTATTATTCTTATTTACGCGACGAGGAGATTACAATTAAGACTCTGCAATGAAGAGTGTTCACATATGTTAAGTTACATATCATTGTAGTACACATATGTATCAATTATATATTATGCTATTTTGGAGGGATACAAACTAGAATCTTGCTGGAACGTCATATTCTCTACACAAGCGAAGTGTGTGCGTTTGAAGTTTTTTTGCACCTCCTGTTGCTAAGTTCATCACAAATTGGTCTACAGACTATTACTAGCAAAATGTCTGTATATAATTAATATTTATGAATCTTTGAGAAATAAAATATTTTGAACTCTTTTTGGCTCTGTACATAAATTTAAATATATATATATATATATTATACTCTTTCTATCTCTAAAAAATAGACATAAGGAATTAATGAAGCCTTTATCTACATTAATTGAATGATAGAACAAAGTCTGAAGGACCTATAACGTACCTATATATTTATAAAATTAGAGCAAACTGCAAAGATCATTCTCCTCCCTTAATTCCTAGAAATACCAAAAAATAAAGATATATGTAGGTCAATAAATTTAACAGACTAGGCCAAAAAGTCAATATCGCATTAATTAAAATCTGTTGCTATGGACTTTGTTTCAGTACTTGTAGATTGATGTTCCAATAACTGTATTATTATACATGTAAAGATACACATTGTAATCGGAAGCAGTGGCAAGGGTCAATTACATACTTATAATAAGTCAAGGTATAGGAAAATTGGATTCTCAATGGGGTCATAAGCTAGAGTTGATTCAATGATTCACACCCTTGCTCAATAAATTGTTCATGTGTCGAAAAGCTGAGCAGATGAGAAGGTGATTCAAATTTGGGGAATAGTCTTTCCATTCCTTGATATATATATATATATTATTAAGATACTACATATAATAACATGTATGTAATTGATGAAGAAATCAAGAGATTTAGTCTATTAAATTAAACTTATGTACATTCAAGTGTTTCGTTTGAAACGCCTCATCCTTGAATAAATAAATAAAATGATAAAATAGCAAAGTTATTGAGGTCAAAGTTTGATTAATTAAGTCATGAGCAAATTGTAAAAATGCTGAAGAAATAAGAGCGACGAAATGTGTGAGATATTTCAATTGAATCACGTCTTGGAAAATTCCGATTCAAGCTGAATATCTTTATCTAACCTCTTAATGAGATTCTGAAGGCATTCAATCTATGTATTCCTTAATGTGAAAGATATACTTTATATTTATGTAGATACGTAGTATTGAATTGTCTAATATTGTGTGCATCACGTTCAAGCTCATGTGGATGATTGTGTGCCCTATCTCTAATAAAAATGCATAGCTTTGACAGTTGTTTATTAACAAATCATTCGTGATTTTTTTTATTCAAACCGAGGATGTAATTGTATGTACAATCATACATACATATGTATAGTAATAGAAATAATAAACACATTATGCCATTCCAATAGGATATGACATGTGATTTGTATGTACACACAAGGATTGAACCCTGTTTTGTGCTCAATTTGTCAAAATGTCATTACAAACCTACATACATAATACATACATATATCGATTGGGATCCATTTGTCATTAACAAAACTATTATTTAATTATTATTATTATTGTTATTATGAAAGGAAATATGTATATTAAATGATTTTATCTTTTGAGACTAAGTGAAAAATCAACTTTGTCTCAATTATGTTCATTCATCAAAGTGCGAAATAAGGTGCATTCTGAACTCACTCTCCAGGTGTATCTTATACTAGTTAAATTCGTCGGATTTACTCTTTCATAACTAGATGAATAGATTAAATTTTCAAAAACTTTGTGTTATTTAAATAAAATACATTTTTTCGCCTCAAGTCATTGTGACTGGGAGTGTTTGTCAATTCAGTTTTTACACAACTTCATGCTACTCTTGCCATTTTTGTAAAAAAATTATTTTGATCAAAAATGTTTCCCATATGGACGCCTATGCGCTTGGGGTGAAAAATGGAGTCACCTTTGCTATATGAGTAGGGGCGGGCATTTTGTTGAGATAAAAAGCATGATTTGGTGCCTTTACACATTATCTGATGATAGTTATTTGACAATATTGAGTTATATATGTACATACAGTAGCTACATATAATTCCAGCAAGTTCTTATCTCAACGATACTTAGAAGACTGGATTCAAATTGATCCTCAAAGAAGTGGCACTGACTGCCATTTTTCTTTTTTTCCTTAAACTCATCGCTATCTCAACATCTTGCCCATGTCCATCTATGAGACTGTAAAGTAGATGACTTTTATTCTATGATGCAACCCTATATCTTGCTCTGTTTTGACGTAAATCCCTGTCCTAAGAAGTCATATAGATATGTACTAAGATTATTTAGGTTATTACTCATTAATGTCTAGAGACCCCATTTTTCAAGCTAGACAACTCAAAATTCAGATAAGGGCCTAATGTTATATCCCCCCCCCTAAAAAAAATATATAAGTTTTTTATACAGAAACGCCAAAATTATTGCATAACTTGGAACAAAAGCTGATTTTATAGTCACACAAGCGCTTGGGATTGATAAAAAAAGTAGTCTATTATCATTGCAATGCCCCAAGGGGGTCACATGTAAAAAAATTAGCTCAATCCATCAAGTATATTGGGAGTCGTATCTGTAGAAGAAAGACAGACAAAATTCTACAAATATAGGTATAGTGACATATACGTGGTACTTGAGTCCGTTTGTCTCTATTTGACCACCTCTGAATCTTCAAAAGATAATCGTACATAAAAAGCCATGAAAATACTATTATTATTTTAAAAGGCAGCAATACTAAAGCTTATGCTGTGATTTTATTACTCTTAAGGAGTGTAAAAATCTATAATTAGATATGTGACAGCATCGTTTATTGAGGAGGGAGGAGATAAATAAATGAAGTGAAAAAATGAAGACTCATCAAATCAACAGATGTTTTTTTGTTGTTGTTTTTTTTAAAAAAAAAGTCTTGAAGACTTTTTTTGTATAATGTTTGAATAATAATAATAATAATAATAAAAACTGGAGTCATTCAATCATATAACGGGACTTGAAAATATTGGAAACTCCTGAATTTCTCTTCTAACTTGTTCCTTAAACATTTTTTAGGGGAAAGGAAGTAAAATAGGAATATGGTTTCTTTAAAAAACAAACAGATGCTGAGTTAGTTTTTTTAAATATATATATAGTATATACATACATAAATTGTATGTATTTATAGGAGCGACCTCCTATGAAGAAAAAAACAAAAACAAGCATTGCATTGATGATAATAAGGGATAATAATAATATACTAAATGTTGAGAAATCTAATTGGTTGCCATCTTTTATTAATTTATATTTATATATGTACATTTTAATTTTTATGTTATAAAATACTATTTGGCTTAGACAATAATGTATGAATGATGAAATTTATTTGTTTCATCATAGTTGGAAGAAGAAATTTTCAAGGAAAGTTTCAAATTACAACTTTGAAAGTTGTTGTCTGATGAATGAATTAAAAGCAATTACATAGCAATCTACAGATAAAATCTTCAAAATATCATTCATATTTGATATTTATAGGCTGATAGCTCCTAATTTTTTGTATAAATTTATGTTGTATATACCTACCCATTAGGACGTGTACTCTAAAAATATCATACAAAGTTCAGGCAACTTCCCCCCCCCCCCCCAAAAAAAAAAAAAAAAAAAAAAACTATCAAATTTTTCTTATAATATGTACACGACGAGCTTTTTTATCCACTCGACTCTCAAAAGGGAAAGGAAAAATTTAGAAAAACAACTGGTAGCTAGTCTTCTGAATGTTCCTAGTGTCCAACTTTTTAATAGTGAGCAAAGTTATTATTTAGGTAATATACTATACATTGATAAATTCTACCAATATTCAAATCAATCCTTACTACTTGTATATTAATCAAAATTAAAAAAAGGACGCACAATCCTTGATTTAATATGCTTTTTATATAATATCAAAATCATAAATATTATTAATAATACCCTCTACGAGTTCATAACACAGGCTTTAAATCAAAAAAGTCAACTGATGAAAATCAGCTGAAGGGAGAATACAGTGTATTTTTGTTTATTGCTCAAAAAGTTCATTGTGATATACATGTATCGAGCCATTAGCTCCAAACCACGGTTGGTACTGTACTTTGGATTTTGCGTAACATTTATGCACTAGTATTAGAAAATGTACCTACTGTTGTTCGATATTATACCGGTACTACAGTTGTATCGGAGTATTCATGTATTTAAAACTAGTACTATAATAAATTGATACTAGAACTGCTACTTGCTGCCCCGTTATGCCATACAAATATTTGTTCCGCAGATGACGTACCCAAAAAGCAATTGAAAGTTACCTTTTATAATTTATAATTTTATTACGAAAAAATATTGAAACACTAATACAAATTTTAGTATCGAAACGGGTACGGAAATATTGATATCGTGACAACACTACTATGTTTTAGACAGCAAGTTGGATTTGAATGACTCCTTTGCTCTTAGTGACGTCATGGTTCATCTGACTCATGAGAAGTTGATTGACTTCATATAATATAAACATGCATACTTGATAGTAATTAATGTTTGCATAGTCATTTTGAATTAATAATTAATTAATTATCAACTTATTACTCAAGAAATATATATATCTAATCAATTATAATATTATTATATTTTGTTCATTGCCTGAGTCAGTCATATTCAATGGAATTGAATTGGACTTATGTCCCCTTTCCTTGAAATTATTATCATTTTATCAAAGGGACTTTTTAAGGATCTATGTTACTTACTTTTCAGTTACATATAAGTAAGTAACATTTTTTTTTCCTACCTACAAACCTTGTCTTTCGTACTAGATATACATATAACAATAAATGCTTGTAGTTGTAATTTAGAAACGGGATTTGTTCCCCTCTGATGAATAAATTTCAAACCTTGATTGGAAATACATATTATAATCTGTAACGGCACGGAGAAGGAGAAGCATCAAAGGGAAGTAATATATAATTTATTTGCCAAATCAAGTTCCATAGTCTATAATTAAAATATGTACAAATTACAAAACAAAACAAAGAAAAAATATTTAATAGACATGCAGTAATATTTATGTATTATATATATATATATATATGTATAAATAGATAGATCAGTGGTTCTCAATCAAGTTATTAGACTGACTATATGAGCTGTTGCTATACGGACTTTATTACTTTTTTACAGTTTGTAACCTTTTTTGAACAGACATTTATATCCTCATTTTAAACTCTGGGATATTTTTTTTTTCTTTTGGATATATCGGAGTATGCTATGTTATGGTTAAGTAATACCATGCAGGCATAAGCTGATTTTCATTTATTAAATAGAGCTATATAGATATGACTTCATGGACCCTATAGATGCTTAGTGTCCTCAATATATTATTTATTTACAAATTCAAATTTTATAGTATGAAGTCAAATTTTTTCCTTGATAAGGAATAATTTTGTACATCTGGAAATTTGTAGTGGGGAGAGATTAAACTATGCATGTATGTCTGTTTTAAAAAGAACAAAAAACAAAAAAACTTTGAATTTATACACAAGAATGAAAGAATTTCCCCCCTCCATTTTTGTAGGTTTTGTTAAAAATACATAATAAAATTATAATATATATTATCTATAAATATAATAAATATTCTCTCTGCAGTTAATGCTATTCTTGATTCCTGGGACCCCCCCCCCTCCCACACACACACACAATAAAAAACAATCAAATCAAATAACGGGCAGCTGATGAAAAGAATTGTTAATTCAATAGTGTTCTCCTTGCGCTCTACAAAAATCGCATCCCTAGTCAGTAAACATAATTCATAGCTAGGAATGTAAATAATATGCAAATCGGGCTTGTAAGAATCAAAGAAAGAGAAAATCAACCTGGTAACTCTGACAATTTGATGAATGTTGAGAGGGAAGCAGCTTGAGCTGTCATGACGTTTGACTGAGCTACTAGCTGCTATTCTCCAATATATACATATACAAATGAAGACATCAATACTTAATAAATAATAACATTATGTATACTATAGATGAGAGGCAGAAAATTAATTGAAATTAATGTCAGAAAATTATATATTTTTAACTAATAATTATACGAGGACTTGAGCCCTTTTCAAACATTGTATTTGCTATTGTAGATGTTCTTCCCTCAGTAATAAAGGAAAAATGATAACAGCTTTGGAAAATAAAAAGACCTGTTCGAAGAGCCAACTCCACAAAGTCTCGCACTCGGCATTTTGCATATTATTTACATTCCTATTCATAGCTTGCACTGAGACTGAGAAGTTATTACACTTGCTTAATGATTGGCATTCTGGGTAGGCTTTGATATTTTTTGATGCAAATGTAGATATGACAGATTTCGGGATGGGAGTTTGAAACCCCAATGTCTCTTAAAAGCATATACATAAATATTCCGTTTTTAGGATCTGAATAGATAATTAATTATTTTGTCAAAAAGCCTATATACTACACCATTGGACTCATGATACCTAGTTTTTTATGGATTACATAGTTCCAAGGCATTTTATAGTGACTCTATTTATACGTTTGCATTTTGATGAGTGAAGGATTTGTACAACATGGATTGATTTATTTAAGCAGTATGTAGACGCTATTTGATACTTATCAAATACCGTCACAAAACAATTATAGCCTTTATCATTGTGTAAACAGAGCTCAGGAATTCATTATGTCACTATCAAGTCTTAATTATTTACTTATGCATAAAAATGGTGATGACTTAACGCCCTACGATCATGGAAAGGCTGATAAGATCAATTTAGTCATCACTTACTAGTTAGTCACTTACTGTGTAAGTACTTTGTATACATAATATATTATTTTTGATCATGACCAGCGGATCGAAAAAGACACAAAAAATTCAAATTACCTAGTTGTACAAACAGGATTGAGGTTATTGTACAACTCTAGAGGCAGGTCATACTATAGATACATGTAACGTAACATTGGACCTCGATCGAATATTGTACTATCTGTAGAGTCAGTAGGCTATATTATATGTACATTTTAATTAATTTAATTTATTATAACGATTCCTAGTTATTTTATTGTATTTGGCCCCAGGGAAAAATTAAAATATTTTCTCTCTCTCTTTCTATTACGCAAACCAAAGGGAAGAAAAAATTTTACAGGAGTTATATTTAGAATATTTTTGCAACCGTTTGTATGTATATTATGTATAATATGCCTATAATATTAAACATCGAGGTGACGAGGGGGGCCTGCTTCTTTTTTTCTTTTTCTTTTTTTTGCAGGAAATAACCCAGTAGATTCTACACAGTGGAGGTCCTCCAATAAAATTTCTGATCCTGGTTTACCGTTTACATACTATTATTTTATTACGTATTTTTCTTCTTTTTATAGTTTTATTTTTACGTCAATGTAGCTGTTGTGTTATTTCCTTTATTTCAAATTTTCCCGCCTTTTCCCTTTTTCCCTCCAATATTACGATTATTATTATTATTATTATCCGTACAATGTATTTAATTATTACTAGGTATGTATCAAACGCACAGGACCTCCTATTGTGTTTACAATCCTGAGTCACTCTTTTCGTTGCTAAGACATCCGTACCGTACAGTATTTTAGGTATTCATAGAATCTACAAAAACTTCCTTCCATCCCTCTTTTTTTTTTCTTTTTTTTTTTGATGCTCTCGATCAAGAGTTTTCCGTTTGAAATCATAACATGTACATATTATTTATAAATTAATAAATAGTGGAGAGGAGGAAATAACTAGTCGAGGCAGGGATCAACATAATCCAAATGAAGGAATTGGCTCATGAATATGATACTATGAAAAAAAATAATATCCCTTAAAAAGTTTGTTGGGTGGGTTTCCTTCACAAGGAGGCCCAAAAATTATTATTAAAATGATGATGAAAACCTTATAATAATATAATATAAAAATCGTTAAATGCCGGGCAAGCTTCCTATGCATGCATGGAAGAAGTAGACTGCTAAGAAGGGAAGGGAACTGGAAGGAAGGTAAAAAAGAGAGAAAAAGAGGCGGGGGATTCATTGGGTTGTGAGTGGAAGAGGGTCTGCGTCTTCGTCTTCTCTCTCTCTCTCTCTCTTTCTACTTGTTACTCCTATCATAAAATAATAAGAACAGAAAAAATTCGAAACATACCGAGGTTAGTTGAGGAAAAAGTGATCGGTTTCCTGAGTAAATAGGAAAAGAAAAGAACATAAGTTTTACTTATTAAGTGAAAAGAGGCGGATGGCGGTTTCAAGTTCCTGAATTATAATTCGAATTGATTTGTTCTCTACTGTTAAGCTCTAAAAAGCAGTGTGTGTGTGTATGTGTGTTCTAGAATGAAGGTAAAAATTGAAATTGAAATTTGTTAAAAGTTAATATCTGTGAAATTTCCTTATGGGGTGACCTTCTCCATGCTTATAGAATCTGAGATAATCAGGGAGGTCTCATGGATAGCTATCGACAGTATGGGGCTATTGCCTCGCAGAATTTTTCCTCTTCCGAAGATCCTCAAAATTTTGAAAGAGAAAGAATCCGTGCTCTTCAAGAGGAGCGGCTCCATATCCAGAAAAAGACCTTTACGAAATGGGTCAACTCATTCCTACAAAAAGCCAGGCTTGAGGTGGATCTCTCATTATTTCCTCTCACATGAACTCCACCTTTAATTCCTATGTACTTACTTTCAGATCGAGGATCTCTTCACGGACCTCTCCGATGGAAGAAATTTACTCAAGCTACTGGAAATTATATCCGGCGAAAAGCTGGGCAAACCCAACGCTGGGAAAATGCGTGTTCACAAAATTGAGAATGTGAATCGATGTCTTGCATTTCTGCATACCAAAGTGCGGTTGGAATCTATTGGTGCTGAGGACATCGTGGATGGGAATCCTCGTCTTATTTTGGGTCTCATTTGGACCATTATTCTCAGATTTCAAATCCAAGAAATCGAAATCAATGTGGATGACCAAGAAGAGAACGGGGAAAAGAAGTCTGCAAAGGACGCACTTCTTCTTTGGTGTCAACGGAGGACGCAAGATTATCGCAACGTCAATATTCGAGTAGGATTTACATGCACATAATATACATATACACACAAATTTATTTTGTCATCAGAATGAAGCTTATTACTTTATATTTTATGTTCTAGGACTTTACAAGTTCGTGGAGAGATGGACTCGGGTTTAATGCTCTAATTCATAGTCAAAGACCGGAATTAGTGGATTATAATCGTCTTGATGCTTCGGATCATATCGGAAATTTGGAACTTGCTTTTGATGTTGCAGAACGAAATTTTGGCATTTCAAAGCTTCTTGATCCAGAAGATGTTGACATAGCTAAACCTGATGAAAAATCTGTACTTACCTACGTTGCAAGTTTCTATCATACCTTTTCTCGATTAAAAGAGGGCCATAGAGGTGGTAAAAGAATTGGTAACATTGTGTCTAAAATTCAGGATGTTGAGAACCAACAAGAACAATTTGAAACTCTCTCATCTTCACTCCTTGCTTGGATACTCATTAAAACTCAAGAAATGAAAAATAGAACTTTTGAAAATTCTCTTAAAGGTATAAGAGGAGATTTAAAGAAATTCAACAACTATCTGACGGTGGAAAAGCCCCCAAAGTGCAAAGAAAAAGTAGATATTGAGGCTACTTACTTTGAAATTCAAACAAAATTGAAACAGCTAAATCAAAATCCATATGCCAGCTTAAGATTAGCTGAACAAGAACTTGCTTGGAATAATTTAGAACGAGAAGAGCACTTAAAAGAGGTTGCAATAAAAAAAGAAATTATTCGTCAAGAGAAACTTAAACAACTTGAGTCAAAGTTTGAAAGGAAAAGTAAGCTTCGAGATGGGTACTTGGAAGAAATGATACAAGTTCTTATTGATCCAAGATACGGATCGAATCTTCAACAAGTGGAAGCATCACTCAAAAAGCATGAAGCTATATCTGCAGACATTATGTCCCGTGAGGACAGATTTCACAACCTCAAAGATATGTCCCAAGAATTGAATAGAGAAAATTACTGCCATAAAGACAGAGTCTCTGAGCGCGCACAGTTTATCATGGACAAATGGAAAACTCTCACTGATCTTCTCGAGAAACATCGTTTAAAATTAGTTCGCTATAACGCGATTGTGGTGTTTATTCGTGATGTGAACACTATGCATACAGCTATAAAAAAACTAAAGGCATCCTTCCAATTAATAGAGTTGGAGCAGTCTGATGTTTATGTTCCAGAAGTGATACAGAAGCTCCATCTCTTGGAATCGGAATTAAATGTGCTTTCTGACTCTGTCAAAAAGATTAGAAGTACCTCCAAGCAATATCTTGGAGATGACAATGAGCTCTCGAAAACGCTTGCCAAGAGTTTAGATCCACTCAATCTAGACTATGATGCATTACTTGAAGAGTCTAAGAATAAACGCAAAGAGCTTGAGGATTACCAAGTATTATATCAAATGAATAATGACTTGGAAGAGGTTAGACAATGGCTAAATGATAAAATTGCACTTAATTCTTCACCAGTTATTGCTAAAGATTTGAGAGCTCTACAACTCCTTCAAGAAAAAAATAAAATGTTCCAAAATGAGTTAGGTAGATGGTTTATTAAGTATGAATCGAGCGTTGCCGTAACTGAAGATTTATCTTCTAACAAGTTTAAAAATTTTGACGCTGATAAAAAGATCCATGCATTGAATTTGAGGTGGGAAGAACTTAGAAATCTTGTTGCAACAAGAGATGCAAAACTAGCTAACTTATTCGAGATTTTGACGTTTTTGTCGGATTGTAATGATATAGATTCCTGGCTTAAAGAAATGATGTCCCTTGTTTCGTCGTCCGACTATGGCTCTGATGAATTTACTTCAATCGCGCTTTTGAATCGCCATAAGGAAATTGCTCAACAAGTCGAAGGCTTCGAAACAGATACTAAAAAAATAGTCTCTACAGGGAAGAAAGTAATAGAAACGGCCCCCAAACGCGTTGACAAGAAACCAGAGAAGATTATAGTATATGAAGAAAGATTAGTTCCTCAGGTCAAAACTTTGTATCCATACGAAGGACATGGGGTATCTGTGATAAAAGGAGAAGTTTTATTTCTTATAAATAAGTCTAATAATGACTGGTGGAATATTCGTAAGGAGAATGGTCATGATGGATTTGTTCCAAGAAACTATGTTACAGAAGTGGATCCTAAGAAAGTTCAGGTAGAAGTTGTGAAAACTACAGAAAAATCTAATATTGATAATGAAATAAGTCAAGAAGCCCTCAATGAAAGGGTTCTTTTCATTGAAGGAGAATATAAAAAGGTGGTAGATCAAACAAACCAAAGGAAGGATAACCTTATGAAAGCCATTAAACAGTTCAACTTTTCTTCAAAGTGCGATGATGCTTTAGTTTGGATCAAGGAAAAGCAAAAGGCTATACAAACAAAAGAAACTCCTGATGGAATGAGAGATATTCTTCATAGTGTAGCACGATTTCAAGATCGTATTACTGCTATTATTAATTTATTTGAAGAGCTCACTAAAACTCTTCCATCAGAAAAGACATTCTTTAAGCGGAAACTTAATGAGGTCTTAAGTCAGTGGGAAGACTTGAAAAAAAGTAAAGATGCAAAACAGAAATCCTTGGAGGGAACTATGCAGGTTGACTCATTCTATAAAAGTGTTGACGAAGCTCTTGAATGGGTTACTGAAAAATCGGATACACTTTCTACACTTGAAAAAACTGATATTACGGATCCAAAACAACTCGATATACTTCAAAGACGCCATCGGGCATTTGAAAGAGAATTAATTCCTATACAAGACAAGGTTCGATATATCGTGAGCAATAGTGCTGACCAAGTTAAAAAAGCATTTCCTCAAGAGTCCAAAAATATCAGCAAGAAGGTAAATTATTTATCCATTAGTTTCGCAGATTTGAGCCAACGAGCAGCCAAAAGAGGAGAATTGCTGAATAATAGAGTATCAGCAGATAAATATAGAACTGAAGTAAAAGCATATATGAAATGGGCTAATGATGCTATTCAAATCTTAAAAACAGATGAAAAAATTAGCGATTCTAAAATGGCTGCTGATTTAATGAGGTCTCATAAAGAGCTCAAAGACGACATTGATTCTAAAGAAGATGGGTTCAAAGAACTTATAATTCTTGGTAAAGAATTAAATGAACCCGTTCATGACCTTGAAAACAAGCATTCAGAAGTTTGCAGGTTATGGGATGACAAGAAAATTCGTCTCAAGAGGGCAAAAGAGCTCCAGCAATTACACAAGGAAGCTGACATTATTGATTCATATATCACTTCCCAATTAAGGCAACAAATTGGGTTAAAACCCATTGATGGAGAAGAAGAACTTGAGTCTGCTATAAAGAGAGAATCAGAATTTGTGAACTCTATTGATGTGCACAATAATCGTCTTGCTGCCTTCCAAGATATGGCCAATAAATTGGATGATGTAGATATTGTTAAAAAAAATCAAAAATTACAAGATAAGTGGAAGGATTTGGCGTCTTCAAGAGCTGTTGCCAAAAAAGATTTGGAAAACACAAAAGAATATTTAGAATTTAATCTTGCCGTTGAGAACATGAACAAATTTATTGCGGATAAATCAAAAGTAGCTAGGGATAGATCATTTCGAGATACTTCAAACCTCAAAGTTAAAATTAAACATCATGAAGTGTTTGAGGGTGAATTAAAAGCTAATGTAAGTCAAGTGAAATTACTTAACATGATGGGTCAGAAGTTACGGGATCAAAATCATCCAAGATCAATAGATATTGATCAATCCTTGAAAAAGTTGAACTCTAATTGGGATGCACTTCTTGATGAAACAAAGAACAAGAACAAATTCTTAAAACAAGCTATTGCTTCTGGGGAATATGGAAAAATGGTTGTAGATATTCTTAATAGACAAGATGCTATTGCTAAAGAACTTGAGGAATCCTCTAAAGAAGAAGTTGAGGATCGTCGTCATTGTAGACAACTAATGACAAAACATCAAAACTTGGAGAATGATTTCAAAGTTATACTGCAAAAAATTGCTATACTTGAGGAACATGCCAAGCATCTCGCTGATGGTCACTTTGAATCAGAAAAGATTCTTGCTGCAGTTGATGAGTGTAATTCGAAAATGGCTTCACTTAGACCTGCCATTGATCAACGCAAAAAGGAACTTCAAGATGCACTCAAATACCAAGAATTTAAGTTCGAATTTAATTCTGAGTTGCAGTGGATTAATGAGAAGAAAACTCTGGCTTCTAGCAAAGCGTCTGGTAATAGTCTCCAGCAAGTACGGGCTTTATGTAAAAGGCATAAAAATTTGGAAGAGGAGGTACTCTCACATCTACCAACTGTTGAAAAACTATATGATACTGGTAAAACCTTTGGTGATGATTGTAAGGAAGTCAAAAGTAAATGGAGTGAATTAGAAAATATAATTAAAGATAAGTCTAGTGGTTTAGATATAGCTCAACGATATCAAAGTTATTTCTTTGAGGTCAATGAAATTGAAAATTGGATTGAATTAAAAAATTCAATTATCAAATCTGAGGATACTGGGAAGGATGAAGATTCTACGGTTAAATTACTGACAAAACAAAAAGCTATTGAATTAGAAATCGATTCATACACGGGTATAATAAATGAGCTAAAAAACGAGGCGTCAATGCTTGGGTCAATTAATGATCCTCAAGCCAGATTAGTTAAGAACAAAGATGATCTTCTGTCCCAAGAAATAAAGGCCCTTCATCGTAGGTCTAAAGCAAGGAGAAACGATTTAATGAACCGTCTCAAGTATCATGAGTATATGAGAGAATCCAAAGAGTTGGAACAGTGGATCAAAGAGAAAATGGTAACTGCTACTTCTCAAGATCTTGGACAGGATTATGAGCATTTGGAACTCTTAACCGCGAAATATGACAATTTTAAAAGAAATGTTTTAACTGGAAACGAGAAATTTAAGTCACTCACGGCTCTCGCTAAGAGACTTGGAGATAATGATGATAACGTTCAGGATATTCAAGATCGATTGGCAAAGGATTGGGAAGCGCTACTAGCTGCTATTGAAGTGAGGGACAAGAAATTAGAAGCAGCTGGTGAAATTCATCGGTATAATCGTGACGCTGCAGAAGCTCTAAATAGAATCCAAGAAAAGTTTTCTGCATTAGGAGACGATTATGGAAAAGATGTTAAATCTGTTCAAGGTATGATAAGAAGTCACGAAGTGTTTGAAAATGATTTAGTTGCACTGGAAGCCCAATTACAAGTATTGATCGATGACGCATGTAATCTTCGTGCTAAATATCCTGGTCCAAATGCTGAACACATTGACGGACAGCAAGCCACAGTTATTAAAAATTGGGAAGCACTCCAAGAAAAAGCTAAAGATCGAAAGTTTATGCTACAGGTCAACTATGATTATCAAAGCTTTTTAAGAATGAGTAAGGACTTGTTAACATGGGCTTCACATCTTGAGACGCTACATCTTACTGAAGAACGTGTTCATGATGTTGGTGCAGCTCAAGTATTCAAAACAGAGCATGAAAACTTGAAAGCCGAGATAGAATCTAGGGAAGCATCTTTCCATGAGATTGTACAGGCTGGTGAAGCAATGATTGCTCAAAATCATCCCAATTCAGAAGAAATAAGTAAAACTCTTAGTCAAGTTCTTAATGAACGTCAGAATCTTCATATGGGTTGGCAACAAAAGAAAGTATATTTAGATCAATTATGTGATCTTCAATTTTTCTTAAGAGATGCTAGAAATATTCTTACATTTTTAACTGCTCATGAGCATTCTCTTACAAAAGATGTATCTAACTTATCAACTCTAGTCGAAACAGAAAATGAAATTAAGCAACATGAAACCTTAAAGAATTTATTGAATAGTTATGATGAAAAAACGAAAAATCTTAAAAGCCATTGCAAAAAGCTAACAGGTCAAAATCACTTTGATTCTAAGACAATTACTTCTAAAATGGCAGAAGTTGAAAAGTTTATTGAAAAGATTCATTCCTTGTCTAAAGATAAAATCAACAATTTAGCTCTTCAAAAAATGTATCAAGAGTTCAACCGTGATATCTCAGAGATGGAAGACTGGATTGAAGAAAAGAGGAATAAGTTTACTGATGATTCTAAAAATTATGAGAGTGCTACATTAGACCAGAAAATAAAATTTTTGAAACGCTATCAAGTATTTGAAAAGGAAATAACCCAAAATAAGAAACTATTGGAGCGAGTGATGGATAATGGAGAATCCTTGATCAAGAAAAAACATGCCCATTCTATTATAATACAAGAAAACCTATCTAAAATTGACCGTGAGTGGAGGAGTTTAAATCAATTATCAGAAGAAATTCGCAAGGATTTGGAAGATGCCTTGGATATGCATAATTTTAATATGCAAGCAGAAAAAATTGAGGCTTGGATTAGAGACAAAGAGCTCATGATAAATGCATCTGAACTTGGAAAAGACTTTGAACACTGTAAAGAATTGGAAAGGAAGCTGAATGATGCAGATAGTGATATGAAAGTTGATGATGATAAGATGAAGAAAATGAAATCTCTTGCTAAAAGAATTTCATCTTCGAACCCTGTAAATTCTCAAGAAATTAGTGATAGATTCGATAATCTTATTCAGAAGTGGGACTCAGTTCAAAGCTCCCTCATGAAATATAGAACGAAGCTGAATTTTGCACTCGGTGTCCACAAGTTTCACAGGGACTTGGATGACGTTGATGAAATGATATCTGAGAAAAGAAAACAACTTGATACTGAAGAAAACATAAAGACACTCGAAGATGCTAAACGTAATGCCAAGAAGTCGAATACTATCTTAGATTTCTTTAAGAGTCTCGATCCCAGAATTAAAGATCTAGCTTCGAAAGGAAATACATTTAAGAGTGAGGGTAGTCAACTTTCAATTGATGCATATGAAAAACTAAATAAAGTTCAGAATTCGTGGAACTCTTCTGTTAGAGCCTGTGAAAAACATCTTATTCGTGTTGATAAGCTAATAAGCTTCCACGAATTTATGAATACCATCAAGGATCAGAAATCAGGTATCGAAGACATCAATAAACAAATGGAACTCGAACACATCCCCTTGACACAAAATGAGATCGACAACGCACTAAGGTTTCATGAGGAAAAAAAATCTATTCTGTTAAGTCCAAAAGAAGCTATACAAAATCTTAAGAATAAGTCTCGTGAAATTGAATCTGTTTTACCTGAAGAAAAAGAAATCCTTCATTCTCAAATGTCATCTCTGGAAACCTATTTTGACGAGGCCAATCATGGTTGGGAAAAGACTCGAACAAAACTAGAGCAATGTCAAGCTCTTAATGCATTCAATACTAAGCTCTCTGAGTTAAATTCTTGGATCGACAACAAAGAAGCATTACTTGATTCAAAGGATCTTGGAGATTCCATTGGTGATGTAGAAATATTAACTCGAAAGCACGATAGTTTTGAGAAATCTTTAGCTCAGCAAATAAAGGAGGGCTACTCCAAACTAAAATCTGAGGGACAAGGTTTGATTGAAAATAACCATTTTGCAAAGGAAAAAATTCAAGATAACTTGGATGATTTAAAAGAAAGGCTTGATAAGTTGAAAAATAATTCACTAAAAAGAGCTCAAGACTTGGAACATTCCAAGAGATGCCATTTATTACTGAGGAAAATTTTTGAAATGAAAAGTTGGAGTAAAGAAAAACTCCAAATAGCCTTGGATGAAACTTATCTTGACTTAACGAATATTCTATCAAAAATCCAGCGACATTCTGCTTTTGAATCTGAAATTTTAGCAAATGAAGGAAGACTTGATACATTAAAGTCTGAGGCTGAGGGTTTGACTCATTTAAACATCCCTGTTAGTAAAGAAGTTTCCCAGCAAATAAAGGATTTGTCATCAGAATGGTTACATCTTATCGATACAATTAAAATGAAAAAAAATCGTTTGGAGCAAGCTAATGACGCAAATACGTATATTAATGTGCTCAAAGAATTGAAACAATTTGAGTTTGAAACCTCAGAACTTCTTCAAGCTGAGGACTACGGCAAAGATTTGAATTCTGTTAAAGCATTACTCAAAAAACAAACCGAAATTGAGGCAGATTTGGGTCGCTATCATTCTCAATTATCTGATATGAAGGAGAAATGTGAAACTCAATTTGAGAACAACCATCACTTCATGCTTCCTGAATTAAAAAAGCAAACTGAGGCTGTTGTAGCGAAGTTTGAAAATCTTCACGAACCTCTCCAACGTCGCCGAGAAAATATAGAAGATTCCCTTATTTTCCACGAATTACAAAGAGACGTTCAAGATGAACTTCTTTGGTTGGAGGAGAAAATTGAACTCTCAGCTTCTCGAGATTATGGTAATAGTTTGGTTAGTGTTGAGTCAATGATGAAAAAACATCAGCTTATTGAAACTGATATTCTCAACCACGAAAACATTATTCGCTCTTTAATAGACAAAGGTGAGCAAATGATTCGTTCTCAACATTGGTCGAGCAAGCATATCCAAAAAATTATCGAGGACTTGAAATCCAAAATGGCATCTTTGAAAGACCATTCGTCCATTCGTAAACTTAGACTAGAAGATGCACTAGATTCACAACATTTCTATATTCAGTGTGCTGAAATATCAGGGCTTATTGCCGAGAAAGAATTATTTTTGTCAAAATCAAAAGAAACTGTTGACGAAGACGCTATCCATACTTACCTCAAAAGATTTGCAGCCCTTGAATCTGAGTTGGAAGCTCATGCTTCCCAAGTCAACGTCCTTTCTGACAAGGCAGAGGCTCTTATTAAGAGAAAACATTTTGATTCTGTGGTCATAGCAAAAAAGATAAAAGAAATTGAAGAAGGCTTCAAAGCCCTTCAAAATTCCGTAAGAGTTCGTAAGGATGAATTTTTATCTAAGCAAAAAGTTATGGCCTTTATTCGTGAAAGCGAAGAAATTGTTGATTGTATCAATCGTTTACTACCAATTGCTTCATCTGTGGAATACGGAAAGGATTTATTCCATGTGGAAGTTTTGATTCAAAAGTTTGACAATAACTTTTTGAAGCTTCTTGAAAGTTATAAAACTAAAGTGAAGGAATTGGATAAATCCGCTGATGCCTTAAAAACAGAAGGGATCAACGACAAAGAAATAACTTGGAGAATCAATGATGTGCACAGTCAGTGGGAAGATTTAAATGAACTAGCACTAGCTCGACAAGAGGCTCTTTTTGGTGCCAAAAAAGGTACGTACTTGTATTTATTCCACTCTAGATATATTAATTATTTGAACTGAATTTATTCTTACTTTAGTGCATGCTTTCGATAAAACTGTGGATGAAACCTTGGAGTGGATAAATGAGAAAGAGGCTATATTATCTGTAGATGATACTTGTCAGGATATTGAAACGGCTCACGCTTTATTACAAAGGCAAGAGGGGTTGCATAGGGATTTAGTTGCCATTAAAGATCAGGTATGTTCTACATACTAATATACATAATTACATTCATTTATAAAATAATATTGATAAATTCTTAAAAATTAAAATTATAAATAGGTCAAAGATATTGGGAAGGAGGCTGAAAAGCTTTGTGTATCATATCCAGATGCGGCAGCGCACATCAACGTTAAACGAGATGAATTAGACGAAGGAATGCTCGGCTTAGAAAGAAAAGCCAAAGACAGAGATGAACAGCTTAAACAAAATGAGAAATTACTTGAATATTACAATGACTACCGAGAATTGATGTCATGGACCACTGAGATAATGTCCAAAGTTACTGGTCCTGAGCTTGGGAAAACTCTGCAAGATGCTGAATTTCTAACGATTCAGCATAATCAATATTTATCTGAGATACAGAGTCGGAATGAGGAATTTGATAACTTTGAAAAAACTGGTTTAGCCTTGATTGACAATCATCACTTTATGTCAGATGATATTCAAGAACGCATTTCTGTTCTTTCTTCCCGCAAAAAAACATTGGATCAATGCTGGTCCCTTAGAAGTCGAATCTACTCTCAACATTTAGATTATTTTAAATGGTTGAAACAAATAAAAGATTTAGAAAGCTGGTTAGGTGCTAGAGAAGCAGAAGTTAGTGATGGATCTTATGGAAATTCAATTCAAGACGTCGAATTCTTACTTGCTAAGCAAAATGAAATAGAAAAATCGTTGGCAAGTAAGGATGAGCGTATCCCTGAAATTGAGAGATTGACTTTGATTGAAACGGAATTCGCCGAACTCAAGGAGAAAGAAGAAGCTGCTCGTAGAGAAGATGAAAATCGCCGGGAAGCTGAGAGAATTCAAGCTATCAAAAAGAAAGAAATGGCTAGGATATCTAGGGAGCGTAAACGAGAAGACGAACGGAGAAGGACTCAAGAGATCGTTTTTACATTCAATCCTAATAGTTCTACCTCGAATGGGTACGTGGTTCTTGCGTGCATAACACGATTTATTTTTCACATGTTGGGTTATGTACACAATATAGTCATATTTTATATTTTATTATTCAATGGGCTTTTGAAAAATGGGGGAACGTTAAAACATAATTATACAATTAATAATAATCATCCAATGTTGTGTTATATTACATTATTTTACTCTGCTTTATTATCAATTTAGAACTGGTAACGATTCTGCAGTCAAATCAAGTGAACAAGCATCAACTGCGTCATCTGAGACTTCCTCCATCACTAAGAGTAGAAGTGCACTTCCTAGTTTCAATACCCGTCGAAGTTTCCGACAAAGTGTTCGGAAGAAAGAACCTATTGAAAGTAACAATGTGAATAATGAGCCTGTTCATTCAGGTCCAGTGTCATATGAAGGTTACATGGAACGGAAACAAGAGGTCCAGAGCGGAGGACGCAGAGCAACTGTTCGATCCTGGAAGAACTTTTATGTTGTGTTAATAGGACATTCCCTATGGTTTTACAGAGATAATCAAGATTACATTGAATCTAAACCCACCGCCAGTCCTCCAATACTCCTTAGACGAGCCGTCTGTTCTCAAGCTACTGACTATGTCAAAAGAAAACATGTAATTCGTCTAACACTCTCTGATGCATCAGAGTACCTATTTGCAGTTGAATCCGATCATGATTTAAAAATTTGGTTGGATAAAATGTTAGTTGCTAATACTAGTAGTGAAGGAGGAGATGAATCCCCCAAATCCCTTCCACCTCCCCCTGCTGAACCTCCGTCATCTTCAACGGATGATGAGCCAGTCTATGCAAACGCTGCAGTAGTTGTGCAAGAGGAATCTTCATTTGATGATGAAGTTGACACTCATAGTCAAAAAGAAAAGAAAAGTCGATTTGGAAGATTCTTTGGTAGATCTTCAAAAGCTGTATAAGTCTTCGAATCCAAGTCATGTCGCCACCGCCGTTACTTCTTCTTTATATGTATCCTAACGCCTTTAATGAATCAAACTTTTTCCTAAAAATGTTCACACTTTTTTTCTAGTTTATGTTCAATTTTTTTTTTCTAGCTCTTATGGAAAACAATACCTATTATTATACTATGCGATAGAATTAATATTATTGTAACCTCGTAGTGTAGAAAAAAATTGTATTTATCTATTCACAAAGAAATTTGTTCGTGTCTTCTATACATCTATCATTATGGAATATATATTTTTTTATTTAAACAATTTAAATTGAGTATTGGTCTTCATAAGATTTGTCTTTCAAACCAATTTATTTTCATATATGTACTTTCATTTTGTACGAAACTGTACAGCGTACATATAAAGATGAAGCGTCGGTTTACGTCCGTTGAAGTAATACATTTACTGGGTTCAGATTTTGAAATAAATAATTTCACACGTATCTATATACAAGTTGAAGTGTAAGAATGAGATGACACATTTTAAATGATAGGTTAATGAAAAATGAAATGGACTTTCTTAGTGACAATTACTAATTGATATGTGTTCTATGAATTTATTAGATAGTTCCAAGGTTCCACGATTCTTTCAACCTTAAATTAATTGATACAAATTTTATCTTGTACTTGACAGATGTATGTGTAAAAAACATAACTACTAAATGTACTAATAAATTTGTCTAATTCGTATCTTTGGATGGATATTAGTATGGTTGAGTCAAGTCCAGCTACAATCAGAATTCAATGCACTAAGCTTAATAATACATTTTTTGCTTTTATTAAAACGAATAAGTCAAGGTTTCTCAATTGACAATTATAACATATCACTATTTCTAAATACCATTTATGTATATAACACCCAGTCATCGATCGTTCCACCAAGTATAAATAATACATATTCAATTTGATTTCAACAATAAAATAATTAAACGCATTTGTGCGTATAAATGAAGGTTACTGTGGCAATGTCATTTGTTTTAATAATTTATGTATTTCAGAAAACTTAAAAAAGGAAAAAAATAAATCTTAAACACGGCATTTAAGAAAGGTGCATATTTATAATATTACAAATAAGTATCTTAAATACATTTTTCAATACATGATATTTCATTGTTTCGTTAAGATATTTTAGAGCGGCTTGTGTAGAGTGCAATGATTTGGGTAAAAAGTTTTCCCTTATGCCAGAAGATCATAAAAAAGAAGTTTTTATCGAATAACAATGACACCATTAAGCAGAAAAAAAAACGTAATTTCATGGGTAAACAATTTTTTTTAATATAAATTCAAAAGTATTATTATCCCTCCCGCTTGCTTTGGAATGATTAAATAAATTAAAAACAATTTGTCTGTTTTTGGCCATTTATATCAGCGCAGGAAGAAAAGAAAATAGTAAGACTTAACCAGCAATAGTTACAATGAAAAATAAACTGAGACAGAAAAAAAAATATATAAGAGATGGAGCAAACTTAGTTATCATCTTGCTCCTCATCAAGGGTATGTTTGACCTTGGAGAAATCAAAATCTTCGCCTGTTCCTCTCTTAAATATATCCAAAACATCCGTGCATGTGGTCTCAAAGTGGGATGTTGCATCATAAGACTTAGAAATAAAGACTTGATTTTCTCTTCCGTCATTCACAGGCTCGTATGAATCAGATATGTGAACAAACTTCTGCTTAATATTTCCTAAGAGGGATATTCCAGGAGCAACTTCACTCTCAGGATTGTTTGTTTCTACATTAGTAGAAACCATGGCGACAAACCAATGTTTGCCAGCAACCTGATGCGTATAACTGACCATAGTGACATAAATATCAGAATTACGATTGACTTGTTTCTGTGGGATAATGATTTGAGTAGAAAGAGCGTCCTTTGTGTTAGGAATGGGATGATCCAGTAAGCAAATAACACGGACAACCTTTCCTGCCTTTTTCACCAAGTTAGAAGCATAGGAAGGATCGCAGTATACCTGCTTGCACTTGGCCGTTTCATCACCACTGCGTACACCGACAATCCTTCCCCCTTCAAACACCAACTCATCGATGGGCTTATCAAGCATGTAAGTACCTCCGTAAATAGCACTCAAACGGGCAAAGCCTTGAGGGAGTTCCCCAAGACCATAGAGAGGGTAGAGGTAGGGACTCTTGCCATACCGCGCCAAAGAGTCTGAATATAGCTTAATTTTCTTAATTGTATCAAGGCAGGGCTTTTTGAGATATTCATCATCTCTGTAAAGGGCCAAGGCATGCCCCACAAAGTCCGATGTATTAGCATCAAGACCAAACTTTTTATAGAGTTCATCCATCATCATGGCTTTGGGATCGATATCTTTCCAGGTCTTAGGATCGGCTTCATCAAAATCTTGAACAAATATGAGGAAATTTTTGAAGCGACGTTTCTCAAAAATGCCCATGAGGTCCGTAGCAAGAGCCTCTTTCTCGTCTGCAGGTACCTTGGAGATCTTCCCTGACTTTCCCATCACATAGGAGCCCTCAATGGACTTGAACTCAAGATAACGAGTTACACCCGTATGGATCAACAATTTGACTAATTGACCATTCGCCATTATGAACTTGGGGATCAAGTCCACGTTCCAGTCGCGACCCCTTCCATAGGACTCATCCGGAGCCGGGAGCCCGAAACGGGTAAAGAGCTCTTCCAAGGGAGTGATGGAAGCGGATTCACCTCCATAGTATTTGTTGCGGTCCATATGGAGAACTTTCTTCCCGGAGACGGACAACATGCCCGAAAGAACACATTCCGTCAATCCAGTGCCAAGAACAATGCAGTCGTATTCCTCATCCATGATCCTGATCCTGCTGCTGCTGCTACAAAACAAATGGAAAATCAAATTCAAGGCAAGGCAAGGAAACCTACACAAGAGAGGGCGGAGATCCAAACCCCCCACGCCCCACAGATACTTACCTTCGATCACTTCAACACTTCAAGCTACTAACTGAACACTCCACAAGGATGGCGATCAAAAAAGAGATGAGTTCCAAAAGAGGGAAGGAGGAAAATTTCAACTATTAACAATTTCCACGGGAGGGACTGACTCAGAGATGAGATGAGAAAAAAGACGAGACGAGATCCACTTCAAATGTACTTGCCACTTGCCACTTCTTCTTCTTCCTCCTCTTCTTCTTCTTCTTCTTCTTCTCCTCCTCCTCCTCCTCTTTTTCTTTTACTTCTCTTCCTTTTTTCTCTTTCTATCCACCTCCACTTCAGTGCCTTACAAGCCTCCGGCTTTCTCCTCTCCTCTACTGCCCCATTCTCCCCTGCCCTCATTTCTCTCTCTTTCTCTTTTCTACCTCTCAAATACGCACACTCATTCCCCTCCTCATCAAAACTTCATAATATCTTTTACTACTTCCAGGCTCTTTCTTTCATTTCTAGACTTCAATTAGAAATATATCATATTATATTATAAACTTATGTACAGAATGTAACAATGTATGTAACAAGCAGAAGCTGCAGTTGTTTTTAGAGGCTTAACTCAAAATCGAACATTCTCGTCGCAGGTCTCTTTGTACCTACATCTTCAAACATACATTACGAGTACAATATAAACAAATAAGACTTATTTATCAAGAACTATATGATATGTAGCTAGTAGTACATACTGTTACATACTATTGGTAGGCCTTTGTTGAAATGGAATTTACTGCTGTCATCTTACATTTAACTTTTAATTTTTAAGGCGTGGTGAACCACATGTAAAAACATGCCATAAGAGTCGTACGTGGCTTTTACTTTTTAACAGTGGATCCACGTTGGAGCTCTGGGAAGATTATAATGTGTGTAAAGAAGGCTCAAAACTCATGGAGTCATATATTAGAGGAGATATGATGACTGAGGGAGAGAGAGGGGGGAGGGGGGTAAAATGATATGCCAATGTTAAATGTATGATAAACAAAATCGATGAAGTACGTAATAGCCGGATGAAACACTCTGACGTCAGAGAGGGGTGAATGACACACTGCCTTCGATTTGCTTAATTGAAGGGATAATATGATTTGGAACCATTTGACGTTCATTTTTACAAAAAAAGACTAGACGAGATATCCTTGATTTATTAGAAGTCATCTTTTAAGTATGATTATATATCTATATATTAATATAAGGTATTATAAGTGAGCCCATGTGACGTCATAAATATCGATTATTTTTTGAAAGCCGCTTTTATATATGTATTTTTTGTTAATATATGTATATATAGTAAATTGTAAAATGCAGGAATAGACTAGAGTGAATGTGAGGAAAACGGAATTTGAGGACACTTTTTAGCGATTGGTAATTTTTTTCTGTATCAATTTGTACTTTTTATTCATCCTTGTGTACTTGTTTTTTTGCGGAAACAAATTAAGTATTTTTATATAAGTTCTATTATCATAATCAATGCTCTTTATCAATGATTATGATTGGACTTACATAAAAGTTCATTTCTGTTCATCCAATCAACTCCTAGTGCCATATCCTATTTTTGCGGCCAACTGATAAAATGTTTATCATACAGAAAAATTAATGCCTTTTATACACTGTATCTTAGTACTTATGTAAATATTATCAAAATAGGTATACTTTAGATATACATACACAATATATGTATCAAAAGACATGACTCATGGAAATTACTTATACAGAGTAATACACATCTAAAAAAAAAAAAAATAGTAATAATAAAATACATCATATACTAAAGTTTGATGTAAGTCCATTTTTTTGAATTTAAACATTTATCATAATCCATTTTTTTCCTTTTACATAATTATTCTAGAACTGCAACCAGAACGGAATACAATAATGAGTTGGTCTGCCATGTACGAGAACGCGATTCCTGTCGTCGTTAATTTTACTCGTATGGAGCATCACTTTAAATATATCATGGTTGCTAAAGAAAAGTATGAGTACTTAATGTCTATCGGAGATCCTCGAGTCCAAAATTGGTCCCTCATGTCTTCCCCCCGCATTACACTCATCATTGCCTTTTTGTATCTGGCTCTTTGCTACTTTGGACCAAAATGGATGTCCAATAAAAAGCCATGGAGTATCAATTCCTTTGTCCTCTTGTACAACCTTCTCATCACTGCTCTTAACGTGTATATTGGTGCAGAGTTGTTTTTAACGTCAACGCAATTAACCTATAATTGGGAATGTGAGCCTGTTGATTACTCCAATGATCCAAAAGCAATAAGAATCGCATCTGCTCTCTGGTGGTACTATGCTTCTAAGGGCTTCGAACTATTTGACTCCTTGTTTTTCATTTTACGTAAAAAAGAATCACAACTCACATTTCTTCACGTATATCATCATAGTACAATGTTCTGCCTCTGGTGGATTGGTGTAAAATATGTTGCTGGAGGTTCATCCTTTCTTGGTGCCATGTTTAATTCATTTGTGCATGTCTTGATGTACTTCTACTATTTCCTATCTGCGTGTGGACCCAAAGTTCGGGCTTACTTGTGGTGGAAAAAGTATTTGACTTCCATACAAATTGCTCAATTCATTTTTGCATTGATCATGGGGATTAATGCCATAAGGATTGGATGTAATTTTCCATTATGGATGCAGTATGCAATGGTTCTCTACATGGTCTCATTTCTTATCTTGTTCTCAGATTTCTATTACAAAGCATACCTCAGGAAGAAAAAAGTTAATTAATCAATCAATGATTTACCGCTAAAAATGCCCAACCAAAGAAATTCTCTAGTCAACGCTCTTTGTTTGCTTTTTAAATATATACTTTGGTTTAATATTCCTTCACATAAGTAAGAAGTGTGCATACTTGCATCTGTATCTGTGAAGAATGCAGTTTCTAATTGTTTCTACTGCCCTTGTTGATGGTTCAATTTTTATTTTTATTTTGTCATTCTACTTAATTTATATCATACTCATTTTTCTATTTTCTATAAAATTATGAATCAATTAATAATAAATTATATTCCATTTTTCAAGTAATCGAGGGTTTATTTTATTTATTTTTTAAGACTTCAAGATATATGTACTCATTTTCATATTACAACATTCAATAGTATTATTAGTCCAAAATAATTATCTATATTTGCGAGGGTGCACAATACTTAAAATGAACGAATCCAAGGAAAATATTCACAATAAAATAAGTATTCCACACTGGTCTTGTATGTATGTATAATAACCGAGCCAAATTGTATTATATATACCTAGTGAGAATAAAAATCACTTCTGAGATGACATCATAAAAATATGATAAACTTGAGAGACATTATGTCAGCCGATATCCTTTTGATGTAATTATTTTGCTGTTCTATCCCCAAGTAGTTTTTCTTTAATCCATTTAAGCACATCATTACGTGAAGTGTATTTTGTGGAATTTTTTCATTGCAAAGGATATCATTTGTATAATTTTTTAACTTATTCCTTGTATTCCTAGGTTAATCAGCTTCAAAAAATAAACGGTTAACCAGTTAAAGTGGTTGAACTTAATCAAGTATATGATGATGACTAGTAATGTAAATCATATGCAATTCGGGCGTGTTATAAAAAAAGAAAGAGAAAATCAACCTGGCAACCCTGACAATTTGATGAATGTCGAGGGGGAAAGCAGCTTGAGCTGTCATGACGTTTTACTGAGCTACAAGCTGCTATTCTCCATTATATATACAACAATAAATAATAACATAGATGAGAGGCAGAAAATTAACTGAAATTAATGTCAGGAAATTATATATTTTTAACTAATAATAATTATACGAGGACTTGAGCCCTTTCTGTTTACATTTTATTTGATTTATTAACCTTAATGCATGTATTCCTTCATGCGACATCTTTACTATCTGGTAGATGTTCTCCCCTCAGTAATATTGGAAAAATGATAACAGCTTTGGAAAACCAAAAGACCTGTTTGAAGAGCCAACTCCACTTTTTTATCACACGCCCGAATTGCATATGATTTTCATTCCTAATGATGACGTTAGAGTCCGGTCATAAGTGTATCACTAGAAATGTAAATAATATGCGGTGTGTAAAACAAAAAGAAAGAGAAAATCAACCTGGTAACTTTGACAATTTGATTAATGTTGAGAGGGAAGCAGCTTGAGCTGTCATGATGTTTGACTGAGCTACAAGCTGCTTTTCTCCATTATATATACAAATGAATACATTAATAATAAATATGCGGCATTTTGCATATTATTTACATTCCTATGTATCACAACCCCATCACTAGGAATGTAAAAAATATGCAAAATGCCGCGTGCGAGACTTTGTAGATTTGGCTCTTCGAACAGTACTTTTTGTTTTTCAAAGCTGTTATCATTTTTCCTTAATTACTGAGGGGAGAACATTTACCTGATAGTAAAGAACTCACATGAAGGAATACATGCATTAAGGTTAATAGAGCAAATAAAATGTAAACAAAAGAGGAGTATGTGAAGATCCTGAGGAGCCACATGTTACCCTGGATTAATAAGGTGGCTGCCGAACGTCCATATGTGTGGCAACAGGACTTTGCTCCATGCCACACCTCCAGAATCATCCAAAAGTAGCCTAGTGATAATTTTTATGATTTTGTGTCACCAAACATCTGGCCTCGTAACTCCCCAGACTTGACCCCATGGACTTTTTGGTTTGGGGCGCAGTTGAGTGACACACTAACAAGTCTCCATACAAAAAAAGGAGGAGCTGATCAAAAGGATCAAGGAGTTGAAGGCTTTGAAGAAGGACGTCGTCACCAAGACATGCTCGAGATTCTAGACCAGGATCGAGGTCGTGATTGCCGTTAGCGGCAACTTTATTTCGTAAAAAATAAAGTGTATTAGTTCAGCTTGCAAATGATGTTAACTTCATTAAAATCAGTCCATTAGTTCTTGAGATATTTAAGTTTAAAAAAAAAAGTAAATTTGGTTGTCAAAGATCGCACTCACCCTGTATAGTAATTACTTAAATTATATTGTTGTTTTAGACAGATATTCTAAAACAATTGGCTTCTGCATGAGAACTGAAACTATCTTTTAATGCATGACCCATGGATGCGAAGAAGTGATAATCTGATGGCGCCAAGTCTGTTGAGTAAGCCACATGCACCAACGGCTCCCAATTGTACGTCTCCGCCAATTCCCGGGTCGCTCTTGTTCGATGTGGTGGTGCATTGTCATCAAGAAAAATTACTTGGTGATACCCATCGGAATATTCTGGGTGTTTTTAGCATATAGAGCTATTCAAATCGGCCAAATGCCATTGGTTGCATGCACTGTCATCTGTTTCACCGGGTTTTAACAAGTCGAACCAAATCATACCATGCTAATCCCATAAAACACAGCATTACCTTGCAGCCGAAGCGATCTGGTTTTGAATTTTACAAACCACTTGAAGCACTGTGCTCTGCTCAGAGCATGTCCACCGTAATGTTCTACAAGCATTTGATTTGCTTCAGAAGTGTTTTTCTTCAAATGATAACAGAATATCAACCAAGTCCACAAATTATAGATTGAAGGCACGAAATTCGACATTTTTAAGAACGAACAAAATATGCGTTGTTGTTGTATAAAACTTCACAAACAACGAACTGAATATTGTTGCCAGATGACAGACCAAAAAAAAAAATGTCATTTGGCATGGTTTAAAAATACTCCAAGCGACATCAAATGAGACTAATAGCTGAAAGTCTCATTCCATAGGTATAGAGCTAATATATGTATAGTTATAGTTTTGATGTAACAAAAAATAGAGGGCTTCCCAATACAAATTTACATGCAAAAAATGTCAATGTAGAGATATATCTTGTCTTTGAGTATATTTATCAACAAAAGAAAATTGAATAGTTGACTATTGACAGATTTAACGGGTGCTAAAAGAAATCAAACGATTAAAAAAAAAAGAATCAGTTAACTATAACCGTTTGGTATTCTACTATTCGTAATGTCAGATATTTAATAGATGCAACGGCGTTATCCGTCTAATTAAAAAATGTATAATTGAATTTTTCCTACTTAACTTCCCTATATTATTGTTCTGAAAGTTAATTCAATTAATAATAATGTTATGCTTTTTGCTAACAAATACAACTGTCGAAGAACTTAATACGCTTAACTATTTAATCCAGATAAGGATACAACAATATATACTTTGTTTTTAAAGACAGTTCATGTTATTTTTTATACATGCTTTAAAAATGGATTTAGGAACAACAAAAAAAAAATTTTTTATAATTTTTTTGTGTGTGTGTTTGGACTTAGAACATGAATTTTTCAACAAAATATTGGATTTAGGGAATTTTATTATTCCAATTTGATATCAAATCATGCTTTACGTAAATACCTTAAGTATAAAAAAATAAATAATAGTAATAATATTTTGAGCTTAAGTTAAATATTCATGTATCCAATTGATGATATCTAATTTTTCTATCAAACATTATATTGAAGTTAAAAAAAATCATCATTATTTAATCAAGGATTAATTTTTCAATTGTAATTTTTTTGTGACACACAACTGCAACATGATGGTATACCACTCATAGTAAAATTTACTAAATACTCTTGTTAATAATTAATTTGTCTCCTGAACGTTTATTTATTGAACTCAAATTAAACCTAGCTAATTGGTGACTCTAATATTAAACTAAGCGCAGCATTTTGGAAGAATGACATAATTGACAAACTGTCATAACACTAGGGCTTTTTTTTAAAGCTGAAACTTCCCGAAAAATAAAAAAATTTGATTCCAGACTTAAGCAAGAGTAATGAATATATAGACAAATTTTTAAACGATTAACCCCTGTGTTAGCATAAGAGCATTGTCACCCCTTCTAAAAAAAAGAAGGAAATTCTCAATTTTATTAATAAGGATACCTACTTCTTAGGAAATCTTTTCACCCCCCCCCCTCCTTGCAGTTAATATACATAAGAATGTAAATAATATGCAAAATGCCGAGTCCGAGACTTTGTGGAGTTGGCTCTTCGAACAGCACTTTTTGTTTTTCAAAGCTGTTTTTCCTTTATTACTGAGGGGAGAACATCTACCTGATAGTAAAGATCTCACATGAAGGAATACATGCATTAAGGTTAATAAAGCAAATAAAATGTAAACAAAAAAGGCTCAAGTCCTCGTATAATTATTATTAGTTAAAAATATATAATTTCCTGACATTGATTTCAGTTAATTTTCTTCCTCTCATCTATGGTATACATACATAATGTTATTATTTATTATTGAAGTCTTCATTTGTATATATAAAGGAGAATAGCAGCTTGTAGCTCAGTAAAACGTCATGACAGCTCAAGTTGCTTCCCTCTCAACATTCATCAAATTGTCAGAGTTACCAAGTTGATTTTCTCTTTCTTTGATTCTTACAAGCCCGATTTGCATATTATTTATTATTTATTTGTAAACGAAGTTGTTTCATTACAATTTAAACGTACATTAATGAGTTCAGTTCATTGTAGAATAAAATAAGATACCTTATTGGAACTATAATGAATTCATCCCCCTGGAGCAGGCTAAATTGATCTGGGATCCTAATTTAAAATCTACACCAGGGTCGTCGACACAATGCTTGAATATAAGGGGGGGGGGAGCGTTCAGAACGTGGAAGGATTGAATATTAAATGGAATTGTAATCCCCTGGATTGGGTAAAATGATAATAATTTCCTCTTAGAAGAAGTAACATTTTAATTCCTACTAAATAAGTATAATTAAACATTTTATTTAGATAGACTTAGCTTTAATTTAAAAAGCTTTAAAAGCTAGTGGGGTCATGGCCCCCCGTCGATAGTCTATACACATCACTAATTTTACCCCTCTGCACAATCCCCAGTCTCGTCCTTTAAACATTTATCCCTTGTTATTTTAGAGCTGATTGGTTAATCTCAAATTTGTAAAGTTGTGCAAAATTCACTCACTACTTTTGTAAAAAAAAATGTCACAAAGATGAGAATAATAGACTAAATAGTCTTTATCCTATTAATTTATATCTAAAATCATTGATTAATTATAAATCTATATCCCTACATAGGTATATATAGCTAGGAATGTAAATCATATGCAATTCGGGCGTGTAATAAAAAAAGAAAGAGAAAATCAACCTGGCAACCCTGACAATTTGATGAATGTTGAGAAAGAAGCAGCTTGAACTGTCAGGACGTTTTACTGAGCTACAAGCTGCTATTCTCCATTATATAGACAACAATAAATAATAACATAGATGAGAGGCAGAAAATCAACTCAAATTAATGTGAGGAAATTATATATTTTTAACTAATAATAATTATACGAGGAGTTGAGCCCTTTTTGTTTACGTTTTATTTGCTTTATTAACCTTAATGCATGTATTCCTTCATGCGACATCTTTACTATCAGGTAGATGTTCTCCCCTCAGTAATATCGGAAAAATGATAACAGCTTCGGAAAACAAAAAGACCTGTTTGAAGAGCCAACTCCACTTTTTTATCACACGCCCGAATTGCATATGATTTACATTCCTATATATAGCTTAGTGATACTTTATGGAGTCCAATAGCTAGTTTCTAAACACGCAAACAAGATTTTTAATCCCCAGTTTAAAATATTATATTAGATTTTGAAATATGTATATTTGTTTGTATTTTGAGAATATGGGGAATCTTATACAAGCTCTCTTGTAATGAAGAGCAATATATAAGATATCTATCTATCTTAAAAATGATTCTTTAATTTGCAATTTGGCATTCACTCACTCACTTTTAAAAAAATGCAGTTTATTTGTTATAACTTTAATGTTGTTGTTTTGTTAGCTAGCAAATTCCTTACGTAATCTGTTTCTTAGGGCTTAAAATTCATATGTATAGTTGATTATACCTACATATATTTCTGATATTGAAACATCTGTTACAATCTCAAAAATATATTTATCTAGAAGGATTTGTATTTTCTTCAGTTTTGAACAAGGACTACGATTCACAATGAAAATTGATAGCGTACTGTATTAACTCATTGATTTCTAAAATAACTTTTAAATTAGTTATTGTGGTATTTTTTTTTCCTGTTTTGCTATTAGGGAGTATATCTAGTTACAAGCCTGGATAATAAAAATTATGTTATTTGTTGGTACCTCAAGCAAAAAAAAAAGAAGCTATGTAAATAGTATGAGTACGAGAGAGAATTTGATATAAAGGTTGCGTGAAAATATTAGCTCATAAACTTCCGTTCATATTATTTGAAATGAATATATTTGATATTTTTAGAGTATATTTTTACAATTATATTAAGATATATTGGGAACAGCAGGAAATATTTTAAACTTTTTAGGTATTGTATTGAACCCTAAGGATGTCTTTTTATTGGTTTTTATTGTTGTACTTTCGGGTTCTGGATCATTTTCTTGTAATAGATTAAAAGTTGGCGTTATTGCTCTCATTCGAATATTTGGAGTATTGAACATGTACTGATTCAAGATTTTCTTATAATAGTCAAATGAGTCCAAGTAGTATTTGGGCCTTGATTGCAAATTGGAATAGTGGTAATATTTGGCAGGAGAATAATCATTATAGTATCCAAAGTGATGACTACCATCGTAATAGTAGGGTTTTCCATGAATTCTTAATCGTCGATATTTATATCCTATTAAGAATAAACGTCACAAAAATTAATACGTAAATTTATCAAACTATTATTATCAACTAATATTAAGCAGGCCATGATACCTTATCATTAAAATAAAAAATTATACGTATGTATTTAAAAATATGTATTTAGTAATGGAATTCAATGCATGAAATTCTATTAGTTTAAAATAATATTAATCTTGATCGTTTATTAATGAAAGGATCGTACCAACAACAATTAGCATGCTTCTAGTGATAAATAATTTTTAACTTGAAATAATTGATTATTATCATGCTATTTAGAAGGTCAATAATACCTTATATTTGTTTTTTTTATTAAGACAGACAAATATAATAAGAATAAAAGATTCATGGGACCATGAATATAACTCCAGACATATTGGTTTTGATCCTTAATTTGTAATTCCTGTGTGTTAAACATCTATTAATATGCTCTTGCATCATCAATTTTAACTGTATTTTAGAAAGGGGTACTCACTTGGTTAGGAATTAAATTATATAAATATATGCTCATTTTAGAGCAGTGCTTATATACAGCTCCGAAGCCCCGTTTTTGAAAGTGGGTTGACCATTAAGTGGAAAAAAAATTCTAGGGTGGCTCATAGGGATACAATAACATATTTGTACTGATAAAACTAATTTTTGACTAAATCCAAAATTCTTTAAATTCTCAAAATGTGGAGGGGCATGCCCTCCTTGCATCCTCTACTATAATTGTGATATTGGAAAACACGTGATGTGTAGTAAAAACAGTTTATTATTTGTAACATTTTGATTTACAAATAAAAATACAGAAAATAAAATTCAAATGGATAATTTTTTATTCTAAAATTTATGTTAGTCCTTCAAGGGATTTATTGCTAACTTGAACTGTTTAGTAGTTTAATCTCATGAACTAAATTCTAATATGAATGTAATTTTAAAAGTGAATTTACGTTTGTAATGTTTAACTTCCAATTAGTGTCAGTCATAAGCTATTTACGATTCCATGTCTGGAGACTTAAGTCCTACTCGAGTCCGAGTCCCTTGCTTTAGTGTCTGCTCAATTATTTGATTTATAATCTATAAGTTTTACACATATACCCACATATGAATCAATCTCGATATTGGTTGTTAACAAAAATACACTTACATTTCATATATCAGAAAATTCAAAATAGGCTATTCTTTTAAGAAATTTACACTCCACAACTAAAATATTATGGTGTTAGAATGATGTAATATGGGGGATTCGTTTCTGAAATTTCTAATCTAATTGAGGTTGTGACATCGAGACCAAGACTTTTAAGGGTTCGAAATTAAGACAGGAACAAGGATCGGAGAGGCAGAGACTGACACTTTTATTAATGAAAAGATCTCCAAAAATTGATTTCAATACCAAGATTGCTCTCGTGATCACTATTTTTTTATTTTTTTTTGAACTGGAATCTACTCTGAATTTTATTATCTAGTTATGGGCTACCAAGAAAAAATTAAATGTCTTTAATTTTAGACTAAAATCGGTTTTTCTAATCACATTTAGTCGAAACGATCTTCTGCTCTACTTTTAATCATTCCGTGAGAGATCGGTCGACCATGATGAACTGGTTGGGCATCACTGGTCAAAAAGTAAACCAATCAGCTCCTCAATTAATAATCTATTTATGAATGTTATTTTTTGTCACATATTGTAGTTGTAAAATAATTATTGCTTATATCAATATAAATCCTTATTTTTCAAATAGTTATTCAAAAATAAGAAGCTTTTTTTTTCTCTCTTTAAATATGGATAAAAAACACACATACCTAGACTAGAATCAAGGAATAAAGCAATCAAAAGACACGACAATAAAGACGTTGCAAATCCTCCTCCAAGTAGAAACTTCATTTTATACAAACTAAATTCAATTTCTTTTCTTTTTTCCGAAAAAGATGGAATAAGAATTTACTCACACGCTAAATAGTTATATTTTAAACTCTTTGTATAGTTGAACAAATATTTTGTTAAAGGGTTCACTAACATTGCAGTTAGGAGCAAACTTGTATTTTCTATAGTCAAAACCATTGTTTGCTACATGTCACATATCAAAACAAAGTTAAAGCATTCACATGATATATATATATATATATATGTATATCATACGTTATTATCACCATTCAGCTCTTCAAATGGAATATTACGTATTAATTATTATTATTATTATTATATAGAAGTTTTAAACAACATTTTAGAAGAATATTAATGTAAAAACATACCACCATAATAATATATTTGATATCCTAATTATTGCATCTGTCAAACGTACATCCAAAAAATAACATAAGAAGTACCCAAAATCAGTTGGTAGTTAGTGAAGTCTCCATAAATATTATTAGTAGATAATCGTTAACTAAGTCGAATTCAATTCAATGGATATTTGAACCATTTATAGGTTGCAGTAAGAGAGGTTGAAAAATTGACAACTTACAAAAAAAAAATTACATCATATGCCTTGATGTTAGTGGCATAAGACCCAGTTGCATAGATCAAAAATATATATCAATTTTTGATGTCGAACAACCATATTTATATTATTAGACTTGAATATGTTCAAATTACGAATCAATATATAACGAGATAACACAAATAATTTCGCTTTAAATCTACGTCATCCATCATGATATTATATTATATTAAAAACTATTCAAATTCCAATGAGGAATCTAATCTCTGGCAAAAATACCATGTCTCTTTGTTCAATTATTTCACTACTTAAGTAACTTTTCCAGGCTGATATCACATTTGGAATGGTTTTTTTTTATAAGTGTAATCAATTTTAGAAGCATCCTGGCCTTTAAATGACATTTTATGACCGTATAGAGCAGTGGTTCCCAACCGAGTTTAAGCCATGCCCCACCTAGGCGTTTCTAAAATCCTGATGCCCCCCCTGTGATATTTAACTTTCTTAGCCCCGTAGTCTTTGGTATAGTAAGCCGAAGGGTGCACGTCCTGGCCATGCCCCACCAAAATATTGCCATGTCCCACCGGTGGGGCCTGCGCCCCACGTTGGGAACCATTGGTATAGAGGTACGCCTAACCCCAATACCAAAGATATAGAGCCTTATAAAAAATCTAGTTAAAAAAAAGTGTTTCGTTTTATTCAAAAAGGCATCTAATAAACTGTTGCAAAATACGATTCTTACATTAAAACATTAAACCCTTATGTACAGATATGATTTATCAAAATTAATTATACATGTGAATGTATTTGGTTGGAACAAAAACAGCTGCGTTTTGAATTGAATGGAAGTCACTTTACAGCCCCTAATTTATTTAAAAATAAAAATAAAAATTTCGTAGTTATCTACATATATAACATTGTTTTCAAATGAATATAAATTGATCAAACTCCAAAGTTCATTACATGTGTAGATAAAATTACATAGTGTACATTATAGCTTTGTAATGATACGAGCACTCAAAATTATTCCACATCCTTATGATGATTTATCCTTCCGAAGTATTTAGATTCCACACTTTTCAGGATTCCAATAACTTTCTATGATATATATTTTTTTTTTTTGAATTAGGTATATATGTATAATAGTAAATACAGTTCTTGAGGCCCAATGGACGTCACCAGACTATAAAAAAAAAACTCAATTATCCTCAATTATAGCTTTTTATTAGTGAGAGATATTGTGTGTCAATTTTTAGCTCCTAAATATGAGTCGTTCATGAAATATGGTCACTTGTCCGTAGATCTCTTCTCTTTTAAATTTCTTCAAATAATCATTACTTGTTTGTCTATAATTTCAAAACCATTGAGTGTTGGCCCCTGAAACCTCAACTTCACAATTTGAAAGGGTGACACATTTTATTAATTAAATCAAAAGTATAAAAAATCTCATTTTTCCATGGAAAAAAAATGGATTTTGAATTTTTTTTCTTTTTTTTGATCGGCTAGGAAGAAAAAGATATATCAAATTATGTCACTCAAACGAATGTACATCTTTCAATCCTTGACCTAGTTTGTGTCTTTATATTTAATACCTATTCTAAAAATTTCAATGCATTAATATAATTAACTTATTCCGCCCACAAACTTTAAAAATATATGTATGTATCTTGCAACGAGTTTACAATGCATACCTACATAAAAAAATATATGCCTTTACATTGAATCCGTCTTAACTTCTAATCTTGATTTTCTCTTATTGATATGTAATGTATCTACATAAACAAGACATTTTCAATTGATTTAATAATGACTTAACAAAATCCTATCGCAAATAAAAGGTACCTTCAACAATTATTTCACATATGATAGTATGTGTAGTGAAAAGAAATCCATTATTTTTACATGGAACGAAATTTGATTTTATCCAAACTTATTCAAGTGGTTTCAGAGGTTTTTTTGTGCAATTTGTAGCCCCTGATCAATCAAAATAGGGCTTACATGACGGTCTGACTCGACGATTTTCATTATTTTATTGACACTTTTGATAATTCAATAATGAATTTATTTTTACTAGACATAATGTTTAATCATTTACGTTTGGGAATTTGTATGGAAAGACTAAGTTAAGCCCAGACCTGGAGTAAAATAGGAGAGACTAAAAAAAAAATCGAAAAAAATCACTGACTGAAACCAACTTATACATTATTTTTTGATTCAATAATTCATTGAACTCGAAATATTAAAATGTTCAACCATAAGAGAAGTTCATAAGATATGTATATTTCGATTTATAGGTTGCAACGTTCTTGGCACAAGGTAATTTCATTGCAAACATTTTTGCCGAAAGACTTATACTGGGTTATTAAATATTTCTAATTAATACATATATTACATCAATGTAATAGTTGATTACAATATGTGATTTTTATATTAATAAATTGTACCAAATTCCTTTCTTACATACTTGTTGAAATACAATGATTTTGGACTTTTTCGTCCATAAAAATATGTTATTTCCCATTACTTCATAAGTCCTTTTGTGCTGATTAGAGATCTAAAAAATAGGTCTAGGAAAATTCCTTGTCATCAATTTATCGATAGGTAAATTTCTCGATCATCAATCCATCGACTGTTAATTCATGGACCATCAATTCTTCGTTGGAAAAATTCATCGACTTTTTTCTCGGAATGAATAATTTTCAACAGCCTAGAGTAAATTCGTGTATATCTATTGCTGCCTTTGGTTAGATGAGCTAGCTTTTAATTTTAATTTGTCGTTCCTATTTGAGTGCTTCTTCATATTCGTTAACTTTATATCTATCGGTAATTATTTTAAATCTAATTAACTTTGATAGCAATAAACCTTATTCTAAACCATTGTTTTTGCTTCTTTCAATTCGCAAGGAGAGGGTTTTATTAAATTAAAGGAGCCTCTGATAACTTGGGATAAAAAAACAACACCCTTCAAAATCTAGAAATAAGTCAATTAACGGTTTTTATAAGAGTTTCAAAGTTGGTTGTCGTACATTTTTAGAAAAACAAGTCCTAAATATGTAATTAAAATAATAACTTTTGCTATTTAATGCACAAAATTTCTTTATATAATCTTAATCTGGTCGGTGTTCATGTGAAAAATCCTGCTCTAAGCTGTTAAAAGTACTCATTGGGAGAAAAAAGTCGATAAACTTACAAATCAATGAATTGATGGTCGATAAATTTATCAATTGAAACACAACTCCCATTTCAAACATACAGAATACCACAAAAAGGTCATTAAAAGGGACTATATAAACTTGGAATAAGTATTAAAATTACGGGGCAATGTTCCCATACAAAAAAAAACCAAATAATTTTGTTATAGTACAATGTAAATATGTATATTATAATGAACTCAATTAAAAATAATTAATACATAATATATTATCATTAAATGTCAACAAAACTCTACTTGAAAGAACGTAAAACAAAATATATCGACGATTTTCAGCACCAGCAAGGAATAGTATTTTATATTGTCGGATATATAACACACTCATTATCCAAAAACTTGGGATGTCTATATGATTAAAAGTTCTATTAATGGAGTGATCAAAGTTTATTTTACTGTTCCTAGACAATTTTGAAAGAGTGATGGAATTTATAGTCCAAGTTAAATCTAAAGTCGCAGTCTAATTAAACTTACGTCCAACTTGAGCCCAAGTTGTGAGTACGAGTTCTCAGATCTGGTGCTTCTCCAAACTTGCAAACATACAGTGTCCTTGCATTGAAAAAGATAGTTTGAATATTTATTGGATTGGAGTTTATAGTTTTAAATGGTATAATGAATAAATGATTGAGCACACGTGCTTCTACATATATAATGAGCTGATGTATGGATTTGTTCCATTTATTCCTTTGAATAACTATTAGGAACAAATAATAAATACTTCAAACCAAATGAAATATTTTATTAGTAATTATGACGTATAAGCGTAATAGGTAGATCACTATATTTGTGTAACGCCAAAGATTGTAGAATTTGAATTTAGATCCAAGATTGTGTACCCAGTTCAGATTTTTTTAAATTGATAGGACTAGAAAAACCTATAAAAGTGATGTCAAATTGAAGGAATTACATATGAAATTAGAGCATATACTTGAGATTTTATGGAAAAGTGAAAAACTAGAAATTGTACTTTATTGTATTATATTCAGAAATATGAATTATTTAGCTATTTACAGGACGAGCTTTTTTGTGCACTCGCAACCTCGACTCACAAATGGGAAAGGGAAAATTTGAAGAAACAACTGGTAGCTAGTTTTCTGTATTTTCTTTCTATCCAACTTTTTAACTTTGGGCAGAGTTATTATTTAGATATACTATACATTTATAAATCCTATCAATATACAAATCAATCGTTAATACTTGTTTATTGTTCAGTAATTCAAAAAAAGGCGCGCAATCCTTTATTTATTATATTTTATATAATATATCACAATCCTAAACAATAGTAATAATACCCTCTATGAGTTCATAACACGTAAAGTCTGTTGCTTAAAATAAGAAGAGTCAACTAATGAAAATCAGCTGAAGGGTGAATACAATGTTTTTTTGTTTATGTTACAAAAGCTAAAAAAGCTAATACGATGATATCATATTTTGAGGATGTAACAGACTATTAAAATTCAAATGAGTTCCACTTTTAGGTACCATACATATATATATATATTAATTTATGACGATCACAAAGTTAAGTCGATGATTATGCGAAATCTGGTAACTCGTGGAATAATTATGTAAGGGTTATTCATACGAGTAATACTTTCATAAGCAACGATTGTTGTTTTATTACTACATTGATGTTGATTTTAATTTTCGTTCTTTTTATTTATAAAACATTTTATTGTTCAGTAAGAACACATTTATTTCATTTTACAAAGGTATACAGTAGTTTCTTCATAATTATAAGCAATCATCGTTTATACAATCAATGGAAAAAAAAGAGGTACTACGAAGAAGTAGGCAAAAGTCAGAGGGTTAATGCTCAATAATTAAGATTCAAGGAACATCCCAATGGGGGTCTTCTCCACACTACAAAAACTTTTCAAGTGTCCTATAATTTGGTATCAACAATATTGATCTACTCCCCCCCCCCCCCACCCCAAAAAAAAAAAAAGAAAAAAAGAAGAAAGTATTTTTACCAAAGATGCATCTCTTTTTGTCCCACTCCTTGTAGCAGCCTCAACTGACTTCCATTTAGTAGGGAAATTTTCTGTTTGTTCCATATTTTGTAGTTGGGATCTAATCGCCCATTTCATATACATATTATCGTGATTACCCATGTTTATAAACAAATTTCTTATTAATAAATCATATTTCTCTTTCATGTTTGACAGAAATGTCTCATTCCTAAATATTAATTAATTTTGATGTGGATGCAGTAAAGTTTCATTTTATGCAGAAATAATGGATTTCTTTTTACTATACCTATTATCATTTGTGAAACAATTGTTAAAGGTACCTTTTATTTGATTCTGCGATAGGATTTTATTAAGTCATTATTATAATTATGCTATGTCATAGAATCTGTAGCAAAACTATTTAAATCTTAATAAATAGACCCATTTATGTGGCGTTGCTTTTTCCTTATGGTGAGGATAGAGTTCAAGGAATTTTATAGAAATGATTCAAAACAATTATGAAGTTACGCATATTACATATATTCTTGGGAATATGTTGTATTGTTATTGTGAAATAAAGGCATTAACTGCAGAGTTTTCAAAGCATATGTTTTCATATGTACACAATAGTACGAAGCACCAAAAATATTATTATAATCTATTATAATTAGAGCAAGAGAGCTCTTTTATCTACAATAAAATTCGGAATTTGTTCAAAATCATAAAAAAACATTGGATCCAATGAATTCAGTACAATTCTCTCCGCCCCAGTTCTTGAAACAGATACACTCTCCGGGTTTATTACAATAGCCATGCATTGAATTGCAGCCATCTTTGCATATTGCTCTACTACATCCCAAATCCTCCCAACCCTCATCGCATACGCACTCAAATGGATTTGAAATACATTTCCCATGTTCGCAATGGCTAGGTGTGATGCATTCATTGCAATCCTTCCCTTTCCATCCAGGCTCACAGCTAGTTATGAATGAAGTATTAAATTATTATTCTACAACTAATGATACATATATTATGTAGTTAATGATTGCATTATACACACAAGCAAACGTTTGGTCGAACGCATGCTCCGTTTTCACAGCTTTCCGGGCATTCAACTAAAAATATTAAATATAGATTTTTATTTATCCAATGGAATAACACTAAAAACATGATTACCTTCATTGCACAACAATCCAGTATATCCAGGTCGACAAATACATTGATAAGGCTCTTCACAAGTACCATGTTCACAACTAGGGAATCGAATACAGACATCACAAAAAGGACCTCGCCATCCTAATTCGCATGTACAAACCCCAGGATTTGTACAATTACCGTGTATGCAGTCTCGAAATTCCTTTCCGTTATATGCTACGCAGGATGGTTCGTTGCATAGATTATCTGGATTTTTGTAGCCGTCCACGCAAATGATATTACCTTTTGCGTCACATCGATAGTGACCAAGGGTCTTTAGCATGAAAGTAGATAATATAGGTTTGAAAATAAAGTACTGGGATTATGTTCATAGCAGGGGCTCGGGAACCAATTCATAAGTGGGGAAACAAAAATGACGTTACATATGAATAATTACTTACTTCTAATGCATCGATGGAACACGGATCCAATGCTCTCACACTAAATCCTAGAAAGACGTGTAGAACGAATAAAATTATGTACTTAATTAATATTAACATGTCAACGTATCATCTAATAATGACTAAAGGTACCAAAAAACATTGATATTTATTTAAAAAACGACTCACAAATAAGTAAAGTTCATTATTATTATTATTAAATTAAAGAGTGTAATTTAATCGCTGTTTATGGAGCGTTTCTTTTATGATTACTTTTTCGCTTTTCTTGAAATAATTTAAGATTTGTAATTATAATTTTATTGTTAATTTTTGTTTGTCAAAATAAGTACTTTTCAAGGTTAGTATTTGAATTAAAATACATACATAATATTGCTCAAGGCAGATTCATATAAGCATAAATTTCTATTAATATATGTTAGACTCAGTGTTGATTTGTTCTAAAGTCGAAGCTTTTATTATGACCACACTGAAGGAATGTTAAAGCCATATTGACTAATCAATTTTATAGGGAATTCGGTACTCATCTAGGTGACGGGTCCCATCATTTTGAATAAAAAAAAAGGTACGCCTTTCATAGAGGGAGCAATGTGCACTCGGGGAACAAGATAGAAAGAGAAACATCCCTCCAGTGGTGAAGGGAAAATAAGTCTTGGGATCCTCATCCATGCTTCTGCGGCTGGGAAGGAGCAGAATGTAACCAATGTATGCAATCAATCCTATGGATTCTAACCCAAACCAATGGATCCTTCGGAGTCTCTCCAACTCACCGTGTCGGGGAATCATCAACGATCCAAAGATTTGCTATTATTATCTGGAGTTGTCTGCTCCTATTGTCTATTTCGGACTCGTAATTTTCAAATGTTCCATCCCCACTTCCAATGCGATCCCATGTAAATTAATATAAGAATCATGACATTTGGGACTCTTCCATTTTAAGATCTATATTATTGTGGTTATATGATACATCAATTATGTGGCATTGGATCAGAAGAATTAACATTCAAACTCAATACATTCCCTGGTTTCATTTATTTGTCACATTATCTCATTATTCATAGGCTCTTTTCCGAATCCAATTCTATTATTTTTTTTTATTCTTGGCACAAATGTCCAAATTGTATGTTGACAATATCAGTCATGATCCATTGTTATTTTATCCTTGCCATATAAAAAGGTTAGACCTCTTTTAGTGTGCTCCACTATTTTCTACTAATGTACAAAAAAATATGCGTTAAATTTTGCATAAATATGAAATGAATTGTGAAAGGGAATTCTAAATGTTAATTGAGGTATTTGGCGAGTCTATTATGAGTAGAACACAAGTTCAATTGTGGTACAAACGCTTCAAAAACCGAGTAGATGTTGATGCCGATCCTCGCTCTGGTCAACAAGCAATGAAAACGTTAAAAAAGTAAAACAAGTGGTTTTGGAAAATAATCAAGAGGAAAGTTATTGAGGATCTTGGCCTAATCAATTATTATTATTTTTTATGATTCGGGCATGAATCGTGTGGCAGCGATGTTTGTTCCAAAATTGCTAAATTTTGATCAAAAACAACGTTGGATGAATATTGCTCAGAAGCTATTGAATGACGATCCAGATTTGCTCAAATCTGGATCATAACTGGTGACAAAACAGAGGTATATGGTCATGACTGTAAAAATCAAACAATATGTGTCAAAATCAACAAAATCATTATATTTTCAACCTCATTTTTAAATAAATTTAGTATAAAATAAAGCGGTTTTTAACGATAGATGAAGAATTAATATGGAAAAAGATATCTGATCTTAAAATTTACTCTTTTGCTAAATTCAGAGCCGTTTGGGAATCCGTTTGTTTAATTAAAACGAGTCAAACTGTTTATCTTACATCATTAAATTTTCATTACAACTATTACAAATTTTAAACATTCAATATAAGGATAACACTACTAACTGATGAATGAGTATCAGAAGTTAAGATTGTATTATATTAAGACCTAATAAGGTAGTTGATCTCATTTTACATAACCAACTTAGTACCAGGTGTACAGGGCATTGTTTTTATCCCAAATCATAAGAGACCAGAATAAGAGTGATGGGAAAATATATATATAAATCTCCAATAAGTGATACAAATCTTAGAGACAATAGAGTCAATTTAGTAGTTCTACGTACCGTGAGTCTCTACTGTTCTCATATACTGATTTGATTTGAAAATCATTATATTTGATTTAACAAGTAGGTACTGTAACATATGTTTTCAGGAGCATTAATTCACTTATATTTGATTCCCAAAACTTAAAAAGTAACCAAAATTTAAACATATACATATGATTAGTAGTCAATAAGCAGGTTCCAAATTTCTCAATTAATAAATTTAGTTGTTAGTTTTCAAATATACAGATTTGATTTGACAATTATATTCTTTTACTTTTCCAAAACAGTATATACATTGTCAACCAAATTTAGTAATTGAGCAATTCGGAAACTTCTTATTAATTGGTAAAACAGTTATATTTTGGATACATTTATGATCTTGGAAACTAATTTCATCAAATTAATGTCACTGGTAACGCAAAGTAGCTACTTGATGATTTTAAAATCAAATCAGTAATTATGAGAAAGTTGATATGTAAATATGTGTAGTAATTTAGCAATTTAGAATATACGTATTGACTACTAATTATATATATATATATGGATATTTTGATTATATTCTAAACATTTTTCAAGCTTTTGGAATAAAAGATCAGAAATTTGTGCTACTGGAAACATAAAAAAGCTATTTGATGAATAAAATACTGCCAATTTGTAAGCTGTGTATATGTGTACATTGATGACAGAATTGAGAAATTTAGCAATTTTGGAATTGACTACTAATCATTAATATATGTGTATTTTGATTTCACATTACTCTTCATATTTTGGTAAATCAAATATTAACGAAATTTATGCTTCTGGAAACATAAAAATGCTACTTGTTGTAAATAATTTAATGATTTTTGAATTAAATCGGTATATGTGTTGACTGATGGCATAGTTTAAATTTTTAACCATCTTAAATCTACTTATTGACTACTTACCAATTAAATTATATTATATTGTATAATTTTAAAGCTCTCGGAATCAAATATCAGCGAATATATGCTGCAGAGTGAGTAAAAGAAATTTGAGGAAGAGAATACTATAATTGTCAAATCAAAGCAGTATATGTGTACAGTGAAGACCAAATTTAATTACTTAACTAATTGAGATCTGATTACTGAGTACTAATCATAAATGTATTTGTAATTTAGCTTAATTGTGGAACCTTTTTAAGCTCTAGTCAGCAATATTTTTCAATCTTTTAGAATAAAACATCAGCGAATTAATGCTTACGATATTGGAAATACATTGATTTTCAAATCAAATCAGTATGTGAACACTGATGACAAAATTTAGTAATTTAGCAAATTGGAATCTAATTTTTGACCACAAATCATAATTATATTAGTAATTTAGTTAAATTTTGGATACTTTTTAAGCTCTATGACTCAAATATTGGTGAATTTGTGATGTTAAATAATTTAGTAATTTAAAATAATATTTTTTTAAGAATCTACGTATATAAAATAATATAATTTTCAAATTAATGTTTCTGGAAAGCTAGTAGCAAGCAGCTACTTGTTATAAAGAATATTATGACTTTCCTATCAAATCAGGATATGTGTTGACTGACGACTAAATTTAGTAATGTTGCAATTAGGAATCTGCCTATTGACTACTAGTCATCGATACATTAGTAACTTAGTTATATGTTGGATACTTATCATAGTTTTTGGACTCAATATTGGCGAATTTATACTTCTAAAAATTAATAGATGAAGAAAATACTATAATAGCCAAATCAGATCAGTATAAATGAACAATGATGACCAAATTAAGTAATTTATCCAAATGGATATCTCCTTATTGACTACATGTAATAAATATATTAGTATAATTTGCTATATTTTGGTTAACAAAAGGTGTTTTCCTCTGACCAAATTTATTAGTTGAACAATTGGGTATCTATAGTTAATTAGTAATAATTAAATCTGCTGACTTAATTGATAAATTTAGTAATTTAGCAACTATGAATCTGGAAGTTAGTAATTAATCGTGAATAAATTGGTAATTTTGTTATAAGTTGGGTACCTTTCATGGTTCTGGAACAATGTATCAGATCAGAATGAGTGTTATGATGTTTATGCACGACGAGCTTTTTAGGATAAAAAAAAATACTATGTATTCTCCCTTCAGCTGATTTTCATCAGTTGACTTTTTTGATGGAAAGCAACTGACTCTACGTACTATGAACTCAAAAAGGGTAACATTATTATTTATGATTTTGATATATAAAAAATATATTAAATTGCACACCCTTTTTTTGAATTTTTGAATATTATACAAGTAATAACGATTGATTTGTATATTGATAAAATTTATAAATAGTATCTAAATAATAACTCTGCCCAAAGTTAAAAAGTTGGGTACCTACCAGTTGTTTTTCCAGTTTTTTCCTTTCTCTTTTGAGAGTCTAGGTTACGAGTGCACAAAAAAGCTCATCATGATGACCCCTAAATAAGGCTTGAATTATATAAAATGAAATTATAAATTATCCAACAGAACTCACCAGTTGTTGTAGGGATAATGAATGTAATTCTCAAAAAAATCAATATTAAAAAGATTCATTAATTCTGCAAATGCACGGACTAATCTACATACATAATGTTTTTCATTCATATTCTAGTTATATTTTGTAGACCATGTGAAACATTTATAGTCCTAGCTTACCACTAAGGCCCTTCATAAATATGAATCTAGAATGAGTCACTGCTCAGACCTATGATAATGCACTGACTAATCTGTATACTCATTAGAATGATTGAAAACTCACATTTCCTTTAATTAAGAGTTTAATAGGGATCAGTGTCAATAAGTGAATTATAAATGATTACCAATTTACGTTTTTTTGGGTTCCTGAATTGTTGTTGAAAGTTGAGGAACAGAAACTGGGAAATTCGAATAAGTGTAATTACTACACTATAATATATTTCAATTCAGAAGAATTTAACCTTAAAAAGGAAATTGACTCTGAACTTCTTATCTCCACAACTTGAAGAATGATAGTTTTAGGAAATGGTATTTACCATTTAAGTTAATTGGTTCCAGAGTGATTGCCTCTATATTTTGAGGAATTAAGTAAAACAAATTACGAATTATTTGTTTTTGAGTATTTGTTGATTTTACAATTGATTGGAGTGATTGTAGAAGTTAAAGTTACTATTATTGAAAAGTTGAATTAAGAAAATTGAGTTATATAGTTAGCAGATATATAGGATAGTTATATTACTTACTCGTTTCATTCCCGATAACTCATATTACAAAGAAGAAGAAAAATAGAAAAACAAAATACAAATAGGTAGTAAGTTCCGGTATTGGCAGATTTCAATGTCATGTCTACCTCCAGAAATAAGTTTATTAGCCATTAATTCGATTGGGTAATTAAGGATTTTAGCATTGAAATCTCTGATGGTGCGTTTCGTACACGGAACATATCATAAGGATCATATTTACAACATAAGAATTTTTAACATTTGTTTTATTATTTTTAAAAGACATTGTGTCCTCTTTGGACAAGACAGTCAAATTTATGAGTATCAAGTTCGGAAAGTTTCTTTCATTTTAACAATTATATATAATCAACTGAAATAGAAAAGATTAATGAAAAATAAAAATGAAATAATTTCCTATCTCCTTTTTTAGCCTAAAAAGACATTATCTCGAGTTTAGAACAAGAGACTGATACAATAAAAATATTTTTGAAGTCATTAAACGTTTAATATATTTATAATAATTATTTATTTAATCTTAATTTGAATTTCCAGATTGTATTTGAGGTGAAAATTAGCTATAAATGATATCAGTTCCAAATTACAATGTATACTATAAATTAATACTTCTCAATGATTGGACCACATAGTGAAAAACTGAGATCAGTGTCGAATTTTGTACTCAAAGATAAATTCCAAACAGAGACCAAGACTAATATTAAATCCTTCCCATGCAATTGTTTCCTCATATATGTAGTTAATTACAGGTAAAGGAAATTAATTAATTAATTATTGACTGTTACTGACCTAAAGACATTTCATTGTTAATTCTATTCAATGTCGCATTATATTATTTTTGTGGAATAATACTTTGAACACTCGTTACCTTATTACTTGTAAGTGAAAAGACAACTTCTTTTTAAATTTGATACTATATAGCAGTGCTGCCCAACGTCCGGCCCCCAGACCAGATCCGGCCCACGAAGCCTTAGAATCCGAGTGAGTCTTTAACTTATTCCTGTTATTAATGCAGAAGCTTACTACTATTATTTTTCGGCCCACTGGCGTCGTTTTTTCATAAATCCGGCCCATGTTCGGAAAAGGTATGGCAGCACTGCTATATAGGGTGGATAAATGTATCTACATTATAGAGTGTCTCGTTTTTAGTTGTAACTTGTAAATATCTATTATAAATAATACACCTGACAAGATTCGTCTGTTACAATTGATTGTGCAGTAGAGAGGACACAAATTAAAAATTAAAAAGTCAATGAATAAATAAAACAATAAATATGCCTATAAAATATTAGATGAGATTCATTCTGAACAAATAGAGGACGTACCTGCCTCTAAAGCAGTGGTTTTCAACCAAGGTTCCGCGGAACCTTAGGGTTCCGGCAGTAAAGTCCAGGGGTTCCGCAATTTCTAAATTAGAGCAAGGATAAATTGCATAAGACAACCAAATTATTGCACAGGGGTTCCTCGAGCCAGTGGAATGTTTCCATGGGGTTCCACTCCAGCAAAAAGGTTGAAAAGCACTGCTCTAAAGAATGAGAAGGTTTGAGATGAGAACTACAAAAAGAATTCAAATCACTTGGGTACAAAGGCATAGGAGAACAGTGATGGAAAGACCCAAAAAGGGGGAGAGAGGAAGGGCTTAGAGTCTCTCCCTTACAGAGTCTGTGTAAAAATCGATGGTGAAATATGGGAAGACAAGGGGTCAAAGTTGCAGTAGAAGTCAATTCCTTTCTGAAGATTGTAATCCTCTTATAGATTATCGTTTTTTATCTCTGTCCTGATGTTAACTCTCTTCTTAACTTGACAATCGGCAATTACTAGGAATGTAAATAATATGCAAATCGGGCTTGTAAGAATCAAAGAAAGAGAAAACCAACCTGGTAACTCTGACAATTTGATGAATGTTGAGAGGGAAGCAGCTTGAGCTGTCATGACGTTTGACTGAGCTACAAGCTGCTATTCTCCTTTATATATACAAGTGAAGACATCAATTATAATTAATAATAACATTATGTATGTATACCATAGATGAGAGGCAGAAAATTAACTGAAATTAATGTCAGGAAATTATATATTTTTAACTAATATAATTATACGAGGACTTGAGCCCTTTTTGATTATACATCAGGTAGATGTTCTCCCCTCAGTAATAAAGGAAAAATGATAACAGCTTTGGAAAACAAAAAGTACTGTTCGAAGAGCCAACTCCACAAACTCTTTCACGCGGCATTTTGCATATTATTTACATTCCTATCTATTTCCCTATTGTAATATTTGCTACACTTAATTTCAATCGAGACACTTTTTCGAATTTGACGAAGAATTCAAAAATTTTTATTAGATAGTAATACAAAATGATTAACTTCGATGTAGAGCGTGACATCGTGTGTATATATGTAGTTGGATTCCATGTTTGGTTACCAAACGAAATTTCAAAACTCTGAACTTTTGTTTTTATTATCTGAATACAATTTTTTGTATGTGAGCCAAGAACCTTCCGGAAAATTTTAGAGTATAGAATATACGTAAAGGTTCTTTTAGGAGTCTTTATGATTGGTGGGTATTCATTTTGAACATACTTTGAGGGACTATTTTTTTTATCAAAACAGCGAGATTCGTCATATTTTATATTTTTGGTAAATGAATTAGATGAAGGATTTGGATTTAAATCCGTAGCTAATATAATATGTGTCAATAGAACAGATGAAAAGCCTTTGCATTACAAATAAATATAATTGTGAGACTTGTTAGCTCTGTAATTTGTTAGTGTACCAAATAGAAAATAGCCTCCCAGTTTTCAAAAACTTGATAATAATTCTTAATAAAATGCACTTTTTTTTATATCCTCTTATCGGCATAATTATAATTATCAAGGTAGGATTTTTGATCATCTTTATTCAAATCTTCCAACCCTGAAGAATAGTATTTAAAATAATTTGTGTGTGCACATTTAACGAAAAAAGTGAAAATATAAAGAACGTACATGTAAATTAAAGAACAAACTAAATAAGTACATCTGTTGAGCTAATGAAGACATATCCATCTTCACTCAAAAGAAACAAACAAATATACAGAAGCAGAGTAACGGCCTTGCCTTGCATTGTTGACTCCACTCAATCAAAAAAATAAAGTATTTTTTTTTTTTAAAAAAAACACACATATTGTTTGAATACATGTGCCTAATCTAATGAATATGTATATCTTCATAAATGATTGAATGATGATGAAGAAGGCAAATATAATTAGTGATTTTGAGCAATAAATAAACGTTTATTGATTAATTTTATTTTGTACAAGACGCAATAAGATCCCTTATAAGTGATGATTATAATGAATCCGAAAAATAAGACTAAACATCATTTCCTTTTGAATTGTTCTTGTGGTCAAAATCTATTATTTTTCTTTCACATGTTCAGTTATTATGTATGAAAGTTCAAATATTTTATTGTCTTGAATATATGTATGTATACATAGGTATTATCAGTATGTTTATTGACGGATATAATCATTTAGTATGTATACACAAAACAAAGAGTTGTTTGAGGAGGGGGGGGGATAAATATTTCATAATTTCTTCAAAGAGTCTTTGTTTCATGTATCCATCCAGATTTACCCTTGAATAAAAGCTAGGTTTTTTAAACGCCAAACTCAAACTTATATACTGTTAACTTTTTAATTCAATATTTTTTCGGGGGAAAAATGGGATTAAATGTTTTAAGAAGAGAGAAGAAGCATTAAAAAATTAATTAAAATATTTAGTTGAATAATTATAATGATTATTATTATTATTATATAATTCAGGAATGCAATTATTTTTTGAAATACTGGACACTTTTGATGTTAGGTCATTTTTTTATCTATAACTAATATAAAAAATATTCAAACAAGAAATATAAAGCCTGTAAGATATAATTATACACGTCATTAATCAAATATTATCATTAGAGGTTGCGGATAGATAAGTGTACACACATAGGAGATGATCAATAGTTGGCTTTTTGACACTTATAAAAATCTTCACAAAAAAAAAAAAAGAAGTCATGGTCATATTTTAAAAGTTGTGTTACATATATTTTTAAAACAATTCTTTTTTTTAAAACTATCAACGCTCAATGTACTGTTTAGTAAATCAATCAATTTATTCCATTCTATAATTTAATATTGTAAATTGACTGTGAGAACTTAACTACATATAACTAAAGACGTCGACGTTCCATTGAACAAAATTTTTTTCTCAATATTGGCAAGTTATCATCAGTCTATCTCATTAATTGAACCTACATTAAGAAATTACGAAACAACCAAAGTTTCATTTGTAAACTGAAGCATATTACTCTAATCTAATTAAATGTTCAATTGGGATCTTAGTACATTAAGTTCTCCAAAACAAATCTAGCCTTGAAGAATGACGAAGCATCCAGACTTTCATATGCCTCTAGGCTTTCCTTGGTGCATTTTCCCAAGGTGGAAATGAAATATATATATATATACATATATATATATATATATATATATATATATATATATATATATATATATATATATATATATATATCCTGGAACTCGACTGCCGACTAAATGCTTATATCATTCAAATATTGGTTCTTAGCTAAACTATAAAGTTCAGTATCTAGCCCTATTTCCCTTAATTTAAGTTGAAATTACAGGTTTTCTTAATAACATTGGTATACAGTCAAAAATCCTCAAGGGTATAAGTATAATAAAAGTTATTTAGTTTTGCACACTGATTTCAAATCTGTATTTTTTTTTCAAGACTGACGGTTTTTGAGAAATCGAACCTTACTTTTTGAGCTAATTTGGCCCATTTTCTAACTATGAGGACACTCATTTTGTGCATTAAAAAATGATGATTCGCTAGTGTATTTAATACAAATTTCATTTCCAGTCTTTGTTTTGACCTAAGGGGAATCTTAGGGGCATAAGTGGCGGGAATAGGTCCAAAAGTCGACCAAAACGTTTGTACTTAAATAGCTCCTTGAATATTACATGAAATTGATTAATTGGGAATGCATTAAAGAGCTGAGATTCACAGCTTCTAAATGAGATGTCAATAAGAATCTTTAACCAAGAAGAAATTGTTCATCTAATTGTGTAGATTGTCATCCCTTTTTGATCAAAAATCCACAAGAAATCAAAGACTCACGGTACAGCTACTAAAGTAGTTGTGTGCAAAAGGATTGAATCAAAGAATGATATCAAAATGGAAGGAAAATTTACAAATTTAGACGGAAAATATGAATTATAGAAGCTTATAAAGTGATTAAATATGCTTCAAAACATTGTTTTGAGAACAATTATCAAGCATTTTTATTCATACAGTAATTTTCTTGACTTAGATCTGCAAGTGTCAAAAAGTTCATTTGACAAAAAGATATTTTCGAGTAATTTTATGAGAATATATCGACTCAATAAATTTTTCTATCTATATAATTGATAAATTTTTTTACAATAATTCCGAAAAATTTCACCCGAAATACTGAGTATTCATCTGTACCTTTGACTCAGGAACCCATTCATAACCAAGGCTTCTTTAAAAATGATGTCACATATTGATTCATAATCATTCAACTTTTTACTCTTATTACTTTTTGAAAGTGAGCATGAAATGATGGTGTACTGTATGCCCCTTTTTCAGTGCAAATCTTCAAAATCCTTGGATTTCTTTAATCAATACATTCAAACATGCGTCATTCATACGTAAAATCCTTTATAATATCAGAACGTGGGAATTAGATAAAGGACACATATTTAGCTTTAAAAAAACGTCAAAATTCTTCATGTTAGAGATGATATAAGTCAAAAATATTAACCATATGTTTTTGATGTAAAATCTGTGTGGTATTTCATTATGATAATTTAAATCGAAATAAGACATTTTTAACAAATGTTAAATAATATATATTTTAAAGTGAATTTCACATCAATTTGTTGCTTTTGAAAGAGTTTCTATCAAAACCTTTCAGTTTAGTCATAAATAATACACATATATTAATTCAAATAATGGAGTGACTCCAAAAAAACAAAAAAAACTTTTTACAAAACAACAGAATAAAAAAAAAAGAAAAGGAATTACCAACATGTGATGCAATATGAAAAGTTGTGTGACTCTATTCTTAATGATCCCTATTAGTTTTATTTCACGTAATCATTTTCAAATATTAAATAATGATATTATGATAAAGTATTGTGATTTACAATATACATACATAAATGTCAAAAAGTGTTCTGACTAATCTGAAAGCTATTTCTTTCAGATACTCTTATGCATGCATCATTCAGTCCTTTATAGTTGAAATAATATATTAAATTGTGCATTATTTGTAAAACTATCCTTGTTGTAAGATTTATAATACGCCTTGAAGATGATTTTATTTTCATCTCTGCAACTGAGTAAACATTTCAATATCTTGTATGGAATTGACTCAAGGATTTCATTTGAATACACAATTCTGACTCCAACAATTATAGTGAGGTATATAGACTATGTACTATAAATCAGACAAAATCAGACAAATATACTTTTTAACAAATTTATTATATTACATAATTGATAGAGTAAATCATTCACGCACGACATTTATATGTACATTTATGGAGACAGTATAAAAATATTTTCAAATTTATTCAAAAACTATGCATGTGATTTGCGCTTGCTAACGTGTTTAAAACGACTTTAATCCGACCTTGATAATGAGAATTATGGGGAAATTTCATAGACCCTATTCCATCAAAATTAAAGAGGTTACAAATAGTTAGGTCTCTATCTCTCCCCACTCACTACTCTCTAGATTTTCAGCACTTTTTAAAATGTAAAACATTTATCATTGGACATATCATCGGGGGAAGAAGGTGTTTTGACATATTTAATACTCAATTAAAAGTCATAAATATCATATTATATGTAATTTGTCTGTTGAGTGTAACTCATTTCAACGAAAATGCATAGCACATACATAAGTCTAGTTAAACTGCAACATGAACTCTATAGAATCATTTGAATCATTAAGAACTTTTGTATTTTTCTACATACCTAAAAGAAAATGTAAGCAGAGCTTTAGAACCCTGCTACAAAAAATGAATAAGAATAAGAATACATCAAAGGTATAAAGTGGTTATCAATGTCAGCCTAGAGTGCATTTCAACATATGTACATAGATAAAATCCCCGTATATCAAACTCAGTAATATGTATAAAAAATTAATTTATTATCTAAAAAATATATTATCATTCACAGGGATTTGATACTTGACTTGAGCTCTCATAAGAAATAAAAGACTTGACTTGGATCTGTTCTTCGTGACTCGACTTGAACTCCTGTTCAAAGACTCTCGAAACTTGACTTGGACTTAACAAAAAGGATATCTGTATATTTCGGCAAATTTCTATCTCTTAACACCTCAATTTTGTTTATATTTGTGAATATTTTTTTTATTTTTTTTTGTCTACGTACGATATATGAAGCATAGTTTACATTTTTCCTCATTTTTTTTCTTCTGAGAAAGCGTTTTTTCTACATGTTACGAAGACAATCGTTCTATACTAAGAAGGAATAAAACACGAAAATGTCTTATTAACAACATACAGATGTATTGAGAATATACATACATACATATAAAATTCATGTATTTGATACATGAATGATGGTCAAGAAAAGAGCTGTTATATAATCCGTCCGGAGATGTTCTTGACACTAACATACATACATACATACATACATATATTAAATTATGTGGATATAAGCCTCTTCTTTCATTAATTTACATATTATGTTCATTTGACAAATTTTATTTAGTATTTATTTTGAAAAAACTTTTACTGTGCCCTTTAATGATTGATGGACTATGACAAAGAGCTCTGTTCTATTCCCCATAGGTCAACTTTTGAGTGCTCATAAAGAAATTGCAACTAATAGATAAGCAAAAGTCGTGTAAAATCCTAATAATAACAATAACAATGAAATGTTATTTCATTTCTTCTGAAATATTTGATAAATGTTATCCAGTTGGCAAGGTTTTCTGACCCTATTATTTTCCTAAGTAAAGGGATAATTTATTTCCATACATATGTACGTCTCTCACACAAAATGTGAAGGCCTCGACGGATTGCAATGTATTACATACATTGCAATTGCTTTTTTGTTGTGAAAATAATTAGTGAAAAATTTATGTACGATTTTCGTCTATTTATTTAACTGAATAAATTATTTCATATTTGGACCCCCAGCTGGATTTTTTTTTAATAAATGTATAGATGTAGTAGGTATTATGTATTGACTAGGGAAAGCTATGTCTTACTTGTTTCTCTTCTTCCTATTCCTTATGCTTTTTTTTTTCTTACAATTAATGACTTGGATAAAATGAATGGAGGGGGGGGCGGGAAGGAAAGAAAATGAGAGTCTTTAGGATTTCATTTCGAAATATATTTCCATGTTTGTACACAGTGACGATACATCTTTAAATATAAGAAAGCATAATAAATAATAATAAGAATAATAATAATATAGATATTATACATAAATAGTGTTTTGCTCTAAGGCCCAATTCTACACAAACAGACCATTTTTTTTTTTCATATCACATTTTCTTTTTTTACCAAAAAACGAAGCATTTTTAGTTTTGTTTTTGTCTTTTCAATTCTTATCTTTTCTTTATTGATTACTCATGTCCATTGATTCAGAGACCAGAGGCATCAATTTCTTGACTAGGAGCAATTTGTACCAGTTCTGTAATGTCAAGAGCTGAGATTCCAAACTCTTTGGCAAAGCAGAACTTGCAATATGGCTTTGGAGATTCTCCTGGACTGAGGATCATATCCTTCCCCTCAAAGACACGGTGGCACTCGATGCATTTGACACAAATACGATGGAACACGACTTCAGAAATCTCAATGGCTTGTTCGGGGTAGACTTTATTACCGCAGGTGGGACAGTGCTTATCTTTGAGTGCCCTTTCCATCTTTTCCTTTTCTAGTCTCTCTTTTTCCTTTTGCCTATAAGTAGAAGAAAAGCAGGAGTAGCAGCAGCCGTGTTATTAAAAGATAACCTTGTCCTAATTTCATCCCCCACTCCCCTTCTCCTCCCTGCAGTAATAGTCTGGGACAGTGTGCTGCACTTACCTGGCAATATCCTCAGGAGTAATTATCCCTGTGTATTTACTCGTGGTAAAGACTTGTGGATTGAATAAATTTGCGTAGCAGACATTGCAAAAAAGTTCCTCATCATGTTCGTTGAGGGTTCGAGGGTTCAAAGGGATGTTGCACTCAATGCATTTGACACAGCTCTTATGATAGGGCTTTCTATCCGCAGCCATCACCTAATAAGTGAAAGGAAAAATAAAAAAAAAAGGTTAATAAAATTGGAGGCAGAACTTACTTGCTCCGCGGGATAGACGCTCTTTTTGCATGCAGGGCATTTTGGTGCGGAAGTGGGGGGATTCCAAGGCATTTTAATCCTTGATGAATGGAAAAGCACAGTTCTTCAAGAGGTGGTAGAATTAATAAACACTCCACAAAACACAAATGAGAGAGAGAGAGAGTGAGAGATCACGGCTCTTTGGAGGATTGAACTTGATTAGACTGGTTGAAAGATTTATACGAAACTAAAAGTTGAATTAAGATATACTATGTGCTCAGAATGAAAGTCAAGCCGACCTGAATTCCCCCACTCTCTCTCACGCTCTTAAAAGAAAAACAACATATTTCTTAACCCTGCACAGACCCGTCTTCGTCGATATAAAAATTATACGACTTACGTTTGCTCCTTTTAATTAAGAGCTTCTAGAACGTTATGTAATGACTCCTAAACATTTTATCATACTCTTTTCTGTCCTTTAATTAATACATACTGCATTCCTTGCAAATTCATTCTCACACACCACATATACATATATATATATACGTATACAATGTAAATAATAAAAGTTCATATTGTAAATTCTACCTTTTATTCTATACGATACAAAATATGTATGTATTTCATATTACTCTCTCGCAACCTCGACTCTCCTTTTGTAAGAGGGGGCTGAAACGCAAAGAACATACAGTCAGTGACTGACTGCATACGTACACATCCCTTACTACGTATTAATACTCAAATAATAATAATAATAATCGAGAATAATCTAGTTTGGCCCACATTCCCCCGTGAATATTTTGCTAATAAATTATATATATGTACGTGGAAGAGGTTTCGTGTCTAGAGTAAGTCTATTGAAACCAAAAAAGAAACGGACGACTCTAGGTTTCATCATATGTACATATATCTACACTTTATTATTATAAACATTAATGACCTTTTATATTTAATATTCTACGCATCTTTCAATTCATTAAAGCTATAATAAATATATCTTGACAAATGGGAGACAACAACTATGAGTATTAATGAGTATTAATGTCATATTTAATTCGTAAGATACTTATTAAATTCTGTTAAAATAAATTTATCAAAAGACTTGAAAAAATTACAATAACCTTGATCATACATTAGTGAATAATCGTATTCCTATAAATATTTATTTATATATACATACAATAAGTTACTTCATTTCTAGTTCAAATTAAAGAAATGCATCCTCCCCTTGATTAGAGTAATTCTATTGCCAATACTTTCTCAAATCATAATGAATCAAAGAAAATTACTGATTTATTTACGTACGTTGAATTCTCAATCAGAATATTGTATATATATATATACATTTACGTATTATTTGATTTTATCGAATGAAAACAAACAAAATCTACATACTTTAAAAAAATTATTATTTTTATTCAAATTTATGAAATGCTTTAATCAATACTTTGATTACATCTTCAATGCTTGGTTTCTCTCTCTCCCTCTCTTTTTATCTCATATTATGTATTTAGATCTATGTATATGTATGATAAGTATTTATTTACTTTTAAAAACATGTTTTAACGTGAGGTCTTGGGAGCCAAACCTCTTCCAAATGAGTCTGCTTGATTATATATATATATATATATATATATGTATTGTCTGTGTGTTATCAGATTGTTTATCAGAATCGTGTTATTTGTTGTAGGTGCTTAAAAACTTACTTATATGATATTATTATATGTATAATACAGAAATCATCGGATTTTTGTAGTGTACAAATATCACAGAACCTCCTCCCTCCCCTCCCTCGTGGATTTCTTTCACCGTATGTATGTATCTTACTTTTATAGTACCTACCTATACATATATATGTATGTTGTAATTGAATTTAGAAGCACAAGATTACATCTCTTGTACACAAGGGAAATAAAAAAGTCATTAAAATACTTGTGGATGACCCATATATGTATGTATTGGAAGAAAAAATATAAAATTTTTACAGCTGTCAACCTCATCATTAATAAACGCTTACCCATAGAATTTGATTTTCTCTATTTGTGTGATCAAAGTTCATTAAACTTTTTCTCCTTCTTACACACTCAAACAAATAAAAAAAAAAAAAGGCCGAAGAATGCCCCATTTGTATGATTGTGTAGCTCTTTTGAATTCCTTGGACCTCCTATCGTTAACATCATAGACACAAATTGATGTATTTAACAAACACCCGTAAAGAACTTGGATTTAATAATAAATCCCTCGAGTCCAACAAAACAGTAACAACAACAACAACAACATCAAGAGATCTCTTCTTTTCTTCTTCCTCATTATTAATAGAACTTAATATATGCGCATAACTGCGCATCCTCATCATATGGCAACTCTGTTTTATTAGATGTGATTATTCCTATTACTTAAAAAATAAGGGATTAAAGAATTATCCCCCTCCTTTTTACGCACTAATTGGCCAAGAGAGAAAAGCAAAAGTATATATATATATATATATATCCATGACGTGTTGGTTTTATCATTATTTCGTCACTTTAATGTGTTTACAAGATAGATAAAATATGTTAGATCTACCTATGTACAAACAAATGCCGAAGATCTTGTAATCCCCTGCCCTCTATAATAAATAATGATCATAATTTTGGGGTTTTATTAAACTGCAAGGCCATAAATTTAGGGAGAAAAAGCTTTATTAACTCTCTCTCTCTCTGTGTGTATGTACACAAAACTACAAAAAATGACCAGAGGATCTAAGCTTTATAGATGGCCCCATAATTTGTGTGTAGGAAAAGAAGAAATAAAAATTAAAAAAAGTCACATTATGTTATATCCAAAGAATATTTTTTATTATTATGCTTCTGATATTTTCTATGTCTCTCAACCTTTCTGCATCATTTTGAGCAAAAAAAATATTGCTCAAAATCAGATGAATGTTAGTTAAGCTAAATTTTCATTCCTCAATGAAAATACGAAATTGTTTCCTGCTCTTAACAAGAGCTTCCATTGTAACGCCGTGATTAATCCCTACAATTTTGGATTTTCTACAGATTGTAATTTCTAAATGATTGCAGATTTTAAAAGTTATACAAAAAATGAAAATAAGCTTTTTAAAATGAGGGAATTAATAATTATGCGAACAGACCTTAGCTTGATCTTGAGTCCCCCCTTGCTATGATAAAAACCTTCAAAGCCTTGAGTTTAATTTAGAATTTGTCAACTCAAAATATAGGTTTGTTAGGGAATGGTGCATAATAAATAGTATTTTATTGGGTGGGTGGTGAGATTGTGATTAAAGTAATGATGAAGAGCAAAGATAAAGACCAAATGGACTATAACAACGGTATCTAAAACTATTTTTTGTGTATTGAGAATTTAATAAATAAAATTGAAAGAAATCTATCACAAAGTTTGTTAAAAACTGACTTGATTACGTCACTATAATTATTACTATATAGTTTATTCATTTGTCAGGGGAGCAAACTGTCCTAGATACAACACAGGTGTGGCACTTCATGTGAAGAACCAAATATATTTTCAGGAGTCATTCTCTTTTGGCTTATCTATATAAAGGAAGGCAAACCCTTGACAAAGAGTTTGCTCTTATAGACACTAAGTAAAGACAGCATAGGCCAATGGCTAGTCTTTTAGTTAATAAGGTCTGATGAGAAGTATCAACTTATAACAAAAATCTTCACATCTTGTATACAAGATTCATATTTATATTCATAATATTCTTTTTAAAAAAAAGTGAATGAAACGAATGACACCTCGGGGTCAGTGATAACATCATCAATTATGTACATAGTAAGTATATATATATATATATATATATATATATATATATAGAATATATTATTATTCAATTGACACTCTCCCCCTCCCTCCCACTGTATTCCTATATTAAACACCTTGATTGTCTGTAAAAGGAATAGGGAGGAGAGAGGGAGAGAGGGGGGGATGATGATTTATGTTGCAAGTTAGATTTGTTACTCTCATAAAGAAAAAGAACCGCTTCATCACTAACTTCATCGTCTAAATGAATAAATAAATATCCCCCCCCCCCTCCCTCCCTCCTCTTCCTTTAGCTCTCACTCCCTTTTTTTTTTCAAAACAATTATCCAATGAGTAAGACTCTTATTCCTCTTTTAGGGTAGGTAGTTCATTAGGCAGCTCTTCTTCTTCTTCTTTTTCTTCTTTTTCTCCTTCTTGTTCCCCTTTATTTCAAAAACAACCAACGTAATCCGATAAAAAGAATTTGTTTGATCATCGTGAGGAAGATTCTCTCTCTTTAACTGTATTTATTATTCAACAATGGAGGTATTTTATTGTATCTCTGATTATTTATTTAGTTTTCTTTTCTTGATTACCCAAATGTGAAAGAGGTTTAAATCTCGATTTGTTTGTTGTGTAACACGTCATGTCAGAGGGGGATTACCCAACGACACCTCCACCCTTGCCTTTCACCCCTTTTCTTTCTTTTAATGAATGAGGATGGGGAAATGATGTTAAGTAAAAACTCTGACTGTTTAAGAGATATATATTTGTTTATTGATAGATATATATTTGTGAGTAAAATTTAATAATTAAAAATAAAAATCAACAAAACAGATAAAATTGATAATACATAATAATAATAATTTTTTTTTTTGTATAAAATATAGATAGATATGTACGAATGGAAATATGAGTTCGGGTCGCGAACTCCTCTTTATGAAAATGTTTGTCTTACAAAAAAAAAAAAAAAAAAATCCGTAATATATGTATAATCAGAGCTTCTTCAAGCCTCTCCTCGCATGGGATAATTACTTCCAATAGAATCCTGAGACAAATCATCAGTATTGTTTCCATCTGTAAGGATGGATAGGATTTATAGTTAGGGAGCTGAATAAGGTAACTACGTATACATATGAGGCCCGTCAACAATAAAGTAAACTATTATACTGATTGATCCTTTCAGAATACCGCAAATTACACGTAGAGGTCAATAAAATTCCCGATCACAGTCAAAGATTAGTATTTGACGAGCCATAGGAGAGCCAAATAATCTCTCACATAAATAAAATTAAACTCAAGATATTGGTTTTTTTAATAAGAAAGGGAGGTCTTAATTTGGGCCAAAAATAATAGGGGGAAATATGAGAGTTACTAACCAAGAAGATTAGACTAAATCTGCCTCACTCACATTGAATTACTCTGTTTATAGCTCAAATATGTGGATGAAATATTGGGTATTGATCAAGAAAATAAATTGGGAATTGGGAGCTGCTCATGTGTTGACGGGACACTCATGATACGTGATTCACTCACCGGTTTGTGCTCTAAAAGATGAATACATAACATGTAGATCCACAGCGGGTGGAGTGGATGAGCATTGGTCCTTTGGGACTGGACTGAGTCCTATGAAGGGAGTAAAGGGATGAGTTGTTGTCCTTACGTTATATCTGAGGAGAGTCTTACCTTTTGTGGAAATACTTCTTTTACTGCAGGGCGTTGTATATTTTTTTTGCCGAGCTCGACAGTTTTGAAACCAGACCTGCGTGACTCGTTTGCTGAGACCCGTGATTTGTGCAATTCTCTCAAGGTCCTGGCCATCTGGATTAGAATCAATTTGAAAGTTGGCTTGAAGGATCTGTATTTGCTCTTCTGTGAAGGTGGTTCTCATTCGTTTGGATTTCTTTTTTGAGCTATTTTCGGATAATTCCCCGCTGTCTGAGATGGAGAGGAGAGCCTTGTAGAGACTTGAGAGATATTAGCATTAATAAAGAGATGTGCCCTTACCATCCGAGGAGGAGCAGGTCCCGTCACGTAGTTCTAAAAAATGGGATTTGCAGAGTACTTGATTATCAATGATGCCGAATTCCTCTCCTGTTGATAGTTGTCTTTTACAAGAATTACATGCGAAGCAGGCCAAGTGATAGATTTGATCCTTGGCCTTTCGGACCCAATCCGCGGGGGAAATGTTTCGTGTGCATTTATAGCATTTCGAACCAAACATTCTACATCAACAAAGATTATACAATATTTATACATATAAGCATAATTATTTATAAGGATTTACACAAGCCTTTGGAAATTTCAAAAAAAGGCCCTTGGTATCTGGTTGTACTTGAATGTAACTTACTTTGTATAATCTAATTTACAGTAGAGTGCTTCGTCTCGTATGAAACAGGATGTTTGTGAGTCGAGTTGTCCACGACAAACGCAGCATCGGAGACATTGAGAGTGCCAGGATCGACATGCAACTTGAAGTATATATCGATCCACGATGACATCACCGCAGGAAAAGCAAATTTCGCTGTTTTCATCCTATCAGAGAGTTGAAATAATGGGCAAGTAGCTCTATGAGTTAGTGCTTTGAAAAGTACACAACTGCGTAAGTTGAAATTATAGTAATAATAATAATAATAACAAAGAGAGAGAGAGAGATTCTTAATGAAGTGAATTTGTATGGTGTCTTCTGATTGAATCTCCCGTATAAGTATGTATGTATGTATGTACAAAATATATACCTATATGTGAGAGTAAAGAAGATAGAAGAAGAGAAAGAGGTCTTATCACATCGTGTTTTTTTTTCTTCTTCCTCCTCTTCTTCTTCTTTATGTGTGTATTACAGAAAAACATTAATCATTCCAAGTATTTTTTTATTCTTTTTGAATGTCTTATATGGAATAGGGAAAAGACAGAAAGTCATATTAGTCGTATACATACATACATACATACATAGTTTGTACATGAATGTGTAATTCGAGTCACTCCGGGTATGTTGTATGTATGGAGACGAGCCAGAGCAGATGGTTGCTCCTTTGATTGGCTTTTATGACATTTTATATGTATATATATACATATATATATGTACATACACATATATGCGAACGTACAAAAACCATCTACAAAAGCGCACCATTGGTTAGTGAACATGAATTGGGTCCATAAAAGTCATCATTACAAACATGGCCACTAAATTATTATTTTTTTATTCTTTTGGCGAATTTAATTAATAATAATTTATATACATACATATGATTTCACTCACTCACTCACTCAGGAGTTGGTTGGTGGGTTGGTGGGTTAGACCACAGTATGAGAAATGAGTATATGTACAGAGATACCTGGTGATTCCTACTCCATGACTTATACGTCATCCCTAGAGGCTATTACAAATAACATTATTCCTACGCTATTCCGTCTATTCTAATAATAAGAATAATAATCTTTTGCTATTAAGATAGTAACAATAAATCTTTTTAACCTTGGGAGTAATCAAAATGAGTATTCTTTTTTCTGTTGTTGTTTTTCTTGTTGTTATTTTTGCTTGTATAATGTGAGAATACGTTTATCTACATACATATGTTAGTCTTATAACATATATATAGTACGATAAATCAGCTGATATCATAATTTGTGTGCTGTGAAAATTATTATTTCTATTATTATTATTAATGGTGAAGAGGGCCAAGTTTTTAATTTAATTTCATTGTACATTCAGAATTGACTTATCTTGCAACTTGAGTTAACATCCTTTACTCTTTAAAGTCCTCTTTAAAGTTTTCAAAGTCTGTAATTTTTAATTTGAAGTAATGTTATTCCTGTCAAAGATGTGTGTTCTGTACTGCCCAAAGTATCCGTAAAGTAATTAATATAATTTGACGGTTATTTGGAATGGAAAAATTTGAAGGAAAATATTTAGTTGATAAAAATAGACGCAATGTTTTGCTTCAAATTTTAAATATGAAAGAGGCAAATAAAATATATTATTATCTAATTATATCCGACCTCCTGAACGTAGGCTCACGGGTATTGGATGAGGTTTGATCAAATCTTGATTTTGTGCTTGTGAATTGATGAGAATTGAATTCATGACTTACCTTGAGACATGGATCTGATGACGTGTATGAAGAGGAAGAGCCTTGTTTGGAGGAGGTTCCTCCGGTGGGAGGCCCGTTTGGACCTACGAGTTCCTCCCAATTCCCTCCAGCTCTCCACTCATCTGAATGGACGACGACGTTGTTGTTGTTGTTGTTGTTGTTTGACCGATTCTGTGATCTTGGAGAAGGGGGTCCGATATGAGAAGCAGAGGATTCCTCTGCTTCGGAGACTGCCATAGTCTGTGCCGTATTCCTCCGTCTATTCCTCTATTTGTCTCATTCGCTTTCAAACTCAAAGGAGGGAGACCATATACAACATATAAATAAACATAACCACTCCACAAATGACTCAAATATACAATAACTCAAAACAACACAAAAGGATCCATGGATTGATCCTTCTTCTGTCTCTCTGGATTGATTTGGGCTCCTTCTTCTCCTGATGCCCCTGCTCCTAAAACTATGGTAAACTTACGTTCCGTACTCATGTAAAGGAGAAATAAAAGGAGTGTGCATCTCCTACTGCTCCTGCTCCTGCCTCAGGGTGGGAAGGAAGGAAAGAGAGAAAGAAAGAAAGAAAGAAGGAAGAGAGGAGGAGGAGCGAGTTTGGATATTTTCTGATTGGTCGACGCACAAAAAAGGAAGGAAGGATCCCCGGACCCTTGAATGAATGTATCCATTTATTCATATTTATTTATGAGGAATGAACTTTTCATGATTCATCTGTCCGTCCTTTCCGTTAAATCATCAGATGCTTCACATAGAGAAACTATATTATACATACATCGGCTCACTTGAAGTCCTGGCAACGGGTTCAATACAATAAAACGTTTAAGAAAACATTTTATTTTTTTTAGTTTTTGGTGTGGGTTGATCCAAAGACACAGATTTTTAGTTATTTTGTAGCAAATTCATTGAAGCGCATTTAACCCTTTTTTGAATTGACCTTGGACTTACATGAACCCTTATATTCATTTATGAATTTATTGTGGATAAATGGGATTGTACAAAAAAACAAAAAAAAAGGACCCAAATGAAATTGTAGCATCAACATAAATAACTCCTCTATCTATGAATGAATATGAAGAAAAGAGAGGGAGAAAAGAGAGGGAGGAAGGAAGGAAGGAAGAAAGAAAGAAAGGAACCTGTTTATTATGGCAAGGGTTTAGAAAAATACACACATACTCATAAATAAAAATATTGTGACTTTGCGAAGAGGGAGCGAGCGAGCGAGTGAGTGAGTGAGCGAACGAGCGAACAAGGACCTCACCTTCTCTCTCTGTATATTATTATTATTATTATTATTATGTTAGTACATAGTATACATATTGTAGTTATTTTTATTATTATTTCCGGACTCAATAGATTTGATTTTTTGTTTCTTTCATTTTCAATAGAGAGCTGATTGCTTCCTTGCTTGCTTTGCTCAATAGATTTGTTCGTTCGTTCGTTCGTTCCTTCTCTTCCAGAGAGTCCTACTACTACTACTTACTCTTCCCTTTCTCTTCCTCTCTCTCTCTCTCTCTCTGAATGGAAACAATTGACTGACTTGTAGGGCACTTCCATCCCTCCATCCCTACCACCACCTGCCCATTCCATATATATATATATATATTCAATCAACTCTCATAAGGACTGTTGTTCTTATAGAGAAACATTCTCCCCCCCCCCCTTTTTTTTTTCATTCATCATCATCAAAATGTCGTGGTTTTTTCTCTCTTTTTTTTCTCTCTCTCTCCATTTGACAAATTTCTATTTATTTATTTATTTTCAAAGAGAGGAAAACTCTACTTTTGACTCTACTCTGTAGAGATTGTACTGACCCATTTGAGGTCTAAGAATCTACATACATGCATACATAAATAACTATTTGATGAATTCATGGAAATGGATTTATGATAATGGCTTGAGCTAAAAGATCCCCCCCAAAAAGAAATGAAAAATAAAAATAAAATAAGAGGAGGAGGAGAAAATGAAGTCAAATGATCAAAAATACGCACGTGGTACCTTTCTAATTTATGTTTTAATTTTAGATGGATTTGATGAGTAGTAGCCCTCTTAATAGATTTGCATTTCCATGCAGACAGACATATCCTTGATTGATTTCAAACAATTTCTGTCTAGTCTAATTCATTAAGGATCCTAAACTCACACTCAGTGTATAAATAAAATAAAACTGAAATTTGTGATGTTGAAAAAAAAAGAAGTCTTTAATTGTTTGATGAAATGGGATATGAGCTGTTATTTATAAGGTTTAAGTTGTAATGACCTTTATGAGCAGGTCTTAGCCCTCTCTATCTCTAAACAAACATATTATTACTATGGTTTTTTCTAGTCATGAGAAACTAAATTGTTTTGACATCATATTGTGTCTTTTTTCTTTTTTTTTTTGGAGTATCATTGAAATATATTTAACTAGAGCTTCATTTGAATTAGTGGGTTCATTATTGGCTTTTTTAAGAATAGTCAAGGCATTTTACGTCGATTAATTACACTGATCAACAAATTTTAAAAAATGTCCAAAATCCTAAGGGGTATAAATATAATAAAAGTTATTATCTTTTTGCAGGCTGATTTCAAATCTGTAGGGTTTTTTTTCGAGAGTCCAACGTGTTGGCCCATTTTCCAATTTGAGCTTCAATTTAAGCCTAGAAGGATACTCACTTTGTGCATTAAAAAATAATGATTCGCTAATGGTTTTAATGCAAAGTCCATTTCCAGTCTTTGTTTTGACATAAAAGGACTCCTAGGAGCAGTGTTATTATTGGCGACTTAGCTATTTGAAATATGAAATGAGGAAATGGAATGGAATAGAATTCATTTCATTTTAATTTTGAAAATTGTTACAGTATTGTATTTTTTTTTTTTTTTAAATCGACTCATGAATCAAATATCCGTCAAACTCGACTCTAAACTCCTTGCAATCCAAATTATGACAATATATATATATATATATATATATATATAAGTCAATATTGTGTAACAAATAGAACTTTGTCTGTTTTTATATATTTTCTGGAGCCGTTATGATATTAATAATGAGAAGAGGAGAGAAGAGGAATTGAAATTCAACTTCCTTATTTATTTTTGTATTTTTGTCGTCTCTTCTTTCCTTTGACTCCCAAATACTGGATATGAAATATTATCATTATTATTATTGTTATTATCATTTGTAATTTAGGAGATTTCATTTGATATTTTATTAGAATGATATTCATATATATAAAAACAGGTTAGAGAATGTACATAGATATGTCTACCAATATTTACTATATGTATGTACATACATTTCATATACATAGTTGATATTACGTCCATTGTCATCATGTAAAAGGGAGTTTACGACTCCCAGAGGAAAACGTGTTTTAATTCCATAGGTATAATATAAAATACAAATGATGAGGATGACTTGTGGGTGCTTTTTTCTTGTTGTTGGAGGCGTATGGCCCAGGTGGCTAGAGAGAGCGTAGTGCCACACATAAATACATGTGTGGTACATGGTAGGTTTTCTCTTCGTGAGAGAATTTACATTTCCCTTGATTAAACAGGAGGGAAATCAGGGTAATAACAATAAATATGACTACATATATTGTGACCTCATCCTCATCCATCATTGCAGCCTCAACTGAGGTAGGTCAATATCTGCATTTTTGCCGATCCATTGACTATTGCTAAGTGAGAGATCAAGTACCTCATTAAAAAGGAATATTTCTCTTCCAATCCGGGAGTACTTATGATGATAATGAATACATAATGACTCTGATATAATAATAATGATAATAAGAGGAGATAGAATTATGCACCTCATTAAAGATGCGTTAGAAGGAGAGGAGAGGAGGGGGTGTTGTACACATGAACGTAACGTAAGAGAAGTCTCTCCTTATGGATATAGACAGACAATTGTCCAATCAATCAATCAATCACTCAATCATAGAGGGATGAAAGAGAATAAGATACACGTTGATTACATGTGTTTCATAGTATTCGACAAATATGTAGTGAGGGCTAAGCAAAAGTATTCGTCAAATCCTATTTTTTTACCATAGTACATATATGTACATCTGATATTGGAGCATTCACTCCAAAAAGGCACTCCTTTGGTCACGAGGAAAACTTTTCAAAAGTTCACATATTATATCTCAATACGTGAATGACTTGATGTACCCATACTCAATTTATGTAGATGACCCTTGGGCCCTTCATTCATAAGAGCTAAGAGGCAGTTGTATAAAATGACACCGTCATAGCAAATCTTTTCAACACTCCTCTCTCAGTTTTGACAATACTAGTACCTCAGATGACACTAATGTAAAATACATTAACTTGCATAGAAAATCCTACATATGCGGAAATTTCTTTCCTCCAAGGCACAAAATTCCAACCCTATGCAAATATCTACATAGAGTATTATTTTTTAAATTATACATAAAGGAGAAGGATTATCAACAGAAATAATTTAAAAGAATATTTTCTAGAGCGGGGGGGGGGGGAAACCAGTTTTTTACAATTGACAATTTGGATAATTCTTGTTTTTTTCATTTATATATAAATGATAATTTGTATTTTATGGGTCTCAAAATTAATTTAATTGCTTCCCCCCCCCCCCCTTTGATTTCATCCCCTAGTTAAGAGATGGGTCTGAAAGTATTTGTCTTTATAAGCATCTATTGGATCAGTTGTCGGCAACATACCGCCCCTGGATGACTTCTGGCTCTTCAAATGGCGTTACTGACACCTTAAATATATATATCTACCTATAAGATTATCAATATTGGCCTATTTTTAGTGACTGAAGTGTGTTGCACATTCCTAGTATTTGATTATATGGTAGACCGGAATCTACTCACCCAAGTAGTAACAAGGAACAATTCTGACCACGGCGCTAGATACTCGTAACATATGTATAGTTGTCAAATGATAATGACAACACGTTGACAATTAATTATTAATAATAATTGACCTTGAAAGGCAGTTAATGTATTACTCAGAAGGACATCCAAACTAATCTTTGGCTTATGAGCGAGCAATACTGATCGTAATTCGAAGCTGACTGCATTTAATAGTACGTACATACATTCAAATGAAATAACTCACTCTTTGATAATTTTGAAAGTTACAATATATATATATATATATTTATCTATTCAAGAACGATTAATGACATAAAACCAACGATGTAATGACTCAAACTGGGTGGTCAGATTCGGATCTTCAAAATAAATATTGAATTGTCACCATGAGTTGGGGAATGCTGTGAAACAGGATCATGAAGAAGATGATGATTCACTAACCCTCTTTTTAATAAAATAAAAAATAACAAAAAATAGAATCTTTATTGATATACCTATAGGTAAGTACATTTTTGGATTGAATTTGAAAAAGGAGTGTTTAAGAAGAAGAAAAAAAAAGAAAAAAAAAAAAACTGATACTGATATCATTTAACAATTTATTATCATTATTATTATACTTTTTAAAAAAAAAAAAAAAAAAAAAAAAAAAAAATATTCGATTTCATCTTCTTTTTTTACATCGTCATCCCTTGGCTTAATAGACCACTAATAGCTTAGAGTACATAGTGCTATAAGGGTTTCTATATACCATACAGAGAGTGAAGGAATTATAATTCATACACGTAAATGTATTTCTTACTTTATAGAAATTTACAAATTAATTTTTCTTCATTCATTTGACGTAGTTTTATTTTTTTGTTTTAAAGGAAAGTACAGATAGTGAAGGAATTATAATTCGTACAAGTTTCATTTTGTATGAATCCCGTATGAATACAAAAGAAAAAGAAATGAGTTTGAGAAAATAAACTCTGGCGTACCCAAGTATGTATCTAGAGTCAAAGACTTCAAATAAAAGGAATCTTTGTTTTGAGTAAAACTATGCAGAAATTCATCCTATAAGTTGTCAAATAATGTAGATATCTTGTGCTCACAACATAATATGTAAGATGTGTCAACTAAATTTCAAAAATGAGTGTGAACTTCACTCATATTCTTGAAGACATTCTCTTTCCTTTGTATTAATAGTAAGTATATTTCGATTAATTAAATAATGACTCCAATAGTTGTAATTTAATTATAGGAAAAAACAAACTGCCACTGAATAAATCTATGGAGCTATCAAAAAGATGGACGTTCTTTCAGGGATTATATTGGCTCCTTGTTCTTGGTTGTTTCTTGGTATAAAGTGACATTTTAGCAAAAACCATACGCAATAGGTCTTTAAATGACTCTTGAATATTTGGCCGTTATATTTATGAAGTAAAAAGACTTAAAAGTGAATTTTCTCCTTTTCAATATTTGAAATCAAACAACTTGCTTTCTTATTGACTTGACACATAGTTTGTTCATATATAAACAATTGAGGTGTATGAATAAGATATTTAATTATTCGTTTTGCTGAATATTGTTCAAAACTTTGTCAAATGATGGGTAAATGTACAAAAAATCTAAAGTATAAACGAATAAATGAGTCCCTAAATTCAAATATATAAAAAGGTTGTCAAATGATTTAAATATATTTTATTATATATATATATATGTATATACCTGTTGTATATACATACATACATGCTAAGCAAAGTCTTATATAAGAACCCGTTTTCAAGAAAGGAATGGAATATATGTATTGTATTAAAATTTGTTTTGTTCCAATTAAAATGTCAATTTGTCACCTTTTCTCCGTTTTTTTTTTTTTTTTGGCACAACTGTCTTTTTCCTCCTTTGTCCAGAACGGAAGTTGTTAGTTTTTAACTATCTGTGTATGACACGTACCTACTTAGAGAGGAATAATCAATTAGATATTATATGTAGGTAGCTCTTCAACGGCACATGGCCTTATCTGCATTGTTCTGATAATCTTTTTGGACCATATTATATATTTATATATATATATATATACCTATTTTTGGGGAAGTGGATCCGTTCGGTTGTTGTGTTATGATATGTGCTTTGCAATTCCTTCTTGAACAAGACTTTTTTTTTCTCTTCTTTTTTTTTGTCAAAGATAGAATGTCTTTGGGAAAATGTATAAAGGGACCCCCTGATGCGTGAGGCATTTATTTAGTTTCCCTCTTTTATCTCAAATAGAGAGAAGAAAATGTGATTTTACTACTTTCAAGTTATGATGATGATGAAAATGAGTGATTTGGCACTCAGGTAAGCTTATAATGATATTTCACAATGTATGTATGTATGCTTGTACATTTCTAAGATGCATCTCTTTAAATCTTCCGTCTATATATATCATGACCGCTAGATGTCACTCCATCCTTTTTTGGACATTATCCAAAAATTGAAACACATTGCTGTAGGGGGGAAAAATAAATAAACAGTGGTACCTTCATACACCTCACAAGTGAGACGAAGCATGATTTCCTCAGACGACCAAGATCGATTACTCTCATCCCTAGGGATTGGGAACCTTCAAGATCTGAACTTTCTCTCTGAGAAATTTGGAGAGTCAACCTCTTCACTCTTCTCTGGATCAACACCCGTAAAACTCCAGGGAAGGTATCCCTTTTACAACTTGGTAGAGGACATCCGTTCCGAGGTCCGTTCCAAGTCTACTTATAAACGGGTTTTTGAAGAAACATGTAACTTTCGTCCTCGGTGGAATCACGTGGTTCAGTATATTTCAAAGGATCATATGACCACTCCATTGAATAAGGAAAGGAAAGGAGAAAATATGAAACTCAAGAGAGTGGAGGATCTGAAGAAGGAAGGAAATGAGTGCTACGGGAGGAAGCACTTTAAGGAGGCTGTTAGGATCTACACCATTGGGATACAATTAGCCGGTTCTCTTAAAGAACCTGGAACCTTAACTGCCATACTTTTAGGCAATCGTTCTGCCTCTTTTTATCAACTTCGTGACTATCAAACCTCACTCGGAGATATCAAGGGAGCATTTCATTTCGGTTATCCTCCAGAGTTGCAACATAAATTGATTGATCGAAGAGCGCGATGTAGATTTGCTCTAGGTGATGCACTAGAAGACATTCGATCCGAAATAATAGAAGCCCATGCAGTAGATAGTAAGAATCTGATGGCGTCGTTTGAGACTTTTGTTTCGAGTTACAAGAGTAATCCAAAGGCTACATCAAAGAAGGCTAAAAACCAGAAGAGTCTTATTGAGGATATCCTCGACTTCCCTCGACATGAACGTGTACCCCAGTTGGCTCGATATGTGGATATCATTTATACAAATGATTTGGGCCGTCATGGACTTGCCCTTCGGGACATTCAACCAGGAGAGCCCATTCTTTATGAGCGACCCTTTGTATTTCATTGCAGCCCTTCCTATTCTGAGGAGCATTGCTATGACTGTGGAGTCTCCTTGAATCAAAATGAGAGGCTCCTAGGCATTTTCCCTCATTTATCAGATGAAAAGAGTAGATTTTGCTCTTGGCTCTGCTTTGAGAATTGGGTAAATTCCTCTGGAAACTACGAAACCAAATTTGACATCAACTCCCTTTTTCGTGGAGTGAGTCAGGAGGAGACTCGTTCCTCAGGGGCTGTAAATCTTGCTTATGAGGCCCTAATTCGTCACTCATATGACTATTATGCTAAAACAATGATGGAAACTAAAGGATCTCTCATCCCGGTGGATCCAGAATTCGGATCCTCTAATTCTCAAAAGCACTATGTGTCTACGGATGTGCGAACACTCTATGATCTGGAGGGTCATCGCAACTCACGCAAAGATGACGAAGAGTCTCTCACACTCCTTGTGCATACTTGGATCCTTCTCCAATGTCTGAAAAAGTCAGATTACTTTCCTTCCTCGGGAGGGGATCCTGACTTTATTGCAGAATTGATTCATCATTTCTTAGTAGGGATCAAATACAATTTGCACTCTGTGGATCGAGTGAAGGGAGACATGGGTAGGATTCAAGCTCGAGGTATGTTATTTAACTTAACTTTAATTTATGAACGAGTGTTTGGATTAAAAGTACATCTGTATGTACATACTTAGTTATAAGTCGCATTGGGTCTCAGAAATAAAAAGACAAGCAAGCGTGTTTTTGTGTGTTGTTTCCCCCCCCCCCCTATGTATTGAATGTAGGAATTTTTATGTGTGTTAACAGCAGGGGATGGTTCTTCCCTGTATCTCACACATTATTACTCCTCTTTTTTTCTTAATTGTAACTACAAGATGATGTTATGGTTAGCTCAAAGTACCTACTCATGCATGCCTCTATTTTTCAGGGCCCATTGCTTTCGAGTCCATTGGAAGCGGCATATTTCCTACACTTCTTCTCCTCAACCACTCTTGCGCCACAAACACAATCCGCATCAATCTCAAGGGATCCCATGTTCTCGTACTAGCCAAGTCCTTCATTCCTGCTGGTGCAGAAGTCACAGACTGCTACGGAGCACATCATCTATCCGCAAATACTGACTCTCGACGAAGGGATCTCCTCCGAGGCTACAACTTTGATTGTAGGTGCCTTGCATGCTCTGGAGGAGACAAAAACTATCCTCGTTTAGGGAGTCTGGGGGCACCCCTTCGTGGAAAGGAGGAGGCTTGGGAGAGCTATGTCCGTGGATTCGTAAAAGATATTCCAAGGAAGTCATTTGAGAGAATATTGGAGTATTTAAAGTCCTTTGTGGGCGGATCTCCAGATCGTAATTTGGAAAAGGGTGGAATTGCTCTCTCAATAGTCATGTGGAAGGCCATAAATGGGAATCAGTGAGGGGAGGATGGTCTGTTGTTGTTGTTGTTGTTCGGACATTTGTGTTTTTGTTATTATTACATAAATGCTTGACTCAGCAGAGTAAAGGTTTTCGTCATTATTGTTCTTCTTTTTCTTCGTCTTCGTCTTCTTCTTATTATTATTATTATATAGTTTCTACATTCTTCTCCTCCCATTTTTTTTTTTTTTTGCAAGAATTTTTGTTACTTTATTTACTGTTAGGGCATTTATACCTATGTGTATGGTTTTTTTTTCTTCTTCATAGTTTTCCTTTCTATTTTGGGAGTTCATCATTTTCTCTTATTTTTCTCTTTCTCTCTTTTCCTTTTGTTAAATGTGTTATTTTACACACCAGTAAGCTGCACAATACATTTTTATATATATATATATATATATATATATATATATATATATATATATAGTATAAACAATAAATGTCTTCTAATAGAATTGGGTTGGTTGCACCCAAAGAAAGAGAAAAAGATCTCTTTGTCTCTCAGTATATGTATATTGTATTTACATACTTAATTATTACTCCCTCTAGCTAGCTCCTTGTAGGAAAGGAGGGGTAATGCATACCTACATACATAATAAATAAAAAACGACAGGTTGTCCTAGGAGCAAGTGTAATTAAAATATGGATGTATGCAAATTCTATACAAGTTTAAGACTTTTATTGATTGATTGATTCACTCTGGCCTTGCTGATCGACTAATTCCCTTCGACGAGATTGAAATGATTTACAAGCTGCACAACCCATAGATTTAGTTAGTTTGCCCATTTCCATCTCAATTGATGCATCTTAGAATGTGCAAATCAATTTAATTTCATCCAACGTTTCTTTTAAAGATCTAATGTCACTTTTTGCTTTGTACTTATATGTACTTTTGATTAGATCAGCCATACCCTGTCTTTACTGGCAGTACTGAATAATATTACTCTTTAGGAAATAAATCAACTGACATTTCATGGCAATGTGTTTCATTACAAGAAGCTAGTCTGAAGGGATATTGTATATAAGTATATTAGTGCTGATTTGGTTCAAATGGACTCGGCAGAGGTACTAAAGACTTGTTAGTCAAATATTTGCAGCCCAACAACTTGTTTGGTAGGAAATCTATCACTGAAATAATATTTCCAATTGGTCTCCTATCTTTAAAAAAGTTTTTTTTTTGGACCAAGGGTGGCCTGGAAAGGTGGCAGCAAATGAACAAAGCTCTACACTTTAAAAAAACAAGAAAAAAAAATTCATTTTATATAATTATAATAATAAATTGATACATTTCTAGAGTTGGTTATATTTACAGAAAGGCCCCCTATGGATGTGTTTAAGACAGCAATAAATATGATAAGATTCGCATCTGTAGTGTGTTACAAAAGTTGTTTAATTTTAGAACAAATGTACTATGTGGTGTGGTTATTGCTTTAATATGAGCTACGCTCATATTATTATTAAATAATAAGTCAATTTGTCATTCCTATAAGGTATTTTTTTTTATTTGTATCAGGGATTGTTGTAGGGACAACTTGCCAGAGTTTCTGTGTCAGTCCCTGGTCTACATAGAAACATATGTACCCTATATCAAATGCAATATTGAGGGTTTTGAGTTATGTCACATATTCTATAATACACCAAAAGTGACACCATGTATGTATACTCCTTGATAGATGTAAGAATTTATTAAGCAAGTAAATGGTTATAGATACGCATAGGAAACAGTATTTTTATTTTTGTAATAATAATAAAAGTAGTTGGATTGACTTTCATACTAATGACATCACGTGAAAACACTATTGATTTATAAAATTAAAATTCTGTTTTGACAACTTTTGAGTATTTATTTTATGGAGCTACTAAAATCCCTACTTTCCCCTGACTGACTCAATATCATCCCATTACAAAAATCCAATTGATTTAATCAACAGAAATTGTGTGTTTTTTTTTATTTTTATATTTATTCATATTATTTCAACCCCTGAAGGAACGAACGAACGAACTCACGAGGTGTATGCGTGTGTAAAGGGGGGGGGGATTTGACTCAGAGTGCAATTTCCAGATGTATGGAGCTAATAACCATAGCTGCTGCTGCTGATCAGCTCGTATCCTAATTTTGTTAGGCAAAATGAATAAGCGGAATATGAAAATGAGATTAGGTTTGTATGTATGTATATTTGTAACATTACGTAGCTAGCATACAATTCTTTACGCATACAGACCTTTAACAAGATTAGAAAAAAGAGAAGGGAAAAAATCACTGATTATATCAAAGAAAAAAAAAGAAGGGGGGGGGGGGAAGAATCGATCTTTTCCTCCTGTTTTTTCTTTTATAAGTATGTACGTATATACAATTTTTTTTTTTTTTTAGTAAATGAATAAAATAGGTCCTCATGCATCATTTCCTCTGGAATGTGGCTTGACTCAAGGGATAATGATTATGATGAAGCTGTCCTCCACAGAGTGTAGGTATTGATGACCTTTTATCAAATAATAATGACGATAAATTTGAAAGAAACTCTTTCTGGTCAAAAAAAAAAACCTTATTTATAAAAAAATATAAATTTTTTTTTTTTGTTAAAAAGAACTTGTCAATTCTTTTTAACACGTCCTCAATGGCCAACAACATTGTTTTGTCTCATATATACCTACGAACATATATAAAAATGTCTTCCCTCTCTCAGAAGGGGGTACCCATAAATAATCCTAATGGAACGATCGAGGTTTTGTCAATACATACATAAATTCCTTCTAGATATAGTGAATTTATATATATATATATATATATTATTTGTTTGAGACACGAACATTATTTAAATGTCGTTCGAGTCTTTTCCTCTTATAACCTTGGATTCTCTGCCAATAAATATGCAAAAAAAATTTGGGTTTACGAAATAACTTTGCCTTTTTCATAGGCATATTTTCTCTAATAGGCACTAACAAACACATGGGCAAAGAAATATCTCTTTACATGAAGATCTGACAAATTTTTTTTCAGACAAGGGATGAAATTAGATCTAGCGTAATTATAATTGCTTTCATGTTTACATTGAGCAAACATAGTGTAATGGTGTTTTTTCCAACTAGCTTTGGGCAAACATGGATCCTTCAGGGCAGGCTTTGAAATGGATTATCCATATAAATACAGTATGTATGTTATGTACATAGCACATATGACTGAACGTGTTAAATTGTTACTCATGCCTTCGAATGACAATATGGTGCAATTACAAATACGAACCAGTCCATAAGGTTGTAAAGAATGAAGGACTGGCGGTAAAAAACATGTGACTGAAAATGAGGAATCCCTAAGCGAGATCCCCATTCCTTAGATCAAGACAAGACCAAGATTTCAATGGTCTAGATTAGGGATCGTCAATTTTTCGAGTTCAAATGGCTTGCCTAGTTTCTTTGTGAGTTTTCATTTTTGTAGGAGTTAACAAATGATCTTATATCATTTAAAAACTTTATGTTGTTAAAGGAATAAATGAAATTCTCATACAAACAACATCTGACACAATGTTTGTTATTTGGGATTGTTACGACCATTGACTTAAAAAAACAACAATCTCTAAGACTACATCACTGCCTGTGACCCCTTTGTTTATTCTTTGAAAATATATTGACTTTTTTTCGGGAGGGGGTCCCTGGATAATCTCGCGTGGGGTTTCTAGATTTTCAGTTACATTACTGCTACTGCAACTATTCATTGATTTTTTTTAATCACTTTTGCTTACTCTTGTTCACGAACCTTTTGTGTAATTTTGTGCATTGTAAAGTAATGATGAATCAAATATTCGTTTTTGCTTCTGTAGATTGTTTGCATTTTAGAAATGCAAATTTATACATTTTGATATCCACATACCTAACAGTAATCTTAGTTGTTCAATAAATCACTATTGTAGGAGATGCTAATTGCTTAATAATTAATTAATTATGAAGCCTTGTTCATCCAGATATTCATCTACAAATAGAGGACTTTCCCCTTGTTTCTTGACTATAGAACATAAGAACTGAACGGCAATTTGTTCTGGAGGAAGCATCAATAAGCTATGCGGTCAAGTTGCAAATCCATGCTAACTAGGGGCATGTGACCGGAGAAAGAACTGTATTTTGATTACAAGCTTCACTTGAGTTGAGTCGAATTTCAAAGCTTTGTTAGAGCTCAGAGGCAAAGGTTTTTTTGAATATGTTAAGCACTGAGGAAGTCAAGTTCCAGGGTTCTACATTACAATATTCGACATTATCATTTTGTAATAATTTCTTCTGGCTATATACATATACTGAAGGACATCTTAGAAATACTATCTACAAAATTTTAGGCTCTTTTTGGGTACTTTAAATTTGAAAAAGTGCCCTTTTTAGCACAAAATAGGCCATTTTTTAGATCTTTTGTACATAAATATATTGAAATTTGTGCCAATTGACACGGTGGATATATTATATTTTCCCTCCTTGTATTATCTTTTGACAAATTTCAAAGCTACTTTTATCATGAAGTAATAATATCTATAACCGCCTCAAACCTGGATCAATCCATATTATTTATTTGGCAAGTCCATATACATATATGGATATGTGTATATTTATATAAATAAATTTAGCGCTCGCATCTTTTAGAAATTTTCTTTTCTGTTTTTTTTAATATTTGTACATATTTCATGAGAGTAAAAAAAACCACATAGACCCATTGTATATATGTAGTATAATATATAATCAGAATTTTGGCACACTCTTCAAGAGATGATGACACCCACTTGCCGACCTTTATTCAATCTCTTTTTGTCTCTCTTTCTTTCATTAAAGTTACCGCATTCATTCCTTTTATGAACTCCACAACAAATACATACATATGTATATATATATATATAGAATAACAAAATCAATTATAGAAATAACAACTTATAAATAGGAATTCATTTGTAAATTTGTCAATCCATTTTTTCTCTCTATGTTTTGTTGACTCTCTTTCTTTCTTTCTTTCTTTCTTGCTTTTTGGTGACAATTGTCAATCTATTCTTTTTAATTATATGTATACATATTTATATAAATACAATCAATATTTGAATTTATGAAAAATAAAAAAAAACATTTTTTTTTTTTTTCAAATGTGTGAAAAGAATTAGCGTGGTCCATTGAATGAATACATATTATACATTTGTACATATGTACTTACTAGACTCGTGCTGAGTCTGAGAAAGAATTTTTATTCTTTATTTCTACTCTTTGGATTTCTTTTCTTTTTCTTGTTATTTTTCTTATTATTTTTATTATAAATAAAAATAAAAAAAACCAGAAAAATTATGTTTTTTCAGGTTCCATTTTGAGTGACTTTTCTTCTATTCTTCTTTCACAAAGTTGGACCATTGTTTATTGTAACATATGTATGTACATAAAACACATTCTTTGTTGTTTATAGGACTCGAGACTCGACAAATTCGATGGAATTATTTATTTTATTTTATTTTTTTAGAGGCAGTCATGTCAAGGCAGGATCGTTATCATGACCAAGGGGAAAATAAGTAACGTAAGGGTTGAAAAAGGATAATTTAACATATTTTTGAATAAAAATAGGGATCTCAGTTAGAGTTAACAAGCCTATTTGGGTCCTTCTCACTCAGAACACATAAAATATATTGAAAAAAAAGGCCCACATTGAAAGTGATGAGTATATATTTTAAGGATCTTCTAACCATTAAAGGAGGGTTACGAGGGAGGGATAACTTTGTGGACCCCCTTCCAAAATCTTCAAAATGTCCCCCAAAATGTTAAAAAATAAATAATAAATTTCATCATATAAAAACTTTATCAATCCGCCTACCAATTGAGCTAGAATCAGATCTAGCCTCAGTATATGTAATTTATTTAAAAGGCTGAAAGACTTTACAAATTTCTGAACTTTTTTGTCCTTTTTTTTACAGGATTTATTATCCAAAAATGTGTCATATCACATTTGTGTCAAGTCAACAAGAAAGCAAGTTTGATTTCAAATATTGAAAAGGAGAAAGTCCACTTTTAAGTCTTTTTACATCATAAATATAACGGCCAAATGTTTAGTAGTCATTTCAAGATCTATACCGAACGGTTTTTATTAAAATGTCACTTTATATCAAGAAACAACCAAGGATTATTGTCTATCCAAGGGAGCAATCGGATAAATGTTACAACGGTACATGGAGCCAATATGGTCCCTGAAAGATTGGTTCATCTATTTGATAGCCCCATAGATTTATTCAGTGGCAGTTTGTTTTTTCCTATAGTTAAATTGTAATTGTTGGAGTCATTATTTAATTAATTGAAATGTACTATTAGTATAAACGAAAAAGAATTGCTTTAAGAAAATGAGTGCAGTTCACACTCATTTTTGAAATATTTCAGAGTAACTTGGTTTATTGTTGACTTGACACATGTTGTAATTAACTGGATTTTTCAATCTACACGATCCAAAGTTGAGAGTTACTACTTTACTCTTTATCATTATATGTAAGTAAAACCCACATAAATATTAATAGTCTTTGCAAAACCTCTGTTTCTGATTGGGTAATGCTATTTTTTTTTTAAAAGAGTTAAACTCTGAGATGAAATCGAAGGAATCAAAGCTTTACCAATATGTTATGTAATGAGAGATCTGTAAATATGAGTAGGGCTTGATTAGACTTGAATAATGCCTAGTTTCTTCCTTCCTCCCTCCCTCTCTCCCTCTCTCCCTCCCTCCTCTTCCTTCATTAGATGCCTCATTAAGAAGTCATAAAAATATATACATATAAGTATACGTATATATAATAAATGGTATATGTATATATTATTTCTGCTTTGTTTAACGAAAAATAATTTATAATTTTTTATATTTTTTTTCCCTTTTTTATTTTTGAAAATATGTTCTTTTTCTGTAAGGTAATCATCATACGTAAAAAAAAGAAAGAAAGAAATATGTAAATACATACATTTATTACACGATTTTATTATTATTATTATTATTATTATGAATTTTTTTTTTTTTTACCTGCTGACAGTTTTCAACTCCCGAATTAATTAATATTTAATGAACTACCTAAGTATGTATAGAGGAGGAAGAAGGAGGTGGAGCTTCTCAAGATTCTACTTGATGAATTAAAATTATGAATTCTATGAATATGTACATCACATTCAGAGGCAACAAATCGTTGGAACTCAGGAGTTACTGCATAGGAATGTCATTAATTAGGGACTATTAATTTGAAAATAATGGCTCTTTTGCAGACATTTTCATAAATTATTCACCCCCAAGAAGAAGAAAAAAGAAAAGGGGAAAAAAAGTACAAATTGATTTTTCTTGACTCATTATTGCTTCATTTGACGTAGTTTTATTTTATTTTTATTTTCAAAGAAAAATAGGGATGGTGAAGGAATTGTAACTCATAGTACAAGTAGAATTATTTCTTACTTTACTCTGACCAGGTTACTTTTGTATGAATCCCGTATGAACACAAAAGGCAAGGAAATGAGCTTGAGGACGTGCCAAAGTATGTATCTAGAGTCAAAGACTTCAAATAAAAGGAATCTTTGTTTTGAGTAATTCATTTTATAAGTTGTCAAATAATGTAGATATCTTGTGCTTACAACATAATATGTCATTTGTGTCAACTAAATTTCAAAAAAGAGTGTGAACTGCACTCATATTCTTGAAGACATTCTCTTTTCTCGTTTGTATTAATAGTAAGTATATTTCGATTAATTAAATAATGACTCTAATAATTGCAACTTAATTCAAAAAGATAAACGTTCTTTCAGGAACCATATCGGCTCCATGTACCGTCGTAACATTTATCCAATTGCTCCCTTGGATAGGCAACAATCCTTGGTTGTTTCTTGATATAAAGTGACATTTTAGCAAAAACCGTTCGGTATAGATCTTAAAATGACTACTAAATACTTGGCCGTTATATTTATGAAGTAAAAAGACTTAAAAGTGAATTTTCTCCTTTTCAATATTTGAAATCAAACAACTTGCTTTCTTGTTGACTTGACACGAATGTTGTTCGTATATAAACAATTGAGGTGTATGATTAAGATAATTAATTATTCGTTTTGCTGAATATTGTTCAAAACGTTGTCAAATGATGGATAAATGTACAAAAAAACTAAAGTATAAACGAATAAATGAGTCCCTAAATCCAAATATAAAAAAAGGTTGTCAAATAATGTAACTATATTTTATTACAGAGTAACTGAACACACATAGAATGATGGATATATTACTTTTATGTATGTATAAGTATGATGTATTTATTCATCTTTGTAGACATGGAATGACTCCATCGGGACTCACATCTTATTATTGTAGGGGTGAAATAAAACAGCGAAGATAATGGAAGGTTAAGTAAGTTACTAACAGATTCACAGGAAGTGTTCTTTTAAAAAAGAAGAGGAGATATTTTTTTTCTTCTCGAAATAGACGTCATGGGTCGAGTATGGATAATTTTTAAGGAACTCATAATCCATTGGATCCATTCCCCATTATATCTCTCTAAACTGTGTATCATATACAAACTCCTCTGAGTAAAAAAAAACCCTCAAAAAAATAAACAACCCTATTTAGAGACAACGAATCTTTGAACTCTTTTAACTCGGAAGTTAAAATGAAATGGGTACATACAACCATTCGTTTTTATTATTGATGTTCTTTTTTTTATGGCATACATAGGTACATACATAGGTAGGTGGTTACCACATAATATGATTGTATATACATTGAAATAAGTCTCCTAAAAATGGTCCTTTTTCCCACCCTTTCCTCCTTGATAATAATCTAAATACATTTCTCAACCTTTATTGGAAGCAAAAGGCGCCTCGCCTCACTCTCAAGATAGGCTCTGTCATCAAAATCCTTTTTAAACTGCGCTTTAAAATAATCACTGATTGAGCTGAAATAATCAATCCGTGGGTTTTGACCCACGAATTGTCAATTGTAGATACAATATTATCCGTAGCGCTGATTAAAAAATTATCCACTATTTTCATCTCGAGTGAAGAACCATTTCAACCTGAATTAAAAAGAAAGAACTAAAGAAAGAAAGAAAAGGCATACGCTGTTCAAAATCACATTTTGTTATTGAGTGAGAGCAAATGATAACCCAAATTACAGATATTATATCAAAGCTGATTGAATGTCGACGGATCTTTAAAAGGAATACTTTACATTTCCTTTACTTGAAGAACAATCAAAAAAAGGATCACGGTTTATGTAGTGACAACATGACCGGATATTTAGACTCGGAACTGTTACTTCCGTTTAAATAACAAAACAAGATTGAGTTTATAAAGGGTATTTTGTATTTTTGGAATGTGACTCTTGTAAGTACTTATTAGTGAATCAAAAATTATTATTTGAGTCAGAAAATCAAATCTATTGAAGTATATTCATATACGTAGGCAAAGGAAATTTGCTCAGCATGCAATCAAACACACCACCATGTAGCGTTTATTTGAGGACTCTGTGAGAAAATTATAAATAACAAAAAAATAATAAAAAAATGAGAGAGTGAAATATGATAGTTTATGGTGGTACTCTACCAACCAACCAACCAACCAATCTACCAAAAATAACAAAAGGTGAGGATTAAAGTAATACTCTAGATTGCCATGTACCTAGAAACATATTTGTAATGATTAAAAGGTCAAAAAATCATCAAAGAATTAAAGAGTCACGTCTTGTATTTACATATTTAAGAAAAGTGACACCCAGATATGTATGTATGTATGTATGTACATACATTTATGCAGTAATCGTATTCAGTTTGATGTTTTATAGAGCATGGAACCAGAAGTCATTCAAGTGTGCCTATGGTTCTGGGTCTCTGAAGCTGTTTCTATAAAATTGGATTTTTTAAGAGCAGTTCGTGACTTATTCATTTACTCAGTAGCAGCAGTAAAGGAACATTGAGTTTGGAGGTGGTTTTTTTTACCTGTTTGATGATGGTTCTTAAATGAATGAATGAACTAAAATTTTCTCAATTTTGAAGGAGACAAATTATTTCAACTTTTAAAAAGGGTCACATTTGAAACTAATTATTATTCAAGCAGATGTTCCCAATAGGCCAAACACTGCTAATCTAGGCAATAAAACAGCATTATATTTTTTCACCCTCCCCATCAGGGCTCAATAGAAATTTAATTTCTGAACCTTTTAGATTTTGATTGGAAGCACTTGAATCAAAGAGAAATTCAGGTTGACTAACCACCTTCTACATGACAAATAACCCTCGACATAATACATTGATTATCATTTTTATTCGGAGACGTGAAATAAATAGAAACCAAAATTGGGAGACAAAACAACCAAAATTGAAACAGGCAGAGAGTCACTCTAAATTCAGATGAACTTCAAGGTTCAGATCAAGAAAAAGGGATTTGAAGGTGCATAAAAGCCCCCTTAGGTGAGTGAAAAAGATTCATGACTTTATCATTTCTCCTGCTTCTGAGTGAAACTTTGGGTCGGATTTATTAACCAATATGTCCAACCATGGGAAAACTGACCTCTTTAAATCATTTTTGAAAGCTTGCAGTATCTTCATAATCCCATCTCTACAACAGAACCCCCTCTTGTCTCCCCTCCAAGAGAAAGATACAAAAAGACAAAATCATCAACTAATTACTATTATTATCAGAAATTCAAATTTGACATAAAATCATCATAATGCAAGCACGTGGCATCAATCAGTGAAAAGAAGGGATGTGGAACGAACATTCATGGGAGAAAGAATAAAGACTGTGTTATTAGGGGCTCAAGGAACCATGAGCTAATTTGACTAACATAGTAAGTCTGGAGTAAATGAAGCATACAGAACAGGAGAGAGAAAGAGAGAGAAAGAATGAAAACCAACTTTGCTAATAGAATTATAAAAAGGGAAGAAAGTTTTTTAAAACACTATTATTTACACATAGAATAATCAGTCTCGTCCCCAAAAAAAAAATAAAAATACATTGTACCAACATATGTAACAATTTGTACTATTTCTGTGTTTCTAATATGTAATCCTTTTTTATTTTGAAATAAAAAGAATATATATATATATATATATATACATACATATTTTGCCGAGTTTTGATATAATTTTGTTCAAATAAAGAGAGAGAATACAAGTTTTATTTTTCTCTCTCTCTCTCTCTTTTCTTCTTTTGATTTCTTTCTCCCTTTGAATGTAATCATAATAATAAAAAGAAAAAAACGGGAAGGAAGAAAAATCGATATTTTATTAATAATAAAGTGAAACAAGGAATCATCCCTTCCATTCAATGATTTACCAGATGTCATCATCATACACACAAGAACATACTGTAATTCAATTACAGATCTCAACAAAATAAAAACAACAGCATAACACTACTGTTGATGAGTTACTTTATTATTAATTGTGTGTACTGAATAAGAGTTGGAATTAGCAGAGGGAGGCATGAATGGGGTTAAAAAGGTGAAGTTCTACATAGTACGTTCAAATATAAATATTAATATATATTTGACAAAATAATTCGGGCATTGTTTTTTATTCATATTTATTATTATTATTATTAAAAGCAACCGGAAATAATATTACTTTTGGTGGAATAAATAAAGAAATAATTTAAAAAACGGCGGTAAGATATGAATCCCAGTCAGTCATTTGTTTTTCTTTACCTCGCTGCGTTTGCCGTCGTCGACGGCAAACGCTTCTGACGACGATCTATGAGGGCTATTCAGGAACCATACAGTGTGTGTGTTTTATTTTTGTTTTTGTTGCCCTATGTAGAGGAGTAGACAAGAGAGAGAGAGAGAGAGAAACGAGAAATTTTTGATTTTTCCGTCCACAGAGTATTCAGTTCTCTAAAGTGAAGTGATGTGTGCAGAAGAGTCAAGAAGTCTACTGATGATGGACTATCATCTTCCCATCCCTCATATTCCCAATTCACAGGCACCTTCACCTCCCTCATCATGGGATTTAAAGGGAGGGGAGGCTCCATCCGAACTTTGCTCTGGATGTGGAATTATTATCAATGATCAATACATACTTCAAGTGGCTGGTCAGTCCTGGCACTCCACTTGTCTACGCTGCTCTGTTTGTCAAGAAATATTGGACTCTCATTCCTCCTGTTTTATCAAAGATGACTTACTCTTTTGCAAATTTGACTACACGAGGTTCGTACACGCCATTCATCCAATCAGGATTGCATTTAGACTATAACAATCTCTTCTTTTTTTCCCCTTTCATTTCAGAACCTTTGGATCCAAGTGCTATAAATGCTCACGAAACATCTGCCCCTCAGACTGGGTTCGAAAGGCACGAGATCAAATCTACCATCTTGCCTGCTTCTCCTGTGATGGCTGTAAAAGACAACTTTCCACTGGAGAGGAGTTTGGTATCTTTGACAGCCGTGTTCTTTGCAAATCCCATTTCCTGGAACTCCGAGATGGGATCTGCTCATCATCGGATGAGAGTGGAGAATCCTCCGAAAATAGTTCAAAAAAGAAATCCAAGAGGATGCGAACCACTTTCACAGAGGATCAGATCCAAATTCTTCAGGCCAACTTTCAAATCGATTCCAATCCCGATGGCCAGGACCTAGAGCGTATTGCACAAATTACTGGTTTGAGCAAACGAGTCACACAGGTCTGGTTTCAAAACTGCCGTGCAAGACAAAAGAAGTTTATTGGACCTGGTGCCGGAAAGCGCGGCAAGTCGTCATCATCTTCCTCTTCAGGTTCTTCCTCTCTCAGTGTTCCATTATCAGATTGTAGTCCATCCCATTTGGGCGAGGATTCATCCTCCCTCTGCCCTTCCTCTCAGCAATTGGATATACATGTAAACATGTACCCTTCCTATCGATCTCCTTCAGGTATTAAAAGAGTTGTATTCCTTGCATCACGGATCTATCCTTAATTTTAATTTTATTTTATTTGTAGAGTCGGACTCCCTAGGAAAGGATTCAATGGGACTCATGCGAGGAGAGGTCTGAGGGAGCCTTGGACAACAATCCCTTCTACACTTTATTCTGTGATATCATTCAACAACATTAATTACGACGTTTTATAGCGTTCATTAGACCTTTTACCTAATTAGATCATTTGTTATACCATATACTCTATGCTCTATGCTTGTCTTTCTCTGTATCTGTCTGTATATCTATCTATGTGTGTCCTTCAAATCCGTATTTATTAAAGTATTATTATTATTATTATTATTATTCAAAGTATTATTAACTGAATAAAAACGACTCCTGAATGTGATGTCCATCCGCCCAAAAAACTCTCCTATAATTAACATAATTTTTATTTAGTAACAAATCTCCAACAATGGATATAAGCAATCACTTTGAATTGTCGGGGATACAATAACACACACAAAAAAAAAGAGAAGAAAAAAATGGAGAGAAAAACGAATTGTACAAATAATAAGTGTCATTGACTTGAAAAGAAGTGCATGGCAAGAACAACTTGGCACGATCTATTCTCCTTGACGTTTTTATTTTTATCTTGTTATGAAAAACGAAGAAAAAGGTAGCATTCATAATTAGACATTCTTAGCTCAAAGATCCCCTTAAGAGAGTCTTTGAAGTACATATTTAAATAATAAACAAAGCTACTGGTCTTTGTTGATCCACATTACCAAAAAATCCAGTCCTATCATTAAACTACATAAATAACTCTACCATTAGATATACATAATTATCATTTATTCTTCTAATTGCTTTTTGACATTTTTTTAATGGTAATAAACAAAACAAAAAAATTCATTGTTTTATTTTTTTTTAAAATAGGAATTTTTTCCAAAAAAAAATATTTATGAAAATTAACAAGAAAAAGGAAAGGAATAAAGTCCCGAAATTGAATCAAAATTCTTTAGAGCTTAAAAACAGCTGTTTTATGTTAAGCCAATTAACGTTCATAACAGTGACAAGAGAGTAAGAAAAATACAGCTGATAAAAAAGTACATTATAATAGTTATTAATGTTCTAATACTGTATGCAACCTTTTACTTATAATATTTACCAAAAAAAAAAATTTTTGACAATTTTCTAATTGGAATTTTTTTTTGTATATGTAAAGAACACACAAATAAGAACAAAAGAAAAAGGATTTTTACCTATTCTATCTAACTTTTTATGATTCAATATTACTGTACAAAGTTGTGCTCCTCAAGTAGATTGAATTTTACAATTAAAAAGGCATATAAAAAATAAGAGTATACATTATTATTGAGAATCCCTTGCTAATTTGATCAGGATTAACAGTTTTAATCGTCATTGGATATAGGAAAGTACATAAACGAGAAACCCTGCAAAAAAAAAAAATATATCCTAGAGTGAACATTTCGACAAATAATAATTATTTTTATTTTCATCCATAAACTGCGTTTTGGCGATTTTCTATTACAAAAATAAAACAACAAATATTTACCCTTCATAAATAGTGTTTTTTTCCTTCTCTCTCTAAACCTTTCCAATAGATCTGTGCTTATTTTCATAGTAAATTAGGGTGGATATTTAATGCTGTCTGGATACGCTTGTTCATATACAATAGACATTCTTACTAAAGTATGTATTTAAATATGTGATTTGAATTGAGTCCTTTTTGGATCTAGGGTATATTTTATTTTTTTCCTTTTCTCCACACTTTTTATAGTCATACATACATACATACATATGTATTCATTGAATGCCAATTAAAAGTGAATAAATGATGACATTTGAAGTAAAAAAAGAAATTCCAGAATCAACCGTAACATTTTCTTCTTTTTTTATCAAGATTGAAACAAAATCTGCGACACTTCATGCAGAGAGGGAAGGAATTTTCTCTCTCTTTCTCTCTCTCTCTCTCTCCTCATTGACTCCTACAACAACCGCACATCAATGAAAGGGACTTGAATGAAAAAATTAGAGAGGGAGAGAGGAGCCATTTTTCTTTCTTTCTCTCTCTCTCTCTCTTTTAGTAGGTACTTCACTACTTTATTGTTATTATTATTGTTACATTCACGATACAAATATTTAGTAGTTTTTATTATTTAAATTATGAACTTCTACCATTTCCCACCTCAAAGTAAAGGAAAACGAGGAAAAATAATGGTAGAAGGAAGGTGATTGCGGCTTGAATGAAAAAAAAAAAAATCCAGTTAGACATTCCAAATAATGAATATCCTCATTTAACCCACACACACACACACACACACTCATTTTTCTAGGAAAGAAAATCAAAACTTTAATGTCTCAAAATTGTCACAAAGAATGGATAGCCTAAAAGTTTCAAATATCTAAATGAATAAGCGTTTTATCATGTGCTTAGAAAATATTTTAATAGGCAAAGGATTTGAGTGGTCTCACCGACTTCCTTCCATTTTCTAATTATCAAATAGTGTTTTTTCGGTCATAATTAGAAGTTGGTCCGATTCACAAATCCGCTCCAATAAAATAAAAAATAATGAGTCCTTGATGACCTTATGACAGCAATCCTTTGGACTGTGGTTTTTTACTTAGACTTGAGACAAAACAATCTTTGAAAAAAGGGTGTCTTTTTGAACATAAGACATTTGGTCAATTTTTGAATAGTCGTAATAATATTGGGATATTTAAAATTGATTTTTAATTTTTCAATTTAATGTGGGTTTCTGGTTTAGATAAAAATGAATACGTGACGCCATTTTTTGTAAAAACTGAATTGTTTCTAATTTTCTATTAGCAACCAAAAGTTAAGTACCAAATCTAAATTGATTCTACCTTGGTGACACAGAATACAGCCTCAGTCTTTGACGATCCCAAGGATCCATTGGAACTGTTTGTGTCTTTTAATGGACACAACAATAATAATAATAATGTGGTTCATTAATTTAATTATATAAGAGAATTTAATTTTGAATACTTGCTTGTGTAAGAGATTGCGATGTTTGGCGTAGGGTATATCTACTATTCTTTATTTAAAAAAATAGTCGGATGATATGGAGAATTCATAATTTTTAATAACATTTAAGTAAAAATGCTGACTAATTCTAATTTCCTCAAAAAACAGGATTTGAATATGTCCCCCATCACAATTTGATGAGAACTTCAAAACTTTGTTCGATAAATTGAATGCAAAACACAACTACAAGTAACATATAGCAATATTCAAACCCCAATCAGTTCAGATATTTTTGAGAAGTTTGAATGTATTGATGGAATTTTAAAGGAACGAAATATATTTTGATATAGGTGTAATGTAGAGGTTGGGAGAGTGTCTTTTCTCAAACTTTATTTGATAAAGACTCCATGTCGCTCCGAGTGCACTTTGAATGTATGACGTATGAAAGAGTAAGTAAGTACTATTTGTTTTCACATCTAAGATCTTGTTTGTATTTTAACAAACAATCATGGATGTACATCCATTCTATGTACACAAATGTAGATGGGAAGGTTGGATAAGAGGAAGAGGGAGCATCCACAAACTTTCAAAAGGCACCAAAAAAAGAAGTTAATTTATGAATGTTATGGCCTAGAGTCCCTTTTTACTAAACAACAAGTCACACCACACCAAATCTCCGCTCCTACTAAAAAGAAAAATTTAAATACATAATCATCAAAAGATGTTATCAATAATTTCCTAAATCGTTTTGTGTCTTTGTCGGTTGATCCCTCGATCTCTCTCTCTCTCTCTCTCTCTCCTTCAGAGCGAGCGAACAACATTCTTTTGCAGTTAGTAGTGTTAAAGGAGAAAAGAAGGGAAAAAGAAAACAACAACTACAATAACAAAAAGAAAAGAAGAAATAAAAAAATCATTGTGTCAAAAGAAATAATAATAAAAAAATGGTGGATACAATAGAGTTGAAACATACTTTATTAAGAAGTGTTGTCCCTTAAAAGATTTTTATGGAGATCACCTTCTTTCTAAGAAAAATAGAGTCAAATTCCTTGATACATAAGAAAGAAGAAGAATTGATTTGAATTCTGACTGTGGTTTTTTTTTAAATATTAATCTTTCTTTTTTTTTCCTAATCAAGAAAAAGGAGAAGAAAAGGAAGAAAAGGTTCGGTGATTCACTCGTTGGTTTTAACATATTATTTGCGAGTTTTTATTTTTTTAAGTGCTATTTAATAGTACATAATTAATATTTAAAGAGTGTACATAGATTGTATCTTGATTATACTTTCTCTTAATAATAATTATAATTTACGATAAAATAAATAGTGAGTATGTAATTACCTATCTGGTTGAAACAAATTAGAGTCAAAATTATATATTAATCAATTTATACTTATATGTACATTCTTATTTATAATAGAGAAAACTAACCAAAAAGAGAAAAGGGTCCTATGAGGCACTTGGGGAAATATTCTTCCTTTAAATGTAGAAAAGGTTGAACTTAGACACGTTGATAGTAACTGCCATGGAATGATGAGTAATTGATTACTAAGATGGAGGCTCAGGGTCATATTTGGGTTTACTAGCGCTGCTTCACATAACACGGATGTAGCTTGATATACCAGGTATGTCAGTACTCATAAATAGATAGAATTAATTGGGTATTAGGCAAGTATAAATTAGCCTTATTGACTCTCTCAACCTCTCCTTCAAAAAGAAAACGAATGAGAGGCCTAAAATGAGTTGGTATTTAGACAATCCTTCCCAACATTTATCAATTATAGGAAATTGCCTACAGCTTAACAGTAGTAGCTTATTAGAGTTCAACCAATTGGCCTTACGAACAGAATAAGAAAAAAAAATAAATTTACAATTGACCGAATAAATATAGAGTATAAATTGTTTCGAGAGCAGCTCTGATAGTAAATATGTTTGTACATGGAAGCCTGCTATTGACTGATTGTGTAACGAGTATTAATTTTTGTTTCATTTTCCAATTATAATTAATTATAATGATTCTCATTCTAATGAAGAAGAAGAAGAGGAAGAAGAATGTTCCAGCCCATTACTTTACATCAATTGAGGACGAACATTCCTCTGTTGTTATAATAGAGAGTGCCTATTATTGTTTCGAAGGACCCTCATCAGTTGTGGGCGGGTCTACCCTTAACTCTATTCAGAATTTTATGCATAATGGTCACTTGCTTTAAGGAACCAAAGCATTTTTATTTTTCAACTTCGAAACACACACACACACCTCATAGAGAAGAGGTAGTCTATTTAAAGAAAGAATTGATAGGGTGTGGACATTGTTCCAGTTCAAGGGTGGATCTCCTTCTTGGATGATGTGGTGTGGCCTTCTTCAATAAGTCAATTAAAAGGAAAACATTTTTTCTTTTTCTCTTTCATCTTTCGTCCTTTCTTTCTTTCTTTTGGACGGAGACAATGAGAGAGAGAGAGAGAGAGACTATGGGACTCACATAATCTTTGTAAGTGTTTGAAGTCGTTCATCAAGGAATAACAAATTGGTATTTTTTTTCTTTACTCTTTTACTCGTAATGTTAGTTGGTCAGGGGTGGAGGTTACATAAAAAAAGTTGCCGTTTAACATCAAGCTCTTGGAATATGGATAAACTCCCCCCCCTCCCCCCCCCCTTATGAGAGAGTGACGAGTGACAAACAATATAAAAGGGGTTCAAAGAGCGTTGGGGGAACGTTCCATTGTTCGCAAGGATGAAATAAACAACAACAATCATATTTTTACACCTGGTATCACTACATTTCATAATAAGAGCCATTGAGGATGATGTAAAAACGTATGATTTAACATATTATTCACTCTCTTGAAATGTTGGAAATCAATTGATACTCCAATATTGATATTACAATAAAATAGCAAATTTGATTATTAAGGCAGTACAAGAAGTACATTCTCAATTAGGTCTATAATATTTCTTCATTTTTTTACAAGATAAAGTTGCCTCAGAGTCTGTGAACTGTTTTAAAACTGTATTCAGAGCACAACGGTATTTTTAATGCATCTCATAACATTACATAAGAAAGGAAAGGTACATATCAGTTGGCAGTTAGTTAACTTTTATGTAGTGGAATCATTTTCAATTTAATATTAATAATATCACTGGTAAACAGTCAAAAATCCTAAGGGGTATAAGTATAATAAAAGTTATTCAGTTTTGCACACTAATTTCAAATCTATAACTTTTTTTATATAAAAGTAATGATTCGCTATTGCATTTTATGTAAATTCCATTTTCAGTCTTTGTTTTGACCTAAGCGCGAGGGAGGGGGGGGGGGGCTTAGGGGACTGGAGTAGGCCCAAAAATCGGCCAAATCCTTTGTACTTAAATAACTCCTTGAATATTACATGAAATGGATTAATAAGGAATGCATTAAAGAATCTGCCTCTCCTGAGAATTGAATCCTGGTCCTAATTTTTTTTGTATATCTTTGTTCCTAATCTTTTGTGTCGCTTAGGGCTCAGACACAGTTCCGAGATTTGTTCCTATTCAGGACCTGTCACTCCATATTGATAAACTCGTTGCAGGCCAAAAGATGCCTAGTTTCAGAAAAACCTTCTTAAATATGTTGATTCTGACACCAATGCAAGTTAAAAAATACAGCTTTGCATAAATATACTTTTTCTCAAGACAGGGTTTTAAAAGTCTTTATCTTAAATAGATTTCACTTTTAGAATTATATTTCCTGATGTAATGATTAAACTTGGCCAATATGTTGAGATTAAGGAGGGAAAGAAAGCTGACAAATGGTTGCACTTTTCTGTATCGTTGCTATAATTACAAGTATTTACACTTTCAATTATTCAGAAATCATTGAGAAAAAAGAGTGCCCCTTCTCTGACATTTTCTGAAATTCAAATTCCCTTCAGTCCTCTTAGTTGTTATCAGATTGAGTATTATCCAATATTGTCAAATAACAATCAGCCAATAAAATGCAGAGGTAGTCCTTCACTTCAACAGAATGTACATTCCTAGTAATGAGCATTTTTGTTGGGGATGGGACTTTTGTTCAGAAAAAATACAGTTGTAAGATTAGAAATAGAAAAACACTAGATACTGCTGTTCTTTTTAAAAAAAAAAAAATTCATCACCCTTTGTTAGATCGTTGATGGAGTGGCATCAACCTCCTATGGAAGAAACAAAGGATTCTGGCCAGCAGTACATGCATATTTTATTAAAAATATATGATAAAAATATCATTATTTGTAATATTCATCCTAAAGTAATATTGTTTTAAATCTTGAAATTTTCCCTCCATATAGCAATAGTTAATTCATAGTTAATATATCTACCCCCCCCCCTTGTCCCATCGGCCATCCCTACATATAGTGCTTCACTATCATTTCATAAATCAATCTTTGATGATGTTGTGCATACATTTTTCTTATTTTTTGGGATCGATGTGTGCAACTGGACCAGATATTAAATATTTTCAGGAAATGCATTATTGACTCTAATGATACAGCAGACTTACAAAATTTCCTGCCTCTTTAAATGTATCATTTAAATAAATTAATTTTTTAGGGAAGAATTTTTATTTTGTTTTTTTATTTCATAAGAAGCGGAATTTTGGTCTTGTTATTCATTGTTTTTTTAAATGTAGAAATTTGTCAATTTGCCACCACATGAAATATTCAATGCAAAGTAATTAGTCGTCTCCATAGATGCCCCTTGAGCCAAAATAATCAGGGATGACATTCATCGATGATTGTACAACCAATATCATACATTTAAAATATGCTGTCTCCCTCAAAGAACATTATCCAAAAATAGGTTTCGTGTACTCTCATATTAAAATATTGCGAAATTTTAATTTACATAACACTATATTTGTTAAGAAACACCGTATATATCATATACCCAATGTCATATACTGGAATACATTTTTTTTTTAATTATGTCTAATGAGTTTAAACTTAAACTTTCAGAATGTTGCTCCAGTTTTTTCTTTTTTTTAAAGTTGAGAAGTAATCTTTTTCATAGAAATGTAAAAAACAAACTACAGATTTACGTGAATACGTGTCATATTAACCCATTTAAACTGAAAAACTGGGGGTTTGAGAAACCAATGCAGCTCCACACCTGGAGGAGATTTCCTATCTTTGGTACCCATAAAAACACATGTTCACTATAATGAATGATATATTTTAATAATGAAGAATAACATAGTACAACATCATTTTTGATGTGAACGTTTATACTATTTTTTTATGACATAAAACACTAATATCTTCAAAAAACATCGGTTTAACCTTAAGAACCTTTATTAAAAAGATAGTTTTTTGGCCTATTGGTATGATTAAAAACCATGTTTTAAAATGAATGAGAGCAGTAAACGGCAATAAAAATCAAAAATCATTGATAAAAAAATTGAAGTTTTCGCATGCACTTAAAAAATTAAATTATGGACCACCAAATTTAATTTAAAATTTTTACTTTCGTGTTATTTGATATATATATATATGTATATATATACATATATATACTAACCGAAGGACAAAAAAGTTCAAATTTTTGTTACATAGTGTAATTTATGGATGAATAAGACTACTTAAGTACCTTTAAAATTAAACGAGACGAGACGTCTAAAAAACGTCCATTTGACCCGTATATGCCATATTTTTATGTTTAATTTGCAGTATGATTCCTAAAACGACATGAGACCTACAATTTTGCGTATAGTGTTTTGATAAAACTTTTCAGCAAAAAAAAAATTTTCACCCAAAAAACAGGACACTCAATATAATTAGTCATAAATTATAGAATCCTTCATCGATCATTAAACAAATTGATCAAAAGGCTCGACTCACTCGAAATTTTAAGAAAATTGTAACTATATACATATTTAGTATTTATTAATTTTTTTTTCTCATATTTTCCCCACAATTTCATTTATATATGATAACGCATTTATGATTTTTGCGGAAAAAAACAAGTATCATTTGAAGCTTAATTATCATTTCAGGAATTTGAACTCATCGTTAGCTGAAATTATTTTCACACATATCATAAATTACAATCTCTATACATTAAATAACGTTACCAACAATCATTTTTGCAACAATATCTTCAGTACCTATAATAATTTTGTAATTCATAAAAATAAATTGTATATATATATATTTATGTATGAATATATTTTATGAAAATGATTAGTTATAAAAACAATTTCTCATTTAGACTTTCAATTTAGGATCTTTTGTCTTGGACTTCACATTTGAAATGACCTCGTCTGCTTCTTTAGGGAGATGCTTAAAGACACCTTTTTGTTCAATAACCCAATCTGGAGTCACAGCCACTTCTTTGAAATGTTCATCTTCCTCGGAACTAGTGTCACTTTCGTTGATTGCTTTTTTCCTTTTTTTCTAGAAATAAATCCTAAGAATTAGTCTATTCTACAAACATGGGAGTTGTTTAAACATTACCTTTTTTACCCTTCGATGCGCTAATAAATCAGGCTTTTCTCTTTTAACTGCTGGAGTATCCTCTTCTTTGAATCGAGTAATGACTTCAGTAGTAGAAAATAATCGAACTCCACCAGAGTCCTTAACCTCGCAGGAAGTATCCTTTGACGGTGATGAATAGCTAACTTCATCAATGAGACTAAGAGTGAGATATTTAATTGAGTATTTGTTTATTTTGTTAATTTCGAACTAAACTTACTCATCTAATCTTTTTGCAAGTGCATCTCCAACATATTTGCGAAATCCAGATGTTGTTTTGAGACAACCCGACTCCTCTTCAGGTTTTTGAATATTCTTATCCCTTCTCAATGAGGATTTGACTCGTTTATCTCTTTCATCCTTACCTAAAGATGATAAATTATATTTACCACTAATACACCAAATATAATTTGTATGAAAAGACTATATTTCAAAAAAATAGTTAATCCCATTCAATCTAAACTTGGGATCCACCTTTTTTGATAAATTTGTACATATCTCCTCACAATATCTGAGACATGAATTTCTTCATACCAATAAGTCTCTCTATCCCATATATTACAAATACCATCCTCCAGAGTCTTTGGACTTAAGATTATCACAAAAGGAACTCCAATGAGATCAATAACATCTAAACTCTCCTGAGGAGTGGAATATAGTCTAAGACCCTCTTTCCGAAGAGCTTTACTTAGAAAAACTCTAAGTTCAGATAAGTTATTTTTAACTTGAGGTGAACTGTCTCTCCAATCCTCAGACATAAAAATGGTCAACTGGTGCGGTACAATATGTTGATTTAGAGCAATTCGAGGACGTCCGGATAAAAACATGCGTTCTCTCACGGAATCTAATAATAAGGCAAGCGTTCCAATACTTGGACATGTACTCGTCTCTAAGACTTTATACCCTTGAAAATCATCCAACATTTTCAAGGACTCAACAACTAAATTATCATTAAACCCATAGTTCTGATCCTCAAAATTAGTAGATATCCTTGCAACAGGGAATTCAGAATTGAATTCAAATTCTTCTGGAATGAAAATAGATCCTGGATTAAAAAAATGCCTCTTCCACCAAATTCGCCTCTCTCTTATAACGTCTTGAAGAGCGAAGCGCCACGAAATGTCCTTGCTCATAAAGACATAACTTTTGATTTTGAAGTTTTCATTTTGTGAGGAAAGAGCTTTGAGCATATAATGATCATTAAAGTCATCTGTTTTGATAATATTACAAACATCAATTGGGCCTTCTGGAGGCCAGACAAATAGAGAGCATTTATGACTTCCATTCATACTTTCTTTCATTCTATAGAAAGAAACTTTGTCGTTGACGGAGAGAAGAACATCTTTGGGATGGACCAGATCTTCTTTGTACTTTCTGAGAAATTGATGACGAAGAAGAGTTCCATTTTTGGCAAAACGAATATGGGGAATGGGATTGGATCTTAGGTAGCGGCCTTTTATCAAGTATTCTAATGAGATTTGAAGAGTGGATTTGGTGTCTTAAAAATGATATTCATGCGTGATGGATGTAGTAGCTTCAAAAGACACAGGTATTAAGTACTTCAAAATGATATCAAAATGCAATGATTATTACATGTTGATATGAAATTGAGTATATTTTACTAACAAATACAAAAATACGATACAACCATCACCATCAATAGGATCCTTGTACAAGGAGGAAAAATGTCTATTTATGCAAGGATAACGAATTCTTTGAAAGACATTCATCATTGTGGCTTTTGTGGGATATTCCCGGGAGGAGCAACAATGTAGTCCTCTTCCACAAGCAATGCGTTTTGAAGGATTTGCTTCTTTAGATTATGAGACTCTGTCTCAACAATATCCTTTTTGAGAAGTTGAAAATGATTCTGAAGAGGAGAGAACATGGGCTCAATCTCTGCCTTGAGATTTCTAAGAGGCTGAACGAACAAAATGGCACTTTGAATTCGTTGTGTTTCTAAAAGAGGATCCTTTACACGTAGACAGGATACTTTTTGAAGTGTAGAAATGTCTAGTAGGGGTAGTGGTTGTTGGATAGAAGGCGTTGATGTCAGCTCTGGAATGGAGCTCTTTGGGATTTTAGCGTTGAGAATCGATGAGGATTGGAGGAGAAGGCGGGAGAGTTGCATATTTTTGTTTTGGGTGTGTTTTATTTTTAAGGATTACCTAAGGTAAAGCTTGGATCTAGGGCTTCTTTAAATCCGGAAATATCCTCTTCTGATGAAGAAGATGACATGCCTTACAGTTGTTTTCCAACCACGACGAGATTTTTGGGAATAACAAAAACACACTGTGTTCTCCCTTCAGCTGATTTTCATCATTTGACTCTTTTGATTTAAAGCAGCTGACTCTACGTGTTATGAACTCGTAAAGGGTATTATTATTATATATGATTTTGATATACATACATATTATGTATAAAATATATTAGATCAAGGATTGAGAGCCATTTTTTTTAATATTATACAATTATTAAGATTGATTTGTTTGTTGGTAGAATTCATTCATCAATGCATAGTATGTATATCTTAAAAATAACTCAGCTAGATATTAAAAGTTGGCAAGAATAAATATACAGAAGGGTAGCTACCATATGATTTTCCAGATTTTTCCTTTCCCTTTTGAGAGTTGAGGTTGGGAGTGCTTTACGTGAAGAGCGTGTTCTGAATTTTTTATATTTTATATTTATACTGTACTTTTTGAATGAAAATGATAACAAATTCGTGACGTCAGTTTGTAGTGAAGGAATAGCAGCACATGGGAACTCAAAAAATGATAAAATACTAATTAATCACTTCACATATTATGTGAAGTGATATTTCGAGTACTTAGGCAGACCACCGTGATGGCACCTTGTATAGTATGATGTATTTATTATGTCACATACTGTACAAGGGCCGCACATCGTTTTGGAAAGTGGGGTGACCAGTAACTATATAGAAAGAAAGTTCTAGGGTAGCTCATGGAGATGAATAAATGTATACTAATATTAACTAATATTTCAGACTCATTTTAAATTTCTCGTAAATTCCACAAAATTTGGGGCAATGTCACCTCTGCTGCATGGCCCCTGACAAAGTATTCAGCCTCCACTGGAGTGTTTTCTAACTTTAGTTATCCCATGACGTATTAATGTGATAATATAAAATAACCGTGACATAGAGATGGATATAAATTGTAAACAATAATTATATATATATATGTCCAAGCGTATCTAAGATCAAAAGACCATGTTATCGTCACGCTTTAAGTCTAGACTTGGCCCAATTTTTTTCAGGATTGCTGCAAAACGCACTTGGGTGATACTATTTGAGAACCACTGTTCTACTGTAATGAGAAGGAGGGCACCCGTTAACCATTGAGTAATCTCATTGACACTTAAATAGCATTCATGAAAACAACACGAAGGACCATCTATGAATAGGAATATATATATATATATATATATATAATGTATTTTTGTATAATTATTTTGACATTTTGCATTAATTCATTACTAATAATGACGCTTTTCTTCAGACACGCACACAAAATTTTGTAGCTAATTTCTTTAACTGCTTCCTTTTTAATATAATATGTATGTAAATAAATACAATTATTAACAAAATACAATAATATAATTTATCAATCAAAATGAAGTTGTTGTTTTTTCCTTTTTAATTATCAGTTCCTAGGCCATGGGTACGTTTACATTTCTAGTACCAATCTCTCTTACTACCAGTATACCAGTAGCAACAACAACAGACGGGTTATTATTATTTATTATAATAAATAAATATGTAATTAGTAAATGAAACATAAAAGGAAAAAAAAAAAAAAAAAAAAAAAAAAGGGGGGGGGGGGGGGGAGGGGAAATGCACGGTAATGAGATAAGAATAACACAACTATATCTATCGCGCTTCGACAAACGAGAAGGAAAGAAAGAGAAACAAATGTACGTAGGGAGAAAGACATTGACATAATATCATGTATACATAGGAATGAAAATCATATGCAATTCGGGCGTGTGATAAAAAAGTGGAGTTGGCTCTTCAAACAGGTCTTTTTGTTTTCCGAAGCTGTTATCATTTTTTCTTTTCCCTTAAGAAGGTAACATCAACTTTACCTCAACATAATGTTTTACAAGAAAATAATAGTCTGCAAAGATTATATCATGGTGAGGAACAAAGGAAAAATTAAAAAATGGATATCATTCATTGAGGAGAATGGAGTTAATGATATTTGTGAATATAATAATGAATCTGGAGTAACGTATTGTAATGTTTGTGGTTTGATGTTTTCATTTGTATAAATATATAAAGGAAAATAGCAGCTTGTAGCTCAGTAAAACGTCATGACAGCTCAAGCTGCTTCCCCCCTCGACATTCATTGAATTATCAGGGTTGCCAGGTTGATTTTCTCTTTCTTTTTTTATAACACGCCCGAATTGCATATGATTTACATTCCTATGTATACATACTTTATACTTTTTTGATGTTTCGTCCAAGGATTCTCATAGAACGTTAAACAAAGTGGACATGGGGTTCCTTCTCTCTCTCTCTCTCTCCCTTCTCCATGGTATTGAATTAAGACAAATATACATTACATACCTACTAAACCATTCTAAACCATAGTGTTGATATCAACAAACAGAGAAATCGACAACGATTTTATAAGTCGTATCAATTTATGTATATATATATATATATATACACACTATTATTACTAAACTTAGACATGACATCGATCCTCGCTTCCAAGCACTTGGAAGTCTCCTTCATATCAGTATCATAATAAATTAACTTTTAAAAAAAGGAAGGAAAGAAACCCCTGACACACACGTGTGAGACCCCATAATTGATACGTTAGTGTCTATATTACATATTTCGCGAGGAATAACTTATAATAATTCATAATAATGATAAGATTTAAATTTACTAAATTCATTTACAATTAAATATTAATAATATTAATATATATACATATATACAGTGTGCAGTATTCAAAGTAATTTAACTAGTATATGTATGTATGTATGTATTAAGTTACGGACTCTAAAACTACACACTCACAATATAAGACACAGGCTGCTTTTTAGTATTGTTAAAGAGTGAGTGAAGCATGTAGACAAACAAAAAGTCACACTTTATTCTAAACTGTACAATTATATAAATAGGTATGTAGTTAATATATATATTTATGTATATAGTTATATATATTTCCCTTAAATTCCCTAAGGATATTTATCTCTTGATATCTAGCCGAAATAACGAATATCAACAATAATAAAATGAAATATGTATAGGGTGGTATATGCGGCAAGAGGAATTTTTTAAAAGGAATACTACGTGTAGTCTTTGTCGGGTTCACTCACATAATTATTCAAGAACCAAGAGGGCATAGGAGGTGGAAGAACCGCATAGGATATCACTGAGTGCATATCAACTTTTACGTAATTATATATATGTATAAGTTATTTGTTTGAAAGGAGGGATGAGGAGTATATGATCTACTTATTTAAAAAGTGTTTATCATAATGATAATGGTGTCTTGGTCTACACAAAGATGTACTATTACTTTTTCAAATTCAGATACATCTAAGCATGTATAAACTGTGTTTCTTGTCTCATTCACGCAATTTTTTTTTCTTCTTCTTAAAAACGTACTCCCGGATAGGATATATAGATTGATGTATTTAATGTAATAAGGGGGAGACATGCGATTGAATGATAATTATAGATAAGTACACACACACTTATATATATATATATATATATACATATACAGATATATATATATATACACACATCATTTCTTTCACTCGGTTTTCCACAGTTTTTAGAGAAAAAAAAATGTGATATACTCGCTTAAATAATCTTCTCAAATAAAGGCATTATTTTAAATCGTTTTTTTAATCGATTAAATCTGTAGGTATATATATATATATATATATATATATATTTATATTTATATATATACTTATGTACACTAACAAAAAATTTACAACGGCAATAACTGATTAATTGGGGAAATAGGTTTTTGTTTTTTGTTTTTTAAAATCTCTTTCTTGCACTTAGCAATTAGAGCTTTCGTTTGTCATCTTTTTTTTTGTGTGTTTTAACTAGAAAAAAAGGGGACAAAGAAAAAAAATAAAATAAAAAAAGTAGAGGAAAGAAGGAAGAATTTGTTTTAAATGGGGTATCATCAAACAGCGATAAAATAAAAATTGCGGATATATGCGGATGAAGAATAAATAAATCTTATGAATTTCCTCCCGTTGGGGACCCTTGATTCATAGAATCGTCCTTATTTGCTGAGGAGCCACCTTCTGCAGATCCTGAAGCTGAAGGTCGTGATTTAGTATCATCAGCTGCAGATGCATTAGCTGAAGAAGCCCCCGCTTGGGCTCCCGATGAAGAGCTCTCCGGAGGATTAGCTGCATTTTCGGCAGCAATGTGGGCGGGAATCAATTGAGAATTTAAGCTGGGCATATTCTTCAGTTCAACCGGGAGAAAGTTAAAAAGAGGCGGAAGATCTCTTCCATTGGGAAGCTTTGTTCCAGGCTCACGAAGTTCGTCGAAAAAGGTATGAGCACAAGCCTGGAGAGAAAGGATACGAGCTGATGGTGTATACTCCAGGAGACGTGACACTAAATCGATTGCTTCGGGAGATGTGCGAGCACGAAATACTTTCTGCCAAGGATGAGCTTTAATTTGAGGGAATTTAAATTCAGTGTAGTTGGGATTCATCTCCTTTATTTGTTCTCTGGTCGGAGTGCCGAGAACTTTGATAATTTCCACGAGTTGGTCCACACCAGAGTCACCGGGGAAAATTGGTTGTCCCAACATTAGTTCCGCAAAGACGCAGCCTGCACTCCAGACGTCAATATTAGTTGAGTAATCTACAGCACCAAATATCAATTCTGGAGCACGATAGTATCGGGAACATATATAAGATACATTAGGCTCTCCGCGTATAAGGTGTTTAGCACTTCCAAAATCGCATAGCTTCAAGACACCTGATTCAGGATCCAAGAGTAAATTCTGGGGCTTAATATCCCGATGGCAAATTCCTTGAAGATGAATATATGCTAGACTTCTAAAAAGTTGATACATATATAGCTTGATGAAGAAGACAGGAATCGTTTGTTTACTCTTGGAGTATTGCCTTGCAACTTTGTAGACTGTTTCCGGAATATATTCTAGGACTAAGTTTAGGTAAATTTCGTCCTTTTTGTCTCCCGATGTATAGAAAAAATATTTTAGCCTGACTATATTGCAATGCTCAAGGCGACGCATGATTTGGAGCTCACGGTTTTTAAAACGTTTGTCTTGTAAAACCTTTTTGATTGCAACCAGTTCCTCGGTGGCACATAGTCTGGCCTGATAAACCACGCCAAAACTCCCATTACCAATAACCTGCAATAAAATAGAAAATATTAAGAGCTTTTGATTACATACATGATCTCTACTTTAAAATAATGATAATAACAACTGAGAAGTTTGAACCCAGGACTATATCTCCACACTCTGATAAACGTCAATTATGACTTAATTGTCCACAAGATTCAAAAATATGACTTCAAAAGTGGTTAAAACTTTAATTGGTCAAATAAACAAATATAAATTACTCGAATAATTAAATAACGTAAGCGAACAGTAAAAAAGAGGTATTAATTATTCTTCAACCCACACGCAGACAAGATGAAACTCAAAGTAATCATTAACACAAAGGTCCTTGAAAAATTAGACATAAAAGGAATCTTAAAATTTATTAATTGATTAATGAAATTCCTTTGTGTTTGTCAGAATTGAAAACAAGCACAGATATTTAAATCGAATAAATGCACGAGCGTGGAAGTTTAGCACATGCACTTAACATAGAAAATATATTTGAGGGATTTTAAAGAAGAGGGGGAAATCAGAGTTCTCATAACTTGTAACTTTACAAGTTAAAAAGTAACTTTAACTAAGTAAGATAATAGACAAAAAGGAATGAATGAGGACCTTGGTATCTTTGTAGGAAACTTCAGTACTCCGATCCATAATTCCTTGGCTATGACCGTGGCTGGCTATAACAGTCATTATTTTCGTATCTTTTGCCATCTTTTTAATTCCAACGTAGCTTGTGTTACTTCCACCACCGCCGCCGTCACCCCATTTGGAGGATGAGGATCCTTCATCTACAAAGGTCGTGGTCCGAGGACGACTATTCCCACTCATTTTAGACTAAAAGGAAAGAGAATAGAGAAACGGAGATGAGTAAGAGAATGAGGAGAGCTCCTAAGGACTGGAGGAGGATGAGAAGGACTCCCTTCATCCCTTCATCCGTCCATCCATCAATTATACATTACCTAATACTTCGCTTTCAAATTGAATCCACCAAGAAGAAGAAAATAAAGAAAACAACCAAAAAAATAAACAACTATAAATTCCCTTAAATACCACACATTAAATTGAAAATAATTAATTAAATCGTGCTAATATATATTATGAAAAAGGCGATCTTCTTTCTTTTTCCCTTATTACGACGCCATTTCCCCTTCTTTTTTAGCCTTTTTCTATTCTTCTTTTTCTTCTTTTCTTTCTTTCTTTTTGTCTCTTTCTTTCTTTCCTTCCTTCTTCACCTTCTCCCTCTCTTGAATCTCGCTCTCGCTCACTCACTCTGTAGATATATATAAAGGCAGACACGTACACACACACGCCTCCTGCACTTATTTTTTAGCCCTTCCCTTTGGCAGAAATATCGATTATAGTCCTGCTAGTACCTACTCCTCTAGACTTAGATGCATATTCTCAGAACCTTGCAAGGAGAAATCTATCCAATCATGACGTCAAAGAACAAGCCTACCAAATAACCTCTCTCTCTTAGCCAAATCAATATTATCCGCCATTTTTCTTGAATGAAAGAAATATCTTCATTAAAGAACCCGAAATCCCTCTTTCAAGGTCATTCATTGACTATTAACTCATACATTACTTACACATGGTAGTCTTATAAACTTTGTTGTTAATCTCTCATAAACCTTTAGTGGCTTCTTTTGACCGTCATTTATAGTGTAATTCACATTCTACGTATTTATTGTTAGAAAATTACTTAATTGAGGATGGAAAATAGAGTGTTGAGGGGAGAATGAGAAAGGTTCTTTATAGAGCCCTTAGAAACAAGGATGGAATGAGGAAATAGCTCATTTATGCTCCTTTAAAATGAAAAAATGACTTCCCATCTGAGAATTATTACATCTACTATAGTTTGTATATCGATGTATTGGTAACTGTGTAATTATATAGCTAGAAAAATAGAGACCCTAATGAGCATATAGGTTACTTATGATATCAAAGGGACATAAATTATAAAGCAAGTAATTGTTGCCTTTTTAAAAGAAAATAATACGTAAGGAGAAGCCCTTCTTGGGATTTCAAAATAAAAATATCAATTTAAGACGTGGGTGCATGTAAGTAGATAAATAATATTTGCTTAAAGTATGCATTGACAAGAAGAAATGAATGTGTGATCCTTACAGACTACTCATATTTTGTGTTTAAGTATTTATTAATTATTGTACTTTATGTGCATGCATTTGAATGCAGACGCACATGACCGTGCACCCTCGACAGAAAGGGAGCAGTTACTTGTATCAATCAAAGTTAGCATTATTGCAACAACAGCTTTATGAAGGATGTGTCAATGATACAGACTAATAAGAAAGTAACTATGTGAGCTGTAGAATAAAAAGAAAAAAAACAACGGTTAGCAAAAAGTGCATAATGCTAGTGCCAAATAAGATGAAAGCAAGCTAGAGAATTGACATAAGAAGAGAAAAATAATAGAGTAAATACTTTTGTTTTCCCATGCATTCATAAGTTCATAATTTATGTAACTAAAGTACTCAAAGTAGCATTCGAAGTAGTACCCTCAATTTCCTCTACAATATAATACTTATTTTAGCATCTAAAGATATCAACTACTGATATCATAAACAAATATGCTTCATGTCTGCAAAATCAGATTTGCTGACTTCAATCCTGATAAATCCTGTTAGGTAAAAACAAATCATACATTGCTTCAAGCAATTTTTTCTCTATTGAAGTAAAATCCATTTGAAGTTAAAACTTATAACTCGTCACAAAGTCTTTAATCATCAATATGTATGATAAATACTTCATGTTAAGTTATAAATTAGTTTTGATCACAAAACACACTAATTATAATTAATTATTGGAGTAAACATGCTGCATAAGAGGGGATTTATTTATCTAAGAAATCCATATAATATTTTAGAATATTCGAGGTAGCGAGAGTCAAAATAACAAGTTCCGAGAAATTAAAATATCGTTTATTCATTGCTAACAGAGAACTTATTGGTTTACTAGGGATGCGACTAATAGATGAGCAGAGCATAATATCAATGTTAATGTACGACACCCTTTCAATGTACTTTATATAAATAAAATTCGAAACAAATATAAATATAAATAAAATCATGGTCTCTAAGAAGGATTTTTTAGTATAAATAAATCTTACAAGTTAATAAAAAATATCGGGTTTAATGACACAGAGTTCCATCTCCTGTCCTTTCATTTATCCAGTTTTGCATATCTGTGACACGTGTGTACACTCCAGGAAATTCAGGTCTTGCACAGCCAAATCCATAAGAAGTTATTCCGGCAAGAACGTATCGATTATTTTGTGGACATGATAATGGGCCTATAACATGGGTAAGTCAATTAGTTTAAAATTGAAGGTTTAAACTTGATAGGCTTAACCTCCGCTATCCCCTTGACATGCATCTAATTCCCCTTTTTTATAGCCAGCGCACAGCATTCGTGATGTTAGGCTATCATAACTTGTTTTACAAACCTCATTAGTTATAACTGGAACATTAACCTCATGTAGTATATCCGGTTGCGGCCCTGTTTCATTGAGTCTCCCCCAACCCGTGATTGTACACATCGTTCCTACAAAATCCTCTTCCTTAAAAGGAAGACAAATGGGCTGTATTTCTCTTCTAAATTCGATAGGCCGTTCAAGTGTGAGTAGGGTGATGTCGTAATCATTCATGGCTTCAACGCTGAATTTTTTGTGTACTTCAACACTTTTGACAGGAATGCGGAGAGTAGAATCATTGCTGATCATAAAAATAACATCGATTTGCCAATTGAATAAATATTTGTATTTATATGTATATGTGTGTTTATCTTACCGGCTTTTGATATTGTGCTCTCCTAATAAAATCTCAACTTTATACAAGGTTTGGAAGCAGTGCCCAGCCGTTAACACATGTCGATCAGTAATCAATGATCCCCCGCAGAATGGCCTGTCCTTGCCAACCTTCACAATTCCAATCTGCCATGGATACTCATTTTCTTCCACTTCTTCCCCTCCTACGATCCGTCTATTCACATTTTTTGTTCCACATTTACATTTAAATTCCTCTTTTTGAGCCTTAATTTTACACAAAAATCCCTTATTTTGAAAGTACTTGTTATAAAAATCAAATAATAAAACGTTCCTCCGACTCAGCTTTAAGTTTGAATATGATCCGCAGAGTAATTCATGATCCTCACCATGGCCTTGACCATTGATCTCAACACCACCAAAGATACAATTTGGCCCAAGACCAGTCACACGAAAGTCAGAGCATTCTACGGTTATATTTTGATTGGATGAGGCCTTTATATCAAATGAACAGTCAATTTTTCCTTTATAAAACTGAGGATAATTTGGACTTTTAATGATGATAGCCTCATCTTTGAGAAATATCTTTTGTTTCCCATCACATGTATACTCTGTCAAACAAAGAGCGAATCGGAAATCCTGGTTTGATACATTCAATATTTTATTATAACTTGTGTCCTTTGTATTTGATGAATCGGTAAATTAAAGAAATAAGCGGAACTTACCTTAAATATGATCAAGCAAAACAAAATTGCCTTGCCTATCATGATGAATTTTCAGGTGTATATTGATTTATGGACTGACTCTAAAGTGTTACTTTTTGTTTTATTCTTTTCTGAAAAAGAGTATTTTTGAAGAGCAAAAAAAAAAAAAAAAAAAAAATCTCAGAGTGAAAAGCACCTGTTGGTCTCTTTCTCTCAAGGTCCATGCTTATATTAGAACAAATCAGTATTTCAGTCATCATACTTTGATGTTTGCTACTCTTTCATACATATTCATAGTAAGAAATATAGTCCTAGAAAGAAATATCGAATGTTGACCCCAACATTCATAATAGAGCCGCCTTATTAATGTCTATTGTACTTAGGCCAATGAACGATTACTCTTCAATATCAGGTTATTCCATCAGTTCATAAAATATACATATATTCAGATGACTGAATTCAAAACACATGTTTCCTTCCCTTAAGACATTTGTCCTTGACAGTCATTATTTATAATGACAAAACTAGAAAACAGTTAAACTTTAATGAAAAATAAATTGAATAGTTAATTATTATTACTATATCAGATGATATTTCAACAAGTAAATATTACATACCACTGTATATTTCAACTATCCTTGCACAATATTTAATAATTTGACAAATACCTGTTTACCTAGTTTATTGCCTAATTAGGCTTGTGAGAAATTGAAATGCTGATTAAACAACACTAATTTTTGTTGAAATATATATATATATTTGGACACAGCTGTGATGGGAATTACTCTTTGGGATTTTTTTTTCCTAATATCTATGACTCAGTCTTCAAATACAAACTATTAATTATATTCAATGAATAAAAGAGCCTTTTATACCAAATTCCATCACTTGAGGCCCTTCGATAGATAATATAAACAGCTCTATACGTTTTTAATTTACATATGTGATATATACATATGTATAAAATAGATATGTAAGAATTATTTTACATATTATTTTTGCTCTGTTGTTTAAAATTCGTATAAATTCCTCTGGGAGAATTATTATATATATTTGGTGATTAATCTAAGGTCAAAAAAAAATATTGTCTTGTAATATAGTGGATGAAACTGTTTTAACGATGTTTTTATTTTCTAGTATAGTATTTGAACTTTATTGAGAAGATGGTTAACCTTAGTTGGAACTACAATAAATAGGTAAAAATTTTACGCGAATTCAATACTATTTTTGCAGTAGGTACATATATGATTCTAATTGTCCCTATGATGCATGAAATTATATTATTGAACAAATACCGTATTATCTTAACTATACCTAAATCCCACTTTTTTTTAAAGATCTTTTTGGTTTCTGGGACTTAGATATGAAGTTATAGTATGTATTCCTCTCTGTAGGTTTTATATCCGCTTAACCATTTATGATAACTACGTTTTAATATACGAATTCGTCAACTTTCAATATCTAAAAACATATTATTGTCTTTTTCAACAATCATTTTAACTGTTACACCATGTCTTCAAATAGAAGAGCAGCATTCAAACTTGAAATGATCAAGTATACCTTAAATGGTAATCGACCTGCTAAAAGAAGAAGATTTACAATAAGTAAAAAGCTTTAAAAGAGATTTAAGAAAGTCGAAGAAAGCAATTAGAGCCATAAAAAGGACTCAAAAACCTAATTGTGGCTATAAATCCAAGTGGTCACATTTGGTGGAATAGGTTGTTAAATGTTAAATCGGCCCTTCAAAAATGTATTATGGACAAGTTTTATGAATAATTTCATTACGTTTGTACTCCGTGTACTTGCCAAATAAGTAAAAATTACTGTCTTTGGTAGAGGGTCTTCATAGTTTTAGTTGTTTTATATAAAGAAATTGTTTGTCCATTACAGCCACAATCCTGTCCCCAAAAAATGCAAAATGATATTTGAATTCTCTATTTATACAATAATAAGGATATTTGATTGACAGCTTCTAGTTTCTATTTAAATTTGCTATACCGGAACGATAAAAGGTCCAATTAGATAGCATATTATAGTTTTAGAGCTTAATTGCTCTGCTTTATCGTCAAGGGGAAGTATTCACCAACACTTGGAATAAAAAAAAATATTGTACTTTTTGTCAAAAATTCCAAACATTGACATTATAGCCTAGAGTCTATAGTTTAATTTTATTAAGCTTTTTTAGGAACATGATGCTTTAGAAAATACGCAAATGCCTCTCAAATATGTTAAGGACTAAGAATGTAAATAATATGCAAATCGGGCGTGTTATAAAAAAAGAAAGAGAAAATCAACCTGGCAACCCTGACAATTTAATGAATGTCGAGGGGAGAAACAGCTTGAGCTGTCATGACGTTTTACTGAGCTACAAGCTGCTATTCTCCTTTATATAATATTTATAAATGAAGACATCAATAATAAATAATAACATTATGTATACCATAGATGAGAGGAAGAAAATTAACAGAAATTAATCTCAGGAAATTATATACTTTTAACTAATAACTATACGAGGACTTGAGCCCTTTTTGTTTACATTTTATTTGCTTTATTAAACTTAATGCATGTATTCCTTCATGCGACATCTTCACTATCAGGTAGATGTTCTCCTCTCAGTAATAAAGGAAAAATGATAACAGCTTCGGAAAACAAAAAGACCTGTTTGAAGAGCCAACTCCACTTTTTTATCACACGCCCGAATTGCATATGATTTACATTCCTAACTATCAGGTAGATGTTCTCCCCTCAGTAATAAAGGAAAAATGATAACAGCTTTGGAAAACAAAAAATATTGTTGGAAGAGCCAACTCCACAAAATCTCGCACGCGGCATTTTGCATATTATTTACATTCCTACCTTTAACTATATTAAGGAGTAAAATATTACTATTAGGTTGGTAGAATTAGGTTATTAACTCGCTGATCTGAAATGATCTTTATTTTATATTATTCCAGGACACCATTATTTTTCTGTTGGTAATTTTGCCCTGTTTTCCTTTAAAAGTTCCTCATCCCTGAATAATATCCCTGATATCCAACCTCCAGATGTAACGTTTCGTAGTTTGGATGAGGAAGAAAAGCAAAGAGTAGTTATTTTTTAAAAGTGGATGTTCTTGTTCTCTAGGCACTGGGGATAAATTTGGAGAACTAGCCTCTTGTTTTAAATGAAGCCGTGAAGAAGTTTCTTATCCACGAGAAAAATGCTTAGAAATGTTTTCTATTTCTCAGTCGAGTCATTTTCCACTTTCAATATTTTTCAGACAAAATTTTTTTTTTCTTGGTTATGGGGAAACTCACAGTTCAGAGACTCTGCTCATTATATGGACAGTGGATTGTCACATAAATGACATAAGTTAATTAGAAAAACATCCAATAATTGTATTTGTCTCTTAACGTCGACATAATTGCTTTTTACCATCTACTACTCTACATGATCTGTAGCCTCCATAAAAAGTTGTGTAACATTGTCATCGCCATGAACTTATTTGAGAGGATATCTTATTGAGGGTTCAATGAATAAAAACCTCTTTTACAACTTATTATTATTACTTTACATATTAAAATCGAAATAATTTGATTGTATGATATATTAATATACAATCAATCTATTCTGTTAATAATAGAATAATAATATCTTGGAGTAGAAATCAATTTTTTGAAGAATCATTAAGTGCGGAAGCTAGTTCTACTGAAACTCATTTAGGTTTTATTATTCCTAATTGCAAATATGGAAGACAACGATATTAATATTAAATATTTAAAAAAATTTCAATTTTTATTTTTTAATATTTGGAATAACAGTTATTCTTAAATCAATTGATAGGTTAGTATCATCATAATTTTTGGAGAATAGTCATTTAAATATTTTGGTATATCTTTCATTTCAATAGATGAACTCAAGTATCTAAGAAAAACACAAAGATTTATTTATTTATCCTTGATTTATTTGGTTAATACTAGTATTTAGATTGTATATCTCATTGTATCTAGATGTTGATCATAATAAAATGCAAAATTTATGTGCTAACAGTAATTTCTTGTTTATTTTTTAACTAACCAAAGGTTTGTTTTTTACTTTTAATGCAGGAATATATCTGTATAAAAAATTTCAATAAAGTAAAATTGATTGCATACTTATTAAGGTTAATTTAATTGTACCCAACAATCATTTAACAATTTACAGAGACATAATATCTCTATGTTATATACTGTATCCATGAAAATTAAACCTAAATTATAACTGTTCCCACAATCATATTATTGTGTAAATAATCATTATTGATTTATATATTGTTTAAATTTATCAATGTATAGTATATCTATATAATAAACCTGTCCAAAATTAAAAAGTTGGCAACAAGAAAAATACAGAAGGCTAACTGCCATGTTTGTTTCCAGATTTTTCTTTTTCAATTTGAGAGTCGAGGTTGCGAGTGAACAAAAGCTCGTCGTGATTTTTTGTCAATTTTCTTCCGCCTATTTGTATTCTGAACGTCGATTGGTTAAACTTGCTAGCTCTTCTTAAGCTGGGAACAATTTTGTATGTATTGTGGTACCAGAGTACTTATGCATATATAACGCCACTATACCAAGTTGGTATTTGAACCAATACTTGTGAATTGACCTTATTCCTTAGCGACCTTTTCGTTTTTTTATTTTAAATAGAAAAAGTATCGAAAAATATGGAAATACCGTTACCAATTTTGGTCCCTGGACCGATACAAAAATATTGGAATTGTGACAACAACAGTCTCAAAAGTTGTATCTTGACAAAATAGAATGGGACACTCATCCTCTTTTGGTCACAGAAGTTTCCATTTGAAAAACACTCCTATTCTTTAAATTTTGCTGTTCATTTTCGAATAAAAAAAAAGGAGGTGCAAACGTTTATTGCACTTTAGAAGATCGTTTTATCTTAGAAAAATATTTTATAAACAAAATTTTAATATTTGTGGAACTATTAAATTTCATGTCATTATTATTATTATTATTTACATTATTACATTAAAAAAAGAAGTTTTATTTTAGACGGTTAGTTTTGTCAACCAAAAAAATAGGAACAACATTTCGTGGAAACTGAGGTGGTCCAAATTTGGCAATGACATTTTTCTAATGAATTATAGTTATTTAAAGTAAGATTTGTAATCTAATTCATTTGCTTTTAAGAAAATCGTATGTAATACATAGCAGATGAATAATTGCACCCCCCTTAGTTAAAAAATGCCTCCTATCACAAATTGCTTTTTTGTGCACTCGCAACCTCGACCCTCAAAAGGGAAAAGAAAAATTTGGAAAAACATATGGTAGCTAGCTACCCTTCTGTATTTTCCTTGTTACCAACTTTTTAATATTGGGCAGAGTTATTATTAGGATATGCTTTACATTGATAATAATATTTAATATTTGTATAATATTCAAAAATACAAAAAAAAAGGATTACGCGCCGTAATCCTTGATTAAATATATTTTTTATATAATATCATAATCACAAATAATAATAATAATAATACCATTTTTGAGTTCATAACACGTAGACTCAGCTACTTTAAATCAGAAGATTACAATGATGAAAAACACCTGAAGGGAGAATACAGTGTGTTTTTGTTTATTCCAAAAGACTTGTTGTGCTACGGTCCTCTGCTATCATAACGTTTAATAAGATTATTATTAAGGCATTACCCATACTTATTACACAATCTTTGAGTAATACTTTAAGGGCGCCTTTAATATTATTGATTATGTTTGTTGATTGTATATTTTATGTTGATAGAACCAGGTTTTTCCAAATAGTAAAACCAGAAATTTCCTATTCTTTTTGTCATTCAAACAGACATAATATACCAATCCCAATGTCTAAACATCTTTGATTTTATAATCATAAATAATTTGGACAAGTTAGTAAAACTATAACTTTATTTGAACTATTTTCGTAACAAATAAAGAAAAAAGATAATCAAGATCCATATTTGATTTAATTATTATTATTAATTAATTATTATCAATGCTATATTTCATTACATATTTTTGCAAAGAGCGTATTGAGTACAACAAAGATTTATCATTCATATTCCCATAGATGATAACTTATTCTTATTCACCAATTGTCGACACACGAACCATTTTTAGTCTATGTTAAAACTTGGGGCATTACATTAATATTATATACATATTATCTAGTTATTGCATAAACCTCCGAAGATTGCTGGACTGCTCAATACTCCCGTCCACTCCCATTGAAATGAATTCAATTTTTCAAGAATTTCCGAATTTTTTTTAATGATTCTGGTCAATTACTACCCATAAACGGCCTACCTATGATAACATGAAAATATACCGGACAGATATGGAGAATATTATACCAATTCATCAATTAAGTTTATAGATATTATCATAGAAATACGTGTATAAAATACAGAGACCTTTAGATCATTACAATTATATATGACGTAGGAACCAGGGACTTGTACTCCTGACTTGAACTCGAGTTGTACATACATAATATCATTAAAATACGACTTCAAACTCAATTTGAACCCGTAGTTATTAGATTCAGAAATGACTAAGAAGACTCGAGGGTTGAGACTAACAAACATAATATATTTCAAATTAACATTATTATATTATTTTCATAATTGCATTTTAATGTTGAATATTTCTCATTCAGATCAAAGGACTCCTACTCACATCTCAAACTCTAGTCGCATTTAATTCTGATTAAACTTTGACTTGAGATTCGAAGACAAAAGACTCTCAATTCGACTTGGACTCGTAAATGACGCTCTATAAGCTTTAACTATGAACACTTCACAACTCAAGGTATCTTTACCTGAAGGATCTTAATATGTACGTATATACGTACTTAAATACATCATTGTTGCTATAGACAAATATCCTTTAGAGGAATAGATCAAGTACAATATATCAGGTAAATATTATTATTATTATTTATCTATTCTCATTTCTTACAGGTAAATCGTTGACCATTATAATTACATTTCAGTAAAAGAAATAAATAAAAAATACAACCATATTCACTTATAATATGTTTAGAGTTATTTTTTACTCAAAAGATATTCTAAAACTTAAGACGTAGTATAAAAAACAAAAAAACAATGCGTCTTTTTTATTCCTTGAAAAAGGAAGATTTACAAAGAAGCAAATTTCATATTTCAGAGAATGAAGTGTAACTACCTCAATGCAAAGTATATATGTATATATAAGTATTATAAACGTAATTCCCCCCCCCCCTAAATTACCTTTTAAGGGATAACATCTGAGTTACTAGTTTATGGGTGAAAAAATGGGTTCAGATGAAGGGATTTGGTCTTAATATATGTACATAATTGTTAGCTAAGTGGTACAAAATTACAAAATATGTGACTTGATTAAATAAAACATGTCATTAAATATGCAAAAAAATTGTTATTAACAGAAATAATATATATAAAAAAAAAGATTTGAAGGATTTACTATTTCCATTCCCGGACCCATCAGTATTATTTTTCCTTAAAATTAGAACTTTTTATAATATTAAAATGCTTTATTTGATATATTGCCTAAGATATTGTTTTGAAAAAAGATCTTTTTTTTTTAATTAGCCATCCCTTGACACTATTCAGTATATATAATTGGTAATGAATTACGATCGATGCATCCAATTCATTCATTAAAAATAAAATAATCCAAATCTTTTGCAATCATGCCAACAGTTGTAAATTTTAATTGGTAGATCAATTAATTAACATCATCAGTGCCAAATATGAATATTATAAAAACTTTTAGGGCCCTTGCTCATAGTCAGTGGCGTAGCCAGATCCTCTAATCGTAATTCTAATCCACTTACGTATTCCCTTGCAACCGCATGCATATCACTGTTTGAAGTGATGAAATTTCTTGATCAGTTTTCCCAATTCTTGGCAAAGTTGAGAAAATAATCGTGTATCAATTGTACTAAGACAATTGATTTGATGATGTCTGCTAAGGATACAAGGGTTTACCAAGTGCACAAGGTCAGGTAATAATCTTTGCCAAGATTACATGACTTAAGATTCTGAAGTATATCTATGAAGTATAGGATGAAATCCCTTGTTTCAGAGTTTACATCAGTTACACTTTATCGGAACCCTGATTGACAACCAAGCATTCATATAATCTTCATATTATCATACCAGGAAAATATTTATTACACTATAAAAAGAGACTTCATTTAAATATTCAACATTGATGTTGTAACACCAGGAGTCAGGTGAATATGATTAAACATATTAGTTGACTCATGAAGTTACAAATTAAAGATTACTACATAATTCATAAGGATCACAATTTTGTTGAAATGTGTGAACATGCATGCATGAATTCCGCGCATGTGTTGTTGTCTTTTTTACAATTAAATCTATTAAGAACTAAGTTCAGCCACAGAGCCAAACAGCCTTTAAGAACTACTTAGTATATTATTATTACTTCGAAATACAAGTACAAGTACTTTTTTTTGCAACATTAAAAATATAAATACCTTTTTTGGTAAATGAATCAAAATTGCAGTTAAATAGTATTTAATCCACTAAAATAATGTATCAAGAAAACCATTTAAATAGCTTCATTTTTGGTGGCTGCTAGTCAGAGACTACATAGTTACGATTAATACAACACTATATCCATACGACACTTAGTCTTTCCACCCGATGTCCTACTGCCAAATATAATATTAAATATGAAGGATTGAACGGAAAAATGAACGAATTAACGACGAACCGAAAGTTTTCAGAAAATGAACGAACAAAAGAATGGATGGAAAAACTGTGAACCGGGTACAAGCGCATAAAGTACATAATATAATCAATCTGAAGAAATGTATAGTTACTTATGGTAATGATTAATGATTTTATAAATATCATTTTTAGGTAGTATCATAATTGCGGTAAATCTGGGGGAGGGAGCAAATTGGAGTTAAGTAAAAACTGAGGGGGTCATATCCTTCCGTCTCCAGTACCAACTGGACCCATGGTATGGATGCCATATACCAAAATAATTGTGTATTTTCAATCTGTAGGCATATTACAAAAACATTAAACTAAATAATATCAAGAACAGGAAATTGACTTACATAAGATGTATCTTGACTTCAGAATGTCGTAGAGACTATCTTTATTTCGATCCCTTCGACAATTGCTGATCAGCTGCACTTCCCTAATATATGGCTTCAGGTGTTCCATAGAATGTTTAACTATGTAGATTCTATAAAGAGGTACATTAACAGATAATCACTATTTACAGAAAATTTGATCTTAAAGGGGAGACTACGCTCTCAGAAATTCTGATCTTGATGAAACTTTTCAGGATTGTACTGTACCTCTAGAATATTCCCTTTTGAACATATAAAGGTGCACCATCCAGAGAATTTTGAGAAAAAGCCTTCCAAAGTTTTTTAACAGCCTATATAGGTATGTAGAATTTCGAATTAATAAGAATAAGCTCTGTAGAACAATGGTAGCGATTCTCAATGGTAACTCAAGATCCCAAGATTTGTTAATATTTTCGTAATCTCTATAAAATTGAATTTGTTATTTTTCTATTTGTCAAATTTTGCTTTGTATTGTTTGATTACAATGATATTTGATATTTATTTGATAACTATAAATATATTAATACAATGTATCCACAATATGCATCATAATGTTGCTATCATTTGAGGTAACATCCCATAATAATTTTATACAATAATACAAAGCAAAAAATGATAAATAGTAAAATAACAATTTCAATTTTATAGAGATGAAAAAGATATCAATAAAACTAGAATCATATCATAATTATCATGACGCCAAATCTCTTTATGTACACTCTAATATTGTGTCCTGAATATGATGGTGAACAAAAACATTTTTTAAATAAATGAAACATATCGAAAATACACATATATGTATATTTATTTTATCACCTGACAAAAAATCGTCTCCTAACTCAATTGTATAGGCTTAAAAACACCTCTTCAAGATTTGTGTGATGTAAAAATTGACGTGGCTCTGAACGTAAGATGTGGCGGGTTTATTAAGACAATTATTAAGATAATTATACGTACTGTGTTTGTCATCATAAAGTAACTATTAATGTCGAAAAATACATATGTATGCATATGTACATAATTTATGTTTATTTTTGGAACTGGACAATGAGATGATTCTAAAGGATTGCTTTGTTTGTTAGAACAATTGCTCAAGTGTTAAACAGAATGTGTTACATTTTTTCATGCTATTGAGTCATATATAAATAGATTGACACGTCGAGCTTTTTTGTTCACTCGCAATCTCGACTGACAAAAGGGAAAGGAAAAATTTGGAAAAACAACTGGTGGCTAGCTACCCGTCTGTATTTTCCTTGTTGCCAACTTGTTAATATTATGCATAATTTATTATTTAGATATACTATATATTTATAAATTCTACAAATCACAAACCAATTGTTAATTCTAGTAATATGTTCAAAATTCAAAAAAAGGGTGCGCAATCCTTGATTTAATATATTTTTCATACATCAAAATCATAAATAATAATAATACCCTTTTTTAGCTCATAATACGTAGAATCAGCTGTTTTAAATCAAAAGAGTCAAATGATGAAAATCAGTTGAAGGGAGAATACAGTGTGTTTTTGTTTATCCCAAAAAGCTCGTCGTGTGAACGTCAATGAATACACGTGTGTTATAAAACAAAAAAAAAACCCTTTTTCTCTTCTTAAGAAAGTCTTTGTCGTAGTATTCATAACATTTATTTATGGTTTTAAGTGGTACAGTTGCATCTGTGAAAGAAAAGGCTTTTTTAGAAGGGCTTTAAGATGAAAAGCGAAATATCACAAAACAAGGCATTTTTTGAAGGGCTTGAAGATTAAATTTGAGCTCCATGACATACAAGTGTAGAATATTGAACACATTTAAATTAATACCAGACCTGGAGTGAGACTGTCTCGATTGTTGAACGAGAATACAGGTATAAAAAAATAACATCAATCTTAAAACGAAGCAGTTTATTCATTTTAAATATCGGCAGTTGTATGTTGTAACTGGTAAGTCATAAGGAATAGATATTCTGAATGTTGTGGATAAACATAATTTTTAAGTCTAAGATAATCTATTGAACGAAATATGGAGGGAGGGAGGGACTTGGGGGAAAATATGAAAGTTGAGGATCAGTGAAGTTTTAAAAATACATTTTGATACATAAATCGCCATCATTACCACTAAACGACACACTTGCTTCGTTCACCCATCGGCCATCACTAACCTCTATAATGCATAATATAATACTATCGACTTAGTATAGGCTAATAAAATGAATATCAGTATTTGAACGATATTAGGATGTCTATCCTCTGGACTAACGTACACTGTGTCATTTAATTACCTCCCTTGTTACAGGTGTCACACTTAAACATAGTGTCTGTTTATATTGCTATGCTTTTTTATCATATGATCGGATAAAACAGTTATCACAATATATTGATATATTCCGACTCCATAACCTTGGTCTTAGACATGAAGTGATGAACCAGCCCCATTTTTGGATTTAAGAAGAATGTAAATATGAATGCAAGGTTATATATATTACTTGATCTAGATGCTGGCCTAAGCCAGTAGTGTCAAACATACGGCCCACAGGCCGAAACTGGCACACATGAGATTCAATCAGGCCCGCAGGATATTTTGAAAGCGGTAAAACATACTAAAACGGTATTTAAAATGATATAAAATACATATATCGTTATTTTACATAATATTTAAAAAATTCAATTGAATAACATGTAGTGAGAAAGTTAAATTATCCCTGGCTGTGGGTGAAATAACTCCTGGGGGCATCAACGAAGAATATTCGTCTTTCAAAAGAACTTGAATGTTACATGCCGACAACAATAATAAAAATATCAGACATGGGTCATTGATATGGGACATTTAACACAACTCACTTACATGATTAAATTATTCTCTAGTTTTGAGCAACCTCATAAAAATAATATTTTTTGCATTTATTTAAAAGTAATTCAAACAGTTGTGATCTGTATATATATTATTAAAAATATATTTAAAGAGCCCACAGAGAATTTTTCCTGTCTTGACATCATATTCAGATCCAACATATTTGGGTCCAGGATGCGTGTTTTAAATATGTAAATTTCAGGAAGAGGTCAAATTATAAAGCATATTCACAATCATTGTATAATATGTACTTGAAGAAAATTTATACATTAGGCACTATAAGGAAAAGGGACAAACGAAGTCAGTCTAAAGGAGTTGGGTAAATACATATATTGTTCCACGGCAAGACAACTCATATGAAAATCCATGATTTGAGGAATCATCCCGCCCCAGAATTGTATGCAATCTACGAATGCAACTAATAATAATTTAATTGATCCAAGTACACGTAGAAGGGAAGGAAAATAAAGGACTGATTAATTATTTTAGAGGTTCTTTTGTAGGTGATGAAATTGGATATTTCACGGGTCTGCTCTAATTGTGGGTAAATGATCCCTTAACATATGAATGAGAAAATATTGTATGTTGTTACATGGAATCCAAGGGCTACAGTTTCTGTCTTTATTTACAATGCATGTATTTGTGTAAAATAGAGAGAGCGAAAAAGAATGAATAGCTGCTAGTCTAGCAGATGGTCCTCTACATAAAAACATTCAAACGCTTATCAGTTACCATCGTCTTCTATTTCTCATGCAGAGCATTATTGATTCTTTGACATACTCTGGGCATTAATTTGTGTATATACAATACTAATTTAAAAATAGCTCTGTTGGTCTTTATTAAAATAAACAGATTTAAAAATGTTATGTTCGCTTATCCCCCTCACATGCAGAGGATATTTAGTCCCTAAATCTCTTCTGTACATTTTAAAGAATATTTTAGAGTTGATTTAAAAATAAAAAATCAGAATATTATTAATTACATTTTAGCGAATGAATACTTTGAGATGTACTAGGAGATTATATGGGTCAACAAACTAAAGTTCATTAGAGAACAAAATGAGATTCAATCTTCAAAATCTTTAATTTGTATTTTCTAAATATTGCATCGTTAGGTGTATACCTATACAGTTTAAATCTTAGAATCGATTCACCTTGAGAGAATTAACTTTATTGACTATTGAATATGACAAATACTTGGATCAAAATAATTTCAGAATTGCCAGATAAACATTGTATGATTAAATATTTTTTTATTTTTTTTGCTGAATCTCCATCTGTCAAGAGATTGACAACCTTTAAAATAATTATATTGGAGTAAGGATATAAACAGTAACTACATGCATCCATGTCGATAAAATATAATTTCCTCATAACACCATTCCCTTACAACTCGGGCCCTTCAATAAGAAATTAAATAGGTATCTTCCATGTAAACATGAAAAGGTTAAAAATGCCACATGTTATACAAGAGGCTTTTGTTCTACACAGTTGTGCTATGCACACTCATAGGTGGTAGACATGAAGAGGGAATTTTGTTAAGTAAGTTCATGTATGCTATGATGAAATAAGTAATTGACCTAGCTAAGGATTTTGAATAAATTTTATTCGTGTGCGAGATTACGTAAGTAAGGTTCTTAAAAATTATACAGCGTTTACATTGATGTTATAACCGATACTATGCAGTTGTATCAACTTATTAAAGTAGTCATTTAATTAACTTCTAAGGACATCGTGATGCTCATTGGAAGCAAAGGAGGGGATTGAGCATCAAGTCAGTGTGAACGATTAGCAAAAGTACAACTACATATACAAACTTGAGAATCAAAGAAACATTGCCTATTAATAAGATATTAACATACAAAAATCACACGTTATTATTGCAAAATGGGGTAATTTAGGTAAACAGGTTTTTTTTGGAACTAGCCGGTTGAGTAGGTAGCACTGCTCAACATCAATTTCATTCATGGCATATTGATAAAGCTAATAAATAGATCTCAATGCATGATTCATTGCATTGTAAAAGAATCCGACATAACTATCGATTAAGAGATCAAATAGCAGATGGAAGTGAAATGTCGTCGTACATTCATCATTCAACTTGCATAAGATATTTGTATATTATTAAAAATACAGGAACATTTTGTTTCAAAATGATTGAAAAATCCAAATAGCGCCATGGAAACAGTGAGACTTGAGTATTTTCCCTTCTTATCGCATCAAAAAACTACATAACTCATATTACAGATATGGAAGAATGTGAAAATAGATATATGCAAACAAATAATAGGGAAAGAATAACAGAACTATATAGTAAACTTTGGCTCCATTTTCTTTCATAAAAATATCAGTAATATGTAGGAGATAGGAAGAGTACATCCTTTGAGACCTTACATGTACGATGTAGATCATTCGTGGCTTTTTACCTTCTTTAGATAGTTCAATATGAATTTAAATTCATTGGTTAAAGAAAAAAGTATAGGGGTTATTTGTACATTTATGTATAATAATAATTAATTGACAGATATACCATTAATCATGGTGGGGAAATAGAAAATAATAACGTATTAAAGTTTCTTACAAAATAGTTACAATATTTGGGAGAGAAGGGAGATTTAAGTTCTCCCTTCTTTAGTGTTAGAGTTAACCCAATTTCCCAATAAGGAAAGCTTTTTTTTCCCTGTGTTAATAAGAATCAACCGTGATTACAAATTCGACCATGTTATTTCTCTTTGTATAATAGTAATTCTGATTATTGATACGTATACATTATTTGAAAAGAGAGCTGTAGGGATTGTCATTGGTACAATATTGGGGAACAAGAAAATATTATTTAAATGTATATATATACCTAAGTAGTTTGTTGTGAAAGACATATTATTTAAAAATTGTAGAAAGTTACACAGAAAGAAGTCAATAAAAAATATCATAAAAAATTTACTAAAAAATATATAAAATATCTGAAAAAATACATATGAATAATGGAGTAGCAAAAAAAAAAAAAAAAAAAAAATGAGGTATAGATAGATGATGAACTGATATATCATCATCAGGATTTGAAGCAGGTGAGTTGAGTTCGACAGCCTTTGCTGCAGGTGCATCGTTACTTTTGAGTACAACATAAATATATTTCGTATATGTATAAAAAAGTCAATCTTTTTACAAGGAGTCATGACTAAAACAAACAGGGTAGTAGTAGCTCGATATTTTTCTGTTCGTCTTTAAATAAAGATTGTAGGGAACTCTACACAATGATAGATGAGCTCACATATTTACTTAGAGAGCCCACAGAAGAGTCTTCTAGTGCAGACATTCGAATCGCAACTTCATAAGGTGGAGGTCCATCATATTTGGGTGGAGAGTCATCAAATCGATCTGAGCTTTTAGGAGGTGGTGATCGGAGTACAAGTCCTGAGGCTTCGGATGCTGGAGTTGAGCTGTGAGCTAGGAGAGGAGGGCAGCTCCGTCTTAGGTATTTAAAGAATTTATTCAGAAAATAGAAGGCCATGGCTAGGAACAGTAAAGATACGGAAGTGACGACTAGAGTAAAATACATATCGTGTCCCTCAATTTTCTTTTGGGAGGAGGTGTTGGTTGAGGCTATGACACTTGTTGAGGGACTCTCTGCATTCCCTGTTATGTCAGGATCAAAGAGCTCCATGACGGGATGTTGTGGATAGATTTCTTCTAATGTGACCTCCGTGGGTGATAAAAGGGCCCCTGTGAAAGACATGTCTATTCTCTCTCGATACACAAGTAACTATGAACAACTATTTACACACACATATAGGCTAGAACAGAACGATCAAGCAACACCTAACAGACCTTGTAAATCGTTTCAATTGATGGACTCAACTGATGGATGGATTAACCAAAGGTCTTAATTGTCTTGTGGAAGGAAGAAAAGCGGGCGTGTGTGTGTGTGTAGAAAAAGGCGGACGCTTTCTCTCCTTGTCTTAGAATAAGTGGACAAGAAGCACAAAGGAGTTCACGGATCCACTCTAGCGCACCACCAATTCCTACCCTCAAAAAAGTATGTGTACATCTGCCGTACTCCTTTTTTTATGTAGCACGTATTGATTTTCCTTCCCTTACATTAATTTTCCCTCTCTCTCTCAACCCTCCCTTGAAGGGGGGAAAACGCCAAAGGAGAAGCTAAGAGAGAGAAAAAAAGGGAAAAAACCAGAATCTATCAGCACAATGGAGATTTGTTCATAATACTAACATACATATATTTAATATGGAGGATCTCTTTATTCTTTGCATGCACACGCTCCTTTGTTATTGCACCATTTTAATTTATATGTTTACTATCTGCACACAGACAGAGGTCTTTGTGCTTCTCATTGAGATAAAATTCGTTGTTGTAGTATTAGCTACTATTTTTTTAAAAATACCTATGTATATAACTTACGTGACCTCTGATTGAACTCAGTTGTTAATTTGCTAATTGTTATGAAAAAGCTATAAATCAGGGATTTAATCTCAAGTCTTTTGATATTTCTACAGTGCTGCACCATCTTAATAAATTGACCATTTCCTTCCGTTCCCGACAAAGTCAGAAGCCGTATATGTTTTTAAATCAAAGTATTTCTAAGCCACAGTGATTTAATCCAATTGACATTATCCCAAATAAGAATTTCCCTCGAAATGATCGAATTAACAAATACTCAATATTTGATTATTAATATATCCCTACATAAATATCTCCCAAGAACTGTAATTCCCTTCAAATACACATTTCATTTGCATAATTAATGGAAGAACTACTACCAAGAACATGTGTTCAAATAGATATCTCCCACTATGGGAAATGCTACTATCAAGAGTTTTCATCTGAAGTCTCTTCATTGATTTGAAAAAAATATATATTTCAGAATACTGAAGAGAACAAATACTCATATGAAAGAAACAATTAATGTTGGGCTCCAATCAAACTCATGTTTGAAGAGTTGAGTATCCCAAAGATAGACATATTATTTCAATTAGGACTAAGAGATTAATTATAATATTAAATTACTCACCTCAGTTTTTCTCTCATCGGTTAGTTTTTGAGTAATCTGGTTTTATAGCCCTTCGTAACTCATTCCATACAGTAATTTTTCATCTCTAAGAAAATGTCAGTTAATTACATATGCAATTGATAAAATTCAGATTGGTTCTTGGTTGGAATTAAATCCATATTTATTGTATCTACTATGTCTGAACATTCATGATACAATAATGTTATAGTGACATGTTCTCATACGAAAGTTATTTTTGATATGAAATGGAATCATGAGCTAATACAAATTTAATTCTTCAAAGGTTAATATTTTATCTATTAAACATTTATATATATTCGTTTGGTTAAAGAATGAATAACCATTATTATCAAACTACTTGAAGACTTGAATATAATTGTACACTCAGAACAGAGTTTAGTATTTATTTTTCTTATTTTTGTTAAAAATGAATACAAATAATGAAATTAAACAAAAATAACAATAAATCCAAAACTAATGTACCGATTTTGAAATTTGGTAAATTTCCTGTTTATTCAGAGTATTATCTACAACTTTAATTTCAATAATATCTTTCTAAAACATCAATTTAATTTAATTAATTACTGTAAGTCCAAGAAGAGCTGTCTTGAGCCTGCAGCATCACCCATTCGTGATAATTATGTGTTCTCTTTCACCTCTTCTATGCCAACCGTAACTATACCCACAGAGGCACAATCAACAGTATCTACTACAGGAAGTACACTTCGTACAGCATATTCATCTCATAACTTGTCCAAAGGTAATAACTTCAATTTGTTTATTCATTTGAGTCTTCAAAACTCTTCTTCGTCTTTTTACAATATTGATGAAACAAATGAAGATTTATCGTATGTTTCTGACCCATAGACGAGAGTTATTCATGAATCAACGACACATGAAGCCAAAACTAGAGGAAATAAATTAAAAAGATGTGTTGCATGTGAAGGGTGGATGTACATACTCTCCACAATAAATACTTGAAAAAAAAGATTAGAAAATGCGGTAAATGTAAGAATTGCCGAAAAAAGGATTCTCTAATTGACACCGTTTTTAGCTGAATTTATACGTTCTATGACCAAGGATAGGACATTTGTTCAGAAAAACTAGAGTTTTATGATTAGAAAAGGAAAATGCTAGGTACTTTTGCTTTTTTTTAAAATTATATTCATTCTGAAGACTGGGTTGGTCTGGAGACCGGTCTCATGATCAATTTTTGGTATATTTGGTTTTTTTTTTCAGTCTTGACCCTTTAAAGTCTAGGTTTTGGTATCGGTCTTCATACTTCCGTTCTTGGTCTCGACCCTTAAATATTTTTATAAGACCGTTGAAGGAGGAGCAACGATTTATAAAGGAAGAATTAATGGATTCTCGTCAACAATAATTGTAGACTTAAGTATAAATATATTATACAAATAATATTATAATATTCATCCTTAAGTAATATTGTTGTAAATGTTCAAATTTCTTCTGATTATTGCAGTAATATAAGTAAATTATTTCTAAAATAATATATACATGCAGTTAATTTTGACAAGGATACTACTATGTGATGTCACTGATGTCTCTCTTCTGCCTTCTCATCATCATTCTTATCTATGGACAATGACATCCTAAGTACCAAGTGTTGCTGCTAGATGTATATTTGGTGTGACTTTTTAAGGATCCTTATTTGCTCCAAATCGCACCTTCTAGAGAACTAGTTGAAAAATAATAATAATAATCAAAATTGTAGAGCAATTAATAAAGAATAGTTATCAGTGAGAAATTTCATTTAGCCAAAAAAATCCTATCATCGTTTCTATGAATCTTCTCACATGCGATGTAGATACAAAGAGAAATGCCCAGAGTATGTCAAAGAATCAATAATGCTCTGCATGAGAAATAGAAGACGATGGTAACTGATAAGCGTTTGAATGTTTTTTCGTAGAGGACCATCTGCTAGACTAGCAGCTATTCATTCTTTTTCGGTCTTTCTCTCTATTTTACACAAATACATGCATTGTAAATAAAGACAGAAACTGTAGCCCTTGGATTCCATGTAACAACATACAATATTTTCTCATTCATATGTTAAGGGATCATTTACCCACAATTAGAGCAGACCCGTGAAATATCCAATTTCATCACCTACAAAGGAACCTCTAAAATAATTAATCAGTCCTTTATTTTCCTTCCCTTCTACGTGTACTTGGATCAATTAAATTATTATTAGTTGCATTCGTAGATTGCATACAATTCTGGGGCGGGATGATTCCTCAAATCATGGATTTTCATATGAGTTGTCTTGCCGTGGAACAATAAATATATTTACTCAACTCCTTTAGACTGACTTCGTTTGTCCCTTTTCCTTATAGTGCCTAATGTATAAATTTTCTTCAAGTACATATTATACAATGATTGTGAATATGTTTTATAATTTGACTTATTCGTGAAATTTCCATATCCTGGACCCAAATATGTTGGATCTCAATATGATGTCAAGACAGGAAAACCTCTCTGTGGGCTCTTGAAGTAATTAATGATGTTTTATTATCTTTTTCAAAAATACTCATTAAAGTAGATTCATTCATTTCCAACTTCTGCTTTTCCTTTCTCAGATCATAAGTATCAAAGATTCAATATTATTTCCTTTTAATAATGACATGGGTTTTTTATGGGTGTAATAAACACAAAAGAAGTCATCATCATTTTATATGAGTCTCTTTACACTCTGTCCTTTTGTACTTCTTAATATCCAATCTTTTATAGTTCCTGTGTCATAAATTAACTACATAGACACCATTTATTTGCAAATGAGCATTATTAAAGCAGACAATACCCTTCATTGTCCTTATTTCGCCAATTGAATTGTCTCTTTTCATTTTAATGGATATTTTGTCTCAGTATATTCATGAATAAATTATTGATTTAGTTATAAAATTAGGTATATTTTTATCTCTTAATAAAACATAAAGTCTTTGGGAACTTTGTTTGTGCTTGATTATATGATTATGAGAATTTTGTTATGATCATGATATATATCTATTAATGTGTATTTTTCTGTAAGACCAGTTGCAATTGCACCCCTAATTTGAAGAAAAACACTTTACTTTCTTCTATTTTTAATTGAAGATATTATGTTTTAATCTCTTCATGACGTGAGAAGTCTTACTACTTTTGGAATACTTATTTATTCTTTTCAGATATGTTATGTATTTAATAAATGATTGCAAATTGTCAAGCATTTGTTGTCTTGCAAAATAAGTTTTCTTTAAGAAATAGATACATTTCAGAAGTACAACTTAATAAACGCAAGAAAAACGAATTTACTTAAAAAAATTAGGCAGACTATGAAGTTTAACATGAGATTTGTAGCATATTTCTCAAACTTTCTTCTTAAAAGGGAAAAAAACATATCCTAAATCAATTGGTTATTATACCCAACTATTATTATTATTTATTTAGTACTCCTAGTGAGAATTTTGGTGATAATCAAAATTCTTGGGCGTCCACAGGAAGAAGAATGGAGAAAAAAAAGTATATTGGTAAACCGAATTTCAATGGCAGTATGAGCAAATTTTCAGTAATTAGGACGGACTACAAACAAAATTGAGTCTGAATATGATCCGTTACAATAATAAATAAAAAAAATGTTTATTTTTCTTATCAGTTTTTGAACTTTAGTCTGGAAATAGTAGTTACTCCTCACATACGTACGAATCGGTTATGAAAAGTTAGGGATCATTGACACAACATTCCATATATTCAAAGGAGGGTTGTAATTTAGAGAACAAGGGTAGATTTATTCTAACCGAGCTAAAAATTAGTTTTGTTGATTGCGCTCATCAAAGGTTGTAGTTACTACCTAGGTGTGAATCTACTTACAAGGGGATTTATCACTCCAAGGTTATTTTTGGCTCATAATGTTGTGCATATTTTCTTTTTTTTATTCGGGGTACAAAGGAAGCGAGGGAGAAGCAGGAAATCAGAGAGAAAAAGCTTGTAATTTTAACAGAGAAATTCACAAGGTTCGAATCCTTATCTATCTAATATGAGTCCTTTCCCAAAAATATGCATAAAAATTAAAACCTAATAAATGTAGAATTGTGGATATAACTTTATCTACTATTCATTTATTTTTTTAATCCGAACTCGTCCAACAAGATTTACTACATTAATAAATATATAAACATATTACTAAAATGGTTTTTCCATAACCGATTTTTTGAGAGGGGGATCGGGAGTTGAAAATTGATATATATGTTACGCCTTCGGAGGCTTATAATTAAATGCTATGAATATATATTTAAATCAATGAATCAATCCAACAGATTGATAATAATTAATTATAGGATATTTATGTAGATTTTTATGATAATAATGTTCATGAATACTAATTATTTGTTGCTTTAAAGGGTCACAATTTTCTAAGCCTAGGATTTTTTTCGTCTTCCTTTTGATAGTTTTGATGTTATGCTTCTCAAATTTGACTTTTATTCCTTACATAAATAGTTGGTCTTAGAAAAGGGATTTTAAAAATATATGTGGTTATATGTTATGTCTAAATTTGAAGAATATATGAAAAATATCTTAAATAAAAAGACTCACAGTTCTCTAAGCCAAGCATATTTTCCAACTTCTTTTTCGTATTTTAGATGTTGTTTCTCGAACAAATAATTATTTCTTATCCCTAATAATATAATTATTAATTAATTACCAGTAATAACATACACGAACTACAACTAAAAAATGACACGTGGCACCTTAAATGAAAAATTTACAGTCCTAGTGATAAGTACAAATATTCCATGAAACTCCGACAGATTAACTTTTCTCAGGAAAATTTATGATAATAATTGATGTTCCATAGGACATTATATTAGTGCATAGGTAGGCACCTTGAAAAAAAAATATATCAGAGACATTATGATATAAGATGACGGAACACAGACTAACTATGAAAATGATAAAATTAGACACGAACACGAAGAACTGTAAAAAAACGGAAATGAACACGCTGTTTATATGAAAAAGGACTCCTTTGGATTAGAATCGAAGTCAATCAATAAATTATTTCAATATTTTAATAAAAATGATATAAATTATGATTCCTTGTTATTAATTGGAGTCATACTGTACTTTTATTTTTTTATTGTAGATTTTTAAGCTATTGAATGTGATCAGACAGAAAAAGACTTTTTCTTAGACATAGAAGATGCAAAATATCTGTTTTAAATGGGATTAGAGCTAATATTCATTTACTATTAAGTACGTTTTATTAATTCAATCCAAAGGAAAGATTCAAAATTACCTTCTGCATATCTGCCTAAGTGACTAAGATGTCTGTAGTTGATCTTCATTTCAATTAAAAATGCAACAAAAATTTATCAACTTTGAAATTACTAAGAGTATATGAAGCTAAATATAATATTATTAGTAGAAGGTGTCAGTGAATAATTGAGAGATGGATATACGATTTTTTTAATTGATAATAATTAATTATTTAATGCATAATGTATTAACATTAAAAATATTTTTTATTAATATTATAATCGAGTTTATCTTTGACCAGGACCGTCGAGACAAGGCTGTATTTACATATTTTGTATATTATATTATTCAGAAATGGACAATACATAGATTTTATTTATGTACATACGAATATTTATCTGTATACATAGGGTTCTATATATGATAATTTTTATTATTTTAAATAGGAAACAGAGTTATATGTAACGAGATTATAGACCCAGTAGGACACGTCAAAAATTATGGTTGTTCCTATGATGAGTGTTTTACCAAATTTTGCGAGGAAAACCTTGAATTGAAGTTTCAATTGACTGGGTTCAGACTCTTGACTCTGGTTTAAAAGCTCAATCAATACTTCAAGAACAAAAACAACGAATGGCATGATGAGAGAAAATATGAGCCAGTAGTCTATCATTTTGTTATATGCTGTGCTTGGCAAAGAGCTGGAAACACTTTGGTAGAGTGTGTACATAACAAGTGTGGCTGTGAGAGTCACATTGACTGTTGTATCAAACCTGTCCTCAGATATGAAGAGCGTTAAGAGTGCAACTATCTGGAGACAAAACGTTGGAACATAGGTCGTTGTGAAAATGTTTGTGAAGAGACGTTTAAAAACGATATAGGCAACAAACTTTTGTTCTTTGGACCCCACCAACTCCGTGTACATGTCATAAATGTAGAATTGAAGTATATCGATATCTTTGTATATGGCCTGGATGCTTTTTGTTCCATTAAGTTGATCTAACGAGGCCTTTCTTTGATCCCTTGAGGAGAGGGAGACCTCAATCTTGCAGATTTGGGTGTCAAAAGGATAGAAACCAAACGCAAATTTGCAATGAATGGGGAACTCAAAGGCCCTCTTGTATCTTATTTTTGCCTCATTTCCATTAAACGTCAATGCTTCAGATATGGTACTCGTGGGACTGATCTTCCCCTTGGCTTGGGGATGTCTATGAATAGATACTTCTGCTAGCCGATCAACAAAGAGGGAGGTGATACTCCCAGCAGAGTTAAGGAACGAGATCATCGGAATCCAGATGCTGGCCTTTTCTTTTTCAGTAAGGATGCTCGGTTTATCCACATTCAGTCGCATGAAATTGAGGCGAGGATCTTTCCAATCTAAACGAATGCTGAAGTAAATCGTAAGGACATCTTCTAGTTCTTTGATCGCCGTGATGGCAAAAAGAGTGAGTTGAACTTTTATGAGCAGTTTTTTGTTATGGTAGCTGAGAGAGGGAGGGAATTCCTTCCTATAGTTCTTGGCCTCAATGTTGGAGCAATACTTTTCGTCACTCTCATCGGAACAATCCCCAAAGTTGTTGCAAATACGATCAAGGGGTATGCAGTCGCCATTATTGCATGTGAATTCATTGTCATGACACTATATAAAATGAGGAAATAAATAAAATTGGTCGTGATTGATTTGATATAAATTACCTTGGATAGCTTTAAATCTAACTTTTCCTCAAATTTATGATCTCCTCCGCAGTATCCTGTCACATACCAGGGATTTACACCTACTGGAAAGGCTTTAGAGCCATTATAGAAGGCAAGGATCTTATTGGGTTGAAACCGGGAAATAATGATCCATCGTTTGTTCTTTAGAAATATTTTATTTTCTTTGAACCCATGAAAAACGAAGGTATATTCCTGAGTCCATGCATCAAAATAATATTTACTTTCTATCTCAAAGTTTTCCTCACAGATCCCCCGGAGAGTAAACAAAGTATATAAATTCGTCTCACAATTAAATAGAAAATTTTGTGAACACTCCACATCATGAAACAATTCATACCTAGGGATATAGGCCACACATTCTTGTTCCATATCTCCATCCGGTTGTCCCACATCCCATTTAAAGAAAGCATTCCTCTCAATAGCAATATCTTTGGATTTTAATCCCACTTCAGCTGGATTGACTAATGAATCGTTTTTTGAAAAACTAGTCCATGTGAATTCCTTTACGTGACTTATAACAATTAATGAGAGTTTTCCACCAATGAGATTACATGACAGTTCGGCAGATGACTTGTCCATGGGTCTCTTAATAGGTATCGTGGTTTTCTTGAGTTTGGTTGAGATTGACGATGCTAGTATGTGTACCTAATGGGATTTAAAAATACTTTTATGAAATTAATCATATAATATAATCATAATTGGAAGAGTATCAATAAAATCAGCTCATTAAAATTAATTTGAACTATAATGTCATTCAATATCTAAAAGAGCTTGAATTGTTCACAACAAATTAGATAAAGATATATTAGTGATTAAAATATAGGTAGGTAGTTTAAAGCTAATTATTTTCTGTTGTCTATATATAATACATAGATAGTTTTGTAGAGAACTAACTTCATGATGAACATTTATGTATCGAATATCCGTGTTTACAATTGTAAAACCTTACGTTCTGTAATACTAAGTAATGTCACAAGTCAACAAGATTTTACTTTTTGAAAAATTCAGTATCTGATTAAGATTTTATGCATTTATGACGAATTTATAATTAATTTTTCGTATCAATACGGGGTTTTGGAAATTTTTGATTTCATTTTTTTGTTTTTTGTAAGTAACAGATTTTGAGTCAGACAAAATACTAAAATTATTATTATACTTTATTTACTTATGATTTAGATTGTTTATACATATTAACAACCATGAATACTTCGTTTCTTTTTTCACCCCCTACTACATGTACATATGTACAAGAATTTCCACTGGAGTAGTCTCTATACCAATCAGCTTCCCAAAACTCACAGAGGATGTCCTAGTTGCAATTCTTGAGTGAAAAGGGAATAAAAATGCCATAGACTTTCAGTGGATTATCTGCTAGTACCTGGCTAAGGTATGAGCCAAGATCGTTAACACGAAAAAAAGGCTGTACATTCAGGAAAAAACACAGAAATAACAGCAAAATGTGTAAAACAAACTTATCTCTCAAAAAGATCTAGAAACTTAAACACGAGTTACATGAAAATCAAAAAGTAGTTAAGGCATATTACAGCTGCATTGCTAGTGTGTAATTGTTTGCAAACATTTGCTCAGTTTGGTAGATTTTATTAACCAGGAAAGAACAGATTCCTCAAAAAGATTCCTTGCTGATTCAAGACACCAAGTCTAAGAAGCTAAGAAAGAGTATTTCCAAGGGAAAATTGTGGATGAGATCTTCAAAAATACACAACCTACAGTTGTTCTATTATTACAGATTTCAGAGATAAAGAAACCTTGCATGTACTCTTATTTTCAAGAGGTTGGAGATTCTATTTCAGTTATGGCCATTTTCCTTCAGAAACAAGCTGATTTAAATACAATCTACACAAATGTAAAGTTTTATCTCAGTTAATTTCCTTAAATTGTATCTTATTTTTCTTATTTGAACTTAAGGCGTCTAAAAAAGTTTTCACAACACAATATATTTCTGTCAAATTTGTTTATGAGAATGAACCATTAATCAGCACAGTGGCGAGAGGAGAAAAATAAAAAAGATTACTGCATTATTGTATATTTGCCTGGAGTTTGAATGGCATTAGGAATGTGAAATATGAGCTTGAAAATGAGCAAATTACAAGGCAACAGTTTGAAGAAGAGGCTCTATACAAAGTCTTTCGAACTGGACTTAATATCTATATAGAACAGTGGCTCTTAATCTTGTTGGAGGTACTGAACCCTACAAGTTCCGTGCATTTATCAATTCATCGAATCCTTCGTAGTGATCATCTGCGGTTAATGATGGCCAAGCAGAGCATGACGTTACACATTATACGAGTCGGGTGAAATAAATCACTGAACCCCTGAAACTAACTCACTGATCGAACCCAGGTTCAAGAGAACATGAAGTTTGATCAAAATCAACACTCTTTAGAAGATGATGTCAGCATCATCTTTAGAAGATGATGCTGAATTCTTGGTAAAGTTGAGAAATGTTTCCACTGCTTTGTCAATTTTTTGGGACCAGGGTTTCGCTCTGTTTTAGTTTTAGTATTGTGTTCAAACTATCTGGGTGATGTCTTCTTTTTCCAGCTGTAAATATATTAAATTTACAGTAAACAAAGAAATACTTATGTTAATCATGTATAACTAAAGAATTACTAGTTAAATATGAATGAAATGATATTTTAAGCTATATTTAATAAAAAAATTATTTAGCAGCACCCATGACTTACCTCAAGAAGAGGAATTTGACTACTTCTGCGGGTGCGCTCACAACGTTGTACATCTCCTTCTGTCTTGACAATATTTTAGAACATGGTTTGGATTATTCTGATTATTACAAGACTCACTATATACAAAGTAGAAGCCACAAACGAGATCTTTAGGTTCATATAACCAGTCCGAACCATCTTGATTTTTTTTATTACCAGCTTTTCCCCATAATTCACTCAGGATTCCATTCAAAAAGGGATGAGAATGAAACATCTTCCCTGTCTTGACGTGACTGACAGCCAACAATACAACAATATCTGCCACTTCGATACTTTACTTTATCACCGATTTTTGAGTTTTCTTAATTGTTTCCAGCCATGATTTCCCTTTCAAGTCCAGTTAGTTTTTACCGAGATACTAACTTATTTCTCGGTTAAGAATTTTACTCAACACTTCGAATTCCTTCATATACCTACTTGCTAAATTATGAGTCTTTAATTTCATCACCATGGATATTTTATGGTTCGATAACAAACCATTTTTTCTAATAGATTGATCATCCATAAATATAAAGTGCGAATCCCTTTATTCGTTCGTTTGTTTGAATGCACATGATGGTCAGCCAGGAGGACTAGGGAGCTGGGTGTACTAAAGGTAACTTGACGTTGCATCGGCCTTTGAGGTTGATGGAGGCTGTTTTAATGTTCCTTTCCATAATTATTCATTAAAACGACGTACAGAAGGCCACCGTTTTTTACATAAGTATTGTATCAATAATCGAGATTGTTTGGTTAAGATCGATAAAAGTCCCATAAATTCATCATAAAATACATTCAATATTATGTACATAAATATTCACGTCATCTATGAATACAATGAGACTTTCTAAAGCTTTTTGCCCGAGTAAATTTATTATGAATTTAAAAATAACACAAGTCAACAAAAAGAAACTTTTTAAAAGGTGTCTGATATTTTTTAACTGATTTACTATATTTTTGCCATGCTAAATCTAGAAGTAACATCCATTTTGCTCTCGGAGGTCAAATTTTTTTGTAAATTTGAATTTAAAATTATGCCACTTTAGATACCAGGTATATTTTTTAAACAATGTTTTCAAAATTTACTAATGATGTTTCAATGGCAAAATGTCAGTTTTTATGATAAAATTGCTGTATTCTAACAAAGAACCATCTATAGTACATATAACTAAAAATGAAAACTTAAATTTTGCATTATTACGGGCTAAATTTTCGTTTTTTTGATTGTCGCGAATGTTTTGGTGCTTGCACATCTCTTTTTAAATTCCAACAGTAGTCCGCCATCATCACCATATCCCACCTTCCCTGGTAGCGTGACTCCATTTCTCTCAAGTCCTGGTGAAAGCGCTCTCCTTGCTCATCGCTTAAAGAACCAAGATTTTAGGGAAAACGGTCCATGTGCGACTACAGATAGTGCATTTATATGCTCATATTGCAGCCAAGGTTCCTAAAAGCCACTAACATGTTTGCTACTAGATCTTTGTAGTTCTCTGCTTTTGTGTTGCCTAGGAAATTCATCACGACCTGGACAGAGCAATTCCAAGCTTGTTGCTCAACATTATTCATGGTCTCCTCAAACGCGGGAGAGTTTTTGATCAGCTTCCTTTATTTGAGGACCATCAAAAATACCTGCTTTTAACTTTTCTGTTGACAAATTGGGGAAGGTTTTACACAGAAACTGAAAACACCGTCCATCTTTATCCAGGGCTTTTGTGAATTGCTTTATCAAACCGAGCTTTATGTGCAGTGGAGGAAATAAAATACGTCCCCTGTCAACTAGAGGCTTGTTTATCACATTTTTTTCTCTACAAATTGCAAGCTCTTCACGTAATGGTGAGTACGATCCCTGCTATCCCAGAGGCATAAAAAGCATGGGTATTTGGTAAATCCAGACTGTTGACCAAGCAAGAAGTTGACCATTTTTAAGTCAACGCAAATCAGCCATTTATGTTGGTCATAAGAAATTTTTTCTAGGACGTACTTAATTGCTTCATGCTGTTCTTTTAATGTTGTCGAATGTGCTAATGGCCCAAATGCAAATTGATTTCCGTTGTGTAACAACACACATTTCAAAGACCTTTTGCTGCTGTCGATAAAAAGTCGCCAGTCCTCTGATTTGTATTCAAGTACACCGAGATGTTTCAGTAGCTCTACTATGTCATTGTAATAGACTAATTCTAACGATAGCTTAAAATGTCGACCTGGCCCGGCAAAAACGGTGTTATTTTTGGATTCAGCACATCAAAATTGACTAAAATCAGCTTACAAAACTGAGACACCAAATTTGCTGTTGACCAGTGTAATAAATAATAGTCTTTGTATGGAAAAAAAGTACAGATATAAACACTTCCCTGGAAAATATTTTTTACCATAGTACAACACTCTAGCCATGGGTTGAGATTCTAAAGTTGTAGTTTTTAATTCTATCTACAAGATAAAACTTTTTTGAATTATTCATTATTCATTCAGTGATCGATTTTCAGTCGGGCAGTTTTCCTAGTACTGTATAAACTATTTTTAAAATGAGCTTCAAATGAGCATATTTTTAATAACTTTTATTTCAATATTTTGTCTTACTCGAAATTTGTCTCAAACTTGAAAAAAAAATAGCAAAATTGCAAAAAGTTAAAGTAAAAAAAACATAAAAAACCTGACTTGACACCAAAAAACTTAATGCAAATTTATACATGAATAGAAATACATGATTCGTAGTAATAGTTACATCACTATGTACAAACATCACAGAGTCTGTCATCATTTATTGATTTCCCTCAAAAATCGATGGAGAAAAATGATATATTTTTATGTACAAGTTCTGAGAGCCAAAAATAATATTTGTTTTATTTAACGTAAGTTGAAGAAACTTTTATTTGAAGTTGATAAATACGATTTAGGTGCATACATATATATGTTACGTATTACAGCCAGAATTATTAAAAACCAAGTTAAGTACCTACATACGTCATTAAGTGTCTGTAAATTATGAATTGATTGACTGTTTACTCGAATAAGAAAATAAAAATCCTCATCGGAACTTAAAATGGAAACATAATTATAAAGTTGTTAAAAAGATTCGTACCGGATTTATTGACGGATTTTCATCCAAGAATTGCATCTTGAGGTTTTCACCATTTAATACATCAGCTGTATGTGGCATTATGTAGTCATTCATAAAACTAAATGCATCTTTTAGAGATACGTCCTTTGAAATGGCCATAATGTCCGTGAGAGCTCCAGCAAAAATAGAATCCTCAATGTCTACGGATTCATACATTGCATAATCTACTCCGTATTTAATGGTATAGAAATCTGAGACAATAAAGTTGAAGGCTTGATCTGGGATCTTCTTGGATAATATAATTTCCGAATCATGATACACTATCAAATGACTCCCATTTCCTTGTGAAATTATATGAATTAGGTTCATAAAATCTACATACATTTCTATATAGATATTGACCCGGGGTTTTTCAATGTGTGAAAGAGAGAGCCCCTCTCCCCCTTCTGCATCTATATTTATTTTTCTTCTTCTTTCTGGTATGGCACCCCCCATCCCTCCTCCGTTTGAAACCACTGATAAAAACAATATAGGTATTTATATCGTAACCATTCAAATCATTCCCTTCCTTTTCATTCCGAATATGTTCGCCCCTGCATTTCCGACCCCTCTAATTCATAACATTTCATACCAAAATTATAAATTAATAGAACAGGCACAGTAAGCTCAATTCGAAAATTATTTGCTATTTACTAATGAATATAGGGATATCTAGGGCTCTAAAAATATGTGCAACTGAAGTATAAAAAATAAAAAGAACAAATTGATATGGTAAAACTCACAATTTGATGAAAACTGTGGAAGATAGCAGCTTAGTTGCCATGACTTTTTCCTAAATTACATATTTAAAAGCTCTTTTCCTTTTACAGGAATGTCAAAAACAAGAATCTCCGCCTTAGTTCCAAATCAGTTATCAAGTATTCTAAGTTTACTATATCAGACATTTTATTGATATTTATTTATAGACAGCAGATGGTTTATAGTATATTGCTGTTTTACACGTGATTAGTATTACATGTTCCCTCTTCAAGAATGAAGGAATAATAATAATAATAATAATAATAGCCTCGGGAAGAAAAAAAATGATGTTCTTATTGCTATCTGTTAACAATTTCACACGCGAGTAAACTTTTATGATTTACAGCTTTAAGGATATCTGACCATCCATCTTATTTTGGATTGGACAAGATAAATATAAGAAATAAGAAATTAAGACGTGAATCATGATATTGCCAATAATTGACCTTGTTTGTTACCCATTTTATTCTGGATACACCTTTCATATACATATATGTATGATTCAATTTGTTAACATTATCAGGGGAGAGCGGAACAGTCACTCTTTTTTGTACCCTTCAAAATCATAACAAATCAAGCAGATGATATTAACTAAGGCAATTAAGTTCATAAATTTTCTCTCCACCTTCTTTTTGCAATCTTTTAAAAGGTCCATCCGGTTCCATGTATTGAGTACATATATAACTAAATATGTGAAAATTTCTGGAATCTTTGTTCTTATTTTAAAGACTCAAATATCTTTGACAAACTCGGCAGATAATTGTAGTATCTCAGTGCAAGGATAATGAAAAAAATAGAACCAGTAGAAAGATGAAACAAATTCAGCACATTTAATGAAATCTCATTCACGGCCAAATCGGGAGTGTTACTCCATGGAAAATATTTGTACGTGTATTCAGCAGAATAAATAAAAACCCTTTCAGTGCGATTTTTTCAAGATTCAAAAATGCAAATATCAGGGGAAAAATAATTTAGAGCTTTCGAAGACAGGCAAATAATTATCTAGAATATTCTAGCGTATTTGATATTGTGTGAATGTTTTAAAGACCACCAATACTCTCAATTTATAAATCAAATTGGATCAAAAATAAATGATATCCTTTGCAAAAACTTGAGAGCATGCTAACAAACATATTCATATAAATAAAAAGTCACTTCAAAATCGATTATTTTCAGTATTTAACTAGAATACTATAAAATTGAACATGGCTGTTCTCAAGGAGTCCTTTAAGTCCAACACTTTTCCTTACTACCATAAATGACCTTCATAAACCTATATCTTCAATGACTTAAACCCATTTTCTTAATTACAATCTAATTAAGTCTAATACTTTGTTGTTTTATAGGTATTTACTGAAAATAATCGAATTTAAGTATTACTCTAAATAGTAAAAATTGAGTTGAACTCCTGAAAGAATAGGAGTGCGAGTAAAAAAATTAGGATTTTCTTATCTGTCATAGATCTCCTTACTCATTGTTATTATTAGGAATGTAAATCATATGCAATTCGGGCGTGTTATAAAAAAAGAAAGAGAAAATCAACCTGGCAACCCTGACAATTCAATGAATGTCGAGGGGGGAAGCAGCTTGAGCTGTCATGACGTTTTACTGAGCTACAAGCTGCTATTCTCCATTAAATATACAATAATAAATAATAACATAGATGAGAGGCAGAAAATTAACTGAAATTAATGTCAGGAAATTATATATTTTCAACTAATAATAGTTATAGGACTTGAGCTCTTTTTGTTTACATTTTATTTGCTTTATTAACCTTAATTCATGACTTCCTTCATGCGAGATCTTTACAATCAGGTAGATGTTCTCCCCTCAGTAATATTGGAAAAATGATAACAGCTTCGGAAAACAAAAAGACATGTTTGAAGAGACAACTCCACTTTTTTATCACACGCCCGAATTGCATATGATTTACATTCCTAGTTATCATCTATCATACTTTTTATATCATCTGAGATGATGTAAAAAACGGCGATTTTTAAGCGTGCGAGTAGCCCCTCCCTTTGATGACGTCAAAAATGATATGGTAACAATGAACGCCAGCTTATTTGCTGTCGATATAATACCATGAATGTAGCTGTGACAGCTTTGCTCCAGGCTCAAGACAGCTCTTCTTGGACTTATAGTAATTAATTAAATTAAATTGATGTTTTAGTAAGATGTTATTCAAATTAAAGTTGTAGATATTACTTTAAATAAACAGGAAATTTTCCAAAATTCAAAATCGGTACATTAGTTTTGGATTTATTACTATTTTTGTTAAAATTAGATTATTTGTATTAATTTTTAAGAAAAATAAGTACATAAATGGTAATCTCTGCTCTCGCTATATATTAATCTTCAAGTTTTTAGCTTGATAATAATGGTTGTTCATTCATTAACAAAATAAAGCTTTAAGTTTTTAGATATTTGCATATTTTAAAAACAATGATTGAAGATTTAATAATGATATTTATAATTATTCTACCTTTTCTATAACTCAAGAATATGGCTAAAAACATATTAAAAATGTCAGAAAATGAAACATTTTATAGAATAGAACTATAAATATTTTACTTCGAGCAAATTTTTTTCCATAATGTCATTCTTTCGAGAGATATTAACATTCAGAAAGTTTTCAACCAAAATTGATGGAAAGGTTGTGTGGTATTATCGTAACTTTTATAATAGATAATATTATAAGGATGTATTAATAAAATAGCTTATTCATGACCTATGGGGTTTTGAAATATGACGTTTAGTCTTAGTTTGTTATTTTGAAAACATCCGCGTGGTTTCAAAGTATTCTGAATAAATATACGTATAATAAAAATTATTATGTCACAAGGAAAAGGAAAACAGCTTTATGATGTATGAATGATGAAAGAACTTTATGTAGGGTTTCAATAGGAATGTAAATCATATGCAATTCGGGCGTGTGATAAAAAAGTGGAGTTGGCTCTTCAAACAGGTCTTTTTGTTTTCCGAAGCTGTTATCATTTTTTTTTTCCCTTAAGAAGGTAACATCAACTTTACCTCAACATAATGTTTTACAAGTAAAGAACAGTCTGCAAAGATTATATCATGGTGAGGAACAAAGGAAAAATTAAAAAATGGATATCATTCATTGAGGAGAATGGAGTTAATGATATTTGTGAATATACATAATAATGAATCTGGAGTAACGTAAAGTAATGTTTGTGGTTTGATGTTTTCATTTTTATAATTATATAAAGGAAAATAGCAGCTTGTAGCTCAGTAAAACGTCATGACAGCTCAAGCTGCTTCCCCCCTCGACATTCATTGAATTGTCAGGGTTGCCAGGTTGATTTTTTCTTTCTTTTTTTATAACACGCCCGAATTGCATATGATTTACATTCCTAGGTTTCAATTAACAGGCATTTTGAGAACTAATTGCACGCTTAAAAATCGCCGTTTTTTACATCACTGATCATCTCAAGTGTGTAGTTATTTCAAAAATTTTCACATCAGGGTATATAGTACATAAAAATGTAAATAATGTGCAAATGGGGTGTGTAAAATAAAAAGAAAGAGAAAATCAAGCTGGTAACTCTGACAATTTGATGAATGTTGAGAGGGAAGCAGCTTGAGAGTTATAGGCTAATCTTACATAAAATAGTGAGGAATTTTCGAATTGATTTTTTGTGCCTGCTTAATTAATGGATAACTTGTGGATTAAATGTTCAAAGATCGAGAATGAAATGAATTTAAAGTAAGAAAAAGAAATCACACATCCATAGAAAATAGTGTTGTAGGAATGACGTTTGGTTTTTTCTTAATAATACAAATCAGGTCTATGGTTTAGGAACTATGGTCTATAAAACTTATTTGCGCTATGATCATAAGTGGAGAAATAGGGGGGGGGGGGGGTCACCCTGCTTTAAAAAACAAAACAAAAATGGTCAAACCTTACAATGAAATATTCATAATTTTAACAAAAGAAATGAGGTCTGATCTTAATTATGAAATGATTTATAAAGGATAAAAAAATATGTAGGATATTGTTAGGATTTTGGAGCAAATTCTTATCACTTCAACTTATTTGTTGGGGTCGAGGGATAAAAAATCGAACCGACTTATAAAGATATTGAGTCGACTCGGGATTTTTTAAATTTAAAAATCGCTTCGCAATTTGAGTAGAGTCCAAAAACTAACGACTCAAGTCGAGTTGAAGCGACTCAATAATTTCTTGAGTCGACACAACACTAAAATAAAACTTAAAACAATCTTAGTATTATTTTTACCATCATTCCATGGAGATTTTACAATGCAGACACTATGCCAAGTAGCTGGGTCCAGTGGTTTGAATTGAAGTAAATAAGAATATTCTTCATTCAGGGTCAGAAATCCGTATCCCTTTAATGGATTGTTTATTTTGAAACTAAGGAAGGGGCTAGAAAAGATACTCTGTTTTGTTAAATAATCAAGACTATATCTAAAACAAAATGTGAAATTCGTGATGATTTTGGAACCATCCATGTCGGGTGGTATGACGAATGAAAATTGATTTGATTTGAACGTATAGGATTCAAAACCTATATTTAGCTTCGGATGAAACTTGATCTTTCTTTTGTAATTATTAGAACACTGGAAAAAGAATTAATCGGTTGGTATCTGTGTATGAACTTTTTTTATGATGTAAAACCTTTGGTAATAATTACTTACAGTGGCAAAAATGAGATAAATGATCAGGAAAAGGGAGATTGAATAATAATTATTCATGTTCTTTGAACTCTTGTAAATGAGGGAGTACTGATACATACAGTGGATAAGTAGAAACTATAAAACATATCTACTCAAAACTGCAGGGTCAAGAACCTTCGGTCTTTTCCTATTTAATACTCAATCGTCATACGTATTAGTCGTTATGATGAGGCAAATCCAATCATCAAATTTGATAATAATTACAACCACAAAAACTCAATGACATGACATTGATTGATGTATGAATATAATTAATATTTGGACATGTTGACTTTTGACAAATTTTTTACACATAAATGTTTTTTGTTTCATTTGCCCAATAAATGGCTTTTATTGCATTCAATTAATTATAATATACATATATATATATATATAATGTAGACATACAAATACCTGTATGAATGTAATCTAGGTTTGTATAAAAGACATATATTGAGCTATATTATCATTCTATTAAAAGAAAAGTGACAAAAATGAATGACATATTAGTTATACCCAAATGATTGCTGTGGTTTTTTCGATTAAATAATAAAAATTAGTAAGTTAACGATCTATAAGATCCAATAGGGATTATAATTATAAAATATTTGCAGAACCGAAACACCAATTATACTCACGACGAGCTTTTTTCTCCACTCGCAACCTCGACTCACAAAAGGGAAAGGAAAAATTTGGAAAAACAACTGGTAGCTGCCCTTCTGCATTTTCCTTGTTGCCAACTTTTTAATATTATGCTGAATTATTATTAAGATATACTATATATTGATCAATTCTACCAATATACAAATCAATCTTAATACTTGTATAATATTCAATAACTCAAAAAAAGGGCGCGCAATCCTTGATTTAATATATTTGATATATGTATCAAAATCATACATAATACTACTACTACCCTTTTGGAGTTCATAACACGAAGAGTCAGCTCCTTTAAATCAGAAGAATCAACTGATGAAAATCAGCTGAAGGGAGAATACAGTGTGTTTTTGTTTATTCCAAAAAGACTTAGTAAGGCAAGAAGTTATCACGTCGAGCTTTTTTGGACACTCGCAACCTCGACTGACAAAAGGGAAAGGAAAAATTTGGAAAAACAACTGGTAGCTACTCTTCTGTATTTTCCATGTAGCCAACTTGTTAATATTTGGCAGAATTTATTATTTAGATATACTATATATTTATAAATTTTACCAATCATAAACCCATCGTTACTACTCCTAATATATTCAAAATTCAAAAAAAGGGCACGTAATTCTTGATTTAATATATTTTCTTTGCATCAACATCAGAAATAATAATAATACCCTTTACGAGTTCATAATACGTAGGGTCAGCTGCTTTAAATCAAAGAAGTCAAATGATGAAAATCAGCTGAAGGGAGAATACAGTGTGTTTTTGTTTATCCCAAAAAGCTCGTCGTGTTATATGTTTATTTATTTTGAGTCCAAAAATATTCTATAGCTAGATCACGAAACTTCTTTTTCTTCTTCAAAAAGTGTGTGCAAATCAATGATCCTTTAATTTACAGGCCCCCTAAGGAACTTCATATAAATTTTAATTCTGATAAATTGATTTATTTTTACTATCATCAAACCATATGATAGCTCTTTCAATTATTGAGAGCATTGTGATAACCAAAGTGAAAACAGCTCAATAGTATACATACATCGACTCAAATTTTTATAACAAATGTAATTTCTAATTTTCCCTCTATGGCGACATTGAACCATTTTAGCTGAAATCTTTACTAGTATTTTAGTTAGGTATATAACTAACAGAAAATATCTATTTTGATCAAGAGTAGACACAAAGTTCTGTATTATTATGAATAAATATTTTTTGAAATAAATGCATAAAATTAACAGGAGAATGTTCCATAAAATTGCAACGAGTGCCAATTTTGACTTGAAGTTTATAATAGTGTAGATGTAACAAATTTAAACAAATAACTATAAAATGAAAAAAATTGTATTCAAAATTTTAGGGTAGCTTTTTATGATAAACTGTAAACACCACCTTTTGCCCCTCATAGGCCTACTTGTAGGTCCAAAACTATGAGAAGATTTGCCACTCTGTATCCAAAAATTATTTTAAAAAAATGAGATCTAAAGTGAAGTTCAAAAATTTTTGGGGCCTGATTGCTTTAATTTTCATACCTCTCAAGCCCTTGGAATACAGCTAATTTCCGTTCAAAAAAGGCCATTTCTCAAATTTCAAATGACTTGAGAGATCACAAAAATAGTATTTGAAGGCTAAAACTCTCTAATTCACATTTTTTTATCCATCGGCAGCGGAAAATTCTTTGGTGCAGAGAAAATAACAGATCGATCCGAAAACGGGCCAACCTAACTTACATAAATAATTTTAGTAATATCTTGTGTAGGCCTTGAGACCTCATTTTTCATTTTTGCAGACAGACAAAAAGACTTAGACTGTAAGTCTTTCTGTCTGTCTGCAATCTATCTAAGTTAGAGAGAACTCAACAAAATATAAGAAGTTGAATAAAATAATATGATATTAATATAAATATTATATCATATTATAAATCATATTGTATGGAATAAGGACTAGCTAGCTAGCAATCCTCGAATAGGTATATTTATAATAATTAATGACACAGGTCAACAAATTTGAAAGGTCAAAAATACTAAGGGGTAGAAGTATAATAAAAGGTATTATGTTTTGCATGCTGATTTCAAATCTGTAATTTTTTTTTCAAGAGTCTGACGGTTTTCAAGAAATCCGACCCTACTTTTTGAGCTTTTTTGGCCCATTTTCCTACTTCAACTTCAATTTAAGCCTAGATATTCATTTTGTGTATCCAATTTCAGTCTTTGTTTTGACCTAAGAGGGGTTCTAGGGGCATTGGGGACTAAAGTAACCCAAATTCTTTGTACTCAAATAACTCCTTGAATATTACATAAAATGGATTAATAAGAAATGCATTAAAGAGCTGAGATCCAAAAACTCTCAAACGAGATGTCAAGCACCCGATAAGAATCTTAATTAAGAAGAAATCGTCCATCTAAATGTCTAAATTTTCATCCAATTTCTTGCAAAAATTCGCTGTAAATCAAAGACTTACGGTAGAACTACTTAAGTAGTAGCGTAGCGTGCAGAAGGATTACGAAATCACCTGAAATTATTCTACTCACTACTACTTTAGTATATTGAAGTTGTTTTTTAGTAGCTCTACCGTGAGTCTTTGATTTCTAGCGAATTCTTGCTCGAAATTAGATCAAAATTTACATATTTAGATGGACGATTTCTTACAGATTTGAAATCAGTCTGCAAAACTGAATAACTTTTATTATACTTATACCTCTTAGAATTTTTGACTGTTGACCAGTGTTATTATTAAAGACTTATTACTATTATAATTACCCAAAAATTAAAAAACTAACATCAGTATACTCACGTGGACCAAAAATTGGTAAATTAAAATAGTAATAATTGTTTATTCAGCTGATTCTTATGACGTCATATGAACTCATGGCTAAATCATGGCACCCTGTATATTTATTCATTCATTTTATTATATAAATAAATATTAAATATAGAATAAGAAGAACACAACTCGAACTGTAATCTTGATCGTTATGTAAGTAGAGTTGAACTCAAAGTGAATTCATATCTCTGAAGAAAGTGAATTCCGTCTGGAATATGCATACTCTCCTGGATGAGCATCTACACACGCCTGAATGTGTCCAACTGATTCGTGAGCTTACAGATTGTCGTAATCGCTACACAAAGTGGACGGGAGGCTGTGACGAAGTATACCAAAAAGTGAGACTCTGTTTACGAAACGAACGCCTTCAAAAGACTGAAATCAATGGTAAAATTGCTAGGGAGCGAACTGCAAGACTCAAGAAGCACTTTGCAAATCAAAACCCTGAAGAGTCTTTTGATGAATTCATTGAGAGACTTAAAAAATAATTAATTAATCCATTTAATTTAATTAGTTAAAAACATTATTCTTACATCAAAAGACTTCATTTTCATTCGGTTTCCCACTTCGTTACCTTTTTCCAAATTGATATCCGATCAAAATGCATAGAGTATTTGATGTAGTTGTCGTTGGAGGAGGGCATGCTGGTCTAGAGGCCCTAGGTGCCTCTTTACGCTCAGGCTGTCGTACTCTTCTTGTTACACAAAAACGCTCCACTTTAGGAGCTATGTCTTGTAACCCAAGTTTTGGCGGCATCGGTAAAGGACATCTTCTTAAGGAAATTGATGCATTAGATGGAATTTCTCCGAGGATTTGTGATGAAACTGGTATACACTTTAGAGTATTAAATACGAGGAAGGGTTTTGCTGTTCGTGGTCCTCGAGCACAAATTGATAGAGACCTCTTTAAAGCTCGAGTTCACGAGTGAGTACTCAAATGTTAATTTCAAAATACTCTTGGCAATGAACAATAATTATAAACACATTATTTGTAGGAAAATCCAGAACTTTGAACAAAAATTGTACCCTGATAGATTTGTTTTATATGAGAATACTGTGGAGGACTTAATAGTTGAAAATGGAAAACTTGTCGGAGTAATTCTATCTGATGGATCTAAAGTTATGTCTAAGGCTGCTATTCTAACGGTAGGCACATTTCTTAGAGGCTGTATTAATATTGGAACCACTACTTATCCTGCTGGACGAATGGGAGACTCGTCTTCTGTTGGTCTCGCCCAAACGCTTCAAAAATTTGATTTTCGTCTTGGAAGGCTTAAGACAGGGACACCACCCCGACTAGATAAGGAATCAATAAATTTTGAGGGCCTTGATTTAATTTATCCAGACGATTGTCCTGAACCCTTTTCTTTCCTAAATGAGAGAGTCAAAATTGATGTTAAAAAACAAGTTCCTTGTCACATAACATCGACGTCTTCCAATGCTCATAAAATAATTTTAGATAATCTTCATTTAAACAGACATGTTTTAGAGGAGGTCAACGGTCCTCGTTATTGCCCTTCAATTGAATCCAAAGTGATTAAATTTCCTAACACTGCTCATCACATCTGGTTAGAACCTGAAGGACTCCAGTCTGAGTTAATTTATCCTCAAGGTTTGTCTTGTACATTACCTGAAGAATTGCAGCAATTCTTCATAAATAAGATTTCTGGACTTGAGAAAGCAAAAATCGTCAAACCAGGATATGGGGTTGAGTATGACTACGTGGATCCTAGAGAGATTTTGAATACTCTTGAAACAAAGAAAATTCCGGGACTCTATCTTGCGGGTCAGATAAATGGAACTACAGGATATGAGGAGGCAGCTGCACAAGGGTTGATTGCTGGGGCTAATGCAGCTAATAAAATACTCAAAAAGCCACCCTTGATAATCAACAGAATGGAAGGATATATCGGTGTTTTAATCGATGACTTAACAACGAAAGGAACATCTGAACCTTATAGAATGTTTACTAGTAGAGCTGAATTTCGCCTACATTTACGTCCTGACAATGCAGATTTTCGATTAACTCCAAAGGGTATTGATTGTGGAATTATTGGAAAGGATCGTGCTCATCAATTTTATTCCATGAGGGAAAAATACAATTCCTTAAAAGAAATTTTAACCTCCGATATTTATTCCAAGAAGGAATGGGCTTCACTCCTGAATATTCCAATTTGTACTCAAAAAAATAACAAGACTAGTGCTTTTGAAATTCTGGGTGTTAGGAACTATGGAGTAGAATTTGAAGATCTAATTAATCTTAATCCTTTCATATACAAGGACAAAAATATCGTTGGAATAGGTAAAAGGTTAAAAATCGAGTCTATATACAGTGAATCATTAAAGGAAATAAAATATCAAATGGATCAAGTGGAACGTGAAAGTAACTTAGTTTTACCCTCTAGTCTAAATTTAGATGATTCAAAGCTGGGGTTATCCTTGGAAGAAAGAGAAAAATTAGCCATGATGCTTCCAACCACATTGGCTAGCGCATCTCAAATCCCGGGAATTACACCAAATGCAGTAATTAATTTACTTCGGTATGTTCAGAAACAATAGATGTGTGTGGAATTATTTATTGAAAATACAACATATTTAACAGACTAACTACTTAATATAAATTATTACAATTAAAATTTCATTGGTATACCTTGACCATTTATTAGCTGGCCAGTTAAAAAAGGGTTGGCTGTGTCCAGCAAAGTTAAGATTCCTGTTACTGTACTTTTCAAGCTAATTCCTTCTTTATGCTCCCTACTATCTCCTTCGCTTCTAGACGTAGTGTCATCTTCGCTTATCTCATACTGAGTTGCTTCAACCTCACCTAAATCGTTAATTTCGTATACATCAACTAACGGTGAAAACCCAACCTTTTTATTTTTTTTATAAAGGGCGCCATTGTCCATAGCCATGGAATAGATCAAAATTCCAGTATCTTTTAACCCTTTAGCTAGAGCTTTCATAGCCATATTCTGAGAGCATTTTGCGCATTGATATGATAAGTGGTTTAGAGTCTCCGTCTCTGATATAGATGAAGCCATTGTGGTTAAATTAATAACAATTGTGTTAGCCTGTTGACCTTCAAATGCTTCGCTTAGAGCTCCATCAAATGTGTGTCCACCAATAGAGGTCTGCCCAGTCAAGTCTTTGCTTTCATTGAATATATTACTAAGATTTTGTAATGAGTCAAAGTAGGATTGCTCACTCCTCAGCATATATGGTAAAAAGGTCTGAATGAGTAGGACAGGTCTTACAGTCTCAGCCATAAATTGTTGCATCATGTGTGTAGTATCGATTCCGTTTGGATCACTTCGTCGGGGAAATAGACGATTACAGCATAGGACAATGGCAGATAATTTTGGAAGTCCATTTCTTTGAAGAATATCAAAAACTCTTGTCACAAAGAATCCATAAGAGTCCTCATTAGAAATGTCAAATTCAATTGGTATAACTTTTGGAGTGTTTGTACACTTCAAGAGATCTTGGAACATCATGTGCCGAGGCCTCTTAGTTCCCACTACTACGAGCTTAAGACTTGAATCTGCCCATAGACAGAGCTTTTCTAATAATGATGCCGCTATGTTCGTATTACATCCTAAAAACAATAGGGTTTTGTGCCTTGGAACCCCCATTTAAAAACCAAAAAAATATCCATTGATGAACTTCACGGAATACGCATATTTTAAAATTTATTAATTTATAATTATTACTATAAGATATATATATAGATTGTATAATTATATAAACATATCGAAGAGTGTCAAAAGTAAAATGTATCAATGTGAATTATAATTTAATAATAACATAATTACTATTAGTGAGTACAAACGAGTGAAATGAAAAAAATTTATGATGAAAGACTTTCAATATCTAGGTCGATAATTACATAAATTTAGATCATACACAAAGCTCTTTATTTTTTTAATTGACAAATATTTGAATAAAATTTTTAGATTCACGTTTTTAATTTATTTGCAACCAGGTTGCTGAGGGATATTATATGCAGCAGAAGGAACCCCTTTATAATATGGATTGTAACCAGGAACTTGTCCTGGAGTTTGACCAGGTTGCATTCCGTGAACCATTGGAGGAGGAGGATACACCACGGAAGATGTTGGATATCTCATATTAGGATGTATTGAAGGTGGTACTGCAACTGGAGCTGAAGTCGTAGGATTATTTACTGGATTAGGTGGAGGAGGTGTTGAAGAAGTGTTATTTTGAAGAGTGCACATGTTAACAGACATCATGGGCGGATGAGGATAGCCAGTGGATTGAGGTGGCTTAGGTATACGTTGTTGTTGTTGTTGTAACTGTTGCTGCTGTTGATGTAATTGTTGTTGCTTGTATTGCTGTAACCCAAGATTTGGAGGCTGTTGATCAGGTTGATGGTTATTACCAATAAGCGGGACTTGTTGTGAAGTTGGAATGGGTTGTGCTTCTTCCTGAGAAGCTTTTCCTTGAAGAGGATCAAACTCTTTACTTTGCTCTCCATTTATGGACAACTGATGTTCATCTCCATTTGAAGCAACGGATACCTCTTTCTCATCTTCATTTTCTTTCTTCCCAGGAGCTACCCCAGCCTGAGTATTATCATCCAAAGAATCCAACAATTTATTCACACGATCCCTAATTTGACGAAGTTCATTCTTCACAGACTCCACATTTCCAGTCAATCCAAGAGCCTTTGTGTTTTCCTCAGAAGCTCCATTGACTAGTAGCGTTAGCTTCAAGACTGGAGATATCTCCAAAGCGAAAGCCAAATCCGCACTATCGAAAATTGTGATGAGATCTCCATCTTCATCCTTATACTTGAGTAAAATCTCGTCATCATTAGTCAACTTCCCTCTGAACACACGCTGGAGCATGAGAATTAATTCGTCATAGGTTAGTTCCTCATTATGAATAGAGACGCGACGTATGTCATTACCTAATGTGGCTTTTATCATTAGCTTGCTCATTTTGTTTTCTTACTTTGAATTGCTCTAATCAATCTGGAATTTAAATGAAAAAAATACTTTTGAATGCTTGGTAAATAAACATTTGTTTTTGAAGACGACGATCGTGCTTTGTATATTAACATATGATATAAAAAAAAAGATTTATATTTAACAACTGACAAACTGGATATTCATGTGTGTAACAAATGTATGTATAAATAATTTGCATCTTCTACAGCTCGGTAAAATAGAATTTTCTACATAGAGCGAGGAAATGAACCACTTTAATTCAATCATAATTCCAACGAAGTAATTTTTTGTTTCTCAAATAAATTCATGATTATTTTTTTAAGCACTCTGTATGAAGAAAGATTTCATTTAATGGCTTTATGTTACGGATTCAATATTTTTGTTGTTGCTGTTTTTTGGAGAGAGATGTACGTGACGAGCTCAATGCAAAGAATGTCCAACACGATCCCGAGGAATGAGTCTTAGCTCTGAGCCATGTTTCAAGAAAACATTTCCTGCTGTTTGTTGAGGATTGATGCCAATGCCATCATCGGTGATGATGGCAGATGTTGCTGGAGGAACCTTGAATTCTTCTGCTGCAAACTTTAGCACTGCAGTGAAAGGCGTTCCTTCGGGAACGGAGAGGACCTTGAACGGTAACTTTGGATCAGAGGTCAGAGTGATTTTAAAAGAGACTTTGGACATTCTTGATGGTGAAATATGCTGCAATCACAAGAAGATACAAGATGGGGAAAAGTGACAGGGCCCTACTGATGTGGATGAGGTTCTGCCGTTCCAGGTAATTTAAATAATAATAGGAGTAGCTGTGGGCAGTCTACGAATCTCAAATCTGTCTTTTCTCTCTCTCTTTCTTTCTTTTTTTCGCTCTCCTATTATTTACTCAGACATCTCATCTACCATCGTCATCATCATTATTCAATACTTTATTGCTATTGACTCTGCGTTTCCCACTGCATTTAACATTAATTATATATTTTATATTTACGACCATCAAAAAGGAGAACTCACGTACAATCTGGAATTTAGAGCCTTTGAAGTTGAGGGCGGAGCTCTCCTTCTAGCTAGCTCTACATAGAAAATAAAATAAAAGGATATTCATATATAATATATAATCTAGTTACACGTCATCTTCATATGACGTCATGATATTACATTTTCCATAGTTGGTACTTTCTACTATTATTTATGTTATGTAGTTGAATGTAAGAACTTAAATATACATATAATATGTTTGTATATGTATGTACTGTCTAGGATTTCTTATCTAATTAAATACTCCATATGAGGCTTCATATGCTTATCTAACACTTATTCAACGAAACAATGAGACCTTGACTTACATAAAGTATTATTCCGACGTATGATGTTGAGTATAATTATTGTGAAACAAGATCCTACTTCAAATGAATACAGGTTTAATAAGAAAATTAATCCTTTTGTAGTCATAGACTCATAATTCATAAATCATATCTAGATATATTACTTATAGCTATTACTTATAAGTTAAAAGTTAATAGTAGTTATTAGTATAATAAATAAACATTAGCAGCGTGCGCGCCTAATTAACCATTTTTTAAAAAAGTTTAAGAGTTCGAACAAGAATGAACTAACTAACTAGCACTGATATCGGCGCTAGCTAGTTACTTACTTATATATATCGATATATATAGCTACCTTTTTAGAAGTGCGGATTTTACTGATTCATCTCCAACTTAAAAAATTGTAAACAAAAAAGTGTGTGTAAAATCCACATGCCGCATGATAAACAACGTGCGCTCATATTTTGGTATCCCTTAACATTGGCTGAGATTCGATAAATCCGTAAGTATCTCACTAATCCTTTGGTGGATCTCACTAGTTTAGTCCTGTTTCAATTTATTAACGGAGGATCTTTTCCTTTATATAGTTAACTATGTCTGAAGTCGAATTATCCGAGAAAAAAAAGAAAAAGAAAAGTTCTTCCAAGACTGTGGGTGATCTCCAAGCTGAGGGTTCATTCCGTGTTGAGCCATCTGACAAACCTGCGAAGGCACTTGATACTTCTGAATGGCCACTTTTACTCAAGAATTTTGATCGCCTCAACGTTCGTACCAATCATTACACACCTCTCCCACATGGGAGTTCTCCTCTTCAGAGGGATATCTCCACATATGTTAAGTCCGGGTTTATTAATCTCGACAAACCTGCCAATCCTAGCTCCCATGAAGTAGTAGCCTGGATCAAACGTATACTTCGTGTTGAGAAAACGGGTCACTCAGGAACCCTTGATCCCAAAGTTACTGGATGTCTTATTGTTTGTATTGATCGAGCCACGCGTCTTGTCAAGTCTCAACAATCTGCTGGGAAAGAATACGTCTGCATTTATCGTCTTCATGAGTCTGTGGATAGGAAGCGTCTCCAACAGGAGTTCAGTCGTCTTAAAGGCGCCCTCTTCCAGAGACCCCCTCTCATATCAGCAGTCAAACGTCAGCTTCGTGTAAGAACCGTTTACGAGTCTAAGCTCATTGAACACGATGATGAGCGTAACATGGGAATATTCTGGGTATCATGTGAAGCAGGAAGCTATGTTCGTACTATTTGTGTTCATATGGGGCTCTTGCTTGGGTGTGGAGGTCAAATGCAAGAGTTAAGACGAGTTCGCTCTGGTATCCAAGGTGAAATGGATGGGCTTAGTACAATGCATGATATATTGGACGCACAATGGTTATATGATCATCATAAAGACGAAGCCTATTTGAGGAGAGTTGTTCGTCCTCTTGAAGCCCTCCTTACAGGGCACAAACGCATTATAATGAAGGATTCTTCCGTGAATGCTGTATGCTATGGTGCAAAAATCATGCTACCTGGTGTCCTTCGCTACGAAGATGGCATTGAATTAAATGAGCAAATCGTTGTGTGCACAACAAAGGGTGAGGCGATTTGTCTAGCCATTGCTCTCATGACCACATCTAACATTTGCTCTTGTGATCATGGTGTTGTTGCAAAAATTAAGAGAGTGATCATGGAGAGAGATACATATCCAAGGAAGTGGGGATTGGGTCCTAAGGCTTCTATTAAGAAAGAAATGATTAAATCTGGGAAGTTGGACAAATACGGAAAGCCAAACGAGAATACTCCCGCCAACTGGAAATCAAGTTATGAGGACTACAATGTCAAGTCCAAGGCTCCTCCAGTGGAGGTAGCAGCTTCTATTAAGCAAGAGCCCGGAGTTCCAGAAGTAAAACGAAAACGTGAGGACTCTAGTGAGGAAAGTGAGACAGAAGTCAAGAAGGAAAAGAAAAAGAAGAAGAAAAAGATTAAAACTGATCCCTCAGATACTGGAGAGGTCAAGGTGAAGGAAGAGCCCATAGATCCTGAAGAATTAGATACCTCGAATGTAAATGGAGACAAGAAAAAGAAAAAGAAGAAGAAGGATAAAAAGAGTAAAAAGGAAAAATCTGATGATAGTGATTAATGTGGAGCTCTTCCAAATTTGCATTAACTCTCTTTTATCTAAGTTAAAATTCTTTCTCCTATCTCAGTGATACTGACAACCATCTCGGGACTGACTTACTTGACAACTTCTATAGATCTCGATACTATTTATCCTATGTTATATTGTATACATTTGTGTATATTAACTGATCAATACATACATATAGTATATACTTCATTCGATTTTGATTTTATTTCTTTCATTTTTCTTCTTTTTTTTCAGCATGTCCTCCCTTAAAAAGGCCTCTAAGCTTCAAAAAACTCATAGGGAACGGCATCAACCCGAGAGCCGTAAAAATTTTGGCCTTTTGGAGAAAAAAAAGGACTATAAGATAAGGGCTAAAGACTACAATGAAAAAAAAGCAGTATTAAAGAAATTAAGGCAAAAGGCTTTAGATAAGAATCCGGACGAGTTCTATCATCACATGATCAACTCTGAAGTAGTTAATGATGTTCACGAAGAAAGATTTAAAAATGAGGAGGAGGAATTCACTCCTGAACAGATCGCTGTCATGCAAAGTCAGGACATTAAATATGTTATACATAGGAGAAGTGTGGAGTCGAAGAAAATTGAGAAGCTTAAGTCTTCTCTTCATCTCATATCCACTTCTGGAATCTTCAAAAACAAGCACACTTTTTTCGTTGATGGAGAAATAGAAAAAAAAAGTTTTAATGTAGCTAAACGCCTTGACACACATCCTGACCTCTTAGATCGTTCACATAATCGTCCTACAAATTTAATATTAGACACAGCTAGCATAAGTACCCCCTCACGAACATCGGACTTGCTCAAAGAAAAGAAATATAAGGAATTGGATAGTCGGATTAAGCGTGAGAGACAATTGGGAATTATTGAAGGCAAAATGAGATCTAAAATGCTATTGAAAAATAAGAAGGATAAGCCACAGAAAATGGTCGTGCCTGGTTCCAAAACTTTGGCCCCTATCTATAAATGGGGTCAAGAAAGAAAGAGATAGATTAAAATTAAGGGTTAATATATATATTTTGTTCAAATTACTTTAATTGCCAATTAATAATTTATTGAAAAGAATCGTTTCGGCTCCTAATTTATTTTTTATAATAATCGATGTTTTATCAAGGTCTGATTGATCATAAAAAAATAAAAATGAATTCTATCTAAATGACTCTATCCATATTAGTCGTTATAATCCTTTTGATGGCTATATAATGCACTAGACACCTTCAATAGCTTGCTTTGGTAAGTTGGGAATTTTTATTCATTTATATGAATTATTATAGGTTGTAGTGTAGGAACATTTATTGTCTCTTTGCTGAATCATTTTATACATCTGTGAAGGATGGGAGAAAAAGAAATTAATTAAGAAGAATAAAATTTACTCTCCAAATGACGACAGTTTGTTCAGAGATCTATAGCATTGAAGTTGATCATTTGAAACGAGATGAGGAAGATAGCTTTCATTTTATTCGTCATGAAACTTTTTTTGGCGCTCTCTCAAATAGATGGCCTCTCCACTAAAGCCAGTGACTGTAAAACTTGTGAAGGCTGCTGTGATATGTCCACATCTGAGCCCGTATGCGGTGAGGAGGGGCGTCAATTTCTTAATGAATGCTACGCGATTCATTGCGCAAAGGTAATTAAAAGATCTTTGAATTTATCTTCTCTGGGATATTTAACAAAATTTTGATTAGATCTTTATCTTTGTAAATTTAGTAAAAGTTGTTGAGTCAAAAAGCTGAATTTGGTTTTGCTCAGGCTATAAAATTGAGTCAAATGTGATAAATACACCATAATGCATATATTTTGAATAAAAACGATAATCGAAGTACATGAACAGGGGTCTTGTTTATAATTGATGCAAACATCTAATATCTTTGCGATCTTTAAGAACATGGAATGACCTTCAATAATATCATAATTTTTATTGTTAACATGCGTTTAAATGCATTTCATTATGCTATATTTTGTATCATTTAGGTGAACATCAAATGTCACACTGCCTGCCCTTGTGAAAAGAATTGCCCTGAATGCCCCACAAGTGGTGTTTCTGCAGTTTGTGGACGCAATAATCAAACTTATCAGAGTAAAGTATGGATATAGTATAATCACTCAACTCGTATATTTCTCTCTTTCTATTAATTAAAGTGCTTAGCAGATTGTAATTCAATTTCCGTCGAATGTCATCGTGTGTGTCCTTGTTGGGGATAAATCCTATGATTATACAATACATTGCATGCCGAGTGAAGCTCTGGAATATACTTTTTGTTTTAATGATTTTATAATGAAAATGAATATTGTTATTGACATATAAAGACAGTATATTAATATTTGTAATATTATTCAATCACCGAATTTGTATTATTACAGTACATAATATTATATAAGACATTATTTATCACCTGAGAACAAACATTTTTCATTTATCAAATTCCCTTTCTCTACAAAGAGATTTGATGAGGAGTATTGTTGTAGTCGTTAATTCATGATGTTAGAGTTGATCGTGGATCTAGTATATACATATATGTAATGTGTCTAAGGAGTGAGAAGCACTCCCCATCAATTCAATATAGGACTAGCAAGCTTGTAATGATGTCATCCTTTACAATATAAGTTTATTGAAGGGCTTCATTGCTTAATTATACGCCTTAGTAGGATGTAATTGTTAATATCTTTATTCTAGTTTTGATTGACTTCGTGAACGTTTTTTTTAATAATTATTCATAATTTGTGAATAAAATAAAATATTTTTCGTCAATTAAGTTAAAGAGGTTTAGGTCATGACTTGTAGGTAGATATGTCATATAACTGATAAGTGATATGATATCACCGACTGGTTAGGCCTCTATTGGCTATAAAGGTAAGGTAAGGTGTAGTACCTATGACTTTTTTTTAATAATCGAGTAAGTGACGTCATGAGCTTCTCCTGGCCACGTCATTTGTTTATATTTTTTTAGATAAAAAAATGTTTATCCCAGCTTGATGGTCGTATTTTGGGAATGATATGAAATCATCGGGGAAGCATAAGTGGAGTCCCATCGATTGCGGACAAAATCTCCCCGCTGTTTTAAATGATCCGAAGAAAGGTTTGTACGGATTAGGGATAATTTTGACCTTCCAATTTCATTTGAGGTGCAAATCTTTACAGGAAAGCAAAAGGATTTCTTCACTCGAAGCTGGGGTGACTCCTTTGTCGATACAGCTCCAATCCCTTCATCTCCTTATTTATATCAACTATCTGAGCATGCCTTTACTAGGTAGAAGAAGTAAAAAAGTATTTTTATGTGGTGTGGTTATTAAATGATCTATTCCTTGTAGGTATATTCGTCGAATCAGAAAACATTTGCGGCCTAATGCAAGAGCTAAAACCCCGTCCATCCTCAATGGAACAGAGGGCTCTCTTCCAAAAAAGTATAGAGTTAAAAACATAGTGATTTGTCTTATTATTATTCCTTATTATTTCAGGGTTACTCCTCCTTTATCTGGGATTCCAAAGTTTTTCTTAGATGAAAACTTTGATCTTATGAAACCTGAAGTATTTTCATACATTTTCCCGTTTCTTATGGATAGCACCAAAGGGAATCAAAATGGAATGGAGCTCTCCTGTTTTTCTAGTCAGTCTAGAGAGGTTCAAGAATGTGTTACTCAGCATTTAGACGTTGTAGAAATTAATTTAGGTCATCATTTAGCACAGAAATATCATCATTTTTTTCAAGTTATGTCCTACCAGGATGCCCTCATGTCCCAGTTAAAAGTTCTTATCAAAGTTGTTAAGGAATTGAGAGGGGATCTGAGAGAGCTTTATGAGCCTATGAATCTCTCTCTCAAAGTATCGCAGCTCCTACGTCGGAAAAATAATTATGAACGAATTCAGAATAGGCTAAATTCCATGTCATTTCTACATCAAACGCAGCCTACAATTCAATTACTTCTCTCCAGTTCTGAGTTCTCGGGTGCCTTGGATTTAATTAGAACTTCCAAAGATATTTTAAGGGTTGACCTTATAAGTGTTGTTTCATTTCGTCATTTGTTTTCTCAATTGGATGAGATTCAAGTTATGATCAGCAAAATTCTTGTCTCAGATTTCAGGGAAATAATCGTTACTGAGGTTGAAAAACACACTTTTTTGAAAAAAGCAACATGCTTGGACGATTTAAATATTAATAATGAGGATTTAAATGAGGGTAAATTGTTTTCCGTTATCTATGGGTTACTTCGTCTGAATTCTTATACCTTCTTGGAGGAATTGGAAGAGTCTTGGTGAGAATTAATTTCCTTTTTGTTCCATCAATTTTTTTTAAAATGATTTTCTTCAGTGCTAATGCTGTAAAGAATATTATTGGGAAGTGTGTATCTGTTCTACCTCACTCCAAGGATCAAGCTTCCACAACATCGTTTAAAGTCGGGGAGTTTGCACGGATAGCAACTCCTGAGGGTTGGACAGATCTCTTTGACATGCTCCTTGGCTCACTCATTGTTTTACTTAGGAGAGTAAAACTTGTTCAAAAGATTATACTTACTGCCATTATAAAGGTCAGTGACCTGAAAGACTCGCCATTATCATTAAAGTGTGAAAATGACTACTCCGGTAAAACACAGTCTTTAGAGGTATGGTAATCATATAAGATTATTTGCCGTTTAGATTTATTATGAAAAATTATTTAATTAAAATTCAGGATTCGAGTAGTCAAGTACTCATGAACGTTTGTGACTTAATAAACGAACGTTGTGCTACATTACTTGCTCTACGCTCCAAACCTGAAGCCATCTCATTAATGACCCTCGGTGAGCTTAAGTCCATTGAAAAATTAATATTCATTCTGAATAATGAAATGGAGACACTTTCGTTTGGAAACTCAGGGAACTGTAAGTTCATCATTATCAAGTATTGTACTTCCATGCTATCATGCTTCCTTTTCCTTAGGTCTCTTCCTTACTCTTCAAAGTCAATTCTTGCAATTCATTCAGTGCTTTGATGAGCGTCAACGCGACAAAATAACCCAAATTGTAACTAAAGAGAAATGGGTTAAATTTGTTTTTGATATAAAGGAACTCTTAGACAAATGCTCCCAATTTCCTAAATTTGTTTCACTCTTTAAAACCGAAAAAACTTCAAATGGTCATTGCATATCCTATAAAGATGAAGAGCTTTCTTACGATATTCTGGAGAGTGCCTTAGCCTTTTTATACATAGTAATCGATTACCATATGCTCAGCACTGAACTGCCTGGAGTCAAAAGCGAGTTAGGTTTCAAATTAGTTGATATTTTTGGTTTTTACAACTCCAGGATATGTCAGTACATCATTGGCCTGGCCGCCTTAAAATTTATGACTCTTCCAAAGATATCCTTTATAAATTTATATGTTACCTTCAACTCTATAGATTTTATATCTAGATTAATACCTGTCTTGGCCAGTGAGTTTGAAGATACGTCCAATGAGCATAAAAAGATTTCTGAAGGCTTAAGTCGGCAATTTGATAATGCAATGAATCGTTATTCTGATCACAAACAGGAAATCATTGAAAAAATTATTGAGACATTAGATGGTGTTCTACGAAAGGAATTCTCATCTTGGACTTGGGACTGTAAAAAATCAGTTCCTAGTCAGAACTTTAAAAAAATATGCCGTCAAATCAACACGTTTCATGAAACAGCCAGCTCATTTCTTCCTAAATGTATTTTGATTCAGATTATGAGAAAAGTACACATTAATTTTTGTAGAGTCGTCCGTAATGAGATAAAAATCAAGCACGGAAAGTCCCCCAAAGTAGATAGGATTTCAAGAGATCTTCTCTCGGAGATGGTGTACTATGGTCAAAGTCTTTTAAGAATCACGGATGTAATCCCTCCACATGAAGCTAGCAATGATTTTTTTGAGAAGAATCTATGGGATTAATGTCTGTCTACACCAGAATTTAAAACAATTAAAATATATTTATTATTATAATAGTCGAAAATGCTTATTCATATGATTTGTCAAAAGAAAAACAATAAACAATAGAAATTAATTTAAGAAGAATGTAAAAAGCTAAAATAAAACGTCGTATGATTATAATTAATTCGATGTATTTAAAACTTTTTAGCTCCCAATTTTAATGGTCCTGCTTTGGAAGAATAGCTTTTCTTCTTAGATCTTAGGTCATTTTTATTAGTATTACTATCATCAGCCAAAGGATCAAATGATTCCCAACCATCATTGCCTACAACCCAGTCAGGGTCATCTTCCACCACAATCTGTAATTAATATGAATGTACCACGTATCTATGTCAAATATAACTCATTATTTATATACCTCATTAATGGAGAAAGCTGAATGACTTATCGGAGCGCGGGTCCTAGTATTTAGCCCCTTGGTGTCTTGGACAGTGGATGGGCTATTAAAGTCCTCAGTTGTAGGTGATTCATCTGCAATAATACATAATGAGAATGCGTTATAAAATATGCACAGAATAAGACGATCGTCAAATATACATCATATATATATATATATATATTACGTACCATCAAAGTCTCTCCATTCATCATCGTCCCAGCCATCATTAGCATCGTTATTGCTAACGTCATTTTGAACCAGGTTCACATCCTTTTGGATAGTAGAAGGCTTTTCGACCGGAGTCGGTCGAATTTTCTCAGATGACATGGAGGGAGGAGGCGAAGTTTTATTTTCGTTACTTTTGGTGGCATCATTACTTGGCTTACTAAATTTAGCACCCAGGGTTCCTACAGCCCAGGAAGCCCAGTCTGTTGCAGCTGAGACAACAGTATTATTCTCCATTTCTTTTTCCATGACACGTTTAAAGTCTGGATTTTCAGAATTCTTCTCCAACTTTTCCATAAAGTTTCTCATAACTTTGAAAGCCTGATCTCTTACAGATTTATCTGGATCGACCATTTTATGACAAATTACTGGAAGAATACGTGAAGCCACTTCTTGTAGAGTGAAATACTCCTGGGTTGCCACAAGAGCGTTCAAGGCGGCAATTCGAGCCGGAGGAAAGGGATCTTTCAACTTACTGGAAAATGCACCAATTAACACTTTCTGTCGAGTAGTATTGCTTAAATGAGGAGCTATCTTTCCGAGACAAACAGTTGTATTTGTTCGGATTCCCGGTACTTCATCACGTAATAATCGACTAAAATTCATGAGAACTACTTTATCGTCAAGATTAGAAAAATTTAATTTGGGCGCAAGGTGAATGATTGCAATCACGGTCTTCTCCCGGATGATGGGTTCTCTATCAATGAATCCATTTTGAATCTGAGAAAACACTTGATTGTTAATTATTTTAGGACTTAAATGTTCAACAAAATGTTCTATTTGACTCAAAAGTTTAAATCTTGCGTTTCTATCAGGTGAAGCAAATAGTTTAACAACACAAGGAACTATCTTGGCTTGATACTCCTCGTGACTTAAATATTTACCAAGCTTAAAAAGAGGATTGAGAATGGTACATCCCGCATTACCAAATTCAAATGCATTAATTAAATGTGGAAGTATTTTCCCATTACAGATATGGACGGGGATATTATCAATTTTGGGGGGTAAATTATTATAAAAGACGAGCTTTTCATCTTCCTCGCGAATTTGAAGCTCTTCCAAAAAAGAAACGGTATCGATGATGTCATTTTTAAAATATGAATTTTTGAGACGACTGTGAAGTACCTTGGGACTTGGACGTTTACGCGGATTGGAAGCGACCAACTCCATATAAGATGAACACAAATCCTTCGGTATATTCCCTATTCTACTCAAGTTTTTCATAGAGCCCAAAGGGCCGTTAAACATTTCCCATATCAAACATCCAAAGCCCCAAGCATCCAATGATGAATTAGTAGATTGATCCATTTTCCCCATTTCTGGAGGGTCATATTTACTTAGAGCAGAAAAAATTCGAGTGGGTGGATTCTTTTCATTAGAAGGAGTAACATATTCCAGACCCCCTAGTTTCCAATCACCCGCCGAATTAACAAAAACGGAGGCTGAATGTATATTATTATGCTTTAATTTTGCCTCAGACTCCATAAATGAGAGAGCTTTGGTGAGGGCGTAGATTCCATATGCGATGTATTGGTTCCTCGTTATTTCTGGATAAGAGTTGAGATCTCTTTCCAAGTGAAGGAGGAGTGGCGTGACCCGCTCCGTAGCTATTGAGAGGAAAGCTCAAATTCATCATGATCATGGAGAAAGTATCGAACCTCCTTACCTAAATAAATCCCTTTGTCCGACTCAAAAGACTCTATATATGTCAGAATACTTGGGTGCTTGAGAGTTTTAAGTCTCTGGACCGCGGCTTTTGCGTAGGACATATAAGAGGGATTATCACATATGAATACTGAGACTTCTTCCCCTTTGTTCGACTCTCCATTGTAAAGTCGGAAAACATTGAGGTCACGGAGGCAATCCACTCCAACCTAAAATATTTAATTGATTGAGTAATACACAACTCGCAACACACACACCTCTTTAGTTACTTTTACCTCTTCTGGATATGTAAATGGAAACTGGCTTGCCAGGTTCTGACTGAAAAATGACCAAACCATGATGATAAATTCGTTATTCAACTCTTACTAATGTTATACATATATATATAAATGTTATTATATTATTAATTATTATATATGCTCCGCTACGGAAGAAAATTAATTACACGAACAAGAGACATTGAACAAGGTTTTGTGAGCGAGAATAAACAATGAAAATACGTAAAGGATAAACAATATTATGATGATGTTTTACGTCTCAATTTATGACGTGGCACGAGTAGAATTATTTTCATGACGTCATCCCTAATTCAACTAGTCTTTATTAATATATAATATTAGCAATGATGGATAAAAAGGGTCCAGCTGACATGTAAAAAAAACGCGGTTGTTGACAACATTTGTCTTTTCAAACTTCTTCTTCTTTTATGACTCAGTTCTATTCCATTCAAAAACAACAGGTGTCATTTTTAAATTAAGTTATAAAATGCCTGAGGATTTGATTCAGGAACTTGGATCGCCGACAATGGAGGTAGCAACGCTTAAAAATTTATCCAGGATACGAGTGTGATGGCATTCCGGCCATGCTATTTCTCGACTTCTTGAAGAAATTCCCGATCATGAGACTTTCAAATCGCTGATTTCACAAGAGAAATCCAGATCCATTCAATAAACATGGTATTTGTAAAGATTCAGGTACATTTGATTTTATGTCTGACCTATCGTAATTCATTGCTTCATGTATTATCCTACTTTCAGTCGGAGGACATCAAAATTACATCCAATTTATGGAGAAATACGCCGGTAAATCCGTCTCTTTTTGTTTTCTCGTAATCCAATCTTTGGAGATCTTAAGTCCAGTCAGAATTTTCAAAATAAAATGGGAAATTTACGAAAAGTATAGATTTATAACAATGGACGAGACTAAGGACTTCAAGTGTGACAATGGTCGAAAAGATATTCCACTTGAAACATTTAAAAGTGGATAGTATAAAGAATGCCAGATACATCCAGTAGAAGAATGTTGTTGCCGTGATTAGCATTGACTTGAAGAATTTTTGCCTTTACTAAAATGCTCCAATCATCAATTATGATCCTGAGAGGGGCTTTTGGATGATGAGGGGATGTGCTTTTATCTAATGTCATAATTAAAATTCTCTCATCTTATGTATATTGATCTTCACGAACTTGTATTATTCCATTTTTATGGAATATTTTTTCATTTATTTGTTTTTTATGTTTCTACTTTTTTAGAACATATGTAATCGATTCAATGACTTATTATAGTTGTCGATTTCAATGTAACTAATTCCCTGACAATTATGACTTTTTTTCTTTCAAATTATATTTGAAAAATTTAAAATTGTAATGTTAATGTTCATTTTCATCGTATTATCAATTTAATCTATTTTTTTGTGTCTATTCATGAAAACTTAAATTGGAATTACATTTTCTTTCCGAATCAATGTTCAGTTTTTCTTATATAACTATATATATATTTTTGAGATAATCATTATGAAATTTCATCCTATTTTATTTTTTCTTATGGAAAAATTTAAGTGATTACAAAATGTGTTACTTTTGACTGTTTGAAATTTTTATAATAGTTTTAAATGATAATTAAATTGTTGAATAAAAAAAAAGCAGCCACTACATGGTTAAATAAAATCATTTCATTTAATTATATGTGTTTCTTAAATATGTAATATGAATTATAGGATTCACTTATGTGTATAAGTGTAGTAATTTTGAGATGCAATGCCGACAAAGACATATTGAGGTTTATACTATATTAGTATTGATTAAATAATAATTAATAATCAAGTCAAGTCCAAGTCCATTTCAAAATGATTCAGGTATCATGTTATGGCATTAGTTGCAACAATTTTAAGGTTCTATCCTTTACAAATTTTTAATGCCACTCTATGATAATAATAATTAGGAATGTAAATCATATGCAATTCGGGCGTGTGATAAAAAAGTGGAGTTGGCTCTTCAAACAGGTCTTTTTGTTTTCCGAAGCTGTTATCATTTTTCCAATATTACTGAGGGGAGAACATCTACCTGATAGTAAAGATGTCGCATGAAGGAGTACATGCATTAAGTTTAATAAAGCAAATAAAATGTAAACAAAAAGGTCTCAAGTCCTCGTATAATTATTATTAGTTAAAAATATATAATTTCCTGACATTAATTTCAGTTATTTTTCTGCCTCTCATCTATGTTATTATTTATTGTTGTATATATAATGGAGAATAGCAGCTTGTAGCTCAGTAAAACGTCATGGCAGCTCAAGCTGCTTCCCCCTCGACATTCATTAAATTGTCAGGGTTGCCAGGTTGATTTTCTCTTTCTTTTTTTATAACACGCCCGAATTGCATATGATTTACATTCCTAATAATAATTATTCCTAAGTAAAACATCAAAATATGCCCCTTCAAATGTGATCGGCTGAAATTCTGCCTTAATTCAAGGGTACCATATTTATTTTTGACATCATCTCGGGCGTGCGTGTCAGCTGGACCCTTTTTATCCATCACTGAATATTAGTATATTTAATAGTAATTATTATGACACAATTTATTTCGATATAAATGACCTATCCTATGATCGAATAAAAAAGATGTCATCAAAATACCTTGGATTTATGGATTAAATTTATTTTATAGTCGTTGTAAATATTTTCTAGAAACAATTACATATATCATATTTTCGAAACGATATTGAATTGTAGTTATTTCCATTTTGCACCTCAAAGTAACTAAGTAAATCTAAATAAACATTTCAAGAGAATATCCTCCCAACTATTTAAATAAATGAATATATACATATGCAGTATAAAAATTTTATATAATTTTTGAAAACATAATTTGATCTTTAACATATCTAAATGTATGTAATATACAATTCACAATTAAAAATGAAAAAGGTACACAAAATGAGGAAGTCATCAATTGTCATATGTTCATAGCACTTAGGTAAGTGGATTGTTAAAAATATGTGGGGATTATGTTGTTCTTCTATTGCCAACAAATCTGAATAATAAATTTAAAAAGTATAAATTAGTTACATAGGGATGCTCATTTAATAGAATTATATGTATTTCTATTGATTATATGCAGCTCTACAATTTTTTTGTGGAATGAGAAGAAACTCAAATGACGTCATGATTCCTACTAGAGCAGCAACTGCTGGTGAGTACTGAGTAGTGAGTAACTAGCTGCAGTGACACGGTTTGTCGAGATTTATTATGAGTTAATTAAAGCTTTGCCTTTGCTAGTCAAGACTTGCCTAATTCTTCATAAAATTAAAGAAATCGTAATCGCTAATGAATTAAATACATTTCTATACGCATGCACTCGGATCCAGAATGAAAATATGGATGATTTGGAATGCTTAAACTCATTGATCTCTGGGATTACTCTATGTGTAATAAGGCTCATTGAGTTAAATGTACAAGTATTAAACTTCCAGTCTCTATACATCCGTAAGAGGAAAAGTCTGGTTCATCGTCTCCTTGCACTTGAATCCCCTGCCAAGAAGATACGTCTACAACAAAAGATCCTCGAGGAAGATGAACATATTCGTAAAGAGACTCAAGCTCTGGTTTTCCCATTAAGTAATGAGCCCAAGAGTGACTGGTGGGAAAGATTTGTGAATGGGATAACACTTCCCGAGGAATGGTTAAAGAACTTTCGGATGAGTCAAATGACGTTTCAAATATTGACGGATGAATTACGGCCTCATCTCATCTCTTCAGACAAAACCGCTACAATTCAGGATCCTGCCAAACAAATGGCTCTCACATTATACACATTAAGTCAAAATATTTCAATACTGGAGTCTGGAGCATTATTTGGAATTTCTCAGACCTCACTGCTGAATATTGTTAAGAAAGTATGCAAAGCAATATCTCTTTACCTTGGACCCAAATATTTGAAATGGCCTTCAAGTTTAAATGAAGTTGAGGAATTGGTTCGATGCTTCAAGAGAGAGCATGGCTTTCCTCAGTGCATCGGTGCGATCGACAATTTTTTCATTCAAACAAGAAGGTCAAACAGAAAGTTTTTAAATTCTTTAGGATTTTATTCGTTAAATATACAAGCTATTTGTGACTACAAATATTGCTTTATGGATGTGGTGACGGATAGTCCAGGGAGCGTCCACGTTGCGGAAATGTTTTTTAATTCAAAAATCAATAAGTCATTTATGAGCGGAAAGGCATTATCATTTAGTCGTACACTCATTCCTAATACACGCCCCGTCCCAATTCTACTCGTTGGCGACTCATGCTACCCGTTGATGCCTCATCTGATGATTGAATACCCGATAGGTGGTTCGAATGAAAAGGAAAAACAATTCGGGAGTATTTTACGGAAGGCAAAAGAAGTCATTCGATGCGCACTGTATCGTCTTAAAGCTCGTTTCAGATTTTTACAACGATCTGCTGATATCCCGATCGACGACCTTCCTAGTTTAATTCGTGCCTGCTTCATTTTACACAATGTCTGTGAAATGTTTGGACAACCCATTGAAGAGAATTCTGATCTTAAGAAGTGTGAAGAGGCTAGAAGGAGACTTAATTCTTCTCACGTCCAAGTCATATCAAGTGCAATACAAGAGGGAGAAAACATTAGGGAAATCCTCTCAAATTACTTTATTGGAACATAAGGGGTACCAATGAATCTGTGATATGCATTTAATTATATATAGTTAGTCCTTAAATTAAAGGGGTTATCTCCCACATTTACAACCACATTTGCAACTATTCTCCTTATTTGAGGAATGATTGTTATTCATTTGAAATCTCTGCCATTGGAGAGATTCTTGAATAACCCCCAGACTATCCAGTAAGGATCTATTCAGTTCTTTTATCGTGGAGGACAGTTCGTTCATTCCCTCGTTGTAACTCTGATCAAGTTCCTCCATTTTGGCCAAATATTTCCTCTTCAAAGCAATGTCCTGTTCCAGTAAATCCCCAATGCTGGATTCACTGGATACCTTTCTCTTCAGTTCCTCCCTTTTTGAATCTGTGTCATCTTCTACGGGAGAGACCTCGGATGTCCTAAAAGATGAGGACGGTTTCATTTGAAGCACTTCTGTTTCTTCTTCCTCGTCGTCTTCATCTTGGATGGCTTCGACATCAATAAATGGAATTTTGGGACCGGAATGGTCTTCATCCTTGTTTTGATCACTATTCCATGATCCGTAAGAACAGTCCCCCCATATTTCTAGACACAAATCACGATATAGTTGGATAACTCTGTTATTGCCCTTCTTTTTACCACTCTCTACTGAGGCACGATATTTACCTCGTATGGATTTCATTTTAGTGGAAAGAACACATTTAGTTATGTCCTCAATTTTATGTGGGAATTTTTCTGAGAGGGATCCGTGAGGATTTGAGGGATAGCTACGGATAAAACTATCGAGAATCTCCAAATATTTATTGCTCACTCTTTCCCAATTTAAGTTCATTGACTCTTTTTGGGCTTTGTACTCCAGCGTGACATTGAGTAAAAGCCGTACTTCATCATCAGTCCAAACAAAGCTCTCTACTTTCCTTTTTCCAATGCCATTCAATGTCCTCTGTAATCCAGAGGACATTTTAACGATATAACTCGACTCTGACGAGTCTCTTTCCCGTACACCCACGAATTGCTATTCGCCTTAACACAAATATCAATAATAATTAATTAATATTATATAGATGTAAGTTGTCTATGTTATCTAAAGTATGGATGATGAGTAGTGATGACGGTGTGAATCAGTTCCATTACATCTGGAGAAGCATCAGCTAAATCACGCAACCCATTGTGGTGAAAAAACGGAGCTGGCAATCGAATATGATGTTTGTACAAGTATACATCAATAATATTTTGTCGTTGTTGTCATATAATAACAATACCATGGGGGTATTTCCTACAATCCTTCCACTTTGTGGTCATATTTAATATCTTCAAAAATTATTTTAAAGCCAATAAAGATGCATATTTTAAGCTTAAAAACCCCTTGTCAACCTTCTTTTAGAATTTTTTTTTGCTGTATAACTCTTTTAAATGAGCAAAATCCGGATTTTCTATGATTATATTTTCAAATGGCGGACAAATAAGAGTTTTAATTTTTTTTTTGAAATTGTGCACCACGTCAAAAAATTGATAAATTCTTTAAATAATTTTAAATGGATTATGTGTAGAAGATGACATACATCATTCAAGTATCAAGTGATCTTACATTTATGATGCATATGATCAATAGATGGGATTAGGTATTTACATATTATTTTACATGATAGAATTAAAATTGATAGCTAATCTCAATGGACAAATTAATGAGCTTAAGAAATAAATTCAAAACTTGTTTGAACATTTTTATTGTAAAACCCTAAAAAGACGGTTGACTTGGATTTTTAAGCTTTAAATGGAACATGTATTTAAAAGAAAACAACAAACTATTCTCAAATTCAATGCAATACATAATTTTAGGAAGGGATTTCTACATTTTAGTGTTGTGTGAATATTTGTATCAGCAAGTAGTTTGTATGTATAGAAAGCCCAGAATTAATTAACTATTATGTACAAGTCATGACCTACCTATTTCGCAACTAAAATTATTATTCAATATATCACTATTTCTTTCATTGGACATCCATGTCCATGCTATTCCACTCTTTTTTTCAGAGTTGCCATGTGATTAAATAAGATATCCATGTTTTTGAACTTTGTATCTTACAGCTGATTTAACAATCTTTCTGCGCGTTACTGCTTCAGTCTATTACACTTGTTTTATTGTAGCTCTACCGTGAGTCTTTGATTTCTGGCGAATTCTTGCTCGAAATTGAATGAAAATTTACACATTTAGATGGATGATTTCTTCTTAGGTAAGGTTTTTCATCGTGCTCTTGGCATCTCATTTAGATGTTGTGAGTCTCAGTTCTTTAATGCATTCCATTGTATGCAATATTCAACGAGTTATTTAGGTACTAAGGATTTGACCGAATTTTGGGCCTACTCCCGTCCTTTACGCCCCTAGGAGTCCTTTTAAGTCAAAACAAAGACTGGAATTTTAAATAGTGTATTAAATACACTAGCAAATCATCATTTTTTAATGCCCAAAATGAGTTGAGAAGATTTTTGAACTTTTTCTATGTACAAGGATACTTCCTTCTTAGGTTTAAATTGAAGATAAAGTTGGAAAAAGGGGCCAAAAAAGCTCAAAAAGTAGGGCTCGATTTCTCAAAAAACCGTCGCACTCTCGAAAATTTTTTTACAGATTTGAAATCAGTGTGCAAAACTGAATAACTTTTATTATACTTATACCCCTTAGGATTTTTGACTGTTGATCAGTGCTATTATAGTTAAGCCAATGAGTCCTATTATAATAATTACATCTGGAGGGGCGCCAGCTTAAGTCACGCAACCCATTGTAGTGAATAACATCATTTTTAATGAAAAATTTTAGTTGGAAATTTAATTTGACGTTTGTACAATTGTACATCAATAATATCTTGTCGTTGTTGTCATATTATAAGGGTACCACGCGGGTATTTCAAACAACCCTTCCATTTTGAGGTCATATTTTATATACTCCAAGATCGTATCGAAGCCAATAAAAATATACTCACCCCATATTTTTAACATAAAAATTCAATGTAACCTTTTTTTAAGGGTTTTCTATTAAAAATGCTCATAAAAGTTATTGAAATTTTAGCTTAAGTTGATGAATCCGTCCATTAAAATTAGCTATCGATTTCAATCCTTTTATGTACAAGAATATCTATATAGCAAATGCTATATATTCCATTATGTATATCAACTTAAGCGAAAAATTATTTAATTTTTCATCAAAAATGATATAGTTCACCACAATGGGTTGCGTGACTTAAGCTGGTGCCTCTCCAGATGTAATAGAAGTCTTTGGTTAAGCTTATGCAAAATATAATATTAATATTATAACATCAAACTAATGGCTACGTCATATATAAGCACACTTTGAATTCTAGCTCTTGGCATGGAAGGAAAGGATTGTAGCGTATTTTAATTTTGAATAAATTTTAAGACGCAATGTTTTGTTTTCTTGGCAAACTATTTTTTCATATTTATAAATTATAAATAATAAATATGTATAACTAATAGGACACGCTGAACTTGAAAGTCCAATGAACCAGCTTTAACAGTTAAAATGTAATCATATGTTCTTATATATATATATAGTGAATAATAACTTTAATCGCGAAATAGGTAGGTCATGATTTGTACGTAATAGTTAATTAATTCTGGGCTTTCTATACATACAAACTACTTGCTGATTCAAATATTCACACAACACTAACATGTAGAAATCCCTTCCCTTATTGCTGTAAATTTGAGAACATGTTGTTGTTTTCTTTTAAAAACATGTTCCATTTATATTTGGATCGATGAATCATTCTAAAGTACTCCTTTTAGAGATGATAACAATTAAATTAAGGAAATTGCATCATATTTGGTTAATAACAGATATTTTCATCTGTATTCATTTGGGGGCCCTTTGTCTAATTTCAAAGTTAAGTTAACATATTTTGATTAAACAATAAATCGGTGTAGTTGTTTTATTACAGAGCTTATTCAACTAAAACTTAGCTTCGTATCATTGTGACATTTTTTTGTAGTTCTTACTTTTACATGTTGAGTCAATTAATTATTTTTGGTTTACATGTTGGGATTTTGGACTGAACTTTTAATCTTTTATTCAATTAATTAATTATTACAATAGTAATTTATTTATCAACTTTCTATACACAAATGGATGCTATAATTCAATTATGGTATATCTAATTAATTATATATTTACATATGATAGAGCTCTAACTAGATCCTTGATTTTTTTAAAATTTGTCATTAAAGTCATAAAATGTGTTCATTTTGTAATAGAAGTCCAAGTAACACCGTTATTAATATTAAATGGAATTCTAATCAGGACATTTTTTAACATCTCATTTCAAGTTATCACTCTCTTTTTTCTTTTTTTTTTTTGCTCACTCATAATTTAACTTACAGCATTTATCATCAATTGCAAGTACGAAACAGAACGTGTTTTTTATCATTTTTAGTAGATAGTATTTTAAATAACTGTTTTTCATACATTAAGCTCCCCAAGAACCTAAAGACAAATTGCAATTTGTATGCCACATTATGTTTTATTAAATTAAAACAAATGTCATTTGAATTAATCATTCCACTGACGTGACGGATTATACTGTAAATCAAAGCAATTCCAAGTTGTGGACATTTTATGTACCTAGTTGATATATTTATTAATCAAAATCAAAACGTACAAATTTCAAAAAAATCTTATGGAATCTTCATCAAATGGCTTTATTATGGTTAAAGATTTGAATATAAAGTATAGAATACAACTTGATATCAAAGCAAAATAGTGATATTTGAATCAAATCAAATCAACAAGTGATGAAAATTACTATGAAATGGCTAGATTCTTACAACTAATTTTGTCCTTTATTGATTATAGACTAGCATAGTATGGTTATTGAAGAAAAATGTCTTATCTTTGCAAAGCTAATAGTTTATTTATTGGCTACACTATTTGTAAATGTATATATATATATATATATATTATAAAATCATAATTTTAATACATATTTTGGGGTCTGAAATATAATAAAGAGAGAGAGAGATTTTTGATAGATGGGAAAGGTTTAAGTCCTTTCAATTGTCGGTCCCATGGTGACATTCAAATACACCACAGTAATTGACCTACTTCCAGAATGACGGCGTCAAGTCCAATCGCTTTATATACTAGAATTCCATAATTTTAATTGGATTATATCAGAGGTAGAAGAAAGTCGCTTGTCCAAATCGAGTCAAAAGTCTTTGGTATCGACTCACAAGTCGAATTTAAGCCCTTAAATATTTTTATCGCGTCCCAATTGCTTAGATTTCTATCTAGCTCATTTTGAGTTTAATATTTGTGAATATCTAATTTTAGATCTATGGAGTGAAAATGCATTTGAGTTTTACCAAACTCTCTTGCCTGCAGTTGAAAATACCCGGCCATAGCGGGGAATACTAAATACAAGGAATACTTTCTCATTTCCACATCTACCTCTTTTTTACTGGCATAGGTAAGAATTCCTTACTTAAGTCAGCATAGGCTACTTTGAAATAGTATCCCATTTCTTATTAAGAAAATATATATATTAATAATTATATTATATGAATGTATATATAATTTCGTCACTGTATCAAAAAAGTAGAAACTATCCTAAAAAAAATTATGAAAAATAGTCTCGAATCCAGTAAAGTCTCGAGTCTTTGATTTTTAGATGAAGACGAGTTTCAAATCTTCAAAATACAGATTAATACTACATTTGTAATCTTTCTTTCTTCAAAAGCAATACCACACGCTACCCCAGAATTTTAAATATTTCAACACTTCACCTCGAGTGATATTATATATGTATATTTAAAAAAAATAGAAATTAGATCAATATTGCTGCTGAACAAGACAGTCTATATAGAACAGGGGTGTGTATCAAACAACACTCAAAATCTTTCTATGCAGCCGTTCCATTAAAAATAAATTAACTAAGTGTTTTTGGATCGTAATAAATAACAGGAAATTGTTAAGTTATACCAACACTGTCGTACTAGTGGTCCTTTGGGACAAAAGGTTGCTCACCCTTGGTCTAGAAGCATATATTATTTAGAAAATGTGCGACCAATATTTTGATATAGATTTCGAATTTTTATCTTACACAAAAAATGTAAAAATACTCCAAATCCAGATTTTATATCAAGAAATTAATTACATATTCATAATTAATGCGTTTAATCGTACCTACTAATAAAATCATATATGAAAACCCTAAAAGTTATTTTTGGTGACTTCTGCACTCAACTATAAATTGATACTACTCTTTACATAATATTCATACCACATACTTATTAACGAGTAATGGAACTCTATGGACTTTATAAGATGCCACAGATTGCTTATGAATTAGCAATTTTCTCCTAAATAGTCTAAAATTATTTCATAAACTAATTGATCATCATTTATAGAATTTCAATTCTTATTGGAACTTGTAAAACTTACAACATGTATTGTATATGCATAGAAGTTATCTGAAATTAAAAGATGACGACTCCAGCATCAAACGTCTAGGAGCCGGTGTATGCAAAATAACACAAAAAAAAGTATGTGTCGAGCAAAAAAAACGTGAATCAAAGGCAGAAATTCAGTAGATGTCCGAATGTTATGTAATGCCATTGAATATTTTGATCCAAAAAGATAAATATTCAATATTTATCTTTTATATTATGGCTCATATAATATTTTAAATATTATAATTGACATTTTAGTGACTGCTGAAAAAAAACACGATTTTCCTATCAAGATACTAAAATTAATTTTGTTGCCAGGTATAATTCCCCCCCCCCCCCCCTCCCAAGAAAGAATCAAAGCGAGAGTGTTACAATTTACATATACAGTGAGGAGGATGTTGGTTCCCCTTCCACCCAAGGTTAGAGTGCACATTCCCTTTCTTCTTTTAGTGAACCAAGGATATTTTTGATTGCTTCCAAGTACCCTATCGTTATAGCAATAATAATAATAATAATTAATTGGTTCCCAATGGAGCTCTTCTGAAAAAAAAAAAAAAAAATCACTGACAGACCAGTCAAATGCAGATATTCAGATACGTATTAAAAACTTGTAGGTGGATTGTAGGCCTATTTTGAACAAGAGTCAAGGTAATAATAAAATTTGTAGAGAAAAATATTTGTAATTAATTAGTTATAAGCCGTTCATGTCAGGGTCTATTTTGATAGAGGTTGAAATTCCAGCCTTCTGTCATATACGTAATTAGTAGTTTTAGAGGCGTTGTAAGCAAAAAACTACTTGATTTTTAGAAAACCAGTCTCAGAAGAAGAGGGTTCGAGAAAAAAATTATGAATCCTCCACCTTGCCTTTTAAAAAGAGAAAAAAAAAGGCCTTAAATCAATGGGTACGAAGTCTTTCTATCTAACTAATTGGCCGCTTATGCTAAATTTAATTCGTAAGTTCGAGAGCAGCAGAAATAGAGGGATGAGAAATATTCATTTATGAAAAAATTATGTTTGTGGGATCTCTCTTTTAATACGTATTCCAGAAAAACGTCTTATTTAATGCATGGGCCGACTCGTTGTTCTGCACTTGTCATTTTTATAAGTAGAATTTACCTAAAATGAGGGTTTTACTCTTTCAAACGAGTGGAGTTAGAAGCAGTGCTTTTATATAAAATATTATGCAATCAGCCATATTGTGTCATAATTAAAATTTTATTTAAAAAAATACAAATTTTGGGCGTGAGATAGAACTAATAAAGAGAAGAAGAAGAAAATATTACATTGAACCTCTTTATAAATATGAAAACTTGAACTTGAAAAAGAAACGAACGAAGGCACACACAGACTCACACAAACAAACAAAAACAGGCACCCCTTTACCCATACAACCGATGCTCTGATGTAGAATTATACGCATACGGCATATTAATAATTATACTACGTATACTATACTGCATAGTCCATAGTCATATAATATATATACATACATACGAATAAGAAGGAAACGTTTTCAGGTAGAATCAAAACCAGAAGAAAAAAAAAGTACAATATAATATGTATGTATATAAATATCTAACATAAATGGGTGCTCAGTTGAATCACAGAGTAATTTGCAGAAACATGGTGGACTACACAAAATTTATAACCTCATTTTCATCAAAACGAAAATCAGGATTGATTCGAGAAATGGTAAAAGTGTTAACCTCAGCTCCAAAAGAAATAATACCTCTTTCTGCAGGTCAACCCAATTCAAAATTATTCCCTTTTGTTAAAATGACCCTTGATATTAATGATGGGACTCAAATCACCATCCAAGGGCCTCAACTTCATAAAGCACTTCAGTACCAGCCTACAGATGGTATTCCAGAGCTTATCTCTCTTGTTAAGGAATTACAGAAGGAAATACATAATCCCCCAAATTGGGAGAGCACGGATTTGCTCATACTTCCCGGATCACAGGATGGCCTATGCAAGGCCATGGAAATGATGTTGGAAACGGGTGGGAAATCCACCGTTATTACGGAAGAGTATTTGTTCACGAACGCTCTAGCCATCATGGAGCCCTATGAGCCAAATATGGTCAAAATCAAGGGGGACGGAGACGGAATGATCCCTGAAGAGCTGGAGAAAGCTCTTCAAAATCCAAACGGCTCAAAAGATATTAAGTTTATTTACATAAACCCTACGGGCTGCAATCCAACAGGCACAGTTCTCACAGACAAGAGAAAGCACCAAATCTATGACCTATGTTCTAAGTACGACATCATCATCCTCGAAGACGATCCATATTACTATCTCCAGTATGATCCTAAACGAGCCAAAAGTTTTTTGTCCATGGACATTGATGGACGTGTCCTTCGTTTTGATAGTTTTTCCAAAATGATGAGCTCTGGACTACGACTGGGCTTTGTGACTGGCCCTAAGGTATTCCTAGAGAGAATAGCACTTCATATGCAAGTCTCTGTTCTTCATGCATCCTCACTTTCCCAAGTTGTTGTTTATGAACTACTGAAAGCCTGGGGTGTCAAGGGATTCCAAGAACATGTCCGAAGTGTGGAGTCTTTTTATGAAGAGCAATGCAAAATCATGACCCACGCTGCAAAAAAATATTTGAATGACGTTTGTGAATGGACTGTCCCTAAGAGTGGGATGTTTTTATGGATAAGGTAAGGTGTTTGCAATGCACATTATGTAATTGAACCACCCCAAATATGGGCATAATTTCATGTTAGTTTTATTTTTTTATGTACACTTACTTATTAATGTTATATGTATGTACAGTAGATATAGGTATATTTTATTATTTATTTTATTCTTTCGATTTTACTTGAATGTAAAGTTAGCTAACTGTAACCAAGGATAAGAGATTATTGATCTATTGAGTCATTCAAGTGTTCTTTTTTTTTTTCTCTTTTTTTTTTAAATGTTATTTTACCTTGAAAGAATGTTGCACAAGCTTAGATTTTTTATTTATTTATATAATATACGGACAGCATCCTCAATATATGAACAGCCCTCTCAAATCCCTTCCTTTCAAACAACTTCATATATATTTTTAATAATTAATTAATTCAATTATCCTCTACTTTGCTCCTTGCAGTGTTCCCTCAGTCAAGGATTTGAATGAAAACTTTTTCAAAGAGGCTTTCAAACGAAACGTCATGCTCTTACCCGGACGAGCCTTTGTGAACGATCCCACTCTTCCTTGTAATAGTTTTAGAGCTTCCTTTTCAATTGTGAGTCCAGAGCAAGTAGAAGAAGCATTTAAGATCCTTTCAAAACTCATTCAAGAAGAAATCCAAGCACAAAATAAATGAGAAAGTTCCAGGAGTATCTTTCTCACTTTTTTTAATAGTTTAAAAAAAAAATTTTTTTTTTAGTAGAGTTTATTTATATGTATCAGTTCATTATTATTAATAAAAATGAGACACTATTATCAGGCGAATATATATATATATATATATATCAATATGTATTTTATTTGTTGGAGTTTTTTAAAATATGTACGTACATGCGTTTACCTTGGCACACATATTTTTCGAAAATGGGGTGTGATATTGTTGTTGTTGTTTTTTTGTTGTCTCTTCAAATTCAATTTAATGCATAATATAAGTACAATATAAAATATTTTGTATTATAATGATAGGTTAGAATCATTCCACAACGTAATTAATAATAGGTAGAGATGTTGAACATATAAAATAATAGACGTTATTCCCTCTCATATCCTTGAATAAAAATTGCGTTCAAGGCACAAAATCTGTGTACAACCTCGTTCTTTACTGTCTGTCTTTATATTTTGTGTACACAATGTATAGAATATATTGTATGACGCATTACTTTTTAAAACCAAAAATTTTGATAACCTCTATACGATATATATCAATAATATCGTCAATTATAAATATGTAGGTTCATTAAAGGATATATGAATGATATTATTTATTATTATGCAACTTAGTCCTTCTCTAATTCTACCATTTGGCTGCCCATTGTTATTTTGCTGCAATTTATTTTCCTCACTCTTCAAATTAAGCAAAAGTAAAGGTTTAGAGATCGGTGATTTTAAAAAGTGAATATTTATTTCATTCTTTTTCTTTAATCGAGGTTGAGAAAATCAAAGATTATTTTCCTTGTTGATCAATTCTCCGCCACCTACAGAATATGTAGATACAAAAGGTTAGTGAACTTTGAGCCATCAATTTAGAAACACTTCTATAAAGTATGTATTCTCATGATTATATAAATTATACATGTATGTGTACATATTTGTTTCAATAAACAATTTTCTCCATGTTTTGCAAAAGGTAGCCTTTTTTCTTCCTTGTAATATGGATATTCATAAATTATAATCAGAGGAAGTTATAAATGGATTGATTTATTTATTTCCATCTATATTTCAGTTCGACTCTATGGGCTTTTAAAAGTCAAGCATACAAACATATGTAGGTACATATAAAAGGAAATAAATATCTATATATAACTCAAGTCCCAACCATAAATCTTTTCTGATAAAATTACATACATTATAATATTTTATATTAAATCTTTATTTTCTAAAAAATAATGGCTTCAAAAGTTATTTTAAAACAAAGCCGTTTCTAACCCGATCGTATCTACTACAACCTTGTTGCTTACATAATTTCAGCTCCTTTCTAAAGGGAAAGGCCTATTTTAAATGTAGTAATCATGCCTCTAAATGAAATCATTGATACGAATCAGCAAAGCAAAGCCTCTTTACCTATCGTTAATCATAGATTCTATTTATAGTCAGTTGTTTATCATTTATAAATCATTTTTAGAATGGATTCCTACTATGTACATATATATGTATGAATGATCTACATAAAGAAAGAAAGGAGACTGACATTTTGATTCATGTCTTCTTTATATGTACATGACTTTGAAAAATAATCCCTCTATAAAATTGCTTTCTTTATTTGTGTCTATTAGTCTTTTAATTAGAAAATGTCTCTCTTCTAACGTATTATTGTTTTGGAAAGTTATGGAACATAGTTATTTAAAGATGTTTTCAATACTGAAGTATTGCATAGATACCATTCCATCCTTCCCTTATAGCTTTTACATCATTAAAAATCTATTTCTGTTTTCAAACAAAGGTTTTTTTATTAAAAGGGACTCTATTTTTATATGTTCTGTGTATCCATCTGAACTTACACAGTGTAGTATAAAGGGGATTATAGGAAATTTATTTATTTCAAGACGTAATAACATACTTACATTCTCTTTAAGAATCCTATGCGTATTATATACTATGTTACATAATTTATGTACTTAGTTGACATCATTTACTACCATCATCTGCAAAATAGGAAAGTTAGAGGGTCTGCAGCATGTAATGTTCTATTGTAGATTTCTCCTTTTATATTATAGATCTACTAAAGTGGGGCCCATAATTAATAAGGTTGACTGTACATATTATCTATATACTATATATATATATATATATATATATATAACTGCGTGGACTTGACTCTCTTCTCTCTTTCTCAGTCGATTGAGAGTTTATTCTTACTCGGTGAAAGAACCCTTGGATTCAAACCAGATCATTCGCTCTGTATTATTTAAGAAGGAAAAAGAAAGAAGGGAGAATGTGGAAAGGTGTAGTCTAAGAGCTAGAGGGTAGGATAAGAGGGAAGGAAGAGGAAGAGAGATGAGAGGGAGCGGGCAGAGAAAGAGGAGCTCTGGAAAGGAGGCATGACGAGAAAACTCTTGAAGAAGTAGATATTATTGTATAAGTATAATAATAATAATAACAAAAATAATAATAAAGAAATCCCTGTTTTTAAGACTTTGGCCAATATTCCAAGAGACACCTACCTAGTAGTTGAGAATCAATACCTACTACTGTGCTCTTCCCCCCCTCTGTAAGTTTTATTATTTTTATTATTATTACCTTTTTGATAACATGGGGGATTTGCCTTCGTCGTCATCTTCATCAAATAGCCACTGGAATTGAAAGAGGCTCCTTCATCTTTTTTCAAAAGTAGTCTCTAGAGGAAAGAACGATCTAAATACCTTCCCCTCAACTTCACCTCCATTTGAAAAATTGATTGATTTGTCTTATTTTGTAAGTATTGTTTTTTTTGATGATGAGTATTCTTAATAATGATTTGATATTCATTATATTTGATTTATTCCATCAACTCTGGCTCTCTCCGAATATATCATATGTGAGTAATATGTATGTAGTTTGCAATGCTAAAGATACATACTTAAAAAAAACACATTCATAAATGTATACGTATATATATATGATATAAATTGTGTTGAAACAAAGTATTTAAGGGAATAATAATAATAAAAATCTACAAGGTAACGTGTTTGCACTTTAAAATATACATACACTATTTTAAAAAAAAAACAAAAACAAAAAAAAATCAAATCAGTATTTCATTTACTCGTTTAAAAAGCAGTTGCCGATGTGTTTTTAAAATTTTTATTCCTTTACTTGGGGGGGTATTTTTCCTTCATTACTATATGCTGTTTATTGTTTTGTGATGTATTTGAGTGCTACTACTTCTCCTCTATAAATTCTCCGCCGTCGAATCATCATCATTATTAACTTAATTATTCCTTTCAGAAACTCTCTCCTCTTCCTTCTTCTCCTCATTGCTGCATACTTTAAAAAAAAAAAAGGATTAAAAGCTCACAAGAAACAAAAAATCCCCTGCTAACATATACAACAACATGAAGATTAAAACAGTGACTCAGGAAATCATTTCTATGCTCTATTGGTCCATGTTGGCAGCATGCACCGTAGGCCCCGGTACTGTTGTTACATGTGCTCGTGCTGGAGCAGAACATGGACTCAATCTCATTTGGGCACTTATTTTTGCCTCTCTATTGGCTTATACCCTTCAGGTAAGATGAAGATGAGAAGAAGACTATTTTTAGAAGTTGAAATCATTTTGTTTGATTAGGAAAAAAAGTATGAAAAAAAATAAAAATTAATATATATATATATACATATTATGTAGATACAAAAATGAGTTGATTTAGTGAACTATGCATATGTGTACATGTATAGTTTAATACATCCTGGGAAAGAGTTAATAGGTAGGTAAAAAGAAGCGTAAGAGTTTTTTCTTTCTTTAAAAAAGAAATTACCTTAGAAAGTATGTACATAAATGTTTTGGTGAATAATCTCCCTTGACTCTCAATATAATCTTTATATTCCTAGATCAGATGTATGTATGTAAATCTTATTCTATCTTCGTCTTGTTTATACTCTAAAAGTAGGAATTACAAGACAACTACTTATTTTGATGAAATTAGAGAGTCATGTATAGGCACATAATAATAATATTTAGAATTAAATTTATGAGATATATTTATGTTAAAATAAAGTGCAATTAGGCACTGATTTATTTCTGCTTCATTTTTTAAAATACATTTTCTTCAAAGAAGAGAAAGAGAAAAACAAACATATCCGTTAAATTATTATGATTTACTGATCTGTACATATATAAAATTTTTATATGGCTTTCATCAACTCTTACTGAATCGTTTATTGTGTATTCATATATATATATATATATATATATATATGTATTGCAATTTATTTAGGAAGGAACGGCTCGTCTCACTATTATCAGTGGAATGAGTCTTGGACAATGCTTACGAATGAAATATCGACATGGGCCTAAAATATACAATACAGCAGTTATTTGCTGGATTGTTGCCGTCTCAGTATTCTTTGGGAATACTTTATATGAATGCAACAATTGGGCTGGAGGAATGTCGGCTATTTACTCCCTACCTGGTAAGAGCTCTTAACACAAAGGGCATGTCTATATACAACATAGTAACACCTCATTTAGGAATGGAGAATACGAACTTGATTCGAATCAGTTGCTGTATTGCCTATGGGGTTGTCGTCTATGCTCTTTTATTTTGGGATAAGACGGATGGTCTCTCAGTTGGTCTGGGTATCATCATGGTTGGAATGATTATACTTTTTTTCTTGGTTGTGATAAATCTTGGACTCGATTTGAAAAGGTATGTATGCTTGTCCTGGTGTACATTCTTTTAAAATCACGGTTTTCCCTCCCTAGATTCGGATCAGGCTTTATACCAAACATACCCGAAGGAAGCTCAAATCTCGTACTTAGTCTTGTTGGCACAACATCCATTGGCTTTAATTTATTCTTGGGCTCTGTTATGGCTAAAGGAAGGTCCTTGGGTTCTGCACAAAGAGGAATAGGGTTTTCAACTGTTTGTGCTCTTGAAGTGTCTATACTCATTTTGATTGTGGGTGATGGAATTACAGAGTAGGGAAACTGCAAATGCTCTCACTAATCAATCAAGTGTTTACAGTATTCTTTTCTTTGCATTTTCTTTACAGTGTAGATACAAAGTTCTCGGTCGCTAACTTAGCGCATCTTATTGTCAAAACTGTTGGACAAGTGGGTCTCTGGGTATTTGGCTTAGGGTTTATAGCAGCAGCATTAAGCTCTATGTTGACAGTTCCATTGGGGGCTGCTATTACAGCAGATTCTGTGTTTTCTTCTATTGAAGGTGAAGATCTCGGTAAGTTGTTGAAATCGGCTCTTTTTTAAAATAGTATTTGTAGAGTTAAGGCTGAAAAAAAATTATTATGTTAAACAAAAAGAAAGGTATACATCATTCTTCTCTTTTTAATGTAATTCCATTTGATATCTAGTAATTCAAATTATTTTTTTCTTTTATGATTCTACTCTACTTCTCTATGAACTTGATCTTAATCTATTAAAAAGTCATTTACTAAATATTTTTTTTTACTGGTTAAATGCATCTTGGCAAGCCTGAAGCTTTCTTCCCTCCCCCCCCCCCCCTTTTTTTTTTTTTTTTTTTTGAGTAGGGCGAGTCTTTTTGGGGAAGGCATGTAAGGAAGGAGAGAGAGAAGGGGGAGGTCTAATCACTCTTAGTGTAATCATAATCATTTATTTTTATGTGTAAATGTTTCATTTTTTTTATTTTTAGAAAGAATTCTTTCTCTTATATTCCATCAAAAGTACCAAATATCCACACAAAAAAAAAAAAAAAAAGTTGAGAATCAGTTAAAACTGATGGTTGGCGAAATATGTCGCTTTATTGTTGAAAAAGAAGGTTGAAAAATTACTTTTTCTTTTTACACGATATCGTCACTTATACAATTTTTTATAATCCATTTAAAAACGTCTAGGGGTCCATACTTTGATCTAAATGTTATTTACAGTTTTCTTTACAAACAATCTAGCTGTTTAGTAACAAATATTGATTCATTGTGAACTTAATACACTTAATTTTCCACTTTGTTACCCGTAACCAAAAATCTTAAGGAAATTTGTATTATAGAACTAATGCACCATTGACTTTAAAAAAAAAAAAAAAATAGCATTCATACAAACACATGGACGGAAAAGTTCATTCCTATTATGTAGCTACACTGGCCTCCTCTATGTACGCTTGAGAGTGCGTAAATACGTATACATATGTATGTATGTACCCACAGATGTACGTATTCTAACAAGTAATTAGGAATAACGTTTGAGACTGCTTAAGAGTCTTGCCTTTGATATGTTTGCATTTTATGTGTTAAGGTTAAATATATGTACATAAATACTGAATAAATTTCTACAGTTTATTCACTAATTCAATCTCTCTAACCTAATTATCATTCTCTTTATTTAGATGTAAGGTGCGGAGAGGATGGAAAGGAGGTTGCTCTCAGCATGCTTCCTCGATCTTCAACTGATCAAAGTAATAATGGTGATTCAGAAGAAAATAGCGAAGACATTGAAGCAAATCCATTTGATATTGGACACCAAATGGCTCCCATGGCCTCACAAGAAGATCTTCCCTCTATTAAACAAGAGCTTAAAACCTTTCCGAGATGGATCTATATGACCCTCATTTTGATTATAGTTGTGATTGCTGTTATTGTCAGCTCAGCAAATCTTCCAACAGTGGATGTTATTCAAGTAATTATATTACATATATATATATAGTAGGCTACTCATACCCTAATAATACTAATTTATTATTTACAGGTTGCACAAGTTTTTAATGGGTGTCTACTACCCTTCTTTGCAATTTGTTTACTTCTCTGTCTTAACGATCCTCAGTTTATGTCAAAACAACCTCAAACTTGGTACGATACTCATAGTTATTAGTTCACATTGTTTAATTGCTGAAGATTGTTTTTTTTCTCATTTAGGTGGAATAATATATTTTTATTGGTCTCTGTGACGATCACACTCTTCTTGGCAGCAAATGTATTTGTTCATAACATTATGAACTTCATTATCACCGACGAAAAAGTCAAACTGAGTATTGCTGGAGTAGTGGCTTTAGTTGTGATGACTATCATCACCTTTGCTACTTCTCTATCCACTGAGCTACGGAAATCCTTTACTCTGTATAGACCCATAAGTTAAAGTGCTGCATTTCTTTTAAACTTCATCATAAGTACATGGTTTTTTTTTCTCCTACCCCCACATCCCCAGCTCTATCATTAATCATTATTATATTTCCCCTCTAGTCATCCTTTTTTTTAAATTAAAAAGAAGAAGAAATTGATTGTGAGACATTGAGACTCCCTCCGTCCGAAAAATATTAGATACACTAGTTAGATGATAGATTTTAATGTCTTCTATGAAGATCCCTTAATTGACGGAGAAAGCTTTTGAATCCACCTTTATTTGAACACTTTTTTTAAATTAAAAAACAATATACAAATACATAATTTTTCTCCTTTGAGACTCACATATTATATTAATGAACAGTACAGAGGACTTATTACTTATTAGTCATAATTATTTTATTTATTTTGCTCATCAGTATTTATCAAGGTGAATCAGAATTATCCTCCTCTGCCTCTCTTCTTCCCCTTTCCATTATTGTAGCATATCATGTGGAACACCTTTAATTATATATTATACATATATATATACACATTGAATTTTCAATTATTAATTTGATTAGTCCCTAATTTCTGCAAGATACACGTTGACATACATATATTTATCTATTATATTGATGCATTATTATCATTCATTATGGTTGTAGATACAATTTTAATTTATATATTCAAACATTTAAAAAAATTGCTTGAAAAAAGAAAGAAGAAACAGCCAGCAAGCAGCAGCAGCAATACTGTGTCAGTTTTGCTTGATCTCATAAAATTATTCATTCTGTAGAAAATGCAAAAAAAGTGAAGAAAAGAAACATGATTTTATTTTTCGTAAAGGAACAAAAGAAATATTTGGCCAACTTGCATTTCCATTTTTTTTGTCATATTTTTATTATTTATATTTTATCTGATTCTATTGTAGCACAACGTCAATTTCCCAACGGATTTCTTTATACAAGAATATGTACTTAATTAATAACTTTCTTGCATTTTCATCGAGAGAGTGTTGACGTGCTGTGCCTCTTTGTTTTTTGTTTTTTGGCTAATAACTATAATAATATTACGTACATATTTTTATAATAAAATGATTAAATTAAAACCTTCTTTGCTCTTTTAATTCTACTAGAATTTCCCTCGAAAGAAGGAATGGACTTTATTAGTAAACTACTCGGCCTTTGGTTGGTAAGATAGTCTTGACCAGGGGTTCTCAACTGGTTTTGTACTAAAACCCTTAATCATTTTTATTGCTCTTCAGGCCAAGTAATTTCATTTAAGTCTGTAATTATTTAAATTTATTGGTATCACCCGATAACAAAACTTATTTATCATGATTTTTGTATTTTTGATCAGGTCTCTGCAACCCACTTACATATAACAAGATTACGATATGCCATGCCTCCCCCTGAAATTAGTATCTTTTACGGCACCAAATTTTAAAGTTAATTATTTCTTTTAAAAACATAAACAAAAAAATGGAAATTTATTTCCTCCTCTATTAAAAAAATTCTAATGGGACAGAATTTGTTTACAGTTTATTGCCTTAGAAGGGCTCAAAATTTGAATGGTATCTTTCCACTCTGCCACTGGTTCACGTCCAATCAGATGAAAAACTATTATTGACCACGACGCCAGTACTGTATCCGTAAAAGTGCTCCGTATGTATGTATTAGTAATAAAGTTTTCTCTGATATCACAGATTCTATGACAAATCGAAAGGATGCTGGAGACAGTTGTTGATATAGTTAAATTGAGCAAATTTCCAAAAAATCTTGTATAGAAAACAACTTGATACCAAATACGGTGATATTTGAATAAAGTCAAGTTGATAGCAAATAAGTTGTGAAAATCCCAAAATGAAATGGAGTTTGTAATGTTTTCCGAGGATCCCAATTACTGTCATATCTACTGAAGTTTATGTGTCTTCTAAGCATTACGCATATTTTGTGACCTTAATTAAAAATACACCAATACTTTTTAGAATGATCTCTTTTATGTTCTTTACTCAACCCTCACACAAGTGGTGGCCTCAAAAATTTGAAAAAGCTAAATTTTCTTAATCAATTTTATTCCAAATGGATATGAAATTTGAAGGGTAGGATCATCGAAAAAAAAAAAAATCTAAACCTTGCAAAGGTATTGGATAATTTATTAGCAACCCTATAGATGATAACGTTGAAGGATTTTTTTTTCTTACTCACTGACATATCATTTTTTTAAACCTTTCAAATCAATTATAATTATATTTAATGATTTTAGGGTCTGAGACATGTATAAAAAAGAAACTTGATGAATGGTTCATATCGAAGTCCTTATATTTGACGGTCCTATTGTGACATCCAAATACAATGCAGTAATTCAGTATGTCCCTTAATTAAAAAAAGAAAGAAGTGTTTGAATAAAATCCTGTTATAGTTTTTATTGCTAACTTCTTTTTAAAAAATAATAATTTTAATATACTGAGAGAAATTATTTCCTTTGTTCCAATGCACGACTAATGCGAGATTGGATTGTTAAAAGTTTATCCTTGGGTATTTCTTTCAAGTCGTTGACTACGTCCACTATGTCTCCACCACCAACTCCTAACATTACAGGAGATCCTGACATGGAAACTAAAGGTTCATTCGGCTTAGCAAGTCGACAAATATTCTTAGTAAGGGGTGTTCCAATATTAAACTTGGTTTTAATGGTCATAGGAGTGGGAACGACTCCTTTGTTTTGTGTGCGAGTATAGGCAGGGGTAGCTCGAGTGGATCGAGTTGTCCTTCGAGTCTCATTGAGTGAAGAGGAGGAGTTTTCTTTATTGACAGTCTTTTTAGTGCGGCGGGATTTTCTAGTGGGTGGCGGAAGTAGGGGCTTAGGCAAGACTTCCTCAACTGACTCCCTCTCATCATAATTCTTCAACAACTCCATGTAGTCGTAGAGTTTTAACACCTGCAATTCTTTGGGCATCTTCAGAGCGATCAAATTGGTTTTAGTGCGAATTTGTGAGTAAATCCCTTCTGCTTTGGAGCGGGCTACTTCCACTTTGGAGCGAACTGAAAGGAGGGAGGAAAAAAAATTCAAGGATGTCATGAATGGAACCCAAGACTCAAAGACGACGCCCATTCTTACCCTCAAGATCCAAGTCTTCAATGATACTATGACACTTTTTCTTGGTCTCCTCATCTAGAACAATCAATTGGGTATTGGTAAAAGGCTTTTTGGGTACGGAGCGAGGCATGGCATGTGTAGAGGAGCAATGAAGGACGGATTTAAAATATTTGAACTATTTAAAATTCAAGCTTTAACAAAATATAGCAGTAAATGACAGAAACCTCCAATATTAAAAAAAGCAATTTGAAAAACTCGAAGCAAAGGGAGGGAAAAAAGAGAGAGGAAAATAATAAAATATAGTAGAGAAATACAACGGTAAATACAACCTGTTCGAACTTTTATATTTCTATCAGCTCCCACGTATATCACGACGAGCTTTTTGGGATAAACAAAAACACACTGTATTCTCCCTTCAGCTGATTTTCATCATTTGACTCTTTTGATTTAAAGCAGCTGACCCTACGTATTATGAACTCTAAAAGGGTATTATTATTATTTCTGATGTTGATGCATACAAAATATATTAAATCAAGAATTGTGCGCCCTTTTTTTGAATTTTGAATATATTAGGAGTAGTAACAATTGGTTTATGATTGGTAAAATTTATAAATATATAGTATATCTAAATAATAAATTCTGCCAAATATTAACAAGTTGGCAACATGGAAAATACAGAAAAGTAGCTACCAGTTGTTTTTCCAAATTTTTCCTTTCCCTTTTGTGAGTCGAGGTTGCGAGTGGCCAAAAAAGCTCGACGTGTATATGCGTACATACAAGCTTATATATATATATATATATTAATTAATTAATATGATTAACATATATATATATATAATGTGCATTAATTCTTCAATAAACTAAATAAAATTATTAACTATAATATATATATTATTATACATAAAAATTATGTCAATAAATATATCTCAAAACATATTATTTGAATGACCGTTTTCTATATATGAGTTATACCTTTGATAAGAATATATAATGAAATATAGATTACAAGACTTTAAAACCATCTAAAGGTTTATTTCCAAATAGCATTAAATTTCAAGCAGTTACTTGAAAATCGATTACTTTTAGTATTTACACTTATATTACTTCAGCAAAGTTAGATGGTAGCCAATAAAAAATAAACTGAAATTGTGGTTCCCTTTCTGGAGAAATGATATAAAGGATCATTCTTCAAGTTTTTATAATTATGACAATAAAACAAGTACTCAAAGGAGACGGAATCCCTCCATAATTGTTTTGAAAAAACTGCTCATGGACCTCCAAGGTCTTGACCCTTAGGTTAACAGTAGTCCACCTTTTCATCAACACTGTAGACAGTTAATAATTAATTATAAAATGCCGAGTTCACATTTAGAAATGGTTTATTAATCATAAGCATGTATTTGGACATCATCAAAGAGCAAACTGGACATAATTGAAAAATAAAATGATCATCTCCTCTTTAGACTTTGCCTTCTTTGGGGCTTTTTACTCTTTGCATTTGTATTCCATTTGAGCTCAGGATTTTTTCGACGTTTCGCCTGTTCCTTCATCTTTTTAATGCGTCTTTGAGACATCCATGCAGGATACGTTCCTTTCTTCTTTCCTTCTCCATCCTTCACGATAGATGTTTCCATTTTTTCATCTGCGACAACCAATGGAATGACGTCCGGATTCGGTAACTCTTTCATTTTCTCATCCTTTTTCTTCTCTTGAGTCTCTTGGGCATATGCCTCTACCATTTTGACGAGCTTTGTCCTTTCTTTGTCCCCATAGCGGACTCTCTTTTCGGCTCTCATTCGCCGCTTCCATTTGCTTCGAAGAGATTTTCCCATGATGGTCTCAAGTATGTTTGAGTACTAATGTCTTTAAGTCTCTCCACACGTGAGACTCAAAATACTAATAAAGAACGTAAATAAATAAATACGTTGTATGCTGTTTTTTTTATTACTAATACTAAGTACTAGCAGGAGAGAAAGAAAGAGAAAATTCAGTTTTACCAAAGGAAATGTTCAGAGACTAAATGTTTTCTATTATAATATAGACCTAGAATAGCAAACAAGGTTACCAAGAGGAAATCTAGCCGTTTTGTTTAGCCTTGTTACAGCTGCAGACACAACAACACACTAAAAGGCTAGAGTAAATAATTGTTTCAAAACCGGGACTTTTAAGCCTTTCCCAAAGAGTTCGAAATGTCCTTCAAGTTTGGGACGACCTCGTTTCAACAGCCGCAGACGCAGCAGCAGCAGCAAACCTCCTTGCTACAACAACCCCATCAGCAACAAGGACATCATCCGCAACAACAACAAGCCCCTTCTTTGGACCTCCTCTACTCTTCCATTTTGCAATGCTCTGTTTTTGGAGATGATCGAGATGGACTCCTAGGTCGGTGGAATCTTCTTCAAGCCTCTTGGGGCTCCGGTAAAGCCGCTCTGAATCAGAATTCCATCATTGACATTCGACCGGATAATCCTCTCAATCGTTTCAAGGTTCAACTCCTCTCATTCAACATTTAGTATTGATTGTCAAATTCGGTGTCTTCTTTCTCATAGGCCATAGGTTACACAGCACTTCCCAGATGGAAAGACGAGGACGAGCTCTTAAGTGTAAATGTGAAAGGAAAAAAACCCGCGGAGATTGATTCCAATGTTTTTGTCAATGGAATGCAGGGGATTCTGGGCAATAGACCCGAAATAAAAGTAGTGATTGAATCTATTGTTACAGTAGGTGACGGAAGTGAAGTTACATTTTACGCTAAACCCCTAGGTGCACCTCAAAGAGCATCTGCGGAAAAAATCCTTGCATACTTTCATACTCCAGGACCTGCTACCAACTTGAAAAATGCTGGACTTGAATGCCCAGTTAGACGCATTGCCTTTTCCAAGGAACAAATTAAGGAATACCTAGAATCTCCTCCCATGGGAGTGGATCCCCGACTCTGGAAACAGGTAATACTCCTACTTGTCTAATTCCATTAAATACATTTTTTGTTTTGTTTTTAGGCTCAGTTAGACAATCCTGATCCCAGTAAACTTATACCCGTTCCCATGATTGGCTTTAAATCCCTTCAACAACGTATTCAATGCCAAGAATTTCAGGCTAAAAGCTACCAGGGACGCTTAGACTCTATAGCAGAAGATATATCGGATCTTCAAAAAAGGCATCAAGACACTCTAGCACTCATGACCGAGACAAAGCGAAAACAATTAGAGTTAGGACATCGTGTACTTCATGTCATTGTTCGCCAGGAAGCGACACGAAAACTCGGTTTCACTATTCAACCTGAAGAGGAGAAACTACGTGTTCAACTCGAGGCTCTCTATGCTGAGCTCTCTGCCCCCACACAATTCAAAGGACGATTGAATGAGCTTTTATCTCAGATTCGTCTTCGTTCCTCGCAAGATGGCTCGGGATCCCTTGTATTAGGACCTTCCGAAAAATATGAAATGGATCCATTCTTAATACAGGATGTTAGGGGCGTGCTTAAACAGCAACAGGATGGAATTCAGGCTCTCGTAGAAATGGTTAAAGAAGATGCCAAGGACCTGGAACTCATTGCTACAAGTTTGAACAAGGAAAAGGAAGGATACTAGTGGGGATGGAACACATGATGTACACTTAAAGAGTGGATGCTCCCTCTACGAGATTCGACTGTATTTGAATATTATTTTTTATTTTTCTTCTTATTAATAATATTATTATATATTTATATAAATATAAATTGACATGAGATGAGAGAGAGAGAGTGCAGTTGATTATTGTCCGTACTAAATCTGGTTTTTTTTAATATAACTATTTGATTAAATGTAGTATAAATATGTAACATAAAAAGATGAAGTTATAATTGTAGTTGTATAGTAGTAAATATAATGATTGGAGAGAATGTGCATAATGGATGAAGTGCCGCCCAGAGCAGAGTGCATCGGGAGCGACAGCTAATTTTCTTGCTGAATAACAATGAGTAAGTAGTCTTTATCGGGTGCGACCATGATTTCATGCTTTTTAGTCCTTAGTCGGAGGAAGGTGAGATCATTGGAGGAGTCGATTTCCTTAAACATGGCTTTAGCCTGATCCACCAATTGGTTGAGGAGGCCAGCATATTGGGTGGTTGTATGGCTGTCCAATGTGGATTTGATGGGAACACCCTCAGAATTGACGATAAGAGTTCCAATGACGCCCTTGTGACTCACTAGACGTTTCAGGGTCTCCTCGACTTCGGATGACATCTTTGGATCCTTAGACTGTAATATTTAATCGATGATGGGACGTACATGTAATATGTACATATAACAGAAAAGGGGAACAGCAGCATACATTTATTCAGTAGTATTCCATAGAAGCTAACTAGCTAGCAGCAGCAGATTGTGGGAGTGCGTGTGTGGAGTGAGTAAGCTAAGACGTTGGAAAAGAAATGAGAGAGAGAGAGAGAGAGAGATCTGACTATATATATGGAGAAAAAATAGAAACCAAAAAGAGGGAGCGTAGAATAAAATAAAATAATAAAGGGATGACTCAGACTCAGCACTCAGCAGCCCTGCTGCAGGTTGTCATTCTGTCATTCAAATCGTTATTATTATTGCCTACTTCCACTATTTATTATTAGCTCATTCACAACTTCAAAGTTCCCCTTGAGTCGAAATTATTATTCCTCTGGTTTTTGCGTACTATTTCCAGTACATCCATAGGGATTCCTTCCCATGAGGCCTAGACAGGACAAGCAAAGCATTGAATGTGGGGAGAATGGGTCTACTCTAATGAATATGGATTTGAAGGGAACAGGTGAGTGGGAAGTTGAAGTGAGTGAGTGTCACTGGAATGGGTGACGTCAAAGTGATTCTCAGCTACTATTATCATTTATCAAAGAGTGAACCCCTTTTTAGTTTTAATATAAATATTTAATTTATATACATACATAACGTTGATATCAAATTCTATGTGGAAAAAGGAAGCGGAATGACGGATGAACGCCGTATCTTAATTCCAATCGTACCACGTACTTTTACTGGCACTGGATCTTATCCTGGCAATGCTGGAGCTTTGGATTGGAGTTTGGGAGGTTGGCTTGCCTATGGAGTCAATTCCTATGTTCAAATATTAGATCCGGAGTCTGCAAGAAATATACAAGTCCTAGAGAAACATCGGAGCCCCGTTAAGCTCGTAGCATGGGCCCAAGCACATTTCTTTACGGACAAGACATGCACTGCACATCTTCATGCTTTGGCATCCGCCGATTCAATAGGTAAAGTTTTCATTTTCTTTGAATTGGTTCTTTTTGAATTAATATCAACTTAAAAATATACAGGTCATATCGTTGTATGGGATGTTTTATCAACGGAAACGAAAGCGTATTTTACGGATCCAAGTCGATCTGTGACAGCTATGAAATGGCTAGATGGCTCAATCGAAAATACTGGCCATTTCCTTATCTCTCTTCATCCTCCTTACACTATTAACCTTTGGGATACCACAAATAGTTCCCTCGTATGGAAAAGATCCATGGAGGGAGAGCTCCTCAAGACCATGGACATAGATCCCTTTCATCCCTCTCGTCTCACATTCCTTTCGAGTCACTATATTCTCTTCCTTGAAGATTTCAATGTGTCAAAGGCTCCGGTCTCAGATGGGAATCCCTTGTATTTAAGAAATTTTGAGATGCCCAAACGTAGTTCCTCCATTAGTAAAAACAGACTTCGACGTTTTGTTCAAGATATTGTGACTATGACGGATGGAAATGCTGAAGAATGGGATACAGAGTGTATTGCCATACACTTTCATCGATTTTTATCCCAGCACTTATTTTTAGTTTTCCCAAGAGAAATATTTCTACTAGATTTGGATCTGGGTCAACCCGTAGGATCCTATTGTGACCGAGGACCCTCTCTTATTTTATCCATGTATCCATGTCATACCAGAGATGCTTTTTATGTTCTCCAAGACAATGGCATTGTTACATTAAAGGTGCGAAAGAGTTTAGACTATAGCTCTGATGAAGTAATGTATGATGCAAGAGCTTCGGGCGAAGTACTTAGACTTCAGAAAGGAGCTAAACTCATTGGTATGTCTGTGAATGTAAATACTGAACATTCATGTGCAATTATAACAACGGATGGTAGAGTCTTTTTATCACATTTACAAGACTATTCAGATGATAGAGCAGCCTCCAATGGAACTCTTAAGGCTCTTGTAGATCCCTTGTTTGCCAAAACTCCTCTAAGAAATTTAAAACTCAACACTTTGGGTGTATATACTGGGCTAACGAGTCCTCCTCTTATTATTCGTATGTGCCCTGCATTGACTGCAAAAAATTGGCCCGAATACAGACCCATAATGGCTGGAGCTTCTGCTGTGCAAGGCTCTGGAACAATTCAAATTTATGATTTAGCTAATGGAATTGTTGAAAAGGAGTTTGCAGTCCACACTTTTCCTGTACGAGGAATGGAATGGACAGGAATGAATACCATATTATCCTACGCTTTTCAGAATTTGAGTGGAGAGTCGTCCATGCACCATGTTCGAAATGAACTTGTTCATACAGATGTAAGAACAGGTCAAACGCGTCAAATTCGAACTCATCGATCTAATGAAAGTCCAATTGAAATGCTACGGGTCTCTCATTTAAAACAATACTTTTTACTAACTTTTACGAATGCTCCTGTAGAGCTGTGGGATCTTAAAAAAATGACACATTTGACGACGATGTCGAAAAAATTCCCACCCATCACTGCTCTCGAGTGGTCCCCTATTCATAATTTAAAATCTATAAAAAGAAAAATGGCCTCTGAGTCCGTTGTTCATGGGGATGAAGTCAAGAAAAAGGATCCAAGTGCAAAAGAACAGTTTATATTTACCGATCCAGAGGGACAACTCTATAATTTAACGGTAGAATGCAACGCTATTCGAAATGTATCCAAGCTTTCTCCTGAGAGTGGCTTAGGTAAAATATTTTTGTGACTAATATGAGGTTATAAAGGTGTTGCAATTTCAATTTATATCTTTGTAATTTTTCAGGCTCAGTCACATGCATTACGTGGAAAAGTGATTTTATAATTCGAGGAGATTCTGAGGGTAATATTCATTGTATGGATGTAAGAAAAACAACATCAAAGGTTCACTCCACAAATCGAGGGTTGATTAAAAAAATTCGCTTTGCACCGGGAAAGGGTAACAACAAATTATTTGTTTTACACATTGAATGTGTGAGTCTTTGGGATCTCTCAAATAATGAATTTGACTTCCTTGCCGAATTGAGGTCACCGAGAGACACAGTTAAAATATTGGATATAGAATGGGCTGCTTCTGATCGTCCCGTTGTATCTACTGCTGATGGATGCGTCAAAATCCTTACTGAAAATCTTCAATCCAGTACTTCGCCTGTAGATGTGTATCGACTTAAAACCTTTTCACCCTCTCTTCTCCCTAATCCTTCCAAACGGGCAGATTTCAAAGTTTCTATTCATCATCAACCCTGGAAAACCAAGTTTTCTTTTCATTACTCTGACTCTTTAAATGTCCAATTTGACTTATTGGATCCAGATTTGAAGAAAGGATTGCTCAATTCTAATTCACAACTTGAGCGATCTTATCTTGCATCTTGTGAGAGCAGTGTTTGCTTGGGAGAATCCCTTTGGGAACGAGATTTTTGGACTGTTGCCAATGCAGTTCTAAATGAGCCGTCAAATGATCTTACTTCCTTGGATATTAATTACGATATTTTGTCGAATTATTTTGTTGATTACTTTCGCAAGAGACTCAAATTTCATTTAACTAAGACTGTAGACAATTCTCAAAAAAGAAATACAATAGACACACTCTTGTGTCTAGTTGAACATCCAGAGGACGTTGTGAGGTCTCTCTTGGAAATAGATCCGTCTGATCCATCCTACTATGTTGATAACTTAAAGGCTTGTCTCGTCCTTTCCCTCAAAGACTCTTTCTCTACCTCCACACAGAGTACTATTAAACTTGTCGCCACGAATTTGATATCCGAAGGTAAACTATGGGAAGGGGTAAGTTTGTTGTGCTTGATAGGTAAGATTTTTGATGCCTGTAAGTACCTTCAATCCTACAATGAATGGGAGACCTCACTCTGGCTAGGAAAGTCCAGATTAGAGTACGAGGAATTTAAACAATTAGCTCTTAAATACTGTGATCACTGTTTGACTAACCATCGACGTCGACGAGCTCTATTAATGTACTTAAAGCTCGAGGAGTACGTGATGGTCCTGGATGTACTTTACTCAGGTAAAATGATACCCCTTGCCGCAAAATTCCTTCAGGTTCTTGAGGAAAGGGAATGCTTGCCTGATAGTTCTCACGCCTTAGTTTTGACAGAAGATATAAGCCTAGCTTATGCAAGATATTTGTTTGACATCAAAAACATTGATGCTGCCTACTATTATTGTGATAAAGCTGATGAAAAGGGAGAGATTCTACGAAGAGAATTTGATGTTCTCCTCTCAAAAAATACGTGAAGGAACGATTCCTTAATCCCTCAATATTAAAACATATCTGCCTTGTATCAATCATGGATTTATTTTTATATCTGAGAAAACTTACAAGCGTTATAGGCTTTTTAAGAGTTTAACAGTCATCAATAATTATTAATTAATTGTTACTATTATTACGTTTGGAAATCAGTTATGTCTATCTATTTTATCATAAACACAAGTCTAAGTATATACCTATATAATTAATTCTAGAATTTACAAAATGTTATGTCTTTTAATGTTATGGATCAATAATAATACTACCAAATCATCGAATATTTTGTAATAAAATGACGAGTAACTTGCACTATGATGCATAATAATAGTGTATAATATTTATTCTAACTAATTACATGTATCTCATTCAATTGTGAGCTTTAATGTAATGAAAACAAGGGAATTGACTTATCTTTTAAGTCCATAAGAAACAGCAGTAATAAATATTCTCTATAAGTATTACATACAATGACAAGAGAGACAATTAATAAACAAATAGAAATACATTGATATATGTAACTCAAATTCAGAAGGGAAGATATATGTATGTATACAATACATTCGTCATATAAAAACTATGTATGACATTGAACAGATGCTCGTATCTTGAATATCTTTATCTTTTCAATTAATATAGGATCAAATTGGGAGAAAACATTATATTATGTATGCATTATTGATATATGTAGTATGTAGACACCATTTGAATTGAAGCTTAAAATAATTATCTCTTTCTCTCTCTTACTATAAAATGTTTTATCGAACATTTAATAGTTATACTGACTGAGTTGATTAGAAACCCTGGTGTGGATCCTTCATTGGAGACAAAGAGGATTATATTTCCTCCTCTTAAGGGTAACAAAATCTTTCTGCCTCCCCCTCTCTCAGTCGCTTATGAATGATATGTGTTGTTGTAACGGATGTAAGTTTTACTTGAACTGCAAATGAAAGAACATAAAAGAAGGCTCTGTGAATATAATTAAACTCTCTTAAATGTCACTTTAAAACATATTATTATCATTATTTTTTAAACATCGTTTCTTTTATTGTACTATCTACATATTTGTCTCTATATAATGATAAAAATGGTGCAGCATAAAGGGAAAAAAAGTAATTTCTATGAATGATTTCCACCATAATAATAATAATAATTCAGTATGGACATCAATTTATCTTATCCTCGACGTACTCATCATGTAAACGACACAACAATATCCTAAAAAGCTGTTTCCTACTCTCTGACCAGTACCAAAGTCCTTGAAATATTGCATGCATTTATTTTCAGATAAGTATTATATACTAACTATGTTTTTGAAATAAAAATACCCGACTCTGGTGTGTGCTTTTTAAACATACATAGTTTTTCACTTGCTTCCAAAGTACAAATTATCATTATTTCTCAATAGTGCATGAAGTAAATATGTACATATATATGTATTTTAAAGGATAAATACTATTAAAATATATACATGTGGCATTACCAGTTTGTTGCTAGGATTTTTTTCATATCAAAATTGACCATTTTCAATGTTATTATTATTATTATTATGGACAATTTAGTATGACCCTTTTATATATCTTTCTATATCTATTTATTCTTATTCATCATCAAATATAAAATGCATCCCTAGATTAAATTATATACATAATTTAAGGAAAAAACAACATTCCAAAGATGCTCAAAGCTTCCCCCCCCCTCCCCACTTTACCGGGTACTAATTTGTAATGATGAAGCAATGAGCCCCTTAAAAAAAGAGGGAGGAGATTTAAATAGACTGAGAGAGAGAGAGAGAGAGAGAAAGAAAGAAGAAGGAAGAGAATACAAGAAGAGAGAGGAAGAAATAAAGTAAGAGAGACTCATGTAATGTAAGTAGTAGTACTAAAGAGGAAAAAAAGAGGAAGAAGAGTCCAAGTAAGAGGAGAGGAGCTGCTGCTGGAGGGGGAGAGGGGGCACACACTTTGAAGCTGCATTGAGCAGTACATAGTAGCTGAGGGAGGATTTTCTTTCCCTCTTTTTGAATTGAATCTCACTAGCTATGTAATGTATGTATGTATGTATTTTTTTTAGGTATGATGATGAGGAGGAGGAGGTCGAGCTTAGTAGTGGAAGAAGGGAAGAGTCCCATTCTTGTCGTCATCTAAACAATAATAATTTATTATTATAAGAAGGAGATCCGAGTGAAGTAGTGGAAGGAATCTATAAATCCATATATGTAAAAGCCCAAGAGGATGTTGATTGTTGTTCCTGGAGTGTGAGTGTGAGGGGGTGTTGTGGGGGGCTAAGGAACTGAAAGCAATATGTCTTCAGGGACCCGTAAGGATGAGAAAGTCCAGAAAAAGACCTTCGGAAAATGGATCAATGCTCAATTAGCCGGTCGGGGTATTGTCGTCACGGATCTTTATTATGATTTGAGGGACGGTCATGTTCTACTGGAACTTTTGGAAGTCCTCACGAATCGGACCTTTGTGAAGGAAAAGGGGAAGCTCCGTGTTCATCACCTCGGAAACGCCTATACCATTCTCTCCATCCTCAAAGTAAGTCTCTGCATCCCATTTCTCCCTTGAGTTTGAGTACTAACTAACTAACTAACTCCTCCTCATCCTCATCCATGGAACCTCTCCTTCCCTCCCTCCCTCCCTCCCTCTTTCAGGAAAACAAAGTTAAGCTCGTCAACATTAATAATGTGGATCTTGTGGATGGAAATCCTAAAATCACTTTGGCTCTTGTTTGGTCTATCATTGTTCATTGGCAGTTTCGTGATGTCATGAAGGAATCGATCGTCAAGGGATCCTCAGGACTTGAAAAGATACTTCTAGCCTGGGTACGCTCTGCCACACAAAAACATCATCCAGACAGTGTCAAAGACTTTGGAGACTCTTGGCGAGATGGATTAGCCTTTGGCGCTCTTCTTTCCCGTTTTAGACCGGATTTAGTGGTGTGGGATAATTATTTACGCATTCAGAATTCCATAGATCGATTAGATTTTATATTTAATACCATTCGTAATCATTTGGGTGTACAGAAACTCTTAGATCCAGAGGACTTTCTCTCGACTCCTGATAAGAAGTCATTAATGATGTACATTATGTGTCTCTATGATGCTCTTCCTCATGACATAGTTCCTTTAGAAACAGATTTGTCCCTGAATTCAGACTCTGAGTGCTCACTCATTGGATCTCCCTTTAAAACGCCTGTCAAAGTTACAGAAGAAGGTAAGATCAAACATTTTTACATACCGACTGTTTTCATTATTGTTATTATTTGCATTATTACTCTCTTGTTAAACTATTATTTTTATTTATTAAATGTAATTTATATACCCTCAGGCATGTCTTTTAAATTATACTTCATTTTTCTCCCCGTTCTATTTTCGTATTTGTATGTACTTGAATATATTGAGTATTAGTGATATGCCCCATCCGCTACAAAGTAAAATAAACTCAGGACAGTAACAGGCAAAGAATTGAAAAATCAAAACTTTCCTTTTCTTTATTTTTTACAATCATTAATTTTTTATATGTTTGTATGGACATAATATACATATAGATACTATATAAAACTAAACTTGAATGACACGTTAGTGCAGTTTACTTAGCCTTAAATAATTTTTATAAAATGTATACAGCAATCCCTATAAATGAAAAGAAGAAAAAAATAAATATATTATTGTCCATATAAGGTTTAAATTTCTGCTTGCTAATTCAAATATTGTATATCTTATACAAAAATATGCATCGGCTGAAATACCATGGGTCTTTCAAATAATTAATTATATGCTTTGTTTGCCCTCCTTCAGGACCCAAATATGACGTATATTGTCCTATACACGAAGACATGGTACAATGGCTCTTAGATGCTGAAGAAAAACTTAACTCCATGAGAAAAGTTTATGGTGATCTTCCTGAGATCAAGCAACTTTTTGAAGAGTATAAAGAGTACATGGAGGAACTGAATTATAATCAAGAAGCTGTTGGAGAGGTATGGAGCAGGGTGTATGTATTTTAGGGGAAAATCGTACAAAAACATTTGCCATGAGTTTATTTGTAATTATTGGATATACTAACTGTTATTTAATTCTAGGTCCTAGATTTGGGCTCTAAACTCATTGATGATCCAAGTCTAACACCTTTTCAAGAAAAGGATGTTCGAGTTCGAGTGAAGGTGCTGTCAGACAAGTGGGAAGAATTACGAGTACTTGCCATGAATCGTCAATCAAAGATATTTGAGCTCCTTATGACATTACAAAAAGAAAAGATGAAGGAATTACGTGGATGGATGACTCTGACTGAGGACAGAATATCCAGGTCAGTTTACTCCTTCATTTACTGATTCAATGATTATTTCATTCATCTATCCGGTTTTTTTCCTTTAGAATGGGGAGCATTGGGATTAATTTAGAGGATATCAGTAAGCAAATGAGAGAGCATTCAGTTCTCCAAAAGGATCTCGAGAGTCAACAAGTGAGTTAAGAACATCTCTATTTGTACATATGTGTGCTATTGTGTTCCTTTCTATTTATAGACTATAGTCAACTCAATATCTAATTTCATTATTGCGGATATTGGAGAAGGAAAGTCTGATGGTCAGGTGTCGAGCAATAGTAATAATGAACAGGAATTGGAGGATCAAGTTACAGCTTTAGGTGAAAGATGGATACATTTATGTGTTTGGATAGAGGATAGATGGAGTGCACTTAAGGATGCCTCAGAATTGTGGACATCTTTTTCAACAGAAAAGGAAGTCCTTAATATTTGGTTGGACAACTCCATGTCCACCCTTAAACAAGTTGAGCGAAGTCCTACCGAAGACATGAAGGAACTCATGATTCAACTCAGACTCATTGCGGTAGGCAATCGTATCTTTCTATAAATTTAAATTGTCCTATTATTCCCTTTAGTTATGTATATGTATGTATTTAGAAATTGCTATCTATAATTGTAATAGTATCTACATTTTATTTTCGTGCGAGTCTTATAATTCATCATGATGAAGGCTGTATCTCTCCGTAGCATCAGCAAGCTCACGAAATATAAAAGTAAGGGAGTTTGAGCTCGGAATTAGTGTTTCCCAGGGTTCTTGTGGTGCTGAACGTCCCAAGTTGTCATTCCCTAGTGTTTGATATAAACCAGCTGCCAGAATCCAAGCCCCAGTTCCCACTATGAGATGAAACCACTGCTGTGCTAAGAAAATAGAAACAAATTCCGATTTGAATACAGATCCAAAATTAGAAAGAATGAGACGACTCGAAGACTCGTAGTATTGCTTTCCGAAAGAAGTGGCTCTTAGTCGCTCAGGAGCACTCATGACGGGACGAATGATTTTGTCAACAATTTTCTCACTCGTGACTTTAAACATTTGATCTAATTTTGGGGAAACGAGTTTATTGATACGAAACTCTATTTTCTTGGCCTTTTGTTCCTCTTCCTCTTTGAATCGTCGGGATTTTTCTTCTTTTTCCAATTCATGATGAGATCTACCTTCAAAGGTAGATAGAATGTCCTCGTTTACTCTTAAATCTCCATAATGAATCTACCATGGAATAATTCAAAGAAAGAATCCAAGAGATAAACTTTTAATTTTACTCTACATAAATATTTGTCATTATTTTTGCCATTACCCTTTTTGAATGCCGATCATTTCCAGCCTCTACTTGATGATGATGATGAGAAGAGAGTAGTGCAAGGAATAGGAAGCTAGAGCAAAATATCAGGCTCGATTGCATTTTGTTCTGTCTAAATGTGTTCTCCTGAATGAAGATGGAATGAATGATTCCAGAATCTTTATTTTTTCAGCTATTTATGAAGTTTGTTTTCGAATTGTGGTTTGTGCTGGCCCTTTAAGAATATGTGTTTCTCTTCTATAATCTCTACTTCATATTGTGTGCTTTTTGAATGAAAATTGGTTTATGGTGTAGTTATGCAATTTTTGACGGTATCATAAGCTATTAAAATTATTACATTAAAGTAAATTTGAATAATTTTACATGTCTTCTCTTTTTTTTCTTTTGTACATGTCACCCTTTGATTAAAAGTATTAATGATGCAATATGCTTTGGTTTTGTCGTTCAATATTTATAATATTAATATATTATATATATTAATAAAAAAGTAGTAACCACAAGTAACTTTTTTTCTTTTTTTTTACTTTTAATTATACTAGTAATACTTTTTCCTTTCTGGTTCCTTAGGTTCAAAGTTGAACCATCCCCTATAGAAAGTGTAAGTTTTGTTTTATTTTTATTTTTGATTGTAAGGCGTTTTGTTACATATTTACTTACTTACTTACTTGTTATGTAATTCATTGCCTGATACAGATAGACACATTTATTATTATTGCTGCCTACTTAAGTGTATGCTCGCCCGGGCGTGTGTGTGTGAGAAAGACATGAAAATAATAATTAATAATACTACACTCTATCTACTACCGTTTGACGAAATAAATATGCAATATATAATAACAATAATCATTTTAATTATGATTGGAATAAATTAACCAATTGATGTACGCTCATTGGGTATAAATGAATTTGTTAGGAAATGATAATAATCATAATACTTTTAATGATGATTAAAATAAATTAACCAACTGATGTATGTGCATTTTTTTGATATAGCCATTATAATATTATGTATGTCCTTCATAATTATATTTATTTTGTAGTAAATATGAACGCTTTTTTTACTGTTATTTGCTTGTAAAGTACATACATTTATATACATTACTTTCCCTGTCAAAATAACATTCGTTTCTTACATTTATTTATTTTTTTAAAGCCCAGAAAAAGTCTGTTTAACCTTTGTTTCGTGTGTATACATATATATATATATATATATATATATATATATATATTCTCATTCATATGATAACAATCCTACTATCACTACTCATGATGTATGTATATACTTATTCATTTTTTTTTTCAGACTATCCATGCAGAAGTAAATAGTTATCAACGGAAAATGTGTTCCTTGGAGAAAACTGTGGACTCTCTTTGTCTACGCTATGAGTCAACTTCAGCCACTTCTGTTCCTGAAACTGTTGCTAAAGACTTAGAGCTTCTTCAAGATAGGTAATGTGAATAGTTGATCCATTTTTATTTTTATTTTTTACATCCTACAACTTCTTCGTTCCTTCCCTACTGCTTTTTTTTTCTTCTTCAAAGCAAGCATTATGTTTTTTGATGATTGTATACGTCGGTATATACATATATATTTAAAAGTAAAGTTGTACAAATCTTTGACGGAGAGGGAAAGTATATAATGTACATATTATATATATATATATATATCTTTTCAGAGTATTGCTTTTTTTTTGTTAAATGCTTCTCCTGCTTTTCCCTCCTCTTTCTTTCTCTCTCTCCCTAAGAAGTGAGATGGATGAAGGTACTAACATAAAATAATATTCAAAACATCGTTTTAGCCTTTTTACATTGAATTTGTTTCATAGTTTGAAATATCAAAGCAACTCTATAGGTTCATAGATATTTTAATCAATAGTGAAGTGAATCTTAAGCCCCCATTATCAATATGAGATGTAGAAACTTTTGATAATATATGTAGATATCAGAAGTTGATATCAATCTACATATGTATAATTTTTTTGCTTGTTAGTGCAAACTAAGTACTTAGTTTAAAGGAAACTTTGATTATAATTATTATTTTATACTTCTCCAGATGGGAAATTTTACGGGATATTCTGGAAGCTCAGAAACAGAGGATCTCTTCTCTAGGAATCAATATTGAAAATTACTTAGAGTCTCCAGTGTCTCCTCCATCCAAACAACATGAGGATTCCGCTCCTAATAATAAATTGACAGCAACCACAATTGTTAGTATGGCCTGTAAAAGTAATGGCGGAGTTACTGCTGCTGCTGCTGCTGCTGAAGGTGAGAAGCCCTTCAAGTTTCCTCGTTATTCTTGATAAGTTTTATTGAACCGTCTCTGCATCCTTTATGCTAAATACTTTACATTTATATTGTGAGTTACATATTAAAACTTTTTATTTTGATTTAACAGAGTCTCCCTGTGGACAGGATTCAACCCCTAAAAAACGCAAAATCACAGGTTCAAAAAGGATTCAATTTGAAACGTCCTTCGCCAAACTTGTGGCTTGGCTGCATCCTAGATTAGGTAAGGCCCCTATAATCATATTTACGTACTTTCTATTAGTATACCTACACATACATAGTAGGCATGGGATGGGTGCTATACACAACACTTATCTTGCTAGTGTTTTTTAATTGTTGTTATTATTGTTTTGCCTCTTATCGAAACTGATACTGTGTATGTAGGTATACATATATAAGTACTGTACACTCTTGATATCTAAGTAGATGATATGTTGATATCTGTGTATGTACGTACATACATGCATGTTATCAAATATTAATAAAATATTTGTACTTTTGTTTTATCTTTTTCTCTAACTCCTTTTTACAGAACCAAGTTACGAGGTTCAAGTCGATGAGGACATTTCTATTGAATCTGAAGTCAACAAAACATTTGAGCTTGGAAAGGATCTCATTCGGACCATCATTTCTGAAGCGGATTTCCCACCGGATTATCTAGAGAACGTAAGAGCTAAAATAAAGGAATTAGAGGCTCTCTGGGAGGCCTTTGACATCAAAAGACAGTACGGCTCTTTGAAGTCCAATTTTTATAAGGAGTTAATTTCCCTTAAAAAGTTTTTGGACGTCTCGCAAAAACTAATCGAGTCCTGTGAGGATATTGAGTGTCTCAGAACAGGAAAAGAAGCATTTATTAAACATTCTGAAACTCTGGACTCTATTAAAAGACTCTCTAAGGAAGTAACTCTATGTCCTGGTGCACTACAGGATCCGTCCAGTTCCGTAAAATCAGATTTATACTCCTTCTGTGATAAGTGGGAACTCATTGAGTCAGGTTTCGAAGCAAAAGAGATTGAGCTCATCAAGAGAAATAAGTTACTGGAGAAGCAACTAAAGAATTCTCAATCTTCCAATGCTCCTGAAAATAGACGTAGTAGTATTAGTGGTGGTGGCGGTGGCAGTCATAATTATGGAAATATGAAGACTGATTTGGGTTTTGAAACGGATCCCAATAAGATGGATAAACTACGTACAATATATTCTGATGTCGAAGAGTTGGAAGCTTGGATGAATGAAACAGAGAAAAGTCTTGCTTCTAATCTTGATGATGGAAATGACCATCGACATCGTCTTCTTCCAGGCCTAATTGAGGATCTTAAGACCCTTGAGAAAAAATTAGATAACATGAACTCCATGGGTTCAGAGTTAATGACTGAGGCAAGAGATGACTCTAAGACAAAGATATTTGAAAATTACTTGAAAAATACACATGAGCGTTGGACGAGCATTGCTGAAAATCTTAAGGATCGACATAGTTTATATCTACAGAAAATGGAAAAGTCCCTTCAAATTGAAGAGAGTACAGGAGAGATTCTTCAGTTCCTTAAAAACATCCAAAGAGACTATGAAAATTTGATTTCATCCCAATCCCACTCTCAGTTGACCAAACCGCAAGAACTGTCTCAGCGTACATTTAAATTATTACATTTTAAGGATCGCATTGAGAAGAAGCGCCCAATATTTGATGAACTGATCAAGAAGGGAGATTCAGGAGGTAGGAGTACTATTGGTTTAACTACAAAGATATTAAATATGTATATTTTTATGTAAACCTAAACAATCATTTGTATTCTTTTTATTATAGATCCATCATTACTCGAGCTTCAAAGGCATTGGGACTCTACCACAGAGTCCATTTTAAACCGTTATAACATCATGAAGAACTCAAGTGCCGACTATGGCGAATTCAAAAGCTTAGCTGCACAAGAATCCGACTGGCTCGAGAGACTCGAAAAAAAGCTTCGGAAATCTACTTTGACAACTGCAGCAGATGCAGAGGAAATATCTGAAGCCCTTGATGACATTGAAAACTTTGTATACAATCATTCCTCTGGTGAACGACTGGGTCGCTTAGAGGAGCTAACTGAGTCTCTTTCTCAAAATGGAATCAAATTCGATTCTGTTTTTGCAGAAACCAAGAAACTCAAAGCTCGTTGGGATGATCTTTCAAAAAGAGCAAAGGAAAGAACTTCCTTATTAGAGGGTAAATCATGTCGGTCTTGTGTTTAGTTTTTATTTTATGCTCATATAATAAGAAAACTGAAAAGCATGCCAAGCGTTCATTTTCGCATTTGCTATGTTTTTTTCCTCTTTTTTTTTTGCATTTTATGTATAAATAATGTTTATCTATACATATATTGCAGATGTAAATGTATTATTTATCCTTAAAATAGAGGCGGGGGGGGGGGGAATAAAGGAATTGAAGAAATCAATAAGCTTATGACAAAAGAGATTAATAAATAAGTGACTTATTTTGTTTTCGAACAATAATAATAATGATTTTAAAACAAAGCGGCCAGCAGCATTCAAACGAAATCATTCAAATAATATGCTTACATGTATCGATTTTTATATTGTGTTTTTTTCCCCCTCTAACGTACTAACTAATAACATGCCTTCATATGTATGCAATATTGTATAGAGTTACATAGAGTCTCTCTTTTCTGCAGGTGTTGTTCTTGGTTGAATTCATACATATTCTTAAGTTATGATATAACTACTAACATACATACATGTTAAGATATTAATCACATTCATCAGCTTTTTTTTCTTTCTTTTTTCTCCTTTTGCTCCTTTATATTCATACAGGTCATATAGTTGAAGCTCAGGAATGGGAATATAAGATCCTCTCTGTTCAAGATTGGCTCTCAGAGAGGGACATGCTTTTATCCTCTCATTTAGAGCACGAATTAAACGTGGATGATCTGCCTGAAGAAACTCAGGTAAATATACATTTCAAAGAATGATTGTTTTTTTTTTTTGATTTTTAAGTTTTCCTTTTACTCCTGCGAATCCTTTTTATTTTTACCTAATATTATACATACATTACATACTTGTTATATGAATATTGAGTGTATAAATCGACACTAGTATTGTTTGGTTTTTATTTAGAATTGTTTTTATTATACATAATATTATATCAACTGGAAGAACGGAAACAGATCAGAGTACATTAGTAAATATGTAATTAGAGGAACGAGCATGAGAAACAGTGGCATTGGTTCAATACTATGAATTTGCTACTAAAAACTTACTATATTATTATATGCATAATAATAATATCTAGTCATATCACAGGTGTTGCGCAACTTTTTTAGCATTTACGAGACATTTGAGTTAGAATACTATGAGTCTTTGTCTCCATGAGCTACTCTAAAAGTTTCTGTGTCCAGTAGCTCAAATGTATCATCATTTGAGTGTTGTTGAGTAGTAAAGGGACTTTTTGCATGAGAGTCATTCATGTCCCCCCCCCCCCCCCCATTTGAGATACATATGAGTGATGTACCAAAATATGTTATTAGTTACATATGTACATATTTTTAATTAACACGTTCTAACAAAATATACTGCTTTATTATTGTTGTTGTGTTGAGTTATTTCCCCCCTTCACAAAAAAAAAAAAAAAAAATACTTTGTGGTGCTTACTTAGGTTAATTAGTAGGTAATTACTTTTTTTTATTTTCACACTTACTATCTGTGGTCTGTCAACACAAAAGCAAGTTTAGCTGATTATTATCCTAAATGAGATGATACACGACTTGTATTTTTCAACCTCTTATTTTTAAAAAAAGGATCATTTAAAGGGCCATATCGGAGCCAAATAAATTTTCGTATGTTCAATGAAAAGCCTACATACTAATCATCCCATACATTTGAATTTAAAGCCCGTAATTAGTAATAACTAACAGATTATCAATGAAATGTTGATAATTACGTGTATATATATATATATATATATATATATATATATATTTGTTGTTACGTAAAAAAATAAATTGTGAATTTATTATTTTCTTGATTTTTGTTCAAGATTGCTTTTGTGTTGATGCACCAGATGAGATCTACAAGTCATTAGCTACATTACTATTCGCATTATATATCTACATACTATGCATGTATTGTATATATGTATAGATAAAGATATATGTACATCAAAACTCCGCTGTAACCATTGCCATAAAGATATACATAATTGAGGTTTCTCTTTTGTACAATATACATAATACATAGGCTATGTAATGTGTAGATAGTAGTGATATATTATATATATATATATATTTATTTATTATTCGACTTTTCAAAAGTAGAGTACATATTTATTTAGAGCAGATATACATGCATTGTATGTATGTATATCAATGATTGAATTGTTTGTATTTGTTGTATGTACATATTCATTATATCTATCACAAGAGCGATCAATTTCTGCTCTTGTGTGCTTTTATTTATACATTTATTCATAATACTAACATGTATTTTTTTTCTTTTTTTATGTATTTTAATTTATCTGCTTGTCATGTTGTTGTGTTACTTCTTCTTCATCATCCATTCACCCTGCTTCTACTTCCTACTACTTCAAAAAATTATTAAAAAAATCAAAAAAATTATTAAATGTATTTCTATATTTTAAATACTACCAATATTTCAAGGAGGTGAGTCGAGCTCTGTTTACTTTATTTTTATTTTTATTTCTTCAACTCTATTATTATTATTATTATCATCATTATAATTATGATTCACTTACTTTCCATTCCATCATTGTCTTCCCTTTTTCTTTGATAATAATTAATTATTTATAATCATAAACATTTCATCCAGCATGATTTAATTCCATAAATTAATGATTCCCCTTTATTTCCCTTCTATATCCATTTGATAGGCAATACTGCGTGAATTTGAGGATCATGAAAATCTTTTATCTGAAATGGACGAGCAAGTGGAGGCCTACAGGGAGGAAGGGAAAACAGAGGCTGCAAGTCGCCTCGAAGATCAACTCAATCTCATTCACTCTCGATTTAGAGAGCTCGCCATGAAATTTGAGCTATTTCAAAGACAAAGTGCATCCGAGTACTCACTTCGATTGGATCGTGTGTCTCGTGAGCTGAGAGACATTGCCTCGCAACTCAGTCTTGCGGAGCTTCGCTCATGGGATCCCACAGATGTTGGAACTCAGTTAATCGATGCAAATTGCGTATATACTGCTCTATCTGGGATTAAGCCAGAGATAGAGAACGTTATCAAAATGGGACGTAGACTCGTTGTAGAAAATCCTTCTGATGATGGCAACGAGGAACTAACGACCAGGATAGATGCACTGAAAATTGAATTTAATCAAGTTGGCTCCCAGGTATGTAATCATCATTGTACATCTGGCATCCTCGTACTCTATAATTACGCTATTCTTAAAACTTATTTCCCCTCTCCCCCCAATTATTTCTTTGCTATGCTAATAGAGTGCGATGAACATATTACAATAATAATAACAAAAATAATTTGAATATTGATTTAATTTCATTTGCATTTAATAGATAACAGAGTCCAGAACAGTCTTAGAAAAAGCTTTAAAACTGAGTGAGAAACTACGTCTCTCCATGATGAACGTTGAAATGGGACTTCCCTCAGACTCAATTCCTGAAGAATCCAATCTCTGCGATAGTGAGGATGATCTCTGTCTTTACTTAAAAAACAAAGTTTCTGAAATGACCAAACTCAAGGATGATCTACGTTCCATTTTACAGTAGGGTTCTATTAATTCTTTTGTCTTATTGAGTAAAAAAAAAAAGAAAAAAAAAAGGCGACATTAAATCGTTGTCTAATATTCTTTCTAAATATGTGCATGTATTGGATTGTGATTACCTCACATAAATTAATTAGGTGTAAAAACATTTTCACATGAAACACTGGTGTCCTTTGATCCAATCAGTATTTTTACTTTTATTTAATTATATTTTTTTCCAATTTTAGGATCAAAAGTGACTTGATTTCACTTTCCTTACATGGTCCTATTGACGAAGTCTTTATCAACCTTCAAAAAAGAGTCGATGCCATTGAATCCCGTTGGAAAGACATGGTTAATTTCTTGACTAAAATCCATAATGAACTTCAAAAGTCCCATGATGTGTCAAACATAAATACAAGTGCTTTGAAATTTGATAAAGAATCTGTGACTCTTCTTAAGGAAGGAAACTCACCGCTTTTAGCTGAATTTAAGTCTGCCTTTCAAGAAGTGTCTGCAAGGATGGACTCTGTCGAGGCAAAACTATTTAAAAAAGAAGCTCAGAATGGTAGTGGATATGATGAGAGTAAATGTCGGGAACTGGGCCAAGAAATTGAGTCACTCAGACCGGAAATGAGTAATCTGAGAGAAATGGCCATCAAATTGGTGGTTATGTTTGTGGGGCAAAAGGGTGATGTTGAGCCTGAGATGCGAAGTCTTGGACAACGTTGGGATGAGATCGTTCGAACTGTAGAGGAACGATTAGCTCAGAATAAAGAGTTTAATATGGTAGAGGTTGAAGAAATCCAAACAACAATTTCTCATCTAAGAATCCCCACTCCGAGCAGTATTGTCTCATCTTCCAACAATACAAAGAAAAATACTTCCTCTTCCCTCCAATTGTTTTCTCCTGACTCTGAAATGGACTCAGAAGAAATTGTAACTCTACCTGAAGATGATGAGGAAATGGTCTCCTCTTGTTCATCCTCTTCTCATCCTCTTCCATCCCCTAGTAAAAAGGATGAGACCAAGAAAATATCCTCACTATCCATCATACCCTCCTCAAATAAAAGAGGAGTTCAGTCTCTCCCTGTGACGTCCTCCTCAACTACAAATGGAAGTGAAAAAGTAAAGGTGAAAGTTTCCATTAATACTCTTCCTTCTCCCCAAAAAGCAGTAAAAAGTCCTGTCACAATTAATTCCCAAGTCCAGTTCCGTGTACCCGAACAAACCTATTTGACATCAAATTCATCCTCTTCTTCCCTTTCTACTGCTACTTTAACAGAGAGTAAAAACGGGGGCATTGATGATTTGGACGAGGAATCATCCCTTGCTCGTGATAATGAGGCAATCGAAAAACTCTTGAACGATACGAATAATCATATCCAGGAACTCAAGTCCAAGTCTACTTCATATCATTCCTCACGCTACAATTCCTCCTCAACTTCCTCAAGTTCTGCTGGCATCTTGGAAAAGGAGTCGACAGACTTTGCTAATTCTAAGAAAAATATGATGTCCAAGATGATTAAGGCGAAAGGGAAAATCATGGACTTAGATAGAGAGACCGACCTCAAACTTAGGTTAGATTTAGTTGAAATGGAGTCTCAAATGATTGAGGCGGAAGTTGCCACATTGATATCACGGGGAGATACCCTTGTACTCATGACTCACAGGTAGGACTGATTAAATCAAAGATCTTGTATATACAGAATTTAAATTGTTCAATCTGTTTTAATTTTATTTCAGAAATGATATAAATAAAGGAGAGGCCCTTCAGAAAGATGTTTCCGAGTTGAGAGAGTCTTGGGCTGATATTCGCTCGCTTTGTGAACGTAAAAAAACTCAAGCTAATTCTCTCGAGAAGAAATTGGACGAATTTAAAGAATCTGCTGATGAAATCAAATCATGGATTTCATCCTTCAAAAGTAGTCAAAATGTTCGACAATCTCCTGTATTCTCAAGAAAGAAGTTGGAAGTCGAGTGTCTCAATAACCTGGGCTCTACTCTTAAACGCCAAAATGTTTTAGGTGTTAATGCTCTTAATCTATCTTTGATTAATTCAAAATGGGATGAACTCCTTAATGGGAGCACTAGGACTTCATCAAAGAACGAGTCTGTACTCTCTAACAATAAATCACCCAGGAATAGGGTCTCAGATTCACAAAGGGAAATTGTCACAATTATAGAGAAACTTATTGAGGCAGTTCATGTGATTTCACGTCAAATGAACACTCATTTTCTGTCTTCACCTAGGGTCTACGAAAATCTATTAGGACAAAGAAAATCACTTGAAACCGTGCGTTCTGCAATTGAGCGTATTGGTCCCACTGTGCGAAAAACAGAATCAGATGTGGAGGGCATCAATGGCCGAGATGGAGGCCTCTCTGTCGAGTATTATGATAAAATTTTAGTTTTGGGTGAGAAACTGCGGAGAAGTTGGTTGGATCTTAATTCCAAGTACCTGGAAAGACATGAGATTTGGAAATCTTGTTCCAAAAATAACGACACTTTTATAAATGATATCACGAATTTAAATAAATGGCTTGATGCTTCTCATCCTAGTATGTCCAAGGTTGAGTTATCTGAGAAACAAAAAGATGTGACAAAAGTCACTTCTTTAGGGAAGGAAATAATGGGACAGACGTCGAGCGATGAAGTCATTAGTATTCAAAGAAAAATGGATGATTTACTTAAAAAATGGGACATTTTAGTGGATAATTCTCATCCTAAAGAGCAGAGTGAATCGGATCCTCATTGTGTTTCCTCTGTTAATAGCAAGGTGATACCGTCTATTGACGATACTTTGAGCTATCTTCAAAAGCCAGTCAATGTTAGCAGTCTTAATCAAGTTTCTCACGCCATTGAAAAATTGGATACCATTCAGAAAAACTTCCTTGAATCCAAAGAGGATCAGGACAAAAGTAGCTCGTCCAAAATTGAAAAATTGACTCCGATTTTGTCTAAGAAGTTGTCTTATCTCTCTGAAAGAAAGTTTAAACTAGAGAAATTCAAGCAAAAGATGGAAGCTTCCAATACTTGGGTTGAGGATATGTCCCGTAAGTTATCTGATGTGTCCAAACAGAAAATGAAAGGAAGTCGTTCTGAAGTCATAAGTAGAATACGATTAGCTGTTATTGATAAAGAATATGAAGTTAATCGATTGCTAAATGAGTACATGATTTTGGAAAGGGAAGTATCCATGAATCAAGAAGTGGATCCAGAGCTTTGTAAAAACGTCAATAGTTTTAAAATTAAATGGAAGAAATTAACAAGTGAGTCTAGACGTATTTCCACTGAAGGATCAACTTCACGAGAAACTTCTCCCATGGTTCGTCATAATAACAAGTTAAGCGATTCATCATCAATGAAGGAAGTGTTTTCCTATGGATCCACGATGTCTACTTCCTCTGAAACTGCTATTACATCTACAACGAACGAATCTGTCGCTTCTGGTACAACTTATATTACTAGTCCCCTATCAGAAGAAGTTGCTCCCTTCTCACTCACGTTAGGTAAGTCACTGAAATGATATTAGACTAATCAAGAATTCGGTTTTTAAAAAATAATATTTGTATGATTTAGAGCCTTCTATGAGTGAGTTAGATATCTGGTTAGATTCTATAGCCTCAGAAATATCTAGTACTTTAGCTCCCGTTGATGATAATGAATCAGTAAAGGAGCTCATTCATCGTCTAACATTTTACCTCCATGATCTTGAAATCAAGCGCCCGTTTATAGATGATCTCATGACAAATTCTTCTAACCTGACCCGAGATGAGAACCAAATGAAAATGAAAATTAAATCCCTTCGTGATCATTGGGACTCTGTTAAGAGTCTTCTTTTATCTCGAAAAACTGAACTTATGTCCATGTCAACTGAATCCGATCAGTTTAATAGAAAAAAAATGGAAATGAATACTGGACTAAAAAGAATACAAGAGAAACTCTCTAAAATCAACAGGAACTCCTCAGAGCGACCCTCTTCCTTTGAGTCTTTAGATCTTCAAATTAAGTCTTATTTAACGCTGAAAAAAGAGCTTGCCAAGTTCTATCATCAGTTTAACTCCTTTTCATCAGTAATTATAACATTATTTTTATTTTATGACTTATGCATATTTTGAATTCTTCTTGTTCCTCTCTAGTTTTGTCGCCGAATAAGCAGTGTTTATTCAAAAGACGATACTTCAAAAATAAAGGAATTTGAGGCATCTATTTTATCAGAGTATCAGGAATTGGAAGTGTCTGTGAATAAGAATCATGATTCTCTTCAAACTTCAAAGTCAGTTTTAACCAATTATGATTCATCAGTTCAAAAGTTCCTAGCCTGGCTCTCTGAAGTAGAGTCTTATGTTGAAAACCTAGAAGAGAATGAGGAATTAAGGAGGGAATCGTCCAAGTTGTCGTCAAAGCTGAATTTAGTAAAGGTAACCTTGTGAACAATTGATTATTATTATTGCTTTAAACTAGTGGATGTTTTGCACACTCAAAATTAATTTAATTTATCTCTCTCTTCCCAGGAGGACATTTCCTCAAAGAAACCCGAATTTACCTCTCTTCTAAGTACGGGAGAGTCAATATCTCATGGAATGACTCATACAGAGTCGGGTATGCTAAGACAACGAGGTGACGAAATGAGCTCACGAGTCAAGGCTCTAACCAATAAAGTCGAGCATTTGAATGAATTTCTTCTCAAGTCAAATGAAGAGGAGGAAAAGCAGTCGTCGTCGTCTCCCAACAAAGAAAAGTATAGTACCAGTAGTTGTAATGGAGATGGAACTCCAGAAGGAGTAGAGGGGAGTCTATTGCGTTGGATACAAAAGAAGAGAACGGAAATTCAATCCCTATCTCTAGACTCGGATTTATCAGGACTCAAGAAACAACTTGAGGACCATGAGGCTTTTGAGTAAGTTGTGACTTACTTACTTTTTTTTTTGCCTACTCTTTCACCTTCCAAATAGAAATATGTGTATTGATCATACTTCCAATTCCTTCAATTCCCTCCTTTTTCTTCAATCTTACTCTTGTTAGGATCGTGCATATTTTATATTTATTACTTGCACCTTTCAATATATGTATGTATTTATCATGCACATACCAAGAAAAGGAAAAAGAGGAGAAAACTGAGTAGTGGTGACCCATCAGGAGGAGGAAGAAGGATAATAAAAGAGCAGATGGTTTATTTATTTAAAACTACCCCCCCCCCCCCAACGAATTATTATTGTTATTTTACTTCAAAAGTTAGTTATGTTGGTAGTGGTAGACACTGTTGTAACTCACTCAAAGCCATAACAGTTGTGTTTTGAATCACTTTTTACGATATTTTCTTTTTATTTTACCCCTCAGAAAACGAGTAACAGAGGAAAAAGAAGGAAGGAGCCCTCATGGACTAAAGAGTCTCCAGGAGAACGAGGAATGGAATACCTTTAAAACAGAGATTGAGGAATGGAGGACTCGACTCTTGGAACGAACTCAGGATTTGAAGATGTTTCAAAATGATTTTGAGTCTCTTACAAGCAGGTAAAAATAAAAAAAGAAGGATGTTTCTCTTTCTTTTTTTTTTTTTTTAAAAAACAAACAAACAACTTTTTGCACTTACAGCTTCGCTAATACTACATTAATTATAAATTTATATATATTTTCTAATTATGTTGAATATGATGTAATGATGTCTTTATTTCCTTTTATTGTGAATTGGTATGGGATAATATTAAAAGTGAGGAGGATGAATTAGTTTTGTAAGTTGAGTATTTAGGTAGTAGTTTCACCACTTTTCTTAGTTGAATATACATAAACATATATGTACATGCATCATCTAAGTATGCATTATTTTAAGTATTATGTGTAAGTATATCTTTAAAAAACAGCAACAACCATAAATCTTAGCATAGGAGGAGGGGATTCCTTAAATAGTTTCCAACGTTTCTTCGTCGTTATAATTCCAATAATTTTTAATATTATCTATAATATTAGTCAAATTAGCATTAATTCTTTTTACCTTTTCTTTGTCTTTTCTTTCTTTCTTTCTTTCTCTCCCTCCCTCCCTTCACTAACAGACAAGGAAATCATTTGCAATAGTTCTCAATACAAAGGTTAATAATTACAGTTTATTTTAATTAAATTATACAGATGACTACTACTATTATTTTTATTTTTTATTCTTTCTTTTTGCATGGTCTTTACTTACCTATGTTGTACATCATACATAGATCATATTTGATCATAAATGTTATTATTTGCATGAAAGCAGCAGCACGCCCCATTTCCATCAACACCACCCACCCCACCACAAATAATAAGTAATGATGAATGATGAACTCCTTCAATCATTATTTTTTGTTTTGTCTAGCTCCTTATATCAATGTATGCATACATATTACCTAGTTAGCGTTCATGAATTTGCATGAATTCACCCCTCCCCCTCTTAGGGATAGACTCCTTCCTTCCAAATTACACAATACTTCCAGTAGATTAAATTAGATAAATACGAAAAGGAGCAAGGGACGCGACGGAACTCCTGCTGCTTCCTCATTCTTTTCCATGATCTGGAGTTCTGAATATTATAGAAGAGTCTCAATAGATTCCTACTCCTATTCATTTATCATTAGAGTGATCCATGTTTTTTCATCATAGGTTGACTGCTGTTGAAGAGACGCGTTCCCTTTGGAACGAGGAGGACTCTCTTCTAGAGACAACAGGCACCTTTGGTGATGATGAAGATCAAAGTAAAGAGAATGTTCACAAGAACGACGACACCCACTACAAATTAAAGCAAGAAGAGAACAAGAAAAATCAAAGAAATGTGAAAAAAAGTCAGTTAAAGCGGCTGGAAGAGTCACTTGGTTCCCTTGAGGAGGGCTTAGTTGGACTCAAAAACCAGGTGGAAAGGTTTAATAAAAATGGACAAAAGCTCTCAGAGTCAACGCGTCAACAGCTTCAGGTCCTTGAAGAAAGGATCATCAATCTCAGAAACACATTACCTCATTTTCAATTAAAGTCTGTCAATGCTGACCCAAAAACAAGGTATGTAGTCATCATTTTAACATTAATGGATTTATTTATTGTACTTATAATAGATAATATAGTGAATCTACATTTCTTTTTCTCTTTTGATGATGAATACAGGAAGAATGAATTAATTCAAAATGACAAAAATACTGAGGATTTACCACCAGGCTGGGAGCGTGGCTTTACTGAAGATCATATACCATATTTTCTTAACCACGAGAAAGCAAACACGACCTGGGATCATCCAGTCTTTAGTAGTCTCATGAACTCTCTCAAGGAAATCAATTCTGTTCAGTACTCAGTCTATCGTTTAGCATTAAAACTTCGAAAAATACAGCAAAAGCTGTGTTTGGATTTACTTGATATCGAGGCAGCTCTCATGGGATTCAATGAACTGGGCCTCGGCCCTGAAAGACATGACTGCAGCATCAATGTTCCTGAAATGAACTCAGTTCTCACCTCCCTCATCTCTGCTGCTCATGTTGAGAATCCTGATGATGTGGATGTTCCTCTTTGCACCAATCTGGCTCTAAATTGGATACTGAACGTGTATGATCCTGGTAGAACAGGCTCTGTTCGGGTCTTTGCTTTCAAAATTGCCATCCTTATATTCACCCGAGGTCCTCTTGCAGATAAATACACGGCCTTTTTTGAACTCCTCTCTTATCCTGAAAACAACTCTCTCGATCCCTCACGAGTGGGTTTACTTATTCACGATTGCCTTCAAGTTCCTAAAGTATTTGGAGAAATTGCCTCATTCGGTGGATCCAATGTTGAGCCCTCTGTTCGATCCTGCTTCACTATGGACCTGCCTCCAGACCGAACCACACCATTATCCACTGTGAACGAAGAACATTTTATAAAGTGGCTCCGCCGAGAGCCTCAGTGTCTAGTGTGGCTCCCTGTTCTACACAGATTAGCATGGGCTGAGCTTGCTAAACATAACGCTAAATGCAACGTTTGTAAGATGCATCCCATGATCGGATTTCGATACCTTTGTCTAAAATGCTTCAACTTTGATCTTTGCCATAACTGTTTTTTCTTGGGGAAAACAACTAAAACACATAGTTTGGATCACCCCATGAAGGAATTCTGCACCTCTACGGGTGCCTCTGTTAATCTTAAAAACTTTACTGCCTCCGTAAGGAATTCTTTTAGAACAAAAAAATATTTTAAGAAGAAATATAAGCAGTTGTGCTATCTCCCTGTTAGTTCTGTCCTTGAGGGAGATGACTTTGTTATTCCTCCCATTTCCTCCATGTCCCAAACATCTACACTGGAATCTAACAAGTCTGAGAACTACATTAGTGTGGAGAAGGAGGACGATGATGAGGATGATGGTGTGACTCATGGAAATAAAGTTCAGAGTAATGGCGATGACTTAGTTGGTCATTCAAAATCTAGTCTCAAACACAAGATCGATCTCGATGATGAACATTGTTTAATTTCAAAATATTGTCAGATTCTTTTTGATAATAGCTCACAACCTGACTCCTCTTTATCATCAAAGGATCATCCTGGAACTGAAAAAGTCATTTTAGATCAGATTAAAGCTGAAAACAAACAATGTAAGCGACTAGAGAAACGAATAAATATACTGGAATCTCACAATAAGCAATTGGAAGGCCAAGTTCAAAGACTTAGGGAACTCTATTCAAACGGAAGTGAAGGAGGAGGAACACTTAATTCCAAATCTATTATTGCTTCTGATTTAACTACTTCATCAACGGATATTGATACAGGTAAGGGAGATAAATGTTAATTCTTATGTTGTATGTACATTAGAGGGTAGTGGACAAACAGGGCATTACATTTATAGTTGTAACAAACATCTTACAAATTTCAGGCCCATTTACACTGCCGCATACTGATTGATTTTTTATAACTATTATGGTTAGATAAATAAATAATTTTAGCCAACTAAAATTTGCCAAACGTTCTTTTCTGATACGAAAAGCCTCAATTAAAAATGATGTAGACTAAATTCATCAGTTTCAAATTATGTGTAAAATAAACAATGCTTAAAGGGGGGGTACCTTGAAAAAAGTTTCACTGCTCCCTCGTGTATATACATATATTTCGGTCCTTTCCATAATATTTATTACCATTAATGACACAAGTCAACAGAATTGTACTTTTTCGAAAATCTTTTAGGATGATCCATATCTAATTCCAGTAGTATTTTACGTATATGTATATAATTATTTTTTTTTGGTTAAAGTCTGATTTTTGATAATTTTTACATATTGAACAAGAAAAAAATTTGATATTCCCACTTGAAAGAAAACTTATTCTTTGCAAAATATAATGTTGAGACTCCATATATGGATTTATATTTCATGTGAAATCATTCAATTCAGTGTAAAATTAAAAAAAAAAAGTAATGTGTAATATTTTTTTGTTGCTGACTTGTGTATTATAGAATGTAGTAAATATATGTGTAATTATTATTACTTATTAAAATTTGTACTTTCAATTATAGAGCAATTCATCGAATCAATACGACAGCCTCCAAAAATGTATTTCTTTGGTATGTTGTGATCCTCATTTGGATTGGCTCCTGCATGCTCTCTTTTTTTTCTCTCTCTTTGATAAATTTATTATGATACATTTACATATTAATTAATAGCATGAATATTTCATTCATACGTACTTAAAATAATATTTATTATCTACATACATACAATTTAGTAAAATTAGCAATTTACCTACTTATGTTAATGGCACTAACCGTTTTTTTTTCTTTCTCTTTTCTATTCAAGATTCAAGGGAAGATGATGAAGACCACTTCCGGTTGGATAGCCCGGATAGTTTAAATCTTAGTCAACATGAAACTACCGTAATATCAGATTAAATGTGTCTAAGAGGAAAAATGAATACTATATCACAATACATATGTATGTAATATAATTCATTTATTCAAAATTCAAATGCCTTCAGCTTTCATAAATTTTTATTCATTTTTTTTATATTGACTCTGTTATTTTATTTGTGTTATTTATGTTTAAAAAAGTCTTTTTACGGAGAGTTTATCATTAATAATGTTTTAAGAGATAAAAGTGCCTTAATTAATTATTTAGTTATGCATATATATATATGTGTGTGTTATACCTGTTTATGTCAGTCCATATAATTGTCACCTATTGAACTACCTAAATGTTTCCTACCAAGATAAAGAAATATATTTTTTTAAAGTTAAATCAAACCATAAGGAATTTACATATATTATTATTGCATTGATTGACAGCGACACTTTAGTATGCATATATTTAATCAATATTTGATACAAGGATACAAAAAAAAATCTAGATGAATGTATATATAAACATTAAATATGTGGCACTTTTCAGAATAGAGTCAAAAAAACAACATGATTGATTCAAACTGAATGAACATATTAACGATATCACAGTTTTTCCTTTCTAATTTTCTTGGGTTAGATTCTGGCCTATATCAATATGTAACATAATATGTATGTAGAAGTAGTAGTATACACATAGAGTCGGAATAATGATATGACTGAGAGACTATTCCTCTGATGCAGTGATTGATTACAATTATGAATTATAAATAACCAACGAGATAAAAGCAATGTATGTATGTTTGTATAAATGGATTGTCGATGCGCATTGATTGGTGAGCAGTGCTAGTAGATTGGAAGGAACAACACAACAACTTTTGTCCTTCAACACCAGTCTTCATCATCACTCTCACTATATATGTTTCCCTGCGTAAAACCAGCTTTGGATTTGGGGCTGAGTCCAGCAGCTACACCCCCACTTATATGAGGCAAATCCCGGCGATGGCCAGGTGTCTGCCCTGGTTGGAGAGGGAGCTGTCGAGTTCCACGACCAGCCATGACGGCCTCCTTAAAATATTCAGGATCATCGATACTTCGTCGAAAACCTCGAGGAACTTCTGGAAGTCTGGCTCTAGCGACTAGTGGTGGAGGATCATTGTTATTTCTAGAAGGTGATGGATTCAGTTTAGGGAAGTTGAATGTTGTGAGCAAGGAAGCGGAAGTGTATTTGGAAGGAAATATTTTAGAGGAGGAATTGTTGAGAGAGTCAATGTTGAGCGTTGAGGGTTGTTTCGGAGTAGCCGGGAGTTTGCGTCCCCCTGTTCGAGTAGTTGGCAAACGGCGATTGATGGTTTCTTCCTCTCCTTCCTCCTCCTCCTCCTCTTCTCCCTCATTATCAACGAGAGGTCCGTTATTATTGTCATAACGCCGTAAGTAAATTTGCCTTCTCAAGGGAGGGGTAACATCAAAGTCCTCAAAATCCTCAGCAGCATGGATTTTTCTAATCTTTTGATCTGTAAATCGTAAATGTCAGAAAAATAAGAAATTACTTACATACTTAAGTAAGTATTGCAGGGGTGTCCTCAGGATTTTTTTGTGTACGGGAGGGGGGGGGGGGGCTAAATATCAGAAATTTAATTACTAAATCTAATGAACAACACATTATTACATACAGTCGCAGAAATCCCATTTCTTAATTGGAAGGAACAATAATATATTATATTTATCTTTTGTTTGTTTTACAAGCCCCTTTGCGGACGCCCCTGTACTCAATACATGCCACAAATATAGAGTATCCTACTACGTACAAACATAGGTACATGGAACATATCACTTGAAACTTTCTTGAAAAATAAATGAATAAAAAATATGTAAAAAGTTGAAAAGGAAAAAAATAACAATATCATGCATTTTTTTTTTTTTTTAAATAAAACCACTGACGCTAGAACAACATAATATGTAAGGTAAACAAAAAATTTTATGCCAAGATTATCTACTATTGATTTACCTTAAATTTATAACTTTTTTTTTTTGCTTTGTTTTAATGATTATTTTATATTAGCATTTGTGATAAATGTATAGAGTTTTAAAAAATGTTTCCAACATTTCTGTATCTTGTTCAGAAATTGAAGAAATTGCTTCGTAGTCGTCAGGAAGAAATGGGGATTTTATTACTGATTTTATTCATTTCACATTCATAGGGATAGTAATTTCGAATTTGATATTGAATCATACAAAAAATACACGTCTTTCATTTAAAAAAGAAAGACCCACCTTTTAAATTATCAAAAATTTAATTTAAAAAAATAAAATTTTTTTTTTCTTCAGAATATTATTGAGGTTTTGTAGACCCAAAATATTAAAATAATCCGAGGATAAAAGAGTTTTAATCATGAAATAACCATATAATATTTTGAAATTATTTATTCATATAACAATATTTTGCTTGGATAAACTATTTATCAACTATTTGACTATAGCTATTTATTTTGTATTATCAAAACAGAGTCTGATTCCTCGTATTTTTATTCATTTATTGATCTACAAAACTTGGATAGATCTACAGCATAAGCTAATTTATTTTTTTCTTTGAAGAAATAAATCTTTAATAACATTAAAACTAAGGTGACTTCAAAGGTGCTATCAAAAAAGAAATTAAACATGTGCATATTGAATTTAATTCAATTTTTGATTAATTATTATTATTATTATTATTATTTTTATCGCCTAAAATGAGAAAATTATATTTTTAAAAAAAAGGTACACTTTTCCTCACTTATAAACAATTTCATCAAGTTCAAAGCAAGTTATAAAACATAAATCTTGAAATATTAATTAAAATTTGAGAAAAAAATTCTCTTAGAATCAAAAAATGAGTTTGAGTCTTTATGCACGCAAAAAAAAAAAAAATCAATTTCTAGACGACAAAATCAATTTTTTTAATTTTCGTGCTATTTGACATAAAATTAATTATAAAATGATCATTTAAACCCGAGTACAAAATATTGTTGCAATGTTTTGTCAGACATTTATATTAAGGAATTTTCTTCTATTCCTTTTTTAAAACAAAAATTATTGACAATCCATTATTCCTTATTACAAATGTTTGACTACGTATTATGTAGATATATAATTGTACATATTTTGTGCTATGTGATTTTGTGTGCTAATGAAATCAGGGGGGGGGCGGGAGTAAAAAGTGGTTTAGAGTATGTATGCATGTTATCATGTTGAGTGATCCATCAATGCCAAGCAACACAGTACCTTGTTGAATATCCTGACTTTGAATATCTATTATAGTAAATTAATAAATAATGAAATGAATTAGTAATTAAGTTCAAAGCTATTTATGTACGTTACAAGAAAAGAGAAAGAAGTAAATTAAAAGACGATACAAACTAATTATGATAGTTAAATGATTATTACTAATATTGTAATGAATGATTCTGTCTCTAGAGTAAAATATAAAGTATACATATATACAACAGTGTGTCTCAAATAGTTTTATACAGATGCACATATTATGCAAGTACATACATGACATATGCCAGGGGTGCAGATATGATTTTAAGCCGGGAAGATTTTACATTAAGATCTTTTTTTCTTTTCTCTTCAAGTAATTATAATTTTTGTTTTTGTATAGATAATTAAAAACGTTTTGGTGGATATTATATTTCTATTTTCAAAGATATATAGTATAAAATTTTTGAGTCACATGTCTCTCCTATCCATAAAACTGACTGGAAATATAAGCATGTATGTATGTATATCAAGAATATATTATATTTAGATTCATCATTGTAGTATGAACCCGTTCCTTTCCCCTCAACTGCACCCTTGATATATGTACTAGATAGATAGACTAAAAATTTGAGCCCTAAGAGTTTAATTAATAATAATAATAATAATTATATGATTTCTCCAGTCAATGAATGGAATTGATTGATTCAATGACTTTTTAGATGATACTCACGTCTTCGTATGGTTCCCAAATCCTCGAAATCCGATCGGAGTCGTCTTCTGCGTGCGGGCGAGGGTGTCCAACTATGAGTATACAAAAAAAAAAAAAAAAAAAAAGAATATATGTAGGTAGTTCTTTTTGAACTAAAGAGACACTTACCCATAGTTTGTTCCTCCCCTGCCACCAGCAAGAGAAGGAGAGTCGGATCTCCAAACAGAGTCTTGTGAATTATTACGAATGTGTTCGATTGGAGTTAAAGCAGTGTTGAGCATATCAGTGAAACCACTCGTCTAAAGAGGGAAAGAAAGCAAAGTTATACAATACATATAAGTTGCTATTTGAGACACTCAAGTTTTAACAATGGGAATATTATGTACAGACAAAAATAATGGAAATTGTATGAAAAAGAAAACACTTTTTTTTTTCTTTTTTTTTTTTTTTTTTTCATTTGAAGAGGATAATAAAACATTGATTTATAAGGAATAAGTGCTTTAAAATATAATGAATATAGTTATATAGTGAGAACACATATTATGTACATTTTTATGGTATGGATAAGTAAACAAACAAAAACGGATTTGAATCAGCCCATCCAATGTTGTTATCCATGAGGCCTAGCAACTAGAAACTTAGACAGAAGAGAGACCAATTAGCCTTAAGGCCACGTACAAAACTTCGGATTCAAATCATGCTAGGTTGGGTGTGAATGAATAGGAGGTTAACAACAACAACAACAACAATAACTGCTGACGAGTATGCATACATATGATGTAGACATGCAATGGACCATCACTCATTCCTATCTTTTACTACTCGACAACAACATCAACAACACCCAAATTGTACATACAGATATGTACAAAGCTTATCGTTAAATTAGGAACAATATGTTTATGATGAAAATAGGTAAATAATGATATATGTAATATGTAAGTTAAGAAGAAAAAAAAACCAGACAATGGAAGAGGGGGTCATTTGAATTATGCAGATATTTAACCTTTGAATAGTGATGTGGTGGTGGTGGTGAGGGTTGTTTTTGTTTTTGTTGTTGTTGGTGGTGGTGATGATGCTGTGGATGTGGTTGCTGTTGATGGTGCTCGTCCTTAAAATGAAGACGTCTTGATCCCATTTGGTGGTGACTATTGTTATGAGTATTTGGGATGGGGGGACTCTCGTGAGAATCAATTCCTCCTCCTCCTCCTCCTCCCCTTTTGTCACTCTCATTCATTCCAATATCCATAATTCTCTCAAGAAGAGAACCCCTCTGAAATTGACGTATGTAGATATAATTGGCAAGAAAAGGGAGGGAGGTGCTCCTCATTCAATTCAATTCATCACATTTTGTTTTCTGAGGTTTCAAAGGACTCGGCCCGAATCCTTTTTTCTTCTTTCTTTCTTACTTTAACTACCTACACCCGCCCCTACTACCCTATTTCCTACTCCTACCACTATGATTGTACTGTACTGCAATGAATGAGTCCCTGTATGCTTATACCTTTGTTTCCCCAACCACTCAGTCAAAGTAACATATTATGTATGTATGTATGTAAGTTCAAAAATAATATTCATTAGCTGAGGAAAAGAAAGGTAACAAAATAATAAGAATAAGAAGAATAAGAACAACAATATAAAAGCAGAAAAAATAAAAGGGTTCATTATGACAAGTTGCGTATACATACATATATACTTTTGTATTTAAATGTAATATGTATGTGTTTATGGTAAAGCAAACAAACAAACCTTTTGTGTTGGAATGTTTCCAAAACGAGAGCCTTTCCAATTGTCCAAAATGAGAAGACCCCCATAGATCTTCCCAATCGTGAGCTTCCCTTTACCAATTTCTTAAAGAATATGTACATATTAGGTCAGTACATATGTACTTAACTAATTAATTATTTAGTATTTCCTTACCCCTCGTTGTAGGTACAAGGAGTTCGATTTTATCCTTGGCTGTAAAAGGCCAAACTTTGAGAATAGTGTCCCTCAGCTCCACATCCGCTTGATCCATTTCCTCTGCAGCTCTCATTTTAATGCTTAGATTCTCTCGAATGAGTGCAAAAAGCGTGGTTGTGAAATTGACTTTTCCCTCAGAGTTAAGAGGCATGTTCATTCGAATCAACTTTTTGTAGGCTAGTCGATCCGGACATTTTGAGCCAAAGCCCAGTGGGGGATCCATGTTTTTGAGCATGTCATACATCTCTGTATAGTGTATCCGACCCCTAAGGAGTACAGTAAGAATAAAGGTATCAAGCTATGAGAATAGAATTAATTGTCATTACGTGGCGCAGGGATCATACTCTGCCCAAATCCGAATGAACTCATCCAAATGATGCGCTCCCAAAATGGAGGAGTCTCGTGTTAAATAATCAAAGTTGTCCATAATGACAGCCACAAACAGATTCAACATGAGGAAGGAGCAAAGGAAAATAAAAGACACGAAATACACATAAGTAAAGCTGGAGCCACATTTTTTGGTCGTATCTACAATCTCCCCTGTCGTTTCATTGACATGAAGAGCCCTGGGATCACAGTCTCGTCCCCCTTCACAGGAGAGCATGATACTTGGCCAAGCCTCTCCAGTCGCACACCTATTTAGAAAAGGGAGACAAAGTTGAACTCTACATTCTCGTAAGTAAATATTTAATTACCTAAAGAGGAGTAAAAGACCACCAAAAAAGGTTCTAAAATTGTTATGTCGCTCAATTGCAGACTCTGGATCTAATTTTATGTTTCCAAAGACCTGCATTCCAATGATGGTGTATATAAAAAACAGCATGGCCATAAGGAGGCAAACATAGGGGAGAGCCTAGGTAGTGGCATTAAATAGAATATATATGTATACATATAGATTTATAAATAGGACCATATATATGGATGTACCTTAAATGATTGTATAAAAGTCCATAAAAGTATCCGGATCGTATAGCCTTGTCTAAGGAGCTTTATAAGACGAGCAGCTCGAAAAAGTCTTAGAAAGCCCACATTGATAAAGTTTTTCTAAAAGTAAGAGAGGGTCATTGATTAATTATTACCAATCATTGAAGGGTACAAAATCATAGACTCACAGCAAATTCCACCATGAGAGCATCAACAATGCTACCCACGACCGTAATAAAGTCAAAGGTATTCCATGGGTCCTTAAAATAACTCTGGGAAATAGCAGAAAATGTACATAAATATTACAATTTACATGATTGCTTACATTTATTTGGCGTTAAAAAAAATTATTTATGTACATTAGGGTGTCCCGTTCTTTGAATGACCCCTTATTTTGTCTGCACCAAGGCTTGCTTTCTAATACAAAAAAATTGATAAAGAAATGCTGTTTGAAAAGTCTAAAAAGTTATTTTAAATTTGAAAAAAAATGCTATTTTCAAAGGGCTTGAGAGATCTCAATTTGAACGAGGAAGTTCAATTCTTCAAATGGCTTTCATAATTATTTTTTTTAGATAAAAATTATTAAATAACAATTTCCTTCGATTTAAAGGAGATGCTCCTTTCTCTTTACTGAGTCTCCATGTTTTTTTTTAATAGTTAGTTGTAAGCTTTGCTCAACTTAGATTACATGAAAATGATGTATGTATATTTAACCTCTCTCAGAGGTTTACAATTTGTCTTAAATCGAAGAAAACTGTTATTTTCTATGTTACAATATATTTGTTTTTTCTCTTCAGATCTTGATAAATCTTTCAAATTGATACTTCTCCCTTTAAAAATAAACAATCTCGCCCCCCCAAAAAAGCCCGTTCTTTTTTTTCAAATTTTAAATGACTTGTGACGTCAAGAAAATAAAAATTAATTTTTTACGGTAAAAATCTCTTAAAAGATCAGCTTAAAAACGGTACACCCTAATATATTTAAAAATATATATATAAAAATAAATGCATTTATTTTTTTATGATCATAAAAAACAACATGAAAGCCATGCACTGCCCCTTCCTACTCCTCACTAGGTTTGAACCGAAATTATGTATGTATACAGCCTTCATACTCTCATTATTTTCACATCAACTCTCCTTCCCAAACTAGTAAACCAAGGTCGTCCTATCCCCCCCCCCCCTCCCCTCCCTTCTCCATTTTGTACTTATATATGTATTTCTGTATTATGTTAAGGCACACTTAAATGTTTCATGCATTAGATATTATATTTGCTTCTATGTTACAATGTGCTGTATAAAGAAAACTGTGCATTATAAACTTTACTCTAGTATGAAATGAAAAAAAAAGAAGAAAAGTCAAGTGAACTAACCCTCAGGCATGCAAACTCTGTTTGTTTGTTTCCTTCCTATATTGATAAAATTTGCATGTTTTTTGTTTGTTCTCTCTCCCTCTATAAATATTTGTGTACATAAAAAAAAAGAATAAAAATGATAATAAATAAAAACAAAAATGACAAAAAGACATACACTGATTAGTTAATTAATGATACTGAGTAATACAACAAACAACGCTCACATTGAAGAAGACTCAAGATGGAGTTTCTTAAAGAAGAGGAAAGAGAGAGAAGAGAGTCTTTTAAATTCTCCATAACAATACATTGAAGACAATCTTTTGTTGAGATTGTTGAGATGATTGATTGACTTACTACATATTTTGTATATTCTATATACAGACATGATACAGAACTTATTCATTTTTCTAAAAAATGACCATTTTGAAAAAAAATAAAAATGAATATCTTATGAGTATCAAAACAATTTAACCCCATAACGTCCAATGTATATCATATTTTATTTGATACATGAGTTTTGAATTTTCAATTTGCACAATTTGACAAACAAACAATTACTTTACGTAGGAACTTCCAGTGCTCCAAACTTATTTTGTATTAGAGAAAGTCTTGTATCAAAGTGTTTTTCAAAAAGATAATTTTATAGATGTTAAACGAAGGAAATAATTCATTTTTTTGAAGAAAAAAAAAGAAAAGAACCAAAATTTCTAACCAATAACACAAAGTACTAATTTAAAAATGGAAAAACTTTGATTTTGATGGATTTTCAAAAAAAAAAAAAAAAAATTCTTAGAAATGAATAAGGACTCTAATTTTTTTTTTTTAAACCCAGACAATTATATCCCCTCATTATTCAAAAGGACGTTATGTTTAGGGTTAAAGAGTAATCATTCGGCAATGAAATGAGTGAGAAAAAAATTCCTTTTAGTATTATATATTAGTATTTTGGGTAGAATATACTAACGAACCAAAAATTCATTACTATCATTACTAAGTACTATGTGGTATTCAAACACAAAACTTATCTGGGAAGTATAATTTTTTTTTTAAATGGAGATCTTTCAACAAAAAAAAAGATAAAAAATCTACTTATTTTAACAAATTTTTGCAAAGAAGTAACCAAAATTTAAATTTGACTATATACCTACAATTACATAAAACAAATATATAAATAAAAGACTTGGGAGTAAAAATTTTAAGTCAAAATAAATAAAACATTTCAATGCAAAAAATTAAAATGTATACTTGAATATAATAAAAATGAATTTTATTGGAATACTTTTCAGAAGTAAAACTTATACTAAATTGATCGGATTTATGTTGTAAATTATTGAGTGGCTCGATTTTTAAAAAAATCTTAGTTGGCTACTTATTGAAAGTTGTTCTTAAAAGTATGGATATCATTGGGCCTTCTATTGATCGTCTTTGTTAAAGAAATTTTAAAAAAATATTCATGAATATAACCATTCTATTAATTCAATTCAATTGTTGGACCTCAAAATTTTGTTCTACCAACCTTATATTTGATTTGTAGTCATATTCTATCACGTAACAAGTTTTTTTTTTTTTTTTTTTTTGAAAAAACAACCCTCAAAAGAGCCACCCTATATATAGTATCGCATAGTTTGTATTTGATTGCTTTTAAAGAGATAGATTCCATGTATACATATTTCGTCTTTTGAAAACTATTTGATTTTCCTCCCACTTCATTGCTGAATCATTTCAACTTTTATATAATCGTTTTGATAGGTAGATGGTCATGTGGCAAAGTATGTAGAAAAAGCAAGGATGGATTGTTATGGGGAAAATAAAGATCCAAGAAGAACAAAGAGTATTGACGTACAACCATCCCATCAGGATGACGAAGAAGAAGAAGAGATCCACAAAATACAAATAAAATATATAGTAAATTACCCTACAGCCCACTGAAAGAAGTTTCAGGAGGCATTCAATTGTAAAGAAGAATGTAAAAGTGGTATTCATATAACTTAGGGCATCAGAGAGAAGACTGGGTGCACCATGATGCTGAAAAAGACATGTATTTTGCACATAATCAAATGGACTTTGAGATGGACACGGAATGGAGTCAGTTACTTAAATGTACATATAATACCTTGTAGGATTGGGACGGTTCAGTATCACAAACCTGAAAGAGTGCGGCGATACGGTTCGGAGTGCTTGTACAAGTTTTACTTATAATAAAAAAAAACATCATCATCAAATTATGATATCCATTCCAAATAAAAAATTTTACCGTTAGCGCCAAAACATGGTTTGTACTGAATCGTGGATTTTACATACCGTCCCAGTCCTAATACCTACAAACATAATCCAAAATATGATCACAATTGTATAAATCTATGTTATGAATTTTAATTTTGATTAAAGGGAAAGTCAAAGTCAAAGTAATTTCTCTCCGCTGAATAAAAGTTCACCCAATGAATATTGTACGTAAGGGAGGAAAGAGCTGTATCCAGGTTTTTTTTTTTTTTTTCTGGTCAGCACAGAAATTTCATTACTATTCTAATTCAACAATTTCATAGTTGGAAAATATATAGTAAAGATTTTATCGATTACTTTTAGGGATGGATCTTTTAAAAGACCCATTTCATTCTTTATAAAATATATTGCTCTTGTTTATATACAAAATATTATTAGATTTGGCACAAACTTTGATTTAGACATGGGGCTGGAGTGAAAACTTTCCCTCTACCCTGTTGTTATGGCCCTGAGGCGGAGCCTTAAGGCTTACATCATTTCGAGAGAGAGAGAAAAAAAAACTGTTCACCTTCCATCCGTGTCAAAAACTATAATTATACATACAAAATATAAATACATCATATATTTTTTAAAAGTGATTCAAGTACTTATTCATATGTAAGATAATCCTTATGTGACGTAATTTTGCATAAAAAAAACAAATGTGCCTGGTCTGGAATCATAACAACACACATTAATGATAATTAATAAAATTAATAGAGCAATAAATATATATATATAAAAAACAACAACAACGTAAGAGTCACTGCGTATATATTGTTTTGCCTCTTATGAAACATGTAAATACATAGAAGAGAGTCAAGCTGCCATCATCATCATCATCAACAACATCATGCAGACTCACACTTTTTGAAATGTGAATAAAGTTATTTCATCATAATTTATCTCTTTTTCAACGTACCTCCGCCGCCGTTTCATATTATAAATAAAAAAAACAAAAAACAAAACAAGAGAGGTCAACAACAACAACAACTGTCAATAGATGCATAAACAGACACACGCATCCGTTTATTGAGCATTTTTATTTTTTTTTTTATTTGGGGCCCCTAAAATGCTATGTTAATAAGTTTAATAATATGTAACATATATCAAGCATGCGAGCAAATGTAATGATTGTTGTTTTTAAACCCATGAAAATATGTGGACATAACGTTGGATTTGAGAATCTAACACCTTTCCTTTTATGATCATAAAAAATCAATCAATCTTCAAAAACAATTTGTTAGCCCTCAGCTTATTAGCATCTACATAAGTTGACTCTTACCCTAAATCCAAATGAAAAGATTTTGAGTACACATTCCAGGGTAAAGAATCCGGTTAAAGTAGTGTTCATGTAGTGAAGAGTCACTTTGTAGGTCTCCGTTTGTTTGTAGTACTTTAATTGAATTTATATGAATGTTTTGAAATTCGAGGGATTGTTTTTTATGAAAGGGATTTTTGAAGTTTGGGAAAAATAAGAAGAAGAAGAAGAAGAAGAAAAAAAGAAAGAAAATAAATAAATAAATGGAATGTCAAATCCAGGTTAGGAATGCTAAGTGAATATGTATATAATGTGTATCTATAATTGTAAATATGTTGGTATGAGTGTATGCTTCACATTAAGAAATCATTTTCCTTATTAGAACAAAACTATGTACATATGTATGTATACAGGGATACCTCGGTACTCATCCATTCCTTTCTAAACAAAACCTTCTTTTTTTTTTTTACATTTCTACCCCTTTGTATTGAAAATGCAAAGTGAAAATTGTATGACTTCAAAAACAGTTAGAAACTATATTTGTTCGACTACCAACGTACCACTGTATAGTAAGTAAGTATTTATATTGAATCATATACACATACACACATAAGCAGCATGAAAACCTAATGCTATCCTATTTAAAATTGAGGGTTTTAAAAACAAAATAATTGCCTCCGTCTAAATAGAATATAAGTCTACCAAAAAAAAAAAAAAAGAGAAAGCAAAAGGCAAAGTAAAGTTTCCCTCACTCCGTAGAATGTCCATAAAAAAGCGTGGTCAGATTTTTTTTTCCTTTTTTTTTTTTTTTTAAAGAAGTGACACCAGATATTTAAGGATCCTCAAAACTAATTATAGCTAGTCTAGAAGCATTTTAGAGCAGGGATTTCCGATTTTAAATGTGTTAACAAGATTTAAAAAATATGTAAATTTTGAGAAAATCAAATTAAGTTCAGAGCACAAGTGGAAGGTCATATATTTTTGGCAGCAATATGTTGTTGTTTTTATTACCCTAAGTTCATAAAGAGATGATTAAATAGGGTACAACTGATATTGGTTTTTTTTTTTTATGGAAACAAAAAATGAAAGGAAGCGGATATTTTTTTTTTTTTTTTTTACAAATTCTCATAAAAGTACTAAAATGGCCTCTGGGATTTTTATAATAACCATAGCTTAACTGCCAAGATTTTGGAACATTTAAGAATTTTTAAATGCGGGTTGATTAGTTGTTTCTATAGGTAGACATTAATGGCGTTTTATTTTATTGATGACCAATGTGGCCGTGACTGGGATTTTATACAAGTTTTGAAAACATCATAAAAATTCTGACATTTGAAAGTTATGTACATATGTCAGATATGTCTTAAAATAAATTGATTGTAGGATTCATAAAGGTTATTATTTTAATAATGGCCGCTCCCCATTCATGTCTAAACTTTGGCCGATTTAATCATTTTACCGATTTATCGGATAAATGTGCTAATCTTAACCGGATTTTCTAAACCTTATTTGTTGAAAAATAAAATAAAAACCACAAAATATATTGCACAGAAAATACAAATTTTAACTAAGCGCTCTATATAAATTATGTCACTTAAAAAAAAAAAAAAATGGGGGAAAATGTGAACAACACTTGAGTAGGGAACTTTACGCAGAGATGGAAACCCAGACAAACAAAAAATAAAAAGTACTTAATATGGAAAAAGTTATAAGATAATAATAATGATATGGATGAGAAAAGCAGAAAGGAACAACTTTAAAAAAGTTTTTTTTTTCTTTTAAAAATAACATTACTCATTGTCAAATGTTTAAAACGATGTTTTTATCTTAGAAGAGGGCGTTTTATTTGTATTGTTACTTTACATGTTATGATGTCTTGTTTATAAAGTATGCCTTTTTAAATACCAGTTGCATGCATATGAAACCGGTAATTTTTTTTATGAAAAAACACGTTTATTTTCAAAAAAAATGCATTTATTCTTCAAAGTATTTGCCGTCGCTGGTTATACATTTTTGCCATCTCTCTGGCAATTTGTGGATGCCACACCAATAAAAATTCTCCGGTTTTGCTACGAACCAATCATCGACCCATTTTTTCAAATTTTCGAAAGAAGAGAAGAGTTGCTCCGAAAGTGCGTGCCCCATCAATGCAAATAGGTAGAAATCAGTTGGTTCTAGGTCTGGAGAATAAGCCGCATGAGCAATCGGCTCCCAACTATACGATGCACCAATTCACGAATCGCTCTCGTTCGATGTGCCGGTGTATTGTCATCAAGAAAAATTAGTTTGTGTTGATATTCTGGGCGTTTTTGACGCACAACACGGTTCAATTCGGCTAATTGTTGCTGGTAGTACGGCCCATTAACAGTTACGCCAGGTTTTAAAAGGTCATATCAGATAACACCACGCTGATCCCAAAAAACACAAGGCATTGCTTTCTTTCCAAAGCGATTTGGTCTTGCAGTCGATTTGCTTTTTGGCCAGGGTCCACATATGATCGTTTCCGGCAAGGGTTCTCATAAAATATCCATTTTTCATAAGTGGTAACGATCCGATGCAAAAAAGATTTTCTTTTGAAACTATCGAGCAGAATTTGACAAGTGATTTTTCGGTTTTCCTTCTGTCTTTCAGTCAGTTCATGTGGTACCCATCTTCCGACCTTTAAAATCTTTCCCATGGCTTTAAAACGTCTTGCAATCGTTGACTGGCCAACATCCAATAGTTGTGCAAGTTTTTTTTGCGTTTGACCACCATCATCCTCATCGAGCAATGCTTGCAACTGCGCATCTTCAAATTTTTTTGGTGGTTTTCCGCGTTCTTTGTTTCTCACATCAAAATCACCACTTTTAAATTTATTGAATAACTCATTGTACTGTGTACGACCAAGAGCATGCTCACCGTAAACCTACACAAGCATTCGATGCGATTCCAATGCCGATTTCTTTAGATGAAACAACAAAATCAGTTGTGTCCGCATATCGTGATTTGTAGGCACATATTTCGACATTTTCAAGAACAGAAAAAAAATGCGTTGTTAGTTGAAACGTAACAAACTATGAAGTGGATATTGTTGACGGATGTCCAATAAAATAATTATGGCGTTTAAACCGGCTGCAAAGCTTGTACATAAGTTGCTATCACGGCTAGATGTCATTACCGGTTTCATATGCATACACCTCGTATGTACTCCTCGATACATATTCTTATATACATAATATGTTCTATATATTTTTTTGTATTAAAAATAATTCAAATAGTAATAAATGAATGAGAAATTGTCTTTAAAGTTGAGGTTTTAAAAAGGGTCACATGCATATTTAACGAAAAGAAAATAATTTAAAAAATATATAAGAAGGCTTAAAAAAGAAATAAAGAAGAAAAAAATGAGCATGCTCAACAAAGACAACTGTATCAAAATGCAATTAAAAATGAGGATAGGTATTTGCATAATTATTAATCATAATAAGAATGCTCTTTAAGGCGGAATTTAATAAAAAATAAGGAATCATGAGCAAATAAAAATAATAAATATATTATTTTTAATAATCTAGGGACATAAAATTTAAATACTCCAAACCAGTCACATACATCCTAAAAAAATGAATAGAAATACATTTGTTTTGTTTTTTTTCTCTCTCCGTTCTTTGAAAATGAATGAATAAATAATTATACATATGTATGTCGTTAAGTAATTAAATGTATGAATATATATGTTGTACATTACTAAAGCTAAAAGGATTAACGATTGTATGTACAAATATTAAATAATAAATAGTTAGCTTAGATCAATCAATGAATCAATTATTTCTCTCTTGCTTGGATTCACTGAATACATCCATACTTACTTTCATCATTAATAAAATTGTATTTAGAATGATGAGAATCATGATGAAATACTCAAAGGGAGTGGAAACGACGACTCTCCAGAGCTTATACTTGAAACTATCCATTTCCTTGGGCATGTATCTCTCCAGTGGCTTAGAATGTATAGCAAAGTCAATGCAGGATTTCTAAGGGGCAAAAATAAACAAAATAAGTCCTTTTTATTCGTAAGCTCTAATTAGATCATTTATAAAATGTAACAAAAAATACAAACTTGATTCTTATCAATTTCTCCATCCTGGAGCTCGGCCTCTCCCTGCTCTTGAAATGTGATAATGATGAGAGCTACGAAAATATTCACAAAGAAGAATGGAAATACAATGAAGAACACAATGTAAAAAATAGACATCTCAATTCGATATAATGGAATGGGTCCTTTGTCTTCATAGGTTGTTGCCATGGAGTGTTGGAGAACTCTGATGAAAATAAATCAATGAATGAATTAAATAGCTCATTTTTTACATATATGAAAAAATACTCACGCTGGCCATCCTTCAGTTGTTTCCACTGCGAAAAGGGTCAACATGGCGGATACAACGTTATCATAGTCAAACTTTTGCTTCTGCCATATTCGTTGCATGACAGAGGGAGGATGATTATCGGAATAGAATACGAAAAACTCTCCTCTGAAATAAATAATAGAAAACAGCATTATTTGGTTACTATATTAAGTAGGTTCATGCTTTTGTATTTTAACATAGGTAGGTACAGAATAAACTTACTGGCAATCCTCTGGCGTTCTTTTACTACCATCAGAGCAGAAAAAGAACTTTCCATTAAAGAGTTGAACGGCAATTACAGCGAAAATAAACTAAAAATAAAGAGTTATTAGGTCATAGACGAGATAACAAATACATATTTTTTGCAGTACACATTATCCTCACCTGAAAAAGAATATAAACTATCAGGATATTTGTAACGTTTTTTAGTGAGTTAACAACACAGTCAAACACAGCTTTGAGCTTTGGAACTCTTTTGATCGTTTTGAGGGGTCGAAGAACCCGGAGTACACGAAGGGATTTGATTGTACTTAAATTCTGTCCCTTTGAGCTTCCACTGGAATCAAATTTAATAACTTATTAATTATAATTATTATAATTAAAGGAAACTCAAATAACTTACGTCATATCAAATATGAAGGAAATGCTAGCACATATAACAACCAAAGCATCCATCAAGTTCCACACATCACGGAGATATGATCCAGGATGAGCAATTAATCCTAAATCAATAACCTAGGTATGAAAATAAATGCACATATTAAACAAATAAACAAACAAACCAAAACAAATAGAAAGCAAATCCTTACTTTAAGTATCATTTCAACTGCAAAAATGCCTGTAAAAACATAGTCGAAATAAGTGAGTATATGATTTCTTCTACTATTTTCTTGGACGGGATCCTCTGCTGCTAGAGCAATACTACTCATTATAATGATTATCATAATAAAAGTATCAAAAAAGGGGAAGGTCACTATTCCGTGAACAAATAAACGAATGCTGAAAGTACAATTAACATAAAAACAGTTAATGAAAATATACGTATATGTATTTGTATATCATTACGGATTCGACGAAGAGAAACAAAACATTGACGAATAGGGCAGTATAGGCTTTTGTATGATAACATCATCCTCGTAAGGATGTCTACATTCATTTTCACTAGAAATGAGAGATAAAATGATTGTGATCATGTACTGTAAATACTATATACATAATTGGGGGTAAAAGGAAAAAAAGAATTTGATTCAACTCACATTGAAGGGCCAGACGTCATAAATTGCCGATGTTTTTCAAGGTCCTTAGCTGCAGCAGACTGACCGGAATTAACAACGAGTTCCTCATTTTCTGCCTGATTTTCTGCTGCAGTAAGTTCCTGCGCATTAGCTAAATTATCCACAGCAATGGCCAAAAATACGTTTAAAAGAGTATAATTGCCAAAAAGAGTCAAAATAATGAAATAGAGAGAGTAAATCATTCCCGAGCGATGTCCCCCTTGTGACTCAATGCCCTGATACATGACCTCATTCCAATCCTCTCCAGTTAAAATCTAAATTGTAGATAATAGTAATAATTTAATACATTTATGTATTGTGCATACTTGGAAGACAGTGAGTAGAGATATGGCAAAGGAATTGAAATTAGAGGGAGGTGTTCCATCTGGGAAATTGAAGGCTCCGCCAAAGAGTTGCATTCCAAGTAAGGCAAATATTAGGATAAATAAGAATAAAAGAAAGAGTAGGGATATAATGGATCTCATAGAGCTAAGTAAGGAAATGACTAGATTCCTTAGAGATGACCAATACCTACATAAATATAAAAGTAATAAGTATGTACAATAATGATTCAAATAACGGAATTACTTGGTCACTTTAAATATTCTTAAAAGTCTAAGAGCTCTAAGTACAGAGAAACCGAATGAGCCACCATGGCTTGAGAGTTTGGTCCAACACACTTCAAAAACAGAAGCACAAATGACCATACAATCAAACCGATTGAACGAAGATTCAAAGTATATCCTTGGACCCAGAGCATACATTCTGATAAGCATTTCCGCTATGAATAATCCTAGAAACACGAACTCCGCATAGTCTGAAAATAGAGAAAGAGAGTCAAGATTAAGGGGATTCTCAAACTATATGCAAAACATTACTCACATAGTAACTCAGTTAACCACTCGGGTTGATTGTAGTGCTCAACAGCCACACAAAGTGTATTTAAAAATACTAAAACGATCACAAACCAATAGAACCATTGTTGTTTAACCGTATTTCGAATAAAAAACCTATATATTTAAATGGGGTAGCATTATGTTTCCAGGGTATTTATTCATGTGTGGGTGATTACCTAACTCTTTTTTCGCATCTCCAAAAGGGCTGACAGCCACCATGATTTCTAAGCCTAGTCCTTATTGCTGAAGCCTGACTTATTCCTTAAATTGATTATTACAAACATGAATGCAGATGAAATTTACATATTCATATATAAAAGATTTTTCAAGCTCTCACCCTCATCCACGTCGTCGTCGTCATCATCATCCTCAGTCTCGGTACTTCGACTCTTTCCTAAAATTTTAATTTTCCGTCTTTTATTTGCAGCTCTTTTTCGGGCCTCCATTATATGATTCCTCTCTTCCTCAGTTGTTCTCTCCTCAGCTAAAATAACTTCCTCTGAAAGACAAACAATTGCATACGTAGAAATAACGGGTACCTACTAGGTATGTATGTATGTATGTGTTGAGATCATATGCTCACCCGCCTTACAGATCCAATCCACATAGCCATTCAATTCTCTTTCAAGTTGTTGTTGACGACGAAGTCTCAAAAAAGCCTGACGATTCTCGACCCTTTCTCTTTCTTTGGCAAACTCTCTGACAAAGAATGTATAATAATAAAAAAAATAAGGTAAGGAGGAGCTCTTTTATACTATGTAATGATGAAAATCTTTTTTTTTTTTTTGTAAAATAAAATAAAGGGAGTTAATTTATGCAAAAAAAATAAAATAATGCTAATTATGTATATGAAATATACCTATACATACATATATAGTAAGTGCCCACAGACCAATTCTTTTCTTCCTATGATGCCGTTTCTAATGACTACATTTTACCTACCTCGGTACATATGTACATAAAATGAACTAAATATACATATATTTTATACTCCATGAAGGAACATAGCAACCAAATTTTTTTTGTACATACAATTAAAATCAATGATACATACATATGAGGATGTACATAAGTAAATCATTGTGGGAGATAATTTCGTGTGTACTTGTCTCTACCAATGAGAGGGAAATCTGTATGAGCTCTCTTTAATAATAATTTAATTTGTATTTGAAAAAGATATGTAGTATAATTATGACACAAGTGTAGGACAAATTGATCATATTATAAAAAGTAATTATTATTATTATTCAAGAAATTTCTTTTTTGCCCTCTATGTACATATCTAGGTGTGTAGGTATGTATGTATGTAGATGAGTAATTCCTGATGAATTAATATAGACCTTTAATACTTATAAGCGTGACATTGATTTTACCTACACAAATATGCCTATAATTCATATACATACATACATAGATGTGGATGTATTTTCTCTTTTCTCTCTAATACCTAATTATCCCCTCCTATCAAGTTCAAAGAAAGCATTGATTTTGCATAAAGTTTTAACTTTACTTTGATGATGATTAACTTTGAGTGATCAAGAAGTCTTTTCTATTTACAAGGAGATATGTATGTACACATGAATCACGTATAGAAATGCTGATTAGGCAGATTTCCTACTGATTTAGTTCCTGCATCCAAGGGATAAATTACCCATCATAAGGGATCTAATGACTTTACGACACACTTCATAACTGTCGAGCCAATCAAAATTTTAAAATTGAGGATTCGTTTCAAGTTTCAAAGGGTTAACAAATATGTCCACCCCATTGTGTATATGTAGGTCATTAATATCGAAAAGTCCTTTTTTCTAAGAGATAAATGTAAATTAAGTGCATTTCCCTTTGTACCTACATGAATACTGTAAAACAAAAGTTCAGGGTAAACGCACGCATTCCTCTAAGAAATGATCCAGACTATGCATATAATGTATTATGCTCAAATAATATTTAAAATAAAAGAGTTCCACTCTGATTTATTCACTTTCTTATCTCTATAACTTTTACTCCTTTGCAAATCATTCTACAAATCATTCTTAGAAATAAAAAAGAGCCCTTTTGAAAAGAGTCTTACGTCAAATAATGTAATAATGCCTATTATGTAGGAATTGAGCTGACATACTCTAGCTTTCATAAATAAATATTTTTTAAAGGTGCTCAACCTTTGTATAAATATGTAGTTATGTACTTATTCATCGCAGATCACACAAACAAGGATGAAATGAATCATGTACGTCTTTTTTTTTTGTACAATTAAGATGAAATACTCAAAAGGAAGAAGACTTTTAATTTTGGTTAAACTATTAGGTTTTTCACAGAAACACTTTATGGATTGTAAAAGCACTGTAATTCTATGCAAATATTTTGTTTCATAAAGGAAACTGTTTGCTGTTTAACAATAACCCAACCAAATGGGATTTGATGTAGACCTAGCAACTTGGGAGATAATTGTAAATGTCTCAAACATATATTTTGAGTATTTTTTATTCTCAAACCTATTTAGTACCAGTTATTCATATGAATGAATGATTAGTAAAGCCTTGAATTCCAATAGTTGAAAGTAAAATATAAATATTTTACTTTGCAGCTTGTTTTGAAATTGTTTATATTAGAATGTATCAACTCACACTACTAGGTAGGGTACAATTGACTTCTTTTTTTTTTTTTTTTTTACTATCTCTCCTTCTTGCACACTTTATATACATAATAATCCTTTAAATATCCTTTGAGGCAGAAAAATAATGATTTCAATTTGCACCAATTGATGGGTGAGACTGATATGAAAGAAAAAGCAAAAACTGTATCAGCTCACCCACCCTTTCCCTACTTATGAATGAAAATATGTACAGGTCTAGAATCTAGCTTTATTTTTTGTTTCATTTATTATTAGGAATTCTTCGGGAATATTCAGTTATTTTTATAGGTAGGCGTAAAACTGTATAATTTACAAGTTTGTGTAGAAGAGTAGAAACGTTCTTGTGTGTGTGTAGATATTTATAATCCAGCCATAAAATTACTATGGGAACGTAATACATAACATACATACATACATACATACATAGTTTGTCATAAACACGAACATTCTCTATCAAAAGAAAGAAAAATCAATGAAGTGAAGGGAACGGTGAGAATTAACATTTTATCCAAAGGGTTTTAACCCTTTGGATAGATACTCTCAAAGGTACATTGATGAATAATGCATAATGGAGATCAACCGATCAATCGGAAGGCCCATATTTGAACGTGTATCGACCACATAGAAATTCAAAATGGTATTTTTACTATACTATACATGTATGTATACCACTGACTACTACTTTTTATTGTAGTATTAGGAATATGAAAGGTTGGGCAAAAGATTCAGAATAATATTTAATTTTTATATGAGTCTATGTATAAAACATTTATTTTGCGTCAAATGTATCTACAAGTCTACACATTTAACGGTATTTATCTGATGCATGTAGCCCCTGTTTAGCATACATCACACATTGTATAAATAATGATACCTAGAATACTCCACCTAACTCCTTTAATTATACAAACAGAGTCATTTATTGAGTAGAAGCTGATATAATTGGCAGACCAACAAACATTTTGTGTATGTGTTTTGTATAAATTTTAACATACGATTAGTTAGTCTGTCAAAATATGGGTCTGAACAGTGTTCTAATACATACATCTAAGCAATATAATATCTAATGTTTTGTTATGAACTGGAGCTAAGCTTAGCTTTAAAGCTTTTATCTTATTTTTGTATACCATGAAAGAAAGTGCAAAGAGATATATATTTTTTTTCTCATTAAAATATCTAATTAGAGCAGGGATACTCTGTAGAATGTACCTTAATTGCATACATTTACATAAGTGTCTTGATCAATGTATTGATATGTACCTGGAATAGGGAAACTTACCCACTCAGGACTCCCAAAACAAGATTCAACATGAAAAAGGATCCAATCACAATGAGCGTGACAAAGTAGAACCAGTTGACATAGCTTCCCATGGCATCATTTGTCTGTAAGAGAAAGCATAGCAATATATATATATATATATATATATATAGCGTATTATGAAGGTAGACGTATTTAAAAGAGGGATTGATTTCCTACCCAATACATGATGGGCGTCCAACCCTCCATTGTCACGCACTGGAACACAGTTAGCATAGCAAATCCAATATTATCAAAGCTAGTGATTCCATAGTTGGGCCCTTCCCAATTTTCTAGACATATCGAGACATTTGGTTGGCATGTGTGTGCTCCTGCTGGAGCTGTAAGAGGATCATCAGAATGGCATGGGACCTTTAAACTACCATCCGTCACCATTTGCTCTGGTAGTAAATAAAAAAAGCGGTAGTAGTGAGGTGATTAGAAGGGATCCTACCATACATAGCTATACAGATAGCTCAACTTACCTAAATTTTCTACAGAGTAGCATGCCTTATGAAGTGCTCCTGAATAGAATTCCAACCCAATGATGGCAAATATCAAAATGGCAAACATAACTAATAATGCAATTTGCATTAGAGGCGCCAGCGCCTTCAAAATGGATTTTAATACAACTTGTAAGCCTATGTAATAAGAGTAATGGTACTATAATATCAGAATTGAGTGTGCATTATTTATGCATGTTATATGTATGTTGATAGATAGATATGATAATGAGATAAGCAAGTAAACGTATGCATTATCATAATGATAATAATAATAATAATAATAATAAGAATAGAGATAGAAATGAAAACAAGGACTCAAACACCTAAAATAAGTACTACCCATTGAATGGAATACAATTATTTATCATACTAAATATATATTTAAGTATGTATGTAAAGGAAAGGGAGGAAAAAGGAAAAAATAAATAAGTATGTATACATTATAAAGCCATATTTCGAGTTCTTGATTGTATGTATACGTTTGTACATACATATGTAGTGAGTGGTGATAAAAGTAGAAGTAGAAGTAGAAGAAGAAGAAGAAGAAGAGAGAGAGAGATTTCAAAAGTACATACATATTATAAGACAGACTACTTACTGGGTACACCAGACACAAGTTTCAAGGGTCTAAGGACTCGAATTGCACGAAGAGTCCTTAAATCAACTCCCTCTTCGCTAGGAATGGATGAACTTGAGGCTTCACTTTCCTCTTGAGGAGTTAGAATGGTTATATACCTGAATAAATGCGATTTAGGAAGAATGATTTATAAATAAAAAACAAAGAAAGGAGTAAAGTACAAGAAAAAAATGAATAAAATAATGATAATACAAAGAAATTAAAAAGTCTTTCAAGCTACAATCGATGATGCATTTATATATATGTATGATAAATAAATAAAAATAAAACCATGGCTCTCTGTATCCCACGTTCAAAACTCAGAAAGAGTCCAAAAACATGGGTACCTAAGTATATATGTATGTATCTATCGTGACTCCTTCCCATACTATTATCACTATAAATAACTATAGATAAACATGGAATGGAATAATATGGAAAAGACATAATTATACCGCTTCAAACTTTTTTTTTTTTTTTTTTTTTTACAAGGAATTCATTTTCGTGGGTTTTTTTTTTTTTTTTAAAAGGAATGGGATCTATGAGAAAATCTCTACAAACAATAGCAGTAGCAGCAGCAGTATCCTTTCAAAAGGTTTGTTACCAAATACATTCGTACAATGACTACTACATTTGTACAATATAATATGCACATACTTTGAACAAATAGGTAGATAGGTAGTTAGGTAGGTAAGTAATATAAATGAGAAAAAGAGAGAGAGAAAAAAAAAATACACAGAGAAGAGGAGGAGGAGGAATGATTGAGAATATGTAGGAATTTGCTTAGCAAATATGTACATATAATAAATACATTTATTAAGCAAATCCCTGAAATTTAATACGTACAAAACACAACCAAATCTAATTTTAATAATAATATTGATAATAATCATAATGATTATATGCATCTATATAGTAAATAAACAACACTAAGACGGGATGAGATAGATCCCTATGTCTTTTAATAGATTCCACGGGAAGCTAAATAACAGCCATAAATACTGAGATAATGATGGTATAATGAATCAAAGAACATACTTGGAACCTTAGACACAAGCTTTAATGGACGGAGCACACGAAATGATCGAACAATCGTCAAATCGAATGGAATAGATGCCTCTGCGCCAAATGTGACCATTCTTGCAAATACATATGTGTATTTATTTATTTATTTATTTAGTTAGTTAGTTAGTTGTAGACATTAATTTGAAAAAAAACAAAAAAACAAAAAAACAAAAAAGAGACACACAAAAACAAAGAACAATCAAACAAAATGGTGTCAAATAATTAATATTATATTTCTCTATGAAAACCCTGCACTGAAATCTATGGATATATGTATATATATTTACTCATAAGTTTTTCTTTTGTAACAAAAGTGTACCTAAGTACACTTTTATGTATCATAAACTGGTTCTCAAACTTTCTGTCAACCCATCTTCCACTTTATGAATTAACAAACTTTTGGATGTCCCCCGTGATTTTGCTTCAAAAGAACAATAACCATATTATTTCCTGACGATTTTTATAAGACTTCACCCCCTTCCCCTCAAAAAACAAAACAAAATACTTCAAAATAATAATCGTATTAAATGGGTAATAAGATAAAATATAGATCAATAATAGATCACCTTTATTTTATGAAAGATTTGTTTCATGGCTACCTTGGGTGGATATGGCCCCCAGATTGAGAACCACTGAACACAGAGTATTTTTACTCTCCTGATGTTCTCTCTCCTAACAATACATATATCATTTATAAAATATGTATATATATAAGAAAATAAAAAGTTTACACTTTCATGATAAACAAGAAAACTGCGACATAAATGTCTTAATTTATATACCTTATTATGTAGTCAGTCAATGACATTGTGTGTATTCTCTTTCATGGTCGTCAAAATACAAATTATCATACATAAAGCACAAACGTGCATATGTATGTATATAAAGTAGAACCCCAAACCTGAAGGACCCACTCAAACCCTTACATATGTATTGCCCTTGAGCTCAAAGCAAAACTTCTGAATCGGAGTCGACTATCCTGATATATGTAAAAGAAACAAAGAACACCAAAAAAAAAAAACCAGTTTGTGCTTCGGTCAGCTGTTGCTAGTTGGCGTTTATTCGGAACTCGACTCCAACTCTTCTCGACAATTCTTTCGGAACGAGCTAGCGTCGAGTTCTGGGGTTCTGCTGTATATTCTATTTATAGACATATGATACATATGCGTATATGTATATCCATTTTATAGAAACATGTAAAACTCTAAATTAATCATATAATTCATAATAAATTTATAAGACCTAAATGTCAACAGTCTTTTTTTAGAGGGCTCATCATTTCTGGTAGTTTGTTCCTTTTTCTTTTTTTAAAATATATATATATATATATATATATATATATATATATATATATGTATGTGGTATGATCTCATTCAAGAAATCTCATGTCAATTCCTTTTTTTTTTTTGCTTCTTCCATGTAGATATGATTAAATATTTAATCCTGGTTCTCTAATACATATGTCCACCCCTTATTTATTTAGTTATTTATGGTAGTAAATATATATTATTTACTCCATTTCCAAACCTACATGATTGATTAGCTTATTATTATATATTACAATTATCTATTTAGTAGTATTCCTTGAATCCCATGATGGATCGTTAAAAAAATATGCGTCCTATATGTGTACATAAGTAGTTTTATTAACCATCTATTTACTACATTAGAAGAAAAAAAAAATACACACCAATTAATAAGATTAGAGAATCACTTTGATGAAGAACTGTTCTTTACATATGTACATACAATTTGTACATCATTCTATTTGTCAACTCTAATTAATTATCCTTATTTTACTATATAACAATAATAATAATAATATTATAGAAGGGAAAAAAGGGATCCGTGGTGAGTGCGCTTGCTCCTTACAATTTGCATTGAAACTAGCCTACCATAGCTAAAAACTAACTACTGATGTACTCCCTCAATCATTAGTATGTTGTATGTACATTGCTCCTTCTAAAGAAAAGTTGAGCCATGACTGTCCCTTCTTGTCATACTATTAAAATGAAATGCTTAGAAGAACATCTAATGATACAAAATCGAAAGCCTCAAAGCTGTACATACTACTATGAGCAAAAAAAAAAAAAACCCGAGAAATTTGAATTAAATTTTTTTAACTCCGATAGGGATAAATGTTTTTGTTTTTAAAGTTGGCACACCCGTCAATAACTAAATTACAAAATTACACGTCAAAGTATTTATATGTGTTTGAGATATGTGTCCTTTAGTGAAGAGCACAAATCAACTTTTTTTTTGTTTTTTAAAATGCAATTGTGAAAAATGTTGTGTAAGCCCAAAAAAGTTTAAATGAATCTTCTAGACTACTTATGTTCTTTTGAAATTTTGAGAATTTGTAGTTTATCTCTCGAGATACATAGCCTATTACTACTCAAGAAACCGACCATCCGATTTTTAATTTGAATAGTATATCTAAATTAGGCAGATATTATTCTCTAAACTTAATAAAAATTGTGTAAATCTTTTGAAAGTGAGAAAAAACGTTGGCATCAGGGGAGGGGAACTTTTTTTGAGGAGGTTGAAATAAATTTTGACTCCTGAGTTTTTTTGCCCATAGTAGTATATCTCGAGCCTAAGGACCGTTACTGGATATTAAGGTATATACATATATATCTTTACTTATTTAGAATGTTTTTCTTATTATTCAAAATAGATCATTATTAACAGCTGATAACTTTATATTATTTTTTTCTCTCAAGATATATAAACTAATCATTTTTTTTTGTTAACGTCACGTGTTGAGCATTTATTTTTGTTTTGTATTCAACTTATAGAGCACTAGTAAAATATTCTATAGAAGAAGTAGAACTTAAGAGATCATTTAAAGTTAGAAAAAATGTCTGAAAATGTATTTCTTATCAAAACATTGTACACTTGGATTGCTAACAAAGATAGAATAAAAACTGTTGTATTTCATTTGTTCTCGTATAAATTTTCAAATTTATACAAAAAGTTAATCATATTGAAAGCATTAGGAAACATACAAAACAATAGGAATTTAAAATGAAAAATTTTTAAATTTTATTTTTCATATTATCTCGAACAAAATTGACTGATCCTCCTACTGTTCGAATGAGTACTCAACTTCTATCCGCATAAACATTATTTTAAAGTAAGCGAAATATATAAATAAATATAAGAGTCATTCTTTTCTTATTGATAGTATAAGTCAAAAGAAAAAAAAAAGTATGTCTTCAACGTCCAAGATAAAGAAATGAAAATGTTTACAACATACATATGTAATAAATATTATTTATATATTTGTTTGTTTTTCCTTCTTTTCTTTTTAAGAATAAAGGAACCTGTTTTATCTTTTCCCTTTAAATGTGCATGCTCCTATCATAACAAGAAAGACAGAATGAAGAATGAACTAAAAAAATTAATTTCTTACCCTGTAACAACAACGATAAAATCCATAATATTCCAAGCATTTCGCAAATAACTCCCTCGATGTAGTACAAAACCAAGAGCAAGGATTTTTAATGCAGCCTCAACTGTGAAAATCCCAAGGAAATAAGGTTCCGTCTTTTCCTTTAAAAGAAAAAGGAAGACAAAAAGGATACATTATGAAATGCATCTTTCAAAATAAGTTCACTAATATGAATTATGAATACTAATAAATATGTATATCAAAATTGTATGTGTGTATAAAGTCAAATTTGATCAATCATTAATCTGAGTCCATCATACTCATTCAAGAGTCTTGAGTCAAGACTCTTGATAGAAGAACAGATATTTTAATAAGAATATTGATCAATGAAATAAATTGTTAATTGACTACAACATACTAAATGTATGCATAATTAGTACATAATATGATGTGAATGCTTACCAACTTTTGCGCAAAAATAGTTCGATCTCCATTTGGCAAATGCTCTTCAAGAGCAAGAACAATGCAGTTTGCTATAATTGTTAAGAGTACAGTGTACTCGAACGGAGTGCACCGGAGTTAAGGGACTTTCTTAGATATTTTAAATATTTGTATACATAATATTTAGAGATTTGCTGCTTATTAAAACGATGTTTAATTACTTAATTTAAAATATGTCTACCACTGAGTTCTACCTCATTTCTTATATGCATAAACATACGTACATGTATGTATGTATGTATATCTTCCCCTTTTTTATTTCTCTATTTACTCCCTGCTTGCTTTCTAATACTACATTATACACATAACTGAGGTATTTCTTCTTCTTTTAAAGAAAAAAAACCAACATTCAAACATAAATAAATGTAATTAAAAAAACAAAAAACTAGAATACTGTCGACATCATTATTAGAAGTTTTTCTGGTCAATATATTTGGAATACTTATATGGTTGTCTATATTTACATACATTCATATTTATGTATCCTCAACCAAAAAAAGGGATAATCCCTACTTATTTCTTTCTTTTTATAGTCCCATGAGCAATACAAACTTATGGATTTATATGTATAATGCATACATTAGTACAGTTGATTCTCTTTCTAACGAGGTTGATTCCTCTAAAAAAATTTGCTATGTAACGAGCAAGTCTCTTGTGTTCTGTTGTTATTTTCTTATTTATATGATTTGCTTGCTTGCAGCGAGATAGTTGAGTAATGAGAAATGCTTATAGTGTGAAAATCATCCATCAAGACGTTTTTCTCTAAGTACTTTAAATGATATTATGTATGGGATAACGAATAAGAGAATTGAATGATAATAATTTTCGTGAAAGGTCAAAACACATATCATTTTCATTCAGAAACAAATATTTTTGATATATGAACTCTCAAAAGTCATAATAATAATGTATGTTGATTCTTACGAAATACATTTGTAGCGAGGTAGAAATGAATCAATCCCCTACGCTCTCGTTAGAAAGAAAATCGACTCTAGAATATATCCAACCATAGATCCCATTTAAAATGATCTCTTGTTTTTTTGTTTTTTTGTATATATATATATATATAGTATGAGTTAATGTGTGGGAATGGATATGGCCACTCTATGAGGAATTTAGTTGTTCTTCGAATGATATTCTTTTCACTCAAAATAAACAAAGAGGTGGGCCCAGATCTCCCTGGCTCATTCTCTGCCTTCATTTTCCGTTTGTTCATGGCTCCTCCACTCCGAAGCTCAATCACAACTTGCTCCTCACGAGCACGACTCGCTTGCTCAGCAGCCGCTAACCTGGAAATCAATTAGCATAAATAAATATCATTATTGTTTTTATTAATAGTTTACATATTTTTTGACATGCAAATTACTTTTAAATACTTTCTTATAAAAATGAAAGTTCTATTAATTATAGAGTATGATAAAATAATTAATTAATGGTTCTCTACTAATTAATAGGTGTGAGGTTGAAAGAGACAGGGACTCTCCTTATGCACCTAAATACAATATGTAGGTGCATTATAAACATTTATTTACAATCTTTTTCTTTTGGACTTATGTTTGTATACTATGTATTATACATATATTAATAATGTTCTTTCTTGGGTAGGAAACAAAGAACAAAAAACAAACAGTTTTTTCTATTTGCAAAACTATTCTTATAGAAGAAGAATATTATTTTTACTTTACGTATAGGAGTAGATATGTACATATGTTGTTGTACTTATGACCTACAAACATGAAATATACGAGCCCCTAATTAAAGAATGATTTAAATGTAAAAAGAATAGAGGAAAGGAAAGAAAAAGCTCCATTAGAGAGTTTCTTTGGAAGTAATATGTGCAGCATAAATTAAAGTAGGTGATAAATCTATCAAAAAATACAAGAAAGAAAGGAACCAAGTTTTTTTTATTTTTTGTTAAAATAAAATTTATGGAATTTCAAGACATGTTGTGTATATTGTTATAAAGGTACTATAGTATGCATTGTATTATATGGAAGACCTAACTTTACGTATTGAATAAATAAATAAATAAATAAATCATCTGTCAAAGAAGAAAAAAAAAGAAATAATACTAATGTGAATATTTGGTGTGGATCTGATCAGAGTAAGACTCAGGCATTCTGCATCAAATATCGTTCTTTGATTTCCCTTTGTGTCTTTTTGCTTTCACCACCACCGTCAAAAAAAGTATTGCAAAGAGGAGAAGAAGAAGAAGAAGTTGAGCGGAAGGAGCAAGAATAAGAGGAAGGAGCAAAAGAAGAGGAGAGGAGGAGAAATTATTGAATATACATCAACTCGACTTAACAACCACCTGTTAAGTACTGCATGGATTCAAGCAAGTCATCAAAGTCATACAACAAGCAATAACACTCACCAGCAAACCACTATACATATAAACCCTAAAGAATAGTTTCCAATAAAGGGATCCTCCAATTCATGTCAAGTGCTGCTTCGATGATTCCAGAAGAATTTCATCTCTTTCTCTCTCTTTTTCTCTCTTTCTCTTTCTTCCCAAAAGAACATAAATTTTGAATTATAAAAAAAATTCGTCAAAGAGCAGGGTGGTTTTTTTTTTTTTTTTTCAAAGATCCATGGTCTTGAAGCTATAGGTCACGGATATTACAAATCTAAGAGGATGAGTATATCCCTGGCAACTCACTCAAGGGGAGACAAAAAGTCACTGATTAAATTGCTGAAGGGGTTGGCGGTGGTGAGTATCAAATTCACTCCTTGGAAAAGAGAAAGGCGGATTTTCTTCTCTCCCTCTTCTTTTTCTCCATACGATACATACTTAATAAATGAGATTTTGAAAAAGCTCCTTTTGAATGTTAAAGAAGAAGAGAGAGAAACCGGTTTTGAATATACTCTAGGTTGGAAAGGAGCGCGCTTTCTAAGCAAAAGGAATAATATCAAATACATACTTTAAAAAAAAGGAGATGCAAGAGTTGGTAGACGATATGATATGTGAGGAGGGGGGGGGGGGGGAGGAGGAGAGAGCGTTCCTTCTCAACGCTTGGATGCCTGAAAAAATGATGATATATCATTCATCGCTTCGTAGAAATAAGTTGACCGTAAAAAAAGTACTATATATATTACATAAAAGAGTAAAAACCTACCTACACCAAATCGTTCAAAAAAACCCTTAATGAAACTAATTGATTTCTTTTCCTGGGAATAAGTTTCTTTAAAGATTAATACATTTCTTTTCATCTTTTCGTTAATATCAAATTATTATGTATTATGTACAATAATATTTATATCAATGGGCTACAATAGAGTTTTCTTTGTATTGCTTTCTATTGAGCCTTTTCCTCATTCACAAAATCACCTGACACTTTTCTGCCTACCTTGGTCTATATAATACCCATAAATGTATAAAGGTTTTATTTCTTAAAATAATCAGCTCACAAAGGGCAAAAAAAGTTGATAATATAGAATCAATCATTGACTTTTCATTTTTATTTTCTAATATCCATTTGGTAATGAAAAAAACAAACAAGTCAATCAAAGCTTTTATTTCTCCGTTTTTACTACCTTACATGAGGTTAGTAACAACTTGTTCCCATGTTATTTCATTTAGAGTGTTATTTGAAATGAGTTGTGCAAAAGACACAGCTTGGAGGGATCATATTATATTAGTTGTACATTGTAGTAGAATTCATATACATAGATGTCCGCCCCACCGTTCCTGCTATTATACTCCACCATCATAGACCAATGTTAGTTCCTAGTAGCTAGTATGTCAAGAAGCGCCCTCTTTTTCATTCTCTTCACAACTGAGAGAAAGAGAGAGGAAAGCAGCAACAAGTCGGCTAATAAGAAATTAATTTTGTCAAATGTTGATATACATATTTCAAGGGGAAAAAAATATTAATTCAAAAATAATATATGTACGTATCTATAATGTATACATACATAAACTATATTATCAAGTTTGTTTGTTTTTTGCTTTTATTTTAGTTGAATGACGATGATGTCTTCTTATTTTATAAATTATAAGTAGGTATGAGAAAAATGATCTTGATTAAGAGTATACATATATGAATTTATGCATGTAAATCGTATACGTGTAGGATCTAATTTATCAAAGACAAAAGAACCTCTCTCTATTGAGTGGTAGTATTTAGCTACCTAGGACCACTAGGTAAGTACCTACTACCACTCAATAATAAATACTCATCAAAAAAGATTTATTTGATTAATCGTCTTTTATTTTTTTATATGCTTTAGTAATAATAATGGTTATTATTATTAATTCAAATAGAGTGATGTAAGCGAAGAGAAAGGTCTAAAAGGGAATTAAAACATAATATTTTTCCTATGCTAAGTACTTTCAAGTATTGAAACTTTGGTAAGAGCGAGTATTTTTGAATTTGATTGTCTTCCATGTATGTAAAAGTCATCATATAAAATTACATACGTAATCTAATCAATTAATGAATCAAATATGAATGATTAACGTTGAAGTTTGACTCACATGACTGCTCCAATGGAGAAACCCGTATTCGGACTGAGTGCATACATTGCAGAGCGACGTTTGAGCACGGCTTGGGATTGTAAAACAGAGTCTGGGAAGTGTTGAAGAGGAATGCTTAAATTGTAACGGCGAGGAGAGGAGGATTTATCAGAGGCCTCCAGAGTGGATGGGGTTGGAGTTCGATGTGACTCTGTAGTAGTCGAGGAGAGAAGTTCTCCCTCCTCAGGTTCATCCTCTGGAGAGTAAATGGATATGGAAACTCTGGGAAACTCTGGGTCTGAAGGATGAGTATAATGTGGGGACGGAGAGGATTTCATGCTTTTAAAAGGTTTGAGACATGGTTTTTCTTTCTACCTGGCCTGTATCTCCCTTGAGTGATAAATCTCACTCTGATGGCACTCTTCTGAAGTAAAAATTTAAACTAAAGCTCATCCTTTCCCTCCCCCCCCCCCACCTCCTCACCCCCGCTTTTCCCTTGCGTTATATTTATGAGAAATTCGTAGCGCTTTTCAAAAAAGCATACGAGGGGGGGGGGGAAACTCTTTCAAGCTTTGATCATTTTTAACGCTCATCACTCACCAACACTGCTCAAATGTCAAAAAAACAAAAGACAACCTGTTGATTGACAATTATTTGACTCTGCATAAATATAAGTAAATCGTTCAGTTTCCTCTTTGCTATGGTTCAATAAATTATAATTATATATATTTTCTAATGATTCACTTCTAGGAAAAGAACCTTTTAAAGGCTTCAAAATATATAGATAGGCATGTTTACATACATATTTCATATGTCATAACGTTTGCCAAAGGACAAAAGCCACTACGAGGTTCTCTCTTTCTCCTCTTAAAATCTTAATAAATGTATGTATAAACTGTGTCGTTTTTCTTGGAATTCCCCCTTTCTCTCTTTTTAAATGAAATAATTAATTGAGTTACACAATAAGTTACAAAAGGTTCTTACTAAAGAGTAATATAGAGCTGGATTAATTATATATATACATATATATTTCTTAGAAATCAAAAACAAAAGGTTGAGATTAATTTAGTATCCCTTACTATAATTATAGTGTCAATACCTTGGTTATTATTATTTGTGCCTACTTAATTATTCAGACTTAATTATCCAAAAATGTACCTTAAGCTCTCTGGGTTTTTTACTCAACTAATACATATATAGATACGCGACATATAAAAGTGTATCGTTTATAATCTCTTTTTTTTTTTTAATTAAGAAAATATTCTATTTTACTTGAAGCATTTAAAAAGGTAAAATTTCAGACCTCTCATGCCATTTTGGACATGGTGTCTTGTAAAAAAAAAAATTAAATTAGTGGTATTTTCGAGTCGAAATTGGCTATTTTCAGAAGTCACTTACAATTTCCAATTTTCAAGATATGTGTCAATTAATGTAGTTTTATTATTGTTTAGCTTTTAATCTACCAAAAAAAAGGTAAAAAAAATCAATGTATCCTTTTTTCCTTAAAAAAAACTTGTTTCTTCCCTTTGTTGATTCAAGTAAAAAACCGCTAACATAGTGAAATATATGTACATGGGAGAAAAATAGCGGAATGGAGCATCATTTGAAGCAAGAAGTGCATTAAAACCTTCCCAAACATTTTAAATTTTTGAAGTTAAGGTGTTTAATTTATTTATTTTGGTAGATTAAGGCTTCTATAAAAGTAAATATTTGATCCATAGTCTAAAGTTGTAAATGGTTAGAGCTGTTTGAAAATGGTTGAGCCAAAATTGACATGAGGAACCTAAATTTTTGTGGATAACGTTCTTTCAATGCATTTTAGATGAAAAGACTATAGGGTAATAAAAAAAAAACAATCCAAAAATGGGAAACATCTCTACAAAGAATATATTCAAAGATGTAACTCAATCTCAGAATTTCATGTTTCATAGGGTTACCTTTTTGTTGCTTAAATATTTCTACATGTGAAGGTTATGTGATGGAACAGCGGACTCCCAAAATCATTTTATTTAATAACACTGGTCAACAGTCAAAAATACTAAAGGGTATAAGTATATTAAAAGTAATTCAGTTTTGCACGCTGATTTCAAATCTGTTTTATTATTTTTTTTTTTTTTGAGTCCAAAGGTTTTCGAGAAATCGGACCCTACTTTATTAGCTTTTTTGGTCTATTTTCCAACTTCATATTCAATTTAAGCTTAGAAAAATACTCATTTTGTGCATTAAAAAATAATGATCCGCTATTGTTTTTAATGCAAATTCCATTTACAGTCTTTGTTTTGGGGGTGTAGGGTACGGGGGTAGACCCGAAAGTTGGTCAAATCCTTTGTACTTATATATTTCTTATATATTACATGAAACTGATTAATAAGGAATGTATTATAAAGCTGAGACCCACAGCTTTTAAACGAGATGTCAAGCGCTCCATAAAAATCCTTAATTAAGAAGAAATCGTCAATCTAAATGTGTAAACTTTCATATCATTTGGAACAAAAATTAGCCAGAAATCTAAAACTCACGGTAGAGTCACTTAAATACTAGTGAACAGAAGGATTTCAGTCGGATTCTTGATCGTTCTAGACTTAAATTAAAGTTGAAGAATTGGCCAAAACAGCTAAGAAAATAGATTACTCGAAAACAGTCGGACTCTGGAAAAAAAAAAAGGTACAGATTTGAAATCAGCGTCTAAAACTGAATAACTTTCCCTTTTTCTTTTTTGCAGTATATTTGAAATAAACATTAAATTACGCACAATACAAATATCACATCATTATCTGTATTGTACCTCGCTACCGTTCCCCAAAAAGAAAGAGAGAGAAAAAAAGGGGCACAATCAGTTGGTAGTGAGCCAATTCTTGCCAACCCTGGAATGACTTTGAGTTGGCTTCTAAGGTCAGTATAATGTCGTCACCATAAAATTAAATGTGGGGGGGTTTCCTTTAAAGTTCACTCTCCAATATATTTCTAAGAAATTCCCTGTAGCAGCTCCTCAAATGCAGCCTTAAAAAAAAGAAGAGCAAATGGAGATCATTTTCTCCTGCTTTATAGGTTAGCTTTCTATCCATCTAACGAAATCTTTTAAAAAATCAGCAAAAAAACCGGTCTTGAAGTGAGTAAACACAAAACTATAATTGTACATATCGGTAAATGACATACTTCTTCACATTTTAAGATGAAAACATGTGAGTTGACGAGAAAGATGAATGTTTTTGAGAATAAAATGGCGGAGGGGGTGGAAGAATTGTGTGCACCAAGTCTCTAGAGTTAAGTTTGTTCTTTTATTAAGCATAACATAGGGAGATGTAACTTCAAAAGAGGAGGGGTGTATATAATATACACAGTTTGCTCCTGTGGTTTTATAAAAAAAATCTACAAGAAGTATGGATATTGCTGTATTGACAATTCAGGAGGAACAAAAATTTCTTGTTTCATAGTAATTTCATAAGATCATTAAAAATTTTAAAAGGTCAGCTTGGAGGTGCTGTCACCCAAATATGTACTTTTTACTCACAGTTTTCGTTTGATTTGACAATAAATCCAACATTGAAATGTGGCTAAAGATTGGTAGGAATGGGCAAGCTCATAAGGTATTGCCAATCATGGTTCCTGCTCAGAGAGTCATATGGAAATATGTCCTTCACTTCTAGAATAACTTCACAACAGACATGATCATCAACAACCTTGATAATCCTCTCGAATTTGTTAATTATAGGGCTAAGATCTTGGAAATAGACCTTTGTAGTATCCCCTATCGAGGTGTCTTCCAAATTATTGCACGGTCAGCCCATGTCATCTAAAAATGTCTTTATCAAATCATAACTAAGAGTTATTAGTGATATTTGTTTTGCAGAGAACATTCACCGAGGATAATCTACATACAACGAAAAGACATACACGGTGCATTTCCAGATTTCAGCAGATTGTATCAAGTTTTCATGGCCCCGCTAGGATTGTGGGAAAAATTTTCATGCATTTGTAGAGTAGCATACAGTCAATATTTTGATATCAATTGTCACCATATATTATATATAAAAAGTCTGGGGAAAAGTTCTAGAAAGTATTAACTATGTAGGTATAAATATTTTTCGGCTTTCAAGTTTTCAAGAGCTTTGGATTTTGCAATTTAGAAAAATATCAACCCCTTTATTTCAATGAGCTGAAGATCTCCTCTTTTGAGAATGGTACTTGAACACTAGTAAAAATAATCAAATACTTATTTGCCCTCACAATTCACAATTGAGCCATCAGAAGAAAACTAAGATTTTTTTGATATTTTTCTTTTTTGAAATATTTGCGTAATTTTTAGTAAATATGGAACTTAACCCTTTTCTTGTTTTCTTTTTTATTCATTTTAAATTGGTTTTTATCATTATTTTGAATTGTTTCATGTTTAAAATGGGTTAATTATAACTTTTAAATGCTGAACATTGTGTTATAATTAGAATATTTTCCTATTTTATTTCAAAAATAAAAAAAATTCAAAACTTTAAGGTTTATTTATGCACTAAATAAACGGTTTTAAACATGTAAGTAACTAATAAAGTAAACAGTGAAGAAGAAACAACAACAACAACAACAGAGAAACAGCTTATTAGAGTGAAATTAATCAAGATTCATGATACTAATAAGGAAAAATAAGTAGGAAGTCAACAGCTGACAACAATTTAGAGTGCAATACTTTAATTTTAGTGAGAAAGCACTTTAATAAACGTACTGTATTAACTTAAAATGTTTTTTCTCTGGAGTGTATTCATTCTCAAAAATTATAATCAAATGAATATAGGAACATGAAGAAGAAATGGATTAGAGAAGAGTCAAATATGAAGACAGAGTTATCAAACATTGAATCTCACACCTTGCAATGAAGAAGAAAAACTACTTTAGTTGGCTTGCTCAATCCTAGGAGCAATGAATAATGAGAGTAAATCTCTTGACCAGACCTTATAGATAATTTTGAATGACGAAGAAATGTATTAGATATAAAGAATTACATAATTATGAATGTGTTTTCAACTTACAGGATCATTTTGTGGGAATTTTATACACCCTCATTCAACTCAAATGGTTTGAGAGCAACTACTTGAACAATCATGAATGATTTTTTTTATTGCTGCATACTCTTATTAGACCTACAACTGTTTGTACAACTATATGGATCCAGTGTCATTAGAGCCTCAATTATAATATAATTAAAAATTGATTGAACCTTTTAAATGAATAGTGACAATCACATTTATTATTGTAAATGAAAAGAGGGGTGTATGGGGCTGTCATGAATGTAGGTGGGAAATCTATAAATGTCTTAATCTATTGAGTGGATAAAAAAAAAACTAATTTTAAATATAAGTAAGATGTATACATAAATATATATATAAAGAAACACTCAGGTATCAAAAAATATCCAAGATCATAGTAAATATCTTCTTAGTCTTCATGAGCATTAAATATATATTTATACCCCATAATGAGTCTTTCACAGACGTAGTTACAGAGTTCATTTTCACAGATAAGAGACTCGGGTCGTCTTTTTGCCGAAGAGGAACATTGAATTAAATTTGGACTAAAAACAGTCGCCAAATTGCTATAACCCATTTTATTATCCGACTCAAATGAAGCAACAAAATGCAAGTGTCTTAAAATATACTCCAAGAGAAGTTGTGCCCCTGACTCAAGAGATGAAACTGCGTATTTTAATTTGTCGAGAACAGTGATATCATCCTCATCTGGAATGGAATGGACACGATTTGTAATGGCTTCTAAGAAATCTGCCTTCTTCGACTCAGAGATTAAAGGATCAGGAAGTTCTCGTAGATATAACTTTAAGGAACTCGATATGACACTAAATTCCTTACAGCTCTCAAAGGATCTGTAGTCGTTTTGATCCACATCAAGTCTGAAAAATAATAAATTAATTAATAAAGGGTAGAATTTTAATTAAGAGCAATCTGCTGGGATACCTGATCTTTTGTACGGTCACGTCATATCCATTGACTCGATATAAACCCTCCTTCCTAATAAACTCATTTTCGATCCTTTTGACCGCACGAACAACGAATTCAGGTAGCTCAATATCCCCATCTCGGAAGTCTGGGTCAATTATACTCGCAACATACTCTAAATCATTACCAAAAACAGCCTCCTTACAAAGAATTCCACTCTCTTCAAGCTCTTCTTTCTGCTTCCGTCCGTTCTTATCAAAAAAGCGAGAGAGAACGAGGCGTCGTCGAGAGGGAGCTCGGCTTAAAAAGCTCTTGGCATCATGCTTAACTTCACCAAAAGGAGAGAGGGAGTTTTGAGTCGTCGGACTTGGCGGCTTCTTCTTCCGGAGTTGAACCTAAGGGATTTATAAGAGAATAAAATGAATATCATCCATCCCATTCAAAGGTACATGGATGAACAAGGTCTAACTAACCGACATGCCGCGTAAATTGAAGGATTGAGAAAGGTGTCGATGTCTTGAGAATGGAGACTTTGGGCCTTGCACGGAATTTCTATCTGTAACTTATAACAATAAAGATCTTTGAGTGGAGCTCTTTTAAGATGTGTATGAGATTCAAGCAACGTGCATCCCTCCCGTCTAAGTTGGAAGTTTTTGAAACGTGCGCTCGATTATTTTATTATTCCATACATATTTGCTTAAAGGGAAAACAATCCCCCGTCTAGAGGAATTATGAGGCGTTCCTCCGATTAAGGAGAAAAAATCCCCCCCTTGTATTAAAAAAAAGTAAATCAACTTAAATTATTGTTAAAAAAGAAAATTGTCAAAAAATGACTTATTTTTGTCTAATTTATTATTAGTGGTAAAACAAAGAGTTAATGAATGTACGGGTATAAGGAGAGAAATATTCTTACCAAACCCTGGCTCGACAGGAGTAGATTTTTCTCTGAAAGACTTGTACCTTGAGAGCTTCCTTGAGCCACCTCTTGAATGACTATGATAGTTGAAAAGATAGATAAAGCATTACATGTAGGAAATAAATACAACTAACTTACGCAACGCTCCTAGGATTACTCTCGTCCTCGTGACTAACCCCACTCCCAACACTTAAAAAGGCTTTGATCCAGGCCTTAAACTCAGAATGTCTTTTGCATCGAAAGGAGACGATAGGAGAAGAGCCTTCATCCTCTGAATCGTAGTCTAATGGAATAAGTTTAAATTCATAGAAGGGTGTGACAAGGCCCCACCATTTAGTAGAGGATACAGAGGATGTACTCCAATCGAGCTTCCAGGATCGGAGATCAAAGACTTTAAATGGACTTGACTTGCAAAAAAAAGCACAAAAAATAGCGAATGTTTTATTTTTAATTTAAAAATGTGTTGTGCTCAATGGATATGGAGATATTGAGTGGAAAGAAGAAACTCCTCTTACCCGTTTTTTGCTATCACACACATCCGCTTCCGTCGTTGTCGTTCTCCGATTGTCAGCCCTCTCCTCTTCTTTCTCCTCTTCACTGAGGAAAAAGTTTTTGTAGTCTTTCTTATCGGTGAAGAGGAGAAGATATCCTTCGGATGTACAGCATACATAAAATTGCGTTTTATGCCCTTCAGTATATGTGAAGAGAGGACCATCTACCATGGGGGTTCCAAACTCCTTGTCGAAGATTTTTGATATCTACATATTTGAGGATCAATAATTAAATATTTGGATAGATTAACGATAGAGATCCCTTTACTCGATGATGGGATCCAGTTTGTCCACGATACGGAAGTCTCCAAAGGGATTTCCGACTCTTTGCATCGAAGAAGTACAGCTTTCCAGTCTTGAGATCCGTTGCAGTTTGCCAAAGGGTTTCGTTTGAGGGATCGTAGTAAACGATGAATCCACTATTCTTATCATAGAGCTTTGTGTAGCCCTGAGGATTGAGTGTTTTATCTGATAAGAATCCAAGTCTAAGTAGGAATGAGTAGACTTGATAAATAGGAAAAAAGGAAGGGATTGTAATGAGAGAAAGAGAGAAGGATTTAAGACCTTTACTGGAGTTCCTTCTCGGTGTATTTTTTTTTTTTCCTTACTTTTTCGAGTCACTCTCTCTCTCTCTCTCTCTCTCTCTCTTTAGACACTTAAATGATTAAATAGATCATCTTTCATTGCTAGTAATATATGATCCAATAATTTTATTAGAAACATAATAAAAATGATTTATAGTTCATATTATTAGTTAGATACATTGTCCTTACCTCGAGTTTTGGTCAAGTCGTTCGAGATCCAAAATGTTGTCATCCTGAATCTCTTCTGTTTTGTCAATATCATCACTCAAATCATGGGCTCTACTCTCTGACTGAAAGGGATATGCCATTAAAAATCTATGTTACTTGAACAGTACCTGTTTTTATGTAGGTATATATATATATATTTAGATGGGTAAGTAAGTATGTCTGACAGAGGACTTTAGACACTGGAGTGTTGTGGGTTCTTACAGAACATTGCATGGAATAATGGCTATAATCATAATTGGTTAATTTAAAAAGAAAAAAAATGAAATAAGAGACTCAAATGAAATTCCTTGCAATGAATTTTTTTGGAGGTAAAGAGGTATATAGAAGAAAATAAAAATCAAGTCTCACAAACAACCTGAGGAATTCAAAAAATTGCACTCGTTGCAGTTGTTATGCAACACTACATACTTCTGATGTACATAGAAGCCTGCATGAAGATTGAAGTTAGGTGCATATTCATAAAACAGCCATAAATTGTTGTTGGGCAATTTAGGTATTTTCCGAGTCAGTTGAGTTAGTTGTTTATCAAAGGACAAATCAGGATATTAACAATAATATTAGTATATAATATGTAAACTCACAGGGTTTTGAGATGAGGAATCGGATGGACCTGGAAAATGTGTATAAAATGGATTCTTTAGCTATTTCCAAATAGATAAAAAAACTTATTTAAAAAAAATAAAATAAATAACAGTAACTATGTACATACATATAGTTACAAATAGTATCTACAACTATTTGTCTCATAAAAGAAAATTAATTAAAAAGTTTTAAAAGAGTATGTACATATATAAAGAGTACCTTTTGATCTGTGAAAAAAATAAAATTATTATATATACATATATGTATGTATGTATGTACAATCAAATTTTAAACTCCTTAAAATCCTTTCTTCACCTCAGTCATACGTAATAACAAACGTAATAAATCCTTTAAAGTTATGTATCTCTATTATTCATACAAAAATTAAGAAGAAGAAGAAGAAAAAAAAAAGATCAAGTGTCAAGTAACGAGATTCCAAGCATAGTGAAATCGTGACTCATGCCTTCCTTCTGTTCTCTCATCTACATACATATGTGTGTCTTACTTCCTCATTTCACTACGTAATTCAATATAATGATCATTATTATTGAATGTATTACATATACGTATTTATAACCATCATTAATGAATTCGTCGAGGGCCCAGAGGGAAAATGTCACTTGAGATTTTTAGCTCGCATCGATATATTGTTATACATATGTACATATATGTTATGATAAGGAAATATTTAATTATTGTTTGTTGATATTATTAAAAATACATACAATATCATAGTTAGGAATATCTTGATCTGTATAGCTTTAATCACCGATATCGATGTAAGGAATGCATAAATATGTTCATATGTTTCCTATCCTTAATGTATCTCGCAACCTTTCCTTTCAAAAAGAAAAGAAAAAAAGTCCCCCCAATCGGCTTAACAAGAGTTAATTCGAGTTCAACCAATCAATGCTCACGACAAACTTTTTTGTGCACTCGCAACTTCGACTCTACAAGGGAAAAATTTGGAAAAACAACTGGTAGCAACCCTTCTAAACTTTCCTTGTTGCCAACTTCTTACTACTGGGCAGAGTTATTGTCCATACATGCTATACCTTGATAAGTTCTACCAATATACAAAGCATCGCACGTAGAGTCAGCTGTATTAAATCAGAAGAGTCAACTAATGAAAAGCAGCTTAAGGGAGAATACCACGACGAGCTTTTTGGGATAAACAAAAAAACTATGTGTTCTCCCTTCAGCTGTTTTTCATCAGTTGACTCTTTTTATTTAAAGCAGCTGACTCTATGTGCTATGAACTCAAAAAGGGTATTATTATTTATGATTTTGATGTATACAAAAATATATAAAATCAAGAATTGAGCGCCCTTTTTTGAATTTTTGAACATTATACAAGTATTAACAATTGATTTGTATCAATGTATAGCATATCCTAATAATAACTCTGCCCAATATTAAAAAGTTGGCAGCAAGGAAAATACAGAAGGGTAGCTAGCCACCAGTTGTTTTTCCAAATTTTTCCTTTCCCTTTCGAGATTCGAGGTTGCGAGTGTACAAAAAAGTTCGTCCTGTACATAGTATTTTAATTTACCTCAAAACGCTGTTCGTGGGTCAGATCACCGATAAGGATAATACAATTATAATAATCCACAGCTGACAAGAAAATACAGAGTAAATTTCAATGTCAGTAAGATAATGCTTTAATTTGTCACTATATGCATAAGAAGAAATCCATTCCTTCCTCGGAAGAAATCCTGGATTCATCAAAACTCAACCTCTCAACTTTACGTTTTGATTGATTAATTTATTAAAACAGCAACAAGATATAATAATATTGTTATTATTAATATTATTTTAAGTATTTGTTTTATACAAATAATGATAAATAAACACTTTACGATTATTTTATTTTTTTCTTCTATATACATAGAAAACGATGAGCCAAACAACACTGATTTGCAACATTTAAATATGTAATATTAACAAATGAATATGATGGCAGCCAAGATAAACTTTTGAACGGAGTTGGATCCCCGGTCATGACTACTCATTCCAATGGAGAAGTGGAGTTAATATTTTGCCCTTTATGAGTCATGGGGGGGGGGGGGAATGCTACATTATTGTACATATATACTAATTTAACTAAGTAAGTATGTAAGTCACTACAATAAAATGTTATTGTATAATGTATGAATATGTACAAAGTTGACTCTATTCCCAGTAGATGTCTCTGCTCCCAAAAACTGTAGTTATTGCATGAATTATCAAAGTAAATAGTGATTTATTTTATTATATCCTTACATACAGGGTACTTTGAATCCTCTTTTTTCGCAGACGTTGAGTTGTTGAAGGATCAGATCCAACTCCTCTGTTTCTCGTCGTAGATCCGGGAGACTCGAGGACGTTCCACTCAGGAGTACATTATGCATGTTTGTCTCAAGGGGATTTTGTAGAGTAGTTAGTTTTAGAGGAGCGTGTGTGGAGCACTTAGGCAGTAGTCGTTCTGTGCTATGTATAACTATCTAATAATAATGTGTAACTTTGAATCATGAGGAAGAAGGACTAACGAAGAAGGAGAAGAAGAAGAAAAAAAAACAAAAAACTTAACCCGCTAGAGTTATAGTTAAGTTGCTATTTTCTATGTACGTTATGTATAAACACATAAAAGTGTATAGACTGTATTATTATTTTTTTTTATCACAAGATTCGATTACATTGTGTTTTTTGTAATATATTTCTCTCTCTCTCTCTCTTTCTCTCTCTAATAATACTTAGATATATTCGTGTGTTAGTAGCCCTATGAAGATTATGATACAATGATTATGTTCATACCTATCAGAAGGAGCTCTTTCTGATAAGGCAGATAACAAAAGACAATAACATACGTACATGACTATGATGTATCTGTAAAGAATTAATTAATTATTATCTAATTATTATTATTATTATTATCACCTCTTTCTCCTCTTCTGAAAAAGAAACAGTTAATTTTTATAATGTTAAACAGATCTTTTTCTCCTTTTATGAAAAGCTCTTACCCCCCCCCCCCCCTCCCTTAAAAATAATTCTTAACAATAAATTTATATTTATGTATGTACAATGTCAATTGTCGTTTAACAAACTTTAATTACAATTTTTCTATGACTTGAAATCATAATACATTTAAAATACAAATAAAATGTATTTTAAATACAATAAAGGGACAATAAAGCTAAAGTTATTGCATTTATGAACGATTTCTGAGTCTTGGAGTATGTATGTACATACTCCAGGATGAGATTTTGATAATTAATTAATAAATTATTTTGTGGAAAAACTATGACATTTAGATTAAAATACATACTTTTGAAGCTCTTTTAGTGATCAAGGCAAGAGAACTTAATAGACCAAAGGCGATACTTAGAGTCACGTCTCTATACATAGATGGTAGTAGTATGTCTCATGTAGTACATATTAAAAGAGCTTGGAGTCGATGTACCATGTACTGAGGATGAGCACGGAGGAGGAGGATCAACGCTCATTGATTGAATGAATATATCGACCATTTCTTGTATCCATCATGACTCTTGACAGCCTAATTGTTTAGAAGGATTTGAGATTCGATACAACACTACTACAATTATATTTATATTAAATATTTTGCGTATGACTGCGCATTAATAAGGTAGGGGGGGGGGGAAGTGTATGTATATTTGTTAACTGTACTCGCCATGTTGGATAGATCTGTCGAATATTTAATACTAAGAGCACAACACTAGTATTTTTTGGCCTTTAAACGATGTTCATGAAATAGTTGATAATGTTTTTGAATTTATAAATAATACATATACCTATAATTTGTGCATTATTTTTATACTTTTATTTATGCATGACCTTAATATTTGGTTATGTGTACAAAGTATTCATTATTTAAATTGGGTTTCCTTCTTCATCTTCTGCACCTTTTTTTTTTTTTTTTTTTTCCTCAAATCATGTGTGGAAAAGGCATAGATAATTGTTTTTAATTTATTTTTATTTTGAAAATGCAATTTGGGAAATACAAACATTTGAGTAAACGCAACATTTTGACTATTTCTTATGTAATGCACAACCTTTCCTTTTCCTTGAAAGGTTGCTGCACATTTACTGAATATTTACATACATACATACATATATTATTTATACTCATATGTGTAAATACGTACAATATTGTTATGTAGGTATCCATATTAGAGAGAAGAGTTTAATTATAATTCTGTGGATAGGTAGGTGGTGAATTTGGGGGTGGGGGCATTTAACACCCTAGGATTTGACTCTATGTTTTATCTATGTATACATAGTGTCTTATTTATGGACAAAGAATTATTTATGTATTCATAGAGCTATAATGGAGTTAAGTGAAGCTCTGTGTTCCTCATCATAATTTATGATTCATTTTATCTCTTACTTCTAGACTAAAGGGACTAATGGAAGGGATCCTTATTTGTTATTTTATTCAAAATCCAAAGAGGATTTAACTGGACTACATAGTATTAATATGACATCACTATTTCTACCATCTTTCTACTTTCTCTCCCTTTATTAGTGTACTAAAAAATGTTCATGAACTCAAATTAACCTTATATTATACAGATCCCTACTATTAAAAAGCCCACAAAACTGGGGGGTTTGATGGTGCAACTTTTGTAGAGGGCGAGGAGAAGGCTGGAGTGAAACTCAAAGCAATATTAAATTAACACCTTTGTCAACATCAGCTGTATGTTATATGATTTTCTGTGTGGGGGGTAGAGAATGTGTTATTATTGTTATAGCCCCAGGAAGGACTTTATATATTTGTAAATAGCACTGTGTGCAGGGAAAATATTATAATTATAGATGTATCCCAATTTTATGATGCATTTTTAACAGATGTAGGCGAGAGTTCTTGCATTCTGCTTTTCGTGGGAGATGTTTCCTCCACAAAAATCAAATAACGATTGAACATAAATTCAAAAAAGAGCAAAACCATCAACCGTTTTTCCTTTTCCAATCATAAAACTATAGTTTTATGATTGGAAAAGGCACATCCCTAAGTATGGTGTATACACAACACTAACCTTGAAACAACGGCCTGCAGTCGTTTTCTCAAAAAAAGGGGGAAAAATAAAATAATAAATTGTAGTTAGCCCATTCTTTCCAATTTTGGGCAACTTTTAATTTAGTACTAGAAACAACATCTAATTCGAATTAAAACAATCAACATTCAAAACACTTCATTGGGCAAAGAAAAGCTGGAGGAAAAAAATCTACAGCTGACAAATGAGGCATGATATAATAATTGTGATATATAGTAAGTTCTTAGCTCATACTTAGCTATTTTATTTAATAGTCTAACTCTCCTTTAAGATGACAGAATGATGATGTCATTTAACACTAAACTGGTGTTTGTTACATCATTGAAAAATAATGAATAGCTTTATGATGTCCTCTCAAAATGATTTTTAAATAATGACAATTTTTCAAATTTTTGATCAAAGAAATATTTGTATTGTAGAATGAAGAAGGAATAATGTTATAAAAGGAGCATGTTATAAAAGACAAAAACAGGAATGTCCTAATGATTCTACTAATTACATGATTACTCTACATGTAACTGCAATTCTCCTCATGGTCAAGAAGAGAAATTCCCTTTTTGATTGCGGATTACTTATATGGAATATAGGCACGAAATTTGAAGGCATAAAATTGCATTTGTGACCATTTGAATCCATTATCTCCTATTATGTTATGTGTACAAGCGATACATATGGGATAAAGAGATTACTTTCAGGCACAAACTTTGATGAGAAAAATTGGTTCTAAGATTTAAAATGCATAATACGTAAATACTTATATTACGATGAGAGAGAGAGAGAGAGAGACAGAGAATTATTCGTATTACTACTCTTCTTGGTATCATAATTTATTTATGAACGGGGGTATTACTAATATTATAAAAATAGAAAAGTTCTTTACTTTTAATTATATTTCTTCGTCTTTCGTAAAATAGTATATAATTATATTATGTAGTAAGAAGTTTAGGGAATTAAGGAAGCAAAAAAATATTATTTCATTCTACCTACTTTTTTTTATATTTTTTTTTTTCATCATATTCTCATATATTATGAGAAGATAACATGTAAAATATATTATAGTGTTTTTCAAACTATATAGTTAGCTGATGAAGCTCATAAGAGGTTGCGCGTTCAGTACAAAAAATAAAAATCCATAAATATATCGTACTCCCCAAATTAAGAAAAAATATCAAGAAAAAAAATATAATTATTTATCCCAATTATTTCTATTTTAAATTATAAATGCACTACTGATGACATCATTAGATAATTATAAACATTTTTTAGTCATCAAAAAATTTGAATCATTTTCTATAAATCAATCTGGGTTTTTTTTATTATTAGAACTCAACCAATCAACCTTTCGGAAAACTTTTAAGAAAATGTGAAAAAATCTACAGTTGACGAAAAATACAGTTTATGTCTTACTCAATATGGCTGAATGATAATATCATTTGAAAAATACTTTGTACAAATCTTTGAAGTCATAATTTTGTATCTCTACAAAAAAGGATTTCTCCTTTCATTACATCATCATTCTCTTCCTTGGAATATGAAAAACATAAATTCTGTTGTTGACAATTTATCTTATAATTTAATATAGGATATAGCATTTGTTGTAATAATCATAATAATTGAATCATTTGTCAAATGAAATATTTGACAAAGTAGAATCAGGATAATATCCATGTATATTTGTGTAATATTCTAACGGGGTATGTCATATTTGTACAATCTAGCTAGTACCTATTTTTGAACAAAAAACTGTTAAATGATTTTTCAGTCGTGTTCTTTAAAAGAAAGGGACACTAATAAATAATCTATTAGATTATTTGAAAAAAATTATAACTGCATATTGTCTAAGCAGAAGGGTGAATATGATATGTTTTTTTAGCGAAACATCAACTTTAACAAACGTTAAGGAACCTGGATTGCAGCCTCATGGTACGTTGGGAAAAGCAGTCATGGAAAATTACAACTCTCCTGTATTTTTTAAGTTTATAAATGTATCTCACAATTAAAATTTAGTATTATAAATATATTTTTAGAATTATGATTTAAAATAAATAAATTCAACGTACGAAATACATAAATTTTGGTAGAAAAATAAATATACCTATATTCTAGATTTCAGGGATAACTTTAAGGAGTTGGAGGGATTTTAGCACTAAAAAATAAATTTCGGCCAAAAATTTAAATAAACTTCTCATGCATGTCAGAACTACATTTTTTCACCCTGTTTTGGATCTAAAAAGTGCTTAAGAGGTCTGAAAAATAGCCTCAGAGTCTTTTTAATTCCTACAATTTAAACTTGTATCCTTAAGTACCAAAAAATAATCGAGTGTCTTTGATCTGAGCTATGATCCTGAAAACGAGACAGTTTAATATATACATATATTTGAGCAACCAATTACATGAATTAAATAAATGAATTTGATCATTTTAAAGCAGTAAATTTAATTAATTTATCTTTTAGACGTTGTTATTATAAGAATTTTAATTACATTCATTCACAAATTTTTAAATTTTAATCAAATTTTTAAATTATATATTTTTCTTCATTGATGTAGGTACTAGCACACAAAGGAGCTCAAATAAGGTAAATTGAGTTTTAATAATATTTGCATTACTGAAACTTTAAATGGCTAAATGATTTGATCCCATTGAAGAACAACTATCCAACAATTATGGAAAAAGATGTTATTTATTAGAGAAAGGTAGCAAAAAAAAAGAAGAAGAAAAAAAGAACAGGTGTTTAGAATCTTCATATTTTTGAATGGCTCGACTTTTAAAAACCAACAATTTTTTTTACAGAACTCGGCACGAATTTGTTCTGCAAAAAGTGTCGAATTACGAATAGACGCCAACTAGTGGCCGAAGTACATACTGTAGTTTGTTTAGAATAGGCATGTAAATCGATCCGATTTTGAAATTTTGTTGGAGCTTTGTGGTAAAGTTTTCTCGACAATTTGTGTCAAACATCGAATATATCGAGCTTTACTGTATCTAAAAAAATATGCTGAAAATTAGTTACCCAAGGTTGCATTATTCTTATCTCGTTTGATTTCAGATATGTTTTTAGCCAAAAGTTATTTAGCAACTTTCCTCCAAAAAAAAATAAAGAAAAAGGTCCAAAACCAGTTGGTATTTAGTCAATTCTTCCAAACTTTTGGGGCTATTCTTCATCATTTAACCTTAATAAATTGTTCGCAGGTTAACAAGAACTAATTCGAATTCAACCAATCAACGTTCGAAACTCTAATAGAGGGAAAAGAAGTAAAAAAAAAATTGACAGATTAATAACTAAATACCATGTAAGCATTTATTTATGCTTATGTGAAATTTTCTTTCTACTTCTTCCTTTTTTGTATTAAATCACAATGTCCATTGTTAGATTTATGACTGATTATTAAAATAAAGTTACACATTGATAAGTTTGTCAAACAATTAGTATCTTTTAACTTCCATAGATATATATTCTGTACACATATATAGAATGTAAGTTTTATTACAGAGAATTCACCCAAGGTTGCGTGACTCTTCTTATTCTTTTTTTTTTCTTTCTTTTATATATGTATTTATGAGTGATTTTTCTTTGTTTCCTTGAATCAGTTTCAACTGTTGGATTCATTAATTGTTCATGGTTTCATAACAACTTAAAAGTTTAATATTCTGGGTTTTTATTATACCTATAATGAGTTCTTTATACTTTTTATTATTGATAATTTTGAGGCAATACGCCTTCAATTTGAGAGGACTTCAAAATAGAGTCATCCATTTGTGAAAAATTACTAAATAAATGAGTTATTTTCTGGGAAAAGAAAATTTATAATCATACATCAAATATATCATGGCAGTGAGTAAGGTCTAAGAAAAGTATGTGTTTAAAAAAATATATATATTTACTTACATACACAATATGTATGTATATCCAGTCTCCACCAATTGCTCACTCAAATGTTTTTTATTATCAGTAGGTAATACTGGTAGGTATTTTGTTTATATTAATCTATATATAAATACAATACAAATAAAGACTCGAGGTTGTGATGAGAAGGATTCCCAATGGTTAAATTAACTTATTTGAATAGTTTTAATTACTTCAATGCTTTTAATTCCACACTTTACTCCAAAATCAATAGATGAATGTCGGTACATATTTAATAATAGGACCAAGAGCAAAAAATTTGGTCCAGCACAATCTAACTGGGCCTTATTCTTTGTCGACTTTTTATTGAAGCTCAAGTGTTTATGCCATGTTTGTAGAACACATAAAAACTTTTTCCACTAGGGACAAAAATATCTTATTAGTTGCAACAAGTGTTGTAATTTGTGATGCAATTCTTTATTCCTCCTTATTATTTAGTCAGTATTGACGCTGCACAAGAATGAAATGTTTTCGTTTACATCAGAGATTGCATGATAAATCTGAAAGGATTTACATAATTAATATGGATATCTATGTATTAAATTAAATGAATAAATTTCCAAAGAAATCCTTAACTAACTTCATCGAATGTCTTTGAAATTAAAAAAGAAATGTAAATGAATAATTGGATCAGAAAAATATCTTATCTTTACAAATTTAATATATCACATATTGGCTTGAATGTATAATAATATATTTCCAATAGATATTAGGAGGGTCTGACATATAATAAAGAGAGATATATTTTGGATTTCAAATGCACTATAATTATTCACCCTTTTCCAAAAAATCTTAAAGGAATAAGGGCTCTTACTTTTATGAAATGGGTTTGTTTATGCTCCCAAGATTTCCACAATGATGACGTCAAGGTATAATGCTCTATAACACTCTGGCTATTATGTGGGTCCAAGTGAATAATACTGATTATAAATATAATATATCTAATATAATATAAATCTTATTATGTCTCAATGTTTGATAATAAAATAAAAAAGTTAAAAAGTTAACACCTTTAAAAGTCAAGTTATTTATTTCTCAAAAAATATATGTACTTTAGTCGAATTTTCTTAATTTCAAACTCAAACTTGATTTTTTGATGAGTATCCTTCAAATGCAATTTGTTTAAAAACAACTGACTCGTATACTCCTAAAATAAAGTCAATCATTCACAATTAAATATAAGTATATTATAAGTTAAATTTTGGTTTGTCTAAGCTACGAGTAATTGAGAGAAAAACAAATAGTGTTGCAACTATCACTGATCTCAACATCACAAATTGTATGTATATACCAATGCTATTTATGCATATGTGTGTGTGTGTGTAGGAGGGCATATCATTAATTAAATGACGACTGTATGTATGTAGGTAGGCCTCTTTGTCATTAGTAAGATAACATTTATGATGATATGATAAATAAAGGTCTTGAATTTATTTATTATTTAATTATACATATATTCATGTGCAAATTTTGTCTCTTTGTAGCTCTTTATATTTACACAAATGTACATATCTCAGAATTTGCATTACTATCTTATAATTATGATATGTTTCTTAATGCGGGATTATTATTATTTTTCATTTTATCATTTCAATTAATTATACTGTTCTTGTACAATCTTATATTGTGCACAATACAGACACGAACTCATTATATGTATGTATGTATGTATTTATAAAAATGCAAAATATGTTTTGACAAATTTATATTTTATTTGTGTTGTATCCATATATACACAAATATAAATTAGAGCAATGGTTAAATATGTACATGTTAAATTCGTTAAAAGAGCTATACATTGGCCTAAAAGTTGAGGTTAATTTGTTCTGGAATGAGCATGAAAAAGGTATGTTGTCCACTACATACATACCACTTGGAACGTGTGACCAAAGCACGAACTACATGTATTTTGTTTATACTAAAGTCACAGGTCGGAATTTAAAGTTCTGTTTGAGCTCAGAGACATTTTTTTTTTTGACATTTTGCCTTGAATTCCAAATATTTCGAGTATTGAGGCGGTCGAGTTCCAGGATTCTACTCGAATAAAAAAAAAATTATATTAAGATATTATTAAAGGTTGCGTGATTTCTTTATATTATTATTGGGGTTTTTTTTTGGGGGGGGGGGCCTTATTGTTTATTAAAATATAAAGTAGCTCTACCGTGAGGTAGCACGTCGAGCTTTTTTGTCCACTCGCAACCTCGACTGACAAAAGGGGAAGGAAAAATTTGGAAAAACAACTGGTAGCTACCCTTCTGTATTTTCCTTGTTGCCAACTTGTCAATATTTGGCAGAATTTATTATTTAGATACACTAAATATTTATAAATTCTACCAATCACAAACCAATCGTTACTACTTGTAATATATCAAAAATTCAAAAAAAGGGCGCGCAATCCTTGATTTAATATATTTTTTATGCATCAAAATCAGAAATAATAATAATACCCTATTTGAGCCCATAACACGTAGAGTCAGCTACTTTAAATCAAAAGAGTCAGATGATAAAACCACACTTGAGAATATGGTAACACTCAATGTCAGAGATATCATACAAGTTGACACGCTGTCTATTCCTGAATGGGAGAGGGAATGGGGTAGCTGTTACTATTGCAGCTCTTTACCAAAACAGCTTTTATTTAGTCCAATTGATTCCATTGCTACGAAAACGGAGAAAGGAGTCAAACCCCATTAAATTGTATTTTGCCGCACCTTTTTACACTAAGCCTATGATTCTTAAGAATGTTCAGTAAAGGGCTTTTCTTTTTAACAACTCTAGTAGTTTTTAATGACATTAGCTGATACTTTGATAATTAATTAATTAAAGTATACGCTATTGCACGAACAAATTGTAACTTTTACAATCTACTGGTACAAGTAACAACTTACACATTACATATCATACAAAGTATGAAGAGAGGTACATACAATAAACATAATTGTTTTGTTATTGAGATAGAAACTTACTCTTTTGTATGTCGTCGTTTAAGCTATGCTGACAATAATTTTAAAATGATTAAATGATACTGATACAGATACAAAAATACAAAGCAGATATGTTAGATCGCCTTTCGTCAATTTGTTAGCCCTGAAACTCAGTAATAACGGATACATATCTATATAGATATAGATATATATGAGTATATAAACACACTCATGTACTGTGTACACGCAAAGTATAGAAAAAAGATCTATAAAAATCATCAATGAAAATAAACATTTCAAACGAGTCACTTCATTTTACATAAACATATGTAGAATTAATGGAGTAATAAAATATATATAATAAATGAGTCACGAAACCTCATAGACATGTTTAACATAGTAATATTGTTGGGATCATTTGAGACTAATATTGAGGTTAAATAATTATAATCAATGCATAAAGGAAGGCAAATTAATTGAACTAGATTATAGCCGATATAGTCAGTCACATGTCTGAAAGTCTATCTACTATATGGGATTTTATACAAGTTGTAACTTGTACAAGGAGATTGAACACGCTACAATCAAAAAATGATATTTTAAAATGAAGCATTGAATGTAGTTATTTTGTTATGAGGAAATCATGTAGTCTTTGACACAATTCAGACAAATAAGTCACATCAATTAAATACTATTAATTAAAATAAGGGGTATTACCTATTATCAAATAAGACATAATGAGACGTACAAAATCGTAGCTTGAACACAACATACGTATCATATGTATATATATACAAAAAAGTAATGCAAATTGTTTTCTTCTCGGATTTTCAATTAAAATTCTTCCTCATAGATATTGAATAAATACAGCTTAATAATACGTAGTCTCTGATTCATAGCATCACATATATGTAGATAGGTAGTTTACACAAACTATTTAGTGTCCATGTTTGCACCCGTATTGATAATCATAGTATTAAATGTATAACTATCATGGGGTCTCTGATGTTCTCAAACCTCTACTCTATGTATTCAATTGCAACAAAATAAGCATTTGCTCTAAATATATGTATTTGCAAACATGTTTATCATCACACTATGATGCCCTTCTCCACTTCCATGGATGGGTCCCTTATCACCCCTCTTTACCCATACATACAATTATCATCACGTGATCCTTTTACATACATACAACACACAAATCTACTCCAACATGGATACAATTGTTATTCGCAAATAGCGTACTTCTCTCTTTGAATCAGTTTAATAAATACCCTTCTCTGCGATATATAACTAAATAACTAAATATAGAAAGTCTCTGAAAAATATATGTAAATGCATCTGTGAGCCCTCATCATCAAAATGGCACAGTTTGAATCCAAAAAACAAATTGCGTTTCTTTTCATAGGTGCTTTAGTTTTGAGTGTAGTTACTATTACTTTCATCAACGCGGAAGCGCAACGACGATTTGGACCCACTCAAAGGGGTAATTATCTGACTCCCAATATCCTAAGGGGTGTTTAACATCCTCCTTGTACCTGTTTCAGAGGACAAAACTATAAAAGGTCCTTCATATTTATCTCGACTCAAGGAAAGGATTCGGAGTCAACTTCTGGCATGGCTCCAAAAAGATGAGATACCTAACTCCATGCAGACCCGAAAGTTACTCTCTGTTGATCAGGAGCCATATTTGGAGCCTTCTGTTAATGTGTTTCCAAAAAAAGAAGATTCTGATAGATTATTGAAACTGAACCATCTCCAATCCCAGGTTCTCAAACGTCTTGGAGGGAATGAGAAGTTACTTTTTGATGTGCTCGAAGCCTTTTGTAATTGGTTCGTAGAAATTTTTTCTCTATTTCTTGATTCCATATCATTTTCTCCTTTAATCTACAAAGTAATGAAGTGAAGAAGATACCCAAGACTCAAGATCAAAAGAAAAAACCAGATTTGGAGGTCTGGACACAAGACACAAACAATAAAGAACTCAAAAGTAATTCTACATGGAATATTTTTCAAAAGGCATTAACAGATCTGGACTATTCAGAAAAAATAATTAGGTCCTACGATTTCTGTGCAACTCAGGGTAAGGAAATCTATTACTACTAAACACTGCTAGTACCCAACTTAAGAAAGCTCAAACATTTTTTATCGAGTGCTTAGAAATATTGATTCAAATATCAAAAGACAGGAATGCTAAATTACTTCGTTTTGCGCTCTCATTATTTTCTAACCTGTAATGCCTTTGAAAAAGAATGTATCATTTAGACAGAATATAGGAGGCATTTACAAACACTAGCATGAAGAAAGAGTTGCTTCAATAAATTGATTCGTAATTATAATATATAGTTTTATTATTACGGAACTAGGATTAATCTATGTTGTGATGGCAATCTTACTAACGAGTCTGTTGAATTACACTCTCATCCTTTGTTGCTACTTTTGGTGCCTTGGGAGGCGAGGATCAAGGTTGGGGCTGTAAGGAACTTATATGCTCATTGAGGATAAAATCATTTTGACAACCGTGTTTGTCTTCATTTGTAGGTACTCATTCAATAGGAAATATTTCATCAGAGGAAAGAAAGATAAAATGGACTACATGGACCATGAATTTACGGAGACGGACAATTTCTTACCTCCGTTGGAAGAGAAGGGAGAAAAAACACCATGACAATCAGTTTCCTTTAGTGTTGTTGATGTTTTTGTACAAGTTCAATAATTATTAAAGGGTTCTAAATTTTGAGTTATTTACAAATATATTTATACCTACTTCTATTTGCTAAAAAGGAGACCTTCAAAGGGGCAATCCCAACATCAGCTGTTCTTTTAGTTATTCAAACTCTTCAACTCCAATAACTACAGGGAGCAAAGATGGCTTTTTTTTCATTCTTCCAATACATATTAATACTATTATTATTATTATTATTATCTCCAATTGTACCATACCATATGTAACAAGTACGTTCTAAATCAAACAGAAAATATTTTTTCAATATATTACATAATGTTATATAAATATCTCAAAAAAAATTAAGTTATTGAACATAAAATTGGATTCAAAGTTAATAATAATAATAAATTAATTATCAGTTATTTTGTCAAAATATCTCATTGTAAACTCATCAAACAGATACTATGTCAAAACAGCCCCATCAATCATCACCAACTTTTTGAATTTGCTTCAAAAGACGTATGAAAACTATGTTTAATGTCAACGGAACTTTTCTTTTTTCTTTTCACAAAAACCCTTGTATTCACATTCGTAACGTAACTAAGCATCTTCAAGTTGATGTTCTAAATAATAACTAAACAAAAGGCACTGTTTATAGTGTATAAATTCTCCATATTCAATTGACAAAACCCCAGAGGGGGGGGGGGGGGTGACATGTCTTTTCCTTCCCGAAAATAATTTGAGACATTAATAATGAAAGAAATATCTAATTAATACATAGTAGGAGACTGTTCATTGTCTACTCTGAAATATGATTTAAGCTAATAAATGATTGATCCCCTTTTTGACCAGTCCCAAACTATAAATTTTATCATATCTTTATGAATAGCTTACAGAAATATATATATCAGAGTACTCCAGATAAAACTATGTTCGTTTTTGCGAAGGGGATGTTGCGTGATAATTCCTTAAGTATCATATTCAAAATGCTCTGTTATTATTTAAGAACTATAAATACATACATTATTATTTATTAATATATTATTCGTAATAATTTACTCCTCAATAATTAATTAATCAATAGTTGAATCGTATCATTCCTTCTTCTCCCCTTTTGTTTGACACTCCCCACAATCTGTAAAGAAACTAAAACTTGCCAAATGTTTTTATCACGTTCCTTGGTTTATTACACTCTAATATATATAAAGAACCTCATAAGGTCGAGCTCAAGGTATTATAGTAATCACAATACTTAATTTCACTTTTGGATTACAATTTGTACTAAACATATACAAATCTTGGGATATCCTAAAATCCCTTATACTTCACTTTATAGATATGATTTTAATGAATGTTGAAACTATGAATTGAAAGAAAACACAATTTCCATATATATATAAGAGTTTTTTTTCTTGAAAATTATAGAAAATTTGACCACAACAATCCAAAAGTATGTAATACTCATACCAAAACTCGAAAGCAACTCATTCTATATCAAATAGAGAAAGTTATTTAAGTTATTAACCTTATTTAATACTCCCACAAAAGAATTGGCATCTTTTGTGTTAATTTCATGACTCAGTGACAGTATGTAATTCAAGGGGAAAAAACGATTCAATAGCCCCGGATCCCTTCTACTAAATAAACTCTTCACATTTATATAAATATGTATGAGACAACCAAAATCCAAGATAAGAGCCAATTAATTTCTTTTAATGAGAAAAAAAATTAAATCTTTAAACTGATTTAACAGATATTATAAGAGCTAATCCATAAAATCCACTTGTACTAGAGCCTTTAAACCTGTACATTGAATTCAAATTACTGCAAATCTCCTCAACTAAAAATAATTTCAAATCTCCAATCTTACTAATTTAATTTTTTTATGAACAGCTTAAGTAAATTAATTATTACGATGATTTCGATTGCCAATTTTTAAAAAAAGTTAGGAGTTTTACATGAGTTACGAGAAATACTGCGGAATATTCGAATACTTTCTTTGAAAGCTAGAAAATACTCCAGTTACTAAATTTTGTTTGTGACACATCACTAGAAAATTATAGATTGTATTATCTCATTGAGACACTGATGAGTATCTAACAACATGTGCCCTACTTTATATTGTTTAAAGTATGGAGTTAGATATATCATTAGTCATTAGAACAGATATTGTTTCGGTTCCATAGCTTTGTTTTAAAGTGTTACATCAAAGGCCTGGATATTGAACATGACTGTGACACGATGCACACGCTGAGCACATTATGGAAACATAATATTATAGATATGATTAATTGCCTTTTGGACACAGTCAATTTTTTTCTAAGGACATTATTTCTTTTTGGAGTTAAATATGCTGTGTTTTTTTGTTTTTGTTTTTTCTAAATGTTTAAAAGCTGTATAGTAACTAAATTATAAATTGAGACCTCAAATGTATTTGTTAAAGTCAATTTAGATAGTTATGAAGCTATGGGTATTATATTTTTCTAATCTCAAAAAATTTCATATTAAAAAAATTGTTTGACAAATTTGAGATTGGTATTTTTTTTCTATGGCTCTTGGTGGACATATATTTCATTATGTTTGAAATATCATGAGTTTGTATGTAACCCAAGACCTAGTTATACTTTTTCTACCTCCTTTAATACACTTCTATAATGGCGGCACAATGAGTCAATAGAGAGATATCAAATAGAAAACTTCCTTACACCCGTCAACCTTCCTCCAAAAATAAAAAGATCCAAAATTAGTTGTTGATTACTAATCACCAACTAATTACTGAAGTGATTAGTAATTGTGGTCGCTGGAACAGGGTGACAAAAGGACATTACCACTCCCACCCCCCTCCCCACACACACAAACTTATTGAAAAACAATATCAATGGAAAATTGTGATATTATCGTGTTATTAATAAGTGACGTCATTTTTGTAAACATACAAATTATGAAATTTTAATATTAGATAGTATTTATTTTTAGATGCATACAACATTTAATGTATAGATAACCAGCACATTCAATACATCTACCTTTTTATTTCATTCCATATACATACATGAAACACCCAAAAAACAGCTAGCTAATATCACACCACATATTTTAGAAGTTAAATAATAATGATACACCCTATCTTTCTTTTCTTTTTTTTGAGCATAAGTATTCAAGTTTAATATAATATAAATATAAATAAAATCATTCGATCTTCACTTCTATCCTCTTATAAACTATGACATAATTAATATCAACCTTCCATTGTATAAATTTAGTTGTATTTAATTCAGTTTAAAGTTACGAATACTTCATCGTATTATAGGGTACAGTTGCAGTGTCCATTCATTTATTTAATGGGTGTTGAGTCAAATGGAAGATCTGACTTTGTAAACTGTAGCTCATTGTCGGAGTAAAACTTTAACCGCCTAATTGCTCCATTAAATACTTTCCAATTGTGCTAAAATTTTGCACATAGACCTCTTTTTCACGTTGTCACACTTAAGGATCAGGTAAAATTCGATCATCAGGACAAATGACGCACACTAATATACATGTATGTTTATTTTCCAATGCAATACAAATACTTACATATAATACTATACCTTTTCAAGTTCAGTATGCGAATAAACAAGTTCAAGTTCTGTGTATTTATTTCCATATTGAATTTGCTTATTCCCATATTGAACTTGAAAAGGTATACTTTAAAAAAACAAATCTAATTAATCTAAAGTTTCTTTACAAGTCTTATTACTAGGAATGTAAAAAATATGCAAAATGCTGAGTGCGAGAATTTGTGGAGTTGGCTCTTCAAACAGGTCTTTTTGTTTTCCAAAGCTGTTATCATTTTTCCTTTATTACTGAGGGGAGAACATCTACCTGATGTATAATCAAAAAGGGCTCAAGTCCTCGTATAATTATTTTTAGTTAAAGATATATAATTTCCTGACATTAATTTCAGTTAATTTCCTGCCTCTCATCTATGGTTTACATACATAATGTTATTATTTATCATTGATGTCTTCATTTGTATATGTATATAAAGGAGAATAGCAGCTTGTAGCTTAGTAAAACGTCACGACAGCTCAAGCTGCTTCCCTCTCAACATTCATCAAATTGTCAGAGTTACCAGGTTGATTTTCTCTTTCTTTTTATTTTACACACCCCATTTGCATATTATTTACATTCCTACTTATTACCATGATCATGGTTTGTAAGTTTTGTCCATATTACTCTTCAAAGTTGGGTAGTGGAGTAGCCAACTTTGTTGAAAACTGATTTTCGATTTGGACCACTCAGATGAACTACTATATAAAAATGTGGCATAATAGTTTCATCATTCTTCATATTATTTTTTTATTTGAGACACGATACTGCAGATCCCTCACTCCAATTTTATTTTCGTTTTTCTATTCCTGTGAGTGTGCGTGCCCGGAATTACTATTGATTAATTGTTATTTGACAATATTAAATGATACTACATAGTAACTGAGAGGAATGAGGCGAATGTATGCATTGTCAGAAATCCTGGAGAAGGTGCATATTTTCTTTAACATGTTTTCCTTATAATCAAATATTGAACTACTTATCATTGTTACAAGTTCTTGCCTCAACGATATAGAGAAGACTGAATTCAAATTGAAAATCGACAATGAATTATACTTATGGATTAAACATAATTGCAACTGTGAAAGTACGATGCTGATTATCACATTCATTATTTCATTAGAAAATATTTTTTAAGCTATGAGATGTGGATGAAGGAGGAAAATCAAGTGTCCAGAGATGATTAAGAATGAGACGCGGGGTCTAAAAAAAGAAAGCAAGACAAAAAAAAAAGAAAAAAAAAAGAACGATACGAAAATAAAAGTGGTGGGGATAAGCGATCTATACAGACTATGCCCTTTATTTGTATCACATTGTATTTTTTTTTTTTTTAAATATAGTATATCATTCAAAAATTAGTCTCAAGAAATCTTTTGATAGTGGTTTTAAAAATAACCGACCTACAAGATAATCGAATTTTGTGTGTCCATATTTCTCCCAGTATGGAATATTATCCTTATTTGATGGAATACTCTTGAAATGTCTCATTGTGTGTCAAGACATAACTGAGTTGGTCAAATGAGTTTTCATTGATGAAATTATGAAGGTAATTGCTTAAATAGCTTGAATGCTGTTTTATCACGGCTATGTCACATTAAAAACATAATTTCCATTGAACTTTTTAGTCAGCTGTTCATTTTCCTACTTATCTTACCTCCCTCCTCCCTACAAGTGTTGGATTGATGATCAAACTCGAATACTACTAATTTCAAACCTTTTCTCTTTCTCTTTTTAGAATAGAATGAAGAGATACAACATGTAACATGACCCATTGACATAAATACACTTTGTCATCCTATTATAAATAATTAAACATTTTTAGAGTTGTACTTTATTACTTAACAAATTTATTTTATAGAAAAGTTTGAATTCATTAGCCTCCATTTTTCTCAGCACTTGGTGATGGAAATCACCAAATAAATTGAGAGTTGATCATAACTCATAAGGTATACATACAATGTGTCAATGGAGTATTAGTACTAAATTAAAATCGATTGTTTCAGGGAGAACATCCGATTGGTGATACTCATAAATATATGTATATGCATAAAACTACAGATATTATATCTGTAGATTTGTTATAATAATTGGAATTCGTACTTTTTTATTTATCCTTTCATTTATAAAATAATTACACTAGTCAGCTTTTTATTTTATTTTAATGGAAACTTGATACAGCTTCATTATCGAATAGTCGATATTAATAATAAATTACACATTTTTTCATTATCAAACTTGTATTACAATTCTTTTTGTTTCTTATATTGTATGTAATTTTTAAAATATTGAAGAATTGGAGCACAAATACAAAAGTTCTTGGCTCCACAATATCACTGGATGGATAAATAAATTAATTATGTATATATATAGATATATATATATATATACATACATATGTAGAAAAACTAATTGTGCTCTTTAATATATAATAATATTTCCCGTTTTTTTCATTAAAAAGATATGGTAATTTGAATCCTGTTTTTGCTTTGTTCTTCTTGTTTTTAATTTGTCCTCTTTCTACCTTTTTTTTTCTTCATTATATACTATTCTAAGTCGATCTTCAATATGACCCATTTCTTGCATAATTAAGTCAAATATATATTTTTATTTTATTATTTTTACAGATTTACATCTCCACACATAAGAAACTCTGGGTAGACATGAAGCATGACCCTTAAAAGCCTCTTTTGCCATAATTCTATCAAATTAATTACTGCAGTTTGAGTTAATTCCCAATCTTTTTCCATCATAGTATAAAAACTTGGATATGTGATACCAAAACTTTCAACATTGGCGATTTCATCTCTGATTTTTTAGATAATTGAATCAAAGCAAACGAATTCCTCTTACAAAAGTTCTGTAAAATTACAAAATTGATACTTTGATTGTCTCTAACAAAACAAAACGATTAAAAACTTATCTGAGGTCAATTATCTCAGATTTCCGTCTGAACAACTTGCTGGTTCTCCACATTTACAAAGATTTAGATGACAAAATTGATTTGACACAGGTCAGAATATGATTTCATTGATGAAATTAAAAGTAGAATGGATGTTTTTGGCCAACACATTAAATAAATGAAAATAAAATATATTTAAAAATAAGCTGACGCTTATTAAGAGCCCTATAACTCTTATCTGAATGTTAAATTTAGCTTTCGAATTATCTATTCTCAAATGCTCTGCAAAAATTCCTGTGTGAAACGAGTGTAAAATACTGCTCAAAGCAGAGATATCTTTATATATTCCTAATTTGATCCGATTTAAACCATTTTGTTTTGCAAGAAATATGTAAAATTCACTTTGAATTCTTCAAAGAGCGACGATCCAATTCGAACGCTAAATTGAACATTTTTTTGTTTCACTTAGGCTGGAAGTTTTCAGGGAAGTTTTATCTCACTCAGACCCAATGTTTTAGCCATTTAGGGAAATCTAGATTATACCCTTGTATTTCTTTTAATTGTACGTAAATATTTATCTATAAATTAATAGTAGTCAATTAAATTTCTAAGATTTTGTTGCTGTTCATAATAATTTAGTATGTGTGCTTTAACATGCACACATATTGCTTAAAAAAGTTAATGAATTTGCCTTTGAAATTAGCAATCAATTCCAGTTCTTTTATGCTCAAGAACATGCATATTATATAAAATACCTCGTTTCATTGCATAATTATTCAATATAAGATGAGTTGATAGTTCCATTCATCTACTTATATTAAACTATAATAAGATATAATTCATTTTCATTGGGATATTTTGAATCACCCAGCTTCATATGGCGATATTTTTTTATTTTTAGCAGTGTCCATTCAAGTTTTCGGTTTTTCGTTTTTTTTTAAATTTTATGTATTTATTTTAGTTTCATGGAATATTTTATCTGCATGTTGTACAAATATTTTTTCTATATTTTTATTGATGAAGAGATTTATGAGGTAATTTGTGTGCAAATCTCATGCTTTTGTTGATTTCTTCCTTGTAAAATGAGCGTAATTAGGATTTTCTATGATTATATTTTGAACTTTTTGAAAATTGTTTCTGCAATTTTTTAAATTGTGCACCACATCAAAAAATGGATGAATACTCTTAATGAGGTTGATTGAATTCGGTATAAAAGCTAAAATACATAAATTCAATAGCTTTTTTAAGTATTTTCTAAACTCTTAAAAGAAGATTTAATCGGTTCTTTAAGTTAAAAATATGCTATATGTATATTTTTATTAACTTAAAAATAATTTTTGAGGATATTAAATATGACTTCAAAATGGAAGGATTGTTTGAAATACCCACGTGGTATTATTATTATATTACAACAACGACAAAATTTTATTGATGTACAACTGTACAAACGTCATATTAAATTGCCAATAACAATTTTTCATCAAAAATGATGCTTTTCACCAGAAAAGTTTTAGCTGGTAATAGAACAATGTAATAGAACTTATTAGTACTTACAAGATAAAACAAGCCCTAACTAAATTAATGACTTCATTTCTTTCATGTTCTTTAAAAAAATCATTTATTTATAAAGATTATTTTATTAGATCCGATGCTCAGATACTCTATCTAAAATTAGAATTTTTAAAAATACTACTTTCCTTTTTTATTATTTGTATAATATTTTTATATTTCTTTGTTATTTAGTGGATATTATAGGTAATCAGTATGGCACAATTCATTTAAAAAAAAACCTACAATATTATATGAACATGAACTAAAAGGATTTTAACATAACTTTAAGTGAAAGTTTAAAGTTAAAGTCACTATTACGAGTTCAAATTAATTAAGACCCTTTTTGATCTATCGTTGAATATTTTTCATTCAAGTACCGTTGATCTCTCATCTTTTTTGTTCTTCTCCAAGCAGATTGTATCTTTTTTGCTGCATGTATCTCCTCAAATAAATCTAACAGGCGAGAGGCGAGATAAATTAAAAAGGTGAGAGTGACTTTCCGATCTGGTATCGTATTTGACATGTCTACTGAACGAATTAAAATTGGGACTCCTCCCAATTCATTGACCTAAATAAAACGTTACATGAAATAAGACAGTTCTTCGAATTAATGAAGCTCTTAATTAATTTACCTTATCCAGAAAAGTTTTAAAATTCTTCTTTTCGTTACTTAGTAACTCATCATTAGCCTTACGATTATCATGAATAGAAGTAGTGACGTTGGACATTGCAATAGAACTAACAGTCGTATTCATCATGATCTCTTCCTTTGTTAAAAAGCTAGGATAGTAATGATGGATCAAGAAGCACAGGGCTCGACCATCAGAAAATGACACAGTCAGGTTTTCAATTTCAATCCCATAGTGAGCACATACAAGTCTGGCCCACTTTAAAATATATTTAGCCGTAGGGCCCGACTCTTCATTCGGAACATTTTTCTCCTTTTCTTCATAGAATTGAAGACCAGAGGCAGCAGCACTTTCATTTGAAACAGCATGAACTTTAAGTGATTTGAGAAGTCGAGCAATTTCTTTTTCCCATTTAGATTCAGGCAGTTTTTTTACTAATACAAGCCCGAATATAATATGCCAAATTAAACTAAGGATCTTCTCAACTTGCCCATTGACAACGTCCTTAGAATCTACACTTTTAAGTAAGCCTGCTGAGCTAGACTTAAGGGCTTCTAAAGCGATGCTCACATTATGGATTTTTTGAAGCCTTGAATGAGCTGGTATTCGGAGTTTAGAAGTGTAATCTCCATCAAGAAGTAGTTCCATGACACGGCTATCAAATTGATCGCATTCATATTTTCAATAAAATGTACAAAACAAAAAAGGCAATAAGAGATAACTTACCAAAGGCGAGCACCACATCGCACATCGGTTGGAAAATTGACAACAGCGTAGTCGAATTCATCTAATACAGTCTGCTTATGAGTAACATCATATCCAATACATCGCAAGTGTTTTGTAATATCACCTTCACAAGCCAGAAACTTCTTTGAAAATTCAACCAAAAGGTCGCGTGACATCTAAAATAAAAATAATGAGTAGAGTATTTCAAATTACAATTAAAATAATATGTACCTTAAAATCAGAATCCTTGCAAAATAAACATGGATCATGCTTGATTAGCTTTTTATTCTTTGCAAAGTCTAAAAAGAAAATTAGCCTCAGAAACATTTTAAGAGTAAACTTTTTAAGTGCTTCTTCGTGACCAGGCTTATAGAGATGTGGAACTGTCGGATGTGAATATGTTTCCAAAATGCTAGGATTACTAAGAAGTCTGGTAATGATGAATCGACTTATTCCTACAATGTCTGAATTTCCAGATATTTGGAGAACTTCACCATAGATTGCTTCTAATCCTATTCGAAGCCATAAGGGATTGTAGTTTAACAGAAGGGAGAGAAAGCTTTGTTTGATGCCCAAGTCTTTATTTAAGCATCGATCGTCTCGTACATAGAGTTTTTTTTTTTCAATTTCGATTTCGAGTTGAGTTATGACTTTGACAACTTGTTCTGATTGCCAGAGGCGAATTGCAGATACTCGTAGTGAATTCATCTCCTTCCCTATCGTATATGCTCTAAACGACATGACCTCTCGCGTGGGTGCACGAGGTACTTTGACATCCTTTGTACAGGCAGACCAAAGTTTTGCAGCATCTGTTTTTTTATTATGAGAATTCGTATCCATCACCTCCTCCGAAGGAGTTAGAATGAAATTAAGCCATTTAGTAAAACCTTTTTTTTGTTTCTCAATCCAGCGCTCATCATAGTATAAGTTTTTGGCTGAAAAGAGGTTAGGGTGACGAACAAATTGAGTCTTTGAATTTGAATGTAATTTTGGATTAGAAGCAGCGGCCATTTTTATCAATGTTAATCCAGATCTAGAATTAGGCTTTAAGACTTTTGGATCGGGATATCTCCTTTTAAACGGCGAACTTTTTTTGAGTGGACTAGGTTTTAAGGTAGAAGATGATGCATTGCTACCAGAGGGATTGTTCATTCTTGATTTCATGGTTGAATATTTTTCCCTTACACTCCGTACACTTTTTGTTTCAGCACAAACACTTGGAGGCTTAAAAGAAGATTTCGTAGTCTTAGACGAAGGAGATGCAAATGTAGTGAAGGCCTCACTTTTGGTATCTTTTGATTTAGAGCTTGGAGGAGAATTATTATCCGTTGGATAAGTCATTTTAGACTCTGTAACAGAAATTTCTTTAGATAATTTAGATGAGTTTTTATGGAGTGAGTTAGATCGTAAATCTTCAAAATCCTCATTGATAGTTGTTAACTTCGAGACCTCCGGACTCAAAGTAAAAGTTTCAGAAGATATTTTGAAATCTTCTGAGGAAGAAGGTGAATGTGGAGAGATATTGTGTTTCGCAGATTCCGAATTAACAACCTCATTTTGAGAATTATTCGAGTTATTTTTACTGCCAAAGAGATCACGACAAAAGGTAGTAGATCGCTCTTCACTGAGGTAATGAAGACTCTTTTCTCTGGTTTTATCTTTGACAGCAGTAGAACAGTATCCTTTCTCCGGTATTGGAACAAAGCTGGTCTCATTGATAGTTGTTTGTAAGAAGCTTTCTTTGCATTCATGTAAGTTGGTTTCGTAAATTGTGTCTTCCTTATAGTCGTATTTTTTTACTTCATCAGAAATCATGGATTGAATGCTAAGATCACTCCGAAATCCTTTTCCTTTTTTTTCTTCGTCATTTTTTAAATGCTGGGCGACTAGAAGGGAAATTTCATCCATTTTTTTATGATTCACTTTATCATTCGAAGACCCTTTAGGAGAAACAGATGGAACTGAAAAAACAAAAGAGTCTTTAACAGAAGATTCATTTACATCAATTCTAATATGATCCTTTTTATAATCCATTCGCAAATGTTCAGCCAACAACAACGAAATATCATCAAGATCTCCAGGAGGTACTTTGTTAGATTTTATTTCTTCTGAAAAAGAGGGTAATACAAAGGAATCTTTCGAAAAATGAGTTTCAAGCAATTTTTCTATAGTTTTAGGATGAGATTCAGTATTGTTATTATCAGTAGAAACTGTAATAGGCCTTGAAGAATCCTTTGGACTCTCTTTTTTATGTTCTTGAGGTACAGAGTTTTTAGGACTTAAATCTAAGTCAATATCTAAATTGAAATCTATTTTATTTGATGCAACCTTTTCCTTAGGACTAAGAGACAAGTCTAAATCCAATTTAAAACTTAAATCAATTCCAGAGGTCATTTTACTAGTTTCTTTATTTTCTACATTTTGCACTTCCTGTTTTGGACTTAAATCCAAGCAGACCTCAATGTCACTAAGTTGAGATAGCTGCAATTTATCAATAATGACACTAGATCTAACAGGACTGCAAACTAAGTTTGTTTGTATGTCACTTAAGATGTCTGTAGAATCTCTAAAGAGTTTAGAGGGTGGACGATCCTTTTCAACCTTGTCATAAAAACCCTTGATACCCGACTCCTCAAGTTTCGCTTTTACACACTCAATTTTACTCAACACAAACTTTGAATCCTTGGGACACGAGGCAGACACAGTGTTTGATGCTTCAGTTTTCTTAGGAACAGACACATATGTATCTCTTCTATTGGAACCTGTGTCCTTTAACATTTGACAAGACTCTTGAACTAGATTTTGGAAAGGATGATTAAAATCAATCGAAACATTCGGAACAGCAAAACTATCCCCATTGGCCACCATAGAAGGCTCATTGTTAATTCCCTCCTGACGTTTCCGCATAAAGTTTTCATCTACAGCTGTCCAATCATTTCCCATTTTACGACTATTTAAAGATGATGTTGTCCATGATGGAAGATGAGCCTTATCCGTCTCGATGAGTTTACTTCCTTCTCCTTTTCTTAAAAAGGAACCATCCATGAAATGAACAGGTTGAGGAGACCAAGAGACGATCTCTTTTTGAGTAGACTTGTTTTTATTCATGGTCTGAGCAGGGCTTTTGGGGACTTTAAAATTATCCGTATCTTTCATTCTTCTTTTAGGAGGACTGACTCCGGATATAGTAATGATTGGATTTGGGGGAAGTGGGACTTTGATGCCCGATTTACTGTTGGCGTTGTTAATACTTTTAAGAACGGGTCTCCGAAAGGACATTTTCCGGAGTTTCTCAGTTTGCGGATCAAGACAGAACCCTGTCATTTGAAGAAACGTTTTAAATGATGCATATTTAATTGTCACGGACTCCCTATAAGCCCCTCCACTCTGTGGAACCCATCCTACATTTAAAAATGCCTCCTCTTGGGGTCCAAGAGTAAAAGGACCTTTAAAGTCCATTTGAAACCCTTTTTCTTCCTTTGGAAATTTCTCCACTGAGACACTCAAGGACTTGTTCCCAGTATTGCGACAACGGAGTTTTTTGAGAGAACATTTACCCAGTTTGACTTCCCCAAAATCCATTTTGGAGATGGGGCTGAATGGAGCTAGGATCAAAAGGGTTTCCTCCTCACCTCCTTCCATTCCCACAGGCATATGGGAGGAGGAGGAGGAGGAAGATGCTCGGGCTTCTTCGTTGTAGAGGGCTTGAGACTTCCTTCGTTCATCCATTAATCATTAAATCTTTGCCCACACAGCTATATCTTTAAATTTAATATTATTCGTTCCTTCTTAAAATAGTTGATTTTAAATTCAAAATCAAAGTGGGTGACGATCAGCAGCTCCGCGGCGATCACTTTTGAAATAGACTAGTGGTGCAACGGTAATTTTGAAGTTTGAAATTAGGATTTCTACTCACATATATATCGCGACGTATCGCAATTAAATCGCATATATATATGTATATATATAATTAATTAATTATTATCACTTATTGGTGAAGATTTTTATATTTATAAAAATAAAAAATAATTCATTATGGGTTGATGTTCATCAAGATGTAAAAAATTGCTGAGATAGATGTGGATATAATCATTAGATTCTATAATAATATTATGTAGAATATTAGGAACTTATTTAAATGAATTATTATATAACATATCGGCTTGATGGTTCAGCTTCATTGGTTTGAACTTTTCCGATGAAGAAATTTCTAATCTTTGATGATGAACAACAAGATTTTACTATAGTACATAAGGACGAGTCTGTCTTTGTGACTTTGCGTTTTAAGTTACTTTCATAATATTTGATTTTCTTTATGATCACTGATCATATAATATTTTGTCATTTATTATCTGGCTAGCTATACACACTGACATAAAATAAAATGAGGACGTTTGACATTGAAAAAATAATGGAACGTCATGAATGAGCATAACAGTTTTTCACATTATATCACATAATATAGGTGATATGTTTTCATCTTTGATACAATGCCATACCTAATAAGTACTAATAATAGATATGAATTATGATGTAGGCAAATGATTTCAGTCAATAATTGCAAAAGGGCAAAAAGAAACCCTCAGAGTGACGTCATATATTCCAAGTGAAAGATATTTATTTAAAAATTTAATAGAAATATACTTTCTATGAAATGAACTAAATGACTTTATCACCACTCATCATCAATATTATACAGAATATTGAAAAATAATAATAATAATAGGTATGTTGTTCTTGTTTTTATAAAAAGAAAGAGTAGGAGGAGCTACTAACAAATATGAAATATATATAGTTTGCACTCGGTTCGCACTCGCCTTTCTTAAGGAATAACCAGGACGTACGTACTTCGTATGTATGCAATATGTGTAGCCGAGTACGTAGGTTCCTCTCTCTTTCTTTCTCCATTTCTTTCTTTCTTTCTTACACTCATTCTTTCTCTCTTTCTCTCTCTTTCTCTCTCTTCCTCTTTTTTCCCCCTACCTTCTATAGCCCGTAGATAGAAAATATAAATCTGCGCTTCAAATTCAAGCTATAAAAGTCCGACGATCCAGCTGGGACGAGTGAGTCGTACCATAAGGACAGTTGGAACAAAGGAGAAAGATGCCACATGGAATGGAAGGAAGAAAGAAGCCTTTTTTGATCGGGGTAGCAGGTGGAACTGCATCCGGAAAAGTAATTTTAAATCACGAGCCTTGGTAGGCCCTTTCTTGGGGTGTGCAAAAATTTCTATAATCCTTTTCTTGTATGTAACAAACCATGATCATCATTAGTCCACAGTCTGTGAGAGAATCATTGAGGGTGTCTACAAGTCTGATGATGCGGAAAAGTGTCAAATCTTCTCCATTTCTCAAGAGTCTTTCTATAGACAACTCTCTGAGAAGGAGAGCATCCGGGCTCAAAAGGGGCTCTTCAACTTCGATCATCCTGGTAAGTTATTCATACTATATGTAGACATGGAAACTTTTCTTTTTCAGTATCTCTCCTTCCTGGAGTGGAAAGTGTGTCCTTCAATTACTCCAGGGGGATGAGGAGGGGTGACCTAGATTTTTTTTTTTTTAAACAATCAGTAAAAAAAATATTATGTTTTGTGACTTTCTCGCCAGCTTCTGCATTTGTTTTTTTTTTTTGTTTTTTTTGTTTTTCTTTATTCAATGCTCAATCAACATAACATGCTGTTAATCAAAGTGCATTATTATATAAAAATGAGGCTCTATTTCTTTAGATGCCTTTGATTTTAATCTGATGGAGACCTGTCTACTTGGTATACTCAGTGGAAAAGAAACAAAGATCCCAAAATATGATTTTGTACATAATCAAAGACTGGACGATCAATTTGTCGTTGTTCCTCCCTCAGATGTTGTGATAGTCGAGGGAATCCTCGTGTTTTATATGTCAGAAATTGCCAAACTATTTGATTTAAAGCTCTTTGTCGATACAGATGCGGATACAAGGCTTTCCAGAAGAGGTGAGTTTCGAATCCATTCATTCCCTTCATCAAATATAGGAGGGATTCTAATATTGATTTTTGTATGTTGTAGTTCTCAGAGACACTGAAGAACGGGGTCGGGATCTGGAGCAGGTTTTACTTCAGTACACTACTCTTGTCAAACCAGCATTTGAGGAATTCTGTCTGCCCGTAAGTATTGAGTTGTCTTGCTCTTAAAAAATGTTAACGCAATGATTATTTACCTATTATATTTTACAGACAAAAAAAATGGCAGATATGATTATTCCTCGAGGGGCTGACAACACAGGTAATGAGAAATGTCCGAGTTCATTCTTATTCTTCTTTCACTATCTATCTTCCTAGTATAGTTATTATTGGGAAACCATAACTAGTTGTGGGTACCATTGTCTCAAACTTTTTTTGTCCTTTAGTTGTAATTTGTCCGGATGTTTGAATAATATGTATTTTTCCTCTACATACATACTTATTTTGAAACAGGAACTTTTCCATATGACTTAACGAAAACAAAAAAAAAGTTTCGCAATTGAATTCAATGACTTGAATCCTTATCTAAGTTTAAATTCGATAATAATACTAAGTTAGATGTATATATATGTACAGTGTTAAAGTAGGTATATAGTCAATAATAATATTACATACATAGATTGTATGTGAAACGTTTTAGTTACACAACTTTTGTGCGATTATTAATTTTTAAAAAGTCATCAATTTTTTTATATAAAAAAGAACAAAATACCTATACTATTCATGGAGGCTATCATTATTTAATTAAATATTTAATGAACACGTTTTGACATTCTCACTTTACAGTTGCGATTGAGCTCGTTGCACGACATGTTCAAAGGCACCCTTTATCGTGGAATTCCTCTCCCAGCGATTCTGGATCCCAATCACAGAGGGGCTCTCCGTTTAACAGATCCAGATCTAACTCGGATTCCATCATTAGATAATAATGGATCCTAAGTAGAGAGAAACAAAATATGAAATCCAAATGTTGAGTTGATTGATTGATTTTTTGTTGGCCTCCTTTTTATTACGTAAACGTCTTATATACACACACACACATTACAGAATCTTAATGACCTTTAGTGTTTTCTTCGTATTAATCACTTCACTCATTATGTATAATAGGTGCAAGTTTATAATAATTATTATAATTTATTTCCAAAACAACAAATTGACAAGCGCGCATTGCACACAAATATTGTACATACTTACGAAATGAGGGATCTTTGAAAACAATTATTTAATGTGATATATGTATAGCACAATTAATTGTAGCAGCATTTACATAGATGTTAACTTACTTCACTACATTTTGTCTTTTTTTTTTCTCTTTTTCTACAAATTTTCATTTTTTATAAATCATTATTTTCAAAAAAATTGCGTTATTCTCTCTTGTTTCCTTTTGCTAATTTATCTTAGAAAGGAAATTAAGTTCCAACATTTTAGTATATATATATATATAAATAAATATATATATATATCTTAAGTATTGTTAAGTAAAGAAACAAAACGACTCAAATTTCATTTTTATACTGGGTTTTCCTATTTCACACTAGATCCTAAAAGAATCATTTTGATAGATGTTACGAGATATATACATGCATATCTGTATATACCCACATCCACTATATAAACCCGTACTCATCTTTTAATGTGCATTTGTAATTATATATATGAATTGAATAAATCATCTCTCTATGATCAACCAATGTAAATGAATGTAATAAATGAAATCCACAAAAGCGTCGAGTCTCTCTCCTTGATTCTATTTACCTAAGTGTTCATTCCATTTTGAAGTTGTACGTTAGGCAGTCCTTACATGGGTAGTTGAAAGTTGACTGGTTGTCGGTAAATATCCACGCAGTTTTGTTTCAAGTAGTCGTGAGTAACATCCTGAGACAGTGATGATGTACCCGTCCCCCGCTTCTTTCTTTTAAACACCAGACTAATTTATATAATCTACCTTCCATTTCAGTTGCTATCAACCTAATTGTCCGTCACATCGAGGACCTTCTCACTAAAGGACAAAATACCCTCGAACACCAAAGAAGAAAACTCATTATGTCTATCTCTTGTCCAGGGTATGGCATCGAAGGAAGAAGTATCATGAATCCTAACGTACGACCTCATTGATGTTGAAAAACAAGCAATGACACTGTTCTCTCATGTACCTCAAACTACACTTATCGTCGACTAGTCATACAGGCCATTAATATAAATAATAATTTTGTTAATTGTAATTATAATATATATATATATATTTGTAAATATATATGCATAACAGTAGATATGATGTTAGATTTATTCCTTTTGAGCCTCAACTTGAGCAAGGAATTCTGCCTTCGCAGCCTTGACCTTGGCTTTTCTTTCTTCACCAGTGAGCTTCTTGGCATTAAATCTTTTCTTCTGCACCTTTTTGGCGGGCTTCTTGATCCTGGATGGATCCTTACGAATGGCAGCATGGGCTTTAGTGTACATATCTTCCATCTAAAAAATAATTTTCATTAATTTAATAGCAACGAGTTATTTACAAGGTTCAAATATAAGGAATTTTAGACTCACGCTTGAGGGGGTAATTCCATGCTTAATGTACTGAGAGAATTGCCTCTTGTAGGCCTCTGGTTCTCCTTGTTGAAGAAGTTCCATGTAATCAGCGACATGCTTACCGAAAATGTGATTACGGTGGGTTTCGGCATTGAATTGATTTTCCTCGTTGTCGTAGCCAGGGAATCTTTTAACTGAGTGGGGAACGTCGAGTCCACCGTCGGCAGCGCCCTTCATGGCTCCAAATACCTTGGCACCAGTAGAGGTACGGGCAAGACCGGTATCAAGACAGGCACGGAATGCTCCTGGCTTGCCATCCTCGTCTTCAACCATGTAATGCTCTCCATCAACCTTGGTCTGTCCTTCATAGATAGAGTCCAACTTGAACTTTTGGAGGACACGTCGAGCGAGGAGGAGGCCTGTGCAGTATGCAGCAGCATAGTTAGTGAGCCCAACCTTGACGCCGTAACGGGGAAGTTCGTGGGCATAGGCAGCCTCAACGATACGATCTCCGTCAATACGGGCGTACGCTATCTGACAACAAATGTCCTTATTCGTGAATCGGACAATCATACGGTACTTGGGGGTATTGTACTTGTTCTTGTCTTGAACAACAAGCCTCTTACGAGCATAGTAGTCAGTTCGTCCCTCGCGGCGCCGACGGAACTTAACTTGATAACGCTTAAAGTAAGACTTGGACTTGACGACTTTTACGAATACCTGAAAGAAACATGAATAATAACATCAATGAAAGGATTGTTGCTCTGTTTAATAATCTTAAATGATAAATCAATGCCCTATTTCCCCAAAATAATCAATAAGTTGGAGAGATCATACAAGTTGACTCCACCGTATCCGTAGTTATCAGCCCCATCGCAATCACGATGGTACAGCAAACAAGGACAGAATAAACCCATACAAAAAACTCACCATGATGATCGACTGATCGTACGGATGATATGATTACTCCGCGTAACGATAGCTTCGGCTTAAGGGATCACCTCCGTTCAGTTACAAAAACGGGAAGGAAAAGGAAGAGCAACGGTAAATTGAAATATAAATAAGCTGTATCAATAAGTTCGAACCAGACATTTTAAAATATATCAACATATATTTTATTAAATATACATATATATTAATATATAGCGCAATGCGTAGTATTACTCACATAATAAATCTAACATACCTACCTTCTAATATTTTTTTATATTTAAGAATACATGTCGATGTTCACTATTTTTGCGAATACATCATCTGACAATATTTATTTGGAAGAACTTCTTTGAGTTAGCTTATGGTCTAACAATATACTTATTATTTTCTATCCTCACCCATCGCATAAAATCTTGATATCAAATAAATTAACAAAAAGGTCTCAATCAAAAGTTACAGCTTTGCATGTATAACTTGCAGTACGGAATGCATCCTGCTTTAATTTATCTTGATATCTATTTTAAATAGGTATTTTGAATGCAACAATTAATAAAATAATTAATGAGATCCATTCAATATGTAGCTGCCATTAAAGAAAAGATAAGTTCTGAGTGGGCACTAATCAGAAATACATACATAATCATAATTCATATCATATTCTGGAAGACCCCTGAAAGTTGCTCTGAATACTATTTCCATCATCAATAAATAGTACTAAAGAATCAAGTTTGCAGACATCTATGTTCATGTTGCATCCTGTTAATTCCAAAGTACTCCAAATTTAAAAAATATTTTGAATGCTCCCCCCCCCCCCCTTATCGCCTCATTCTTCTGAATCCTGCTCTATCGCTTGCATCCGCGTACTCTTCCTTCGCTAAAACAAGATGTCTGATGGTGGATGGGGCACCGATCTCAATGGAGGGGACTTCAAACAGACCAATGGGGCCTTAAGGTCCGAAAGACCTCCTCGAAGTAAGGGATGCTACAACTGTGGAGAAGAGGGACACATTTCTAGCTCGTGCTCGAAGCCATTAAAGAGCCGCCGCCGTGTTGGAGAGGAGGGGCAAAAGAGCCCCTTCGAGGGAGGAGAAGGAGTTAAAAAGGAGATTTACATCCCTACGGAAGTGGAAGAGGAGGATCTTTTCCAAAACTCCATTTCCAGTGGTATTAATTTTGATAAATATGACTGCGCAGAGGTAAGGCCCCGAGAATGAGGGAATAGACGCACACTCATGAATCCGACTTATTCTTACTTAGGTTGATGTTAAAGGCTCTGGGGATTTACCAGAAAAGATCAACTCTTTTTCGGAGTTGAATCTACGGGATCTTATAATGTCGAATATCCGCCTCTCTGGGTACGATAAGCCTACGCCGATTCAAAAGATTGGAATTCCGCTAGTGTTAGCTAAGAGGGACATAATGGCTTGCTCACAAACGGGAAGTGGTAAAACCGCGGCCTTCCTTCTTCCCATAATCCATTTTATTTTGCAGAAGGGGGAATTCTCTTCTGCTTCTTCTCTACAAAGGCCCTCATGCCTAGTAGTTGCTCCTACAAGAGAGCTCGCCATTCAAATCAAAGATGAGGCAAGAAAATTTTCAAAGGGTTCCATGATCAAGTCTGTTGTACTCTATGGTGGAACTTCAGTAGGATATCAATGCTCCCAGATTGCAAGGGGTATATAGTGGTCTTTATAGTTCTATCTTCACTAGTTGTAACAATCTGACATCTTTTAGGAGTTGACATTTTAATTGCCACGCCAGGACGTCTTCTCGATTTAGTCTCCAAAGGGGCTGTATGTTTGGATCGTGTGGAATTTTTTGTTCTCGACGAAGCAGATAGGATGCTGGATATGGGCTTTCTCCCAGAGGTGAAGAGGATCGTTTCTGAAGGAAACATGTGCTGCAAAACAGGTCGTCAAACCCTTATGTTTTCCGCAACTTTTCCCAATGAAGTTAGGAATTGTGCCGCTGGTTAGTTGCTCATTATGATGTAGTTAATTGTCTACCATTATCTAAAATGATTATTTTAAGAGTTCCTCAATAATTATGTGTTCGTCACGGTGGGTATTGTCGGGGGAGTCAACACCGATGTGACACAGGACTTTCATCAGGTTGAGAAGTACAAGAAGCGCCAGAAACTAAAGGAAATTTTGAATGAGGTAGGCACTGTGAAGACACTGGTGTTTGTTGAAACCAAGAAGAATGCAGACTTTCTCGCCAGTTGGCTTTCTGAGAACGATGTGCCCACTACTTCTATTCACGGTGACCGTCTCCAAAGTCAAAGAGAGGAAGCCCTGGCAGATTTCAGATCAGGAAAATATCCTGTCCTCGTCTCGACTGCCGTTGCTGCACGTGGGTTGGACATAAAGGGTGTGGAGCATGTGGTTAATTATGATCTCCCTAAAACTGTCGATGAATATGTACATCGTGTTGGACGTACAGGCCGAGTTGGAAACAAAGGCAAGGCAACGAGCTTTTATGACGGAAATGAGGCCATGGATCGAACGCTTGCACAGGAATTGTTAAAAGTTCTGAGAGACGGAGATATTGAGATACCAGAATGGATGGAAGGAGGAGGTTCGTTAGGAGACGATGCTACTAATTCTGGTTTTGGATCCCACAAGAGTGAGCCTGTTTTTTCTCATTCGGATGAAGACAAGGAAGAAGAGTGGGAGTAATTCCTCTCTGGTTTTAATTCATTTACGTCGTTTCATTTTTTGTCAAATATTATAAAAGTACATATATATTTTTATATGTAATCCGTCTATATTTATATAGTTTCCATGTATAGTTTATTGCATTACTAAGAAAATATACCAAATTTTCTCAAGTCTTAACTAATTTGAGTGGATTATTTCTAAAGAGGTGGAATTTCGAATTATATGCATAAGTTCCTAAGGAATTGTTATTTTTTGTGGAGATACTCATTTTCAAAAAGGGCCTTGCCAAGATAGTCGAGCGTTCTCCTCGAGTCATAAATTAGATGTTCAGGCTCGAACTCACTCAACCTCAGCTCGTCGAATGGAGGTAAATGATAGTTTGATAAATATTTTTATTTAAGTATTGGCTCTAGCTAAATATCAATTCAATGCATTCACGAGCTTGAAAGAGAGGGAGCGAGAGCTAGCTAGCAGCGAGCGATGGAGCAGAAGAGAGAGAGGGAGAGAGAAAGAAGGTTGAATGATGTAGAATTCTCTAAGACTCTCCTTCGACAGTCAATAGATGTATTATTTGTGTTGACGACTTTTTTAAATTATCATCCCTTGGATTCCTGATATTTCTTCGTAACTCAGGAGCTATCTCCTGAATTCATTGGTGTGCACCACAGCTAAGAAGACTTTTCATTTGGATTCATGTTTTGAATCAATTTTATATTAGATATTTAATTAAATAAATAGTAGAATGTCGGATCCAGACACTTGGATTGAGCTCACAAGTCAATGCAAATACCTCACTGAGAATGATCTAAAAGTAAGAAATGATAGGGGTTAATTAATTATATTATTCTCATTTTTTCCGTAGAAATTATGCAACATGGTATGTGATTTACTTATGGAGGAGTCGAATATCCAGCCCGTTTCTTCTCCTGTCACTGTCTGCGGGGATATTCACGGACAGGTTTCTCATTCAGGATTCATTATCTCCAATACAATTGTACATTTTTATTCCACTTTTAGTTTTATGACCTAGAAGAACTCTTTAACACCGGAGGACCCATTCCTGAAACGAATTACATTTTTTTAGGAGATTTCGTGGATCGAGGACATTATTCGCTTGAAACATTTACTCGTCTACTCGCTCTCAAAGTAAAGTGGCCTGATCGTATTACTCTTCTGAGGGGTAATCACGAGTCCAGACAAATAACTCAAGTCTATGGCTTTTATGGTACTTGGGATTTGGATATTTGAAATTTTAGCATTTTTGATTTATCTGATTTATTTTTAGATGAATGCCAAACCAAATATGGAAACAATAATGCCTGGCAGTATTGTTGTAAAGTCTTTGACTTACTCACCATCGCTGCTTTGATTGACGAACAAATCTTTTGCGTTCACGGAGGTCTCTCTCCTTTCGTACCCACACTTGATCAAATTCGTCTTATTAAGCGTGATCAAGAAATACCACACAAAGGAGCATTCTGTGATTTAGTCTGGTCTGATCCAGAAAATCTTAATTATTGGGCCGTGAGTCCTCGTGGGGCGGGGTGGCTTTTTGGAAAGAGTGTAACAGACAATTTTATGGAGAATAATAACTTGAAGCTCATTTGCCGAGCTCATCAACTCGTTCAAGAAGGTAAGACTCTTAGTGTTATTCATTTTCTAATGTAGTTAAACAAATAATAGAATTGAGTGATACGGATTTCACACATTTTTTATTTTAGGCTACAAGTACATGTTTGATGATAAACTAATAACAGTGTGGAGTGCACCCAACTACTGCTATCGTTGTGGAAACGTTGCTTCTATTCTTAAAATCAGCGATGTAGATACGAGAGATCCCGTTATTTTTTCTGCAGTTCCTGATATGAATAGAGTCACTCCGTCCAACGTCACTATTCCATACTTTCTATGAAATGCAGCTTCCAAAGCCAATCCAAATACATCACGACAACGCATATTCCAAGACTGTATTTATGTACATAGATACCATATAGATATATATACGACGAACTCTGCACGCCTCTTAGAGATACACACCACACCGCCTTTTTAGATTACAGTCCCACAAGAGAGCATACAACTGTCAACCAAATTATATTTTCTATCTTAAACCTTACTCATATTTTTTTTTAAAATCTGTTATTCGTTCAATGTTTGGAACTTTGGTTCTTAAGAAATATCGTAAGGACTTTTTACTTTCCTTGCGGTACATTTGTGATAATACTGATAATAAAAAATCTTCTTAATATGCCCTTCCTTCAATAATATACTCTCTCTCCTCACGCATCCTAAACAATAACTCAAGGACAGTAATTATTCTTTAAAAAAAACAGACAAAGAGTCGATGGTCACTGATAGGAAAATGATGTAATTATTATTTATGGAATAATTTCTAAAGGTGGAATGGAGTACATCACAAATATTTAAAGAGAGTAGAAATATGTAAGTATTTTATACAGAAATTAAGTAAAATGTTTTTAAACAACGAGTCTATAAGATATATATCTCCCAGCCGTCTCGGAGGGTCGGATAATTTTAACGACCTGTCCTCTTTTAAGACCATAGTATCGAGCCACTGGATCACCAGCTTGAATCCGCATTAACTGATTCTCTTTGAGCTTATATTTTTTCAGAAGTTCTTTTTTTTCCTCTGGTGTCATGACAACATGTTCGGGTACGAGATCATGCTCTGTGAGGTTAATAAGGAGCTCAGACTCTAGAAATTGCTCTAGAATATATTTTGGCGCCATGTCCATCAAACTCTGTTTCGCAGAAGGCGTCATACCAGACTGTACAACGATGATGGCACGAGTGATATTCTCTTCTTGCATTCGTTTGCAGTAGGTACGAATGTGCTTAATGCCGATTTTGGGATCATCAGGGAAGAAAACAAACATTTGGTCTGTGGGATCGTCGTTGTGTGCCACTAAAATGGTGAGGTCGTTACGTGAGGGTTGTTTCTCGGAAGGTTTGTCTCCAAATTGAATTTTAAATTGGTCCAGAGTCTGGTCCAACTCATCTTGAGTTACCTTTAATCCAAACAAAGGAAAATGGAGCAGGAGCCTCATAACAAGAATGAAACTTACAAGATATCCTCGGTCGTGACATAGGGACATGACCGTCTTCCTCACTTTCCATAATTTATAGGTCTCGGCTTCGTCATCCATGCTGAGGGAGATTCGTGACTTGGATTTCTATCCTATTAGTTTGTTATGATTTGATGCTTGTGTTGGGAGAGGGATTCAGGGTGACCAATGAGTTTGTAGGTGAGTTTGTGGTTCTTTGAAGGAGTGAGGAGGGAAATCCCAGTTGGTCACCCTCACAAAATAAACAAACTCAAGGAATGAGCAGCTGCCCCGCTGCCATGAAGCTCTAGTTTCTTGCTCTATGCCTAGAGCCACGTGCTTCATTTCACAACTTCAACTCCTCCATCAGTCTCTCGAAACTGGGCTCACGAAGCCAGAGGGATGCCGAGTGTAAAGAAAAAAGTAGGGACAAGGAACGTCCTTGGATCTCCCTTCTCACCCATGGAAACGTCTCCGCAGCTCAACAAAATCCTTAGAGAGACATTAAAAGGTGTTTGGCCTCCCAAGGCGCCCTCCTCAAAAGTCCTTATCCATAAGGATCCAGAGTTTATGAAATCATTGAACAAAAAGGAAAGAGCTGCAAAACTCAAAGAGCTCAAGTCCCGTTCATCCATTCCTATTCATCCAGATCGAAAGTTTGTCAAAGTTGGACTCAAGTCTTGCCTCCGATCCCTTCAAGACCTTCGTGTTCTTTTCCTTGACAAAACAAACCCCAATATTGAAACCATTCGCTCCACACTCTTCCCTCTCCGGAAGCAGGGTTTCTCCATTTTCCTTGTAGATAGATTATCCAAGATCTGTGAGGAGTTTTTAGGATTTCATTCCATGGCTCTTGGATTTTCTCATCTAATAAAAGAGCCCTCAAATCGCTTTCATTCTGTATTCACCTATATAGTCTCTCTCAGGCGGAAGGAGCCTGGTAAAGAAGAAGTGGACGAACCGGCTCCTCCTCCTCCACGGAAAAAGGTCAAAATCGAAAAGGAGGCCCCTCCCGGCCAAAATAAAGTAGACTTTGGAGCGAATTTTATTGCTTTTAGCAAGGAGGATGACACTGATGAGGAGGAACTTGAGTATCATCCAACCAATATCCTAAGAGTTCCAATCGTTCATAATAATAAAAAATCAGAAAGCAAGAAAAAGGCGGTATCTTGTGTTTAATTTGATTTATAATATATTTTATTACTATGTATTCATATATTTGACAAACAGCACTATTCATTAATATATATCTATATAATATATTTATTATTTCAATTCATGATATAAAATGCAAGTAATTTTACTTTTTATGTTTCTCTAAAGAAGGTAATTTTTTAGTGAACACAAAACTTTTTCTAGAAGGAAATAACGCATTTTTTGAAAGGGCTATGAATTAATTATAGTAACAATTAAAGACAAAAGCAATATAATCAAGGTTTTAAAATATGTAATATCACAGCTTAATGCAGTTATGGATTTTAAAGAGAAGATTCAAAGTGTTAAAAAAAACATAAATAGTGAAGCAACAAATGTTGCACTTGATAAAATGACAGTAGGGGTGCGAAGGAAAGGAAAAGCCAGGAAATAGTGCCTTTTCAGAAAATGCGCTAGTTTTTTCTTAAAAAGTTTTACTTTTTAGATACTTTATTTTGCCTGGAGAGCTGTGAAAATTCTTGAACAACGTCATTGAAGGTCATGTCCTCAGATAAATCATTTTCTCTAATTTCGTCATTAAGTGCTGCAAGCCTTAGTAGAGTGACTATGTCAGCATCACTTTTGCAGACTGCAATGTCCAATGCTGATTTATCAAAGTGATTTCTTTTATGATAATCAGCTCTGTGTTTCAATAAAAGACAAACAAGTGCTGTGTGACCGTGTTTGGCTGCCGCGTGAAGTGGAGTGTTTCCTCCGTCGTCTATGGTATTTATTCGCGTACCGTTAAGTAGAAGATACTCAGTTCCCATGACTGAGCCACTTAAAACAGACTGATGAAGCACTGAGTCTCTCGTTCCATCTTCCTTCAGTCGTATCCAATCCCTATCAGCTCCTAAGGCCAGAGCGTAACTCATGACTGGAAGGTTATGAACTCTGGCTGCTCTGTAAAGCAAAAGATCTGGAGTGATGGGATCTGTTTCCATGATATTTTGATGCATATCATCCTCTTGGTCAGTAGAGTCTTGTTCATCATCCTCAATTCTAAAACTTTCATGAGACCTGCTCAGAGGACTTCCGAATAAGAGCTTTTCTGGGTTTAATTCTCTCGACAAATCGAGTCCGTATGACGTGGCCAGAGTGTCCTCGTCTTTTTCATCGACATCTGTCTTTTCCTTTTCAGATTCTTCGTCTTTGGGACGCTTTTTTGGAACGGATTTCTTTCGTAGTTTCCTAACTGTCCATTTACGAGCCATAGAAAGAGTTCCTGTTGGCTTAAGGACGTCAGGGTCAATAAACGCCCGAGATACGTATTTGGCTTTAATCCAATTCTCTCGAACTATATCAAGACAATCAGGCTTAGCACGTGGAGCAATTATCTCTTCAACTTTGGCTTCATAGATACGATTACTAAGAGTGTTACCAATTTCTGACATAACTTTTAGGATTTCTGGCTCCCATCCGTCAAGTTCTATTGATCGAACCTTTGAAACATGAACTCCAAGACTGCGATGAACCCCTGAACATTCAATACAAAGGGTGATCCCTAAGTTAATTGACGCCCATTTGGGATCGAACGCACCGCAATCACAGCATCTATTATTCCCTGTAAATAAAGATAATATTTGTGAATATGAAGGAATTACTTGAGGAATATTTATTTTTTTCAATTACCTGGGATTTGTAGTAATTGCCCAGCAGTTCGTTTGACTTTCCTCACAGTAGGTTCGACAACAGAGGTTGAATGAGATGAGGACTCCTCTGTATCTGAGTCTTCCCATTGAAGCGTAGTAGGTAAGTCAAATGTTTCTTTTTCATCACGATTTTGAAGCATAGTTTCATGCAAGGCCGTGGAAATACCATGCTGAAGACTTGTTATCCAAGTCTTTAAAAGAATAAAAATAAAATATCAATATAGTGACACTTGAAGAGACGAGTTAGTAAAATGTGAACAAAATAATAAATGAGTAAGTGAGCAACCTTACTTTTAAGAGTTCTTCAGAATCTGCTTGAAGGATATGAGACTTCGTTGGCGATATAACTTCGAAACAAAATCTACGATCAATGTCAGTCAAGGGTCGAACTAAGCATATTCTTAAATCCTCTTCCATTATAGTTACTTCCTCTCCAGAGCGTTTGGCATAGCACAGTTGATTATTCTATATAGATGGATATCCAGGTGAAATGATTGTAGATAATAATTAAGTCGATGAAGAACAAACTTACTTGAATGTAGAACCAACGTCGATTCCATGTACGAAAGGCATTCTGCCCCCGTTTAAAGAGATATCCCTCAATTTTAACGTCACCAGCTGAGGATCCAGTACTACCACTTGTAGTACCCAAAGCTGTTTCTCTAGCTGTAGCTGCGAATGCATGACGTTTCTCTAACTCTCTTTCCAGTGAGCCCGTTTTCGTTTTCATTTCTTCAATCATCTCTTCCAATTGCTTATCAAAGACTTCTGTATTGGAATTAAACAACTCATTAGCACCAGTTTTGAAATAACTCCCATATGCTCGAACAAAGTTCATTAAGGCATCCAAAATTTCATATTTCTTTTTTGCTTGAATCATGGATATCTTGAGGAAAAAAAAAAAAAAAAAAAAGAGAGAGAGAAGTGAATTATAGGTTAAAAGAAATTTTTGTTATTTATTGATATGTATTCTAAAGGTATATGCGCGTGTGGATGAAACATACAGAGTGTAATAATAAAAGTAAAGATGATTAATATTATGATATTAATAGTAGAGGAACTTTTCCCCTCCTTTTCTCACCTGATACACGTAGTCCAGAGCTGTATATCTGAAGCAAGATCGTGTTGCAAGAAGTAAATTTGTAGTTTCCTCCACTTCATTTGGACGACTCCTCGAGACAGATGCATTTTTTGAAAGAGAAGAATCTAAATCATCACTAATTTTCTTAAAATATCCTTTGGTATCCCTCATTTGTTTCACATCCTCTCTTAAAAAACGAGTAAGCCCAAGGGCAACTGAACGTGAGGCCTGTTCCAGAACCACATTTTGGTATTTGATGATTTCCTTTATTTAAAAAAGTATATGTATATATTTACATAAATAAAAAATCCAAAAAAGAAAAGGCTCTCCCTTTCGTGAAAAGAAATGTTGGGATTGAATGGATCTAATGACGGCAATAATAACAAGAAATGTAACGTCACAGAAAAGTATGCATCTATATATATATATATACATATATAATAAGTAACTCTCTCTCACTCGCTATATATGTATCAATGTGTACCTAACACCACCACCACCACTACACTCTTATAAAAATAAGTCATTAGAAGAGTCATACATATTATAATAAAACCTACGCGCTCGAAGAGTGCATTTATCTCACTCCTCTTATTCTAAGTAAGTATATACTAACATACATACAAACTACACACATAGGTACATGAATGATACAAGAAGATTGTATATTTTTAGCAGATTCTTCGCTCTCATTTCTTTTTCTATTAGGCCTGATTGTGAATACATAATAATAGATTAAATCATGAAATGACATGCATATAAATATATGTACACAGAATGCACAGTGATACTGAGCTACAACTGTCCTTAAAAGAAAGGAAAACGGATTTGACCAAATATGAAATAAAAGGGAAGTAAGTAATGGAGAAGTATCCATGAGTAACAGGATGACTACATCATGATCATGAAGGAGACAGGGACTCCTCTTCAGTACTGATAAGCTGAGCTCCTATCTACATTTCAAATTTTCTTTTGTTTGTTTAAGAAGAGAAGAAGAGAATGGAATGAGGGACTGTGAAAGGGCTGTGAAGGGACTGGGAATGTCGCAAATTGAATTACCTGAAAAGTATGAATGAGTTTATTGAGATTGGTCGTGACTTGCGGGGATTCTCCACCCTTTTCGGATGAGAAATAGGCACTCATTTCCCAAAGAGATGCTAGGAACTGAGTCTGCTGTCCCAGATAGACCTTTCCTGCCTCTGTCATGGAATTGCATATCTTGAGTAACTTCTCTGTTCGGCCCTCCAAATCCTCCAGGTTTGCCTCTTGTCTCTGGAGTTGATTCCGGAATCGCGGAGAATCGCTTAGAGCCTCCAAAAAGTCAATGACGGGATTCATCCTTTCCTCTCCCCTGCTTGTCTTCCAGTTCTTGTAATGATTTCTAAAGTGATTTGAAAAAAGGTTTTTCTCAGCACTCGAGTCTATCTCATCGTTTCTTTCTTAAGAAGTTGTTGTGGCAGGAGCAGCTGGGGTAGCAGCAGCAACAGCAGCAATCACAACAACAGCACTTTAATCAACGGGAAAATTAAAGGAAGAAAAAAGAGAAGGAAGGAGCAGCTGATGATGGAGCAGCGGTGGCAGGAGCAGAAGAAGACAAAATATAATGGGAATGGAAGGAGACAGAGACACACACATATACACAGTGAGAGAGAGAGAGAGAGAGAGATAAATAAGTATGAAGTCAAATTAAATTGCCAAGGCGCACTGAGTGCAGCACGAGCAGAACACACAAGGGATGGGAGGGTCAATGGCCCCCGCCCACCCTCATCTCGTCTCTCTTTCTTCTTGTCTTCCCTTCCTATGGGAGTTCCAGAGCAAATTAATTATTATTATTATCATAATCATCACTCGTCACTCCTTCCTCCCCCCTCGACATCATATGATTGATGAATGAGAATGACACTCTATGGTGCCCTAATCAATTTTGCATCTGTTGCTTCGTGCTCATAATAGGCAATAGCAAGTAACAAATCAATGGCAACTCATGATGCAATGCAATACCAATACTGCATTGATGAGTGACTAAGTGACACTTCATTGATCCAAAAAGAAAATACTGTCTGAAGTTCCCCTTTCACAAACAGGGAATGAATAATGAACAAATGAGTTAATAAAAAATTAATTGATAATATTAATATATTATATTATGGGAATGTTGTTCTAGCATACCACTTTAAGAGTAAGAGCAACACTTGTTGTGCAAGTCCATGTTTCAAAGAATGAGTTTGACGTCAGAGGGCGAGCAGGCGCTTCAGAGTCAAAATAAGGAATGAAGTGTGATGATTTTTGACGTCATCATAACAAACGATCTCCTTTGGAGCTCTTCCATCAGATCACACTTCACTTGAGCGGACAAAATGTCTGAGCAATTCGAAGAATGGCTAAAGGATCGTCTCAAGGGCGTGGAGTGTGACACTGGGGTTCTCATTCCTTACGTTGTAAGTATTTTGCAAGAGGAAGAGGATGAATCTGAGCTCAATGACTCTATTGAGTCCATTTTGGAATCCATGATTGATCCTTCTGCAAGCGTCAATATTCTTCAGAGCTCAGAGATTATCAAAAAGTGGCAATCCCTTGTATCTAAAGGACAAAAAGATCTTCCATCAAAAGGCTCCATGGATCTCCAGGCAGCCATGAGTGAAATTGCTGAGTCTAAATCCTCAGCGTATCGAGATTCCATCAAAAAAGGGCCTTCTAACACTGATGCTGCTGTTAAAGCTGCAATCCTTGCTGGTTACTCCCAAGAGGAGGAGGACCACGATATTGGAGATGAAGATCCAGATGGAGATGAGGATTTCCTTTGTCGCAATACTAACGCAGAAGGTGTCGCCAAGGCGGAGTTTGACAAAAGAGAAAAAGCTAGAGCCTCTGCTGCTGCTAAAAAGGAAAAAGACAGAGGTTAAAGGCTTTAAATATATATATTGAAACAGACGAGACAGGGAATTTACTAATTTATTATTTTGGCTCTTTCAGAGGATCGTGAAAATCAAAGGAAGAGTCATGAGGAACGAAAGAAGAAGGCTCAAGAAAAAGCTGCAAAAGGAGAGCGTAGAAGATGATCCAATGATGCTCTGCTCTCTACAAAAGAGATTATAACTTTTATACACGAAGACTAAATGACTCTTTAGCATCAGTGATCAAATTCAGCAATTATTTTTATTTCATTCAGATATTGAACAAAATGTAATATAAGTATTTTAAAAGCTATGAATCGATTAATGCTTCTTTTCCGTGAGCATGGATCCTCCAATTCATTTTGTATTCGATAAACGTAATTCGTTGCTCCATTTCTTTCATATCTTGGTGCTATTCATTTTTGTGCAGTCAAGTTTATTTATATTTATTCAAAACAGAGTCTAATTATTTTTGCATGAAAGAGTTTCAAGATGAGTTAGTATTTTAGGAAACCTTATAGGTCATTGACCTCTCTTCCGATTATGCTAATCTACCTGAGATAATTTGTTAAAATTGATGTGTTGCAAGGATTTCATCTTTGTTACACCCAGCCGGTTTAATTATAATTATTGCTATATTGTTCCTGGATTTGTTACAGTAATTTGTGTGTCTTACTCTTCACTTTCCAAGTATTGCAGTATATTTTCAAAAGACTTTTTGTTTGTCAATCTCTCTTAATACATTAAAGGTCAAGGCTAGAAAATGAATATATTTTCTATTCCTTTTTTAAATATTTTGAAACACAAGTACAAAGTTTAAACTAAATATTAAATTTATTTATATCTATATTGATGTGTATTTTATACAATCATATGAAGTCTGAACATCATTATCAAGTATTCAAGATCTACCTCATTTATGATTGATGAGAAATATTGTATATTGGTCTGTTAACTCTTTATTAATTTTCGAGCAGTTGAAAAATTATGTCTATAATGACTAAGCATTCAATACTAATATGGACATGCATTTTGACCCTTTTTATAATTAGATATGGGGGCATCCATAAACGATGTCGACAGCTTTTAAGGTATTTTTTACCCTTGTCGTCAAACATCAGCTCTTAAACGCCCTCTTTCAAATCATGTCTTTTTATATACTCTCCCTTCCTGCCATATTGCACTCACCACTCATCAGTTTATAAAAATTGTATCGTTAAGGCATGTTTTAGAAAATAAGTACTATATTATAGATCATGCATGGGCAACCTACGGCCCGCGGAGACCTTAAAAACCTATAATTACCATAAAATTAGAGAAAAAACCCGAATCTTTCTATTAAAAGTTACCCATCAATATAAAAAAATAATAAATGATAAAATCGGTTGTTTAATAATTGTTTATATGTATGGTATAAAATATGTATAACTATGTATGCATACATATTTTGCAAATATATAATTAGTCATTCTTGGAAAGCATAATTAGGCCTGCAAGTGAACAAAGGTTGCCCATCCATGTTCTATATAGTTTTAAGGAACATAAGATTGACTATATACTCATCGAGAATCATTTTTGACAAGTGACGTCTTCGTTTGACCAATGTCTTCCCCAATGTCGTCAAACATAATCTTTTGCTGAGTATCCGCCAGTTGCCAACGTCGTTTATGGATGCCCCCTATTATATAATAAACCTTAAAGAATTTCTATTTAATAAGATCTTATAACTTAATCTTCACCAATAAGAATATCGGCAATCTTGATTACATATCACATTGTATCATAAAACCATATATTTACTGAAGTGGAGTTTATAGATTAACTTATCATATCCTTCAATCAATTGATTTATTAGTATAATTTACATCATTTTCTGGTCCCACTAATTTGGTTTTGAATTGATTTAGATACCCATAGACTTTACTTCCACATTAGGTACATCCATAACTTGAATAAAACGATCAGGTGAAACTGAGCTCATGATCCTCTGATGAGCCTATATCATCTTTCATCTAATATCGCTTCTTGTATAACTAAAAAGTAATTTTACACATTAGTTATTGTTGAAGGACTTGAGGACTAAAGGATGTCTTGAGTCATCAACTTACTCTTTTTAGTAAACTACTAGCCATTTCTTATAAACCGATATAGTATGACAGCTTAGGGAACTGTAAAAGTTGTCTATGAATATTATCATGGATGATATTTTTTGTATTTTGTCGAAGCCCTAAATAGTAAAATAAAAAATTAAAATTGAGTTAATAATTCTAAATTATATTTTTAATAAAAAATAAATTCAAATTTATCAATATTTTATTCTAAAATGGATTGATTTTCGAAAAATTGAAACCGACACCGATCAGGGCCAAAGCTATTTAATAGAGCTAAGCCTCCTCTTTGGTAGAAATCAAAATATAGTAAATATAGCTATTGGAAATTAAAGTTTATATTGTATGCAGTGTCTTAAATAGATCATATATACATTATATAACGAAAAATTCTCCTCGTTTGTTAGCTTTTGAGGACCAAGTTGACCAAAAATACTTTCTACCATTAAAAAAAATAGATCCTCTTTTCTTCAAAAATCTCAATTGAAGAAAAAATGGAGCTTCTATCAACAAACATTTCAAATTTCCCTCATATTTACTGCAGCTCACTAGCTATAAGTCTATCTACAAATAAGTTCAGAGATACCAGACAAAGTTCTTTTTCTTTTAATTGATTTTTGAAAAAGTCCTTTTTTATTGATATTGCTTTATTGAAGTCAAATTTATAGCTGTTATATTATTGGTAAAAGGCCTGGTGATAAATGTGAGCTCAATAAATTATTATCATTCTTTGTGATAAGTTTTAATTTGATGTCCGTTGAGTTGGAAAAAGGAGGAAATAGGGGGGGGGGGGGCTCTTTCTTAATATTTATTTCCTGGAATGTACAACACTCCATAACTACAATTTGTAATAAGAGTCCAGTTTCATTGAATGGATCTATAAATATTTTTGATGGAACTCTATCTAAGCAGGGATTAATTTATTTCATACGCATTTAAAAAAGTTTAAGCATATAATTATGTAATTATTTTTATATTATTGTACATATTCCATCATCATTGAAATAATAACCCTTGATAGAGTCCCGACCTTTAAATGTATGTAATATAAAAATCTGAAAAATTGAATTCATTTCTTTCTTTTATTTCACATTGATTCAATTCTATGCATACATAGGTAGATATAACTTGAAATTTCTACATGAATCGTGGGTAGCAAGGTTCTTATTTGTGTGGGAAACATAATGAATGACTTTTTCTCAGAAAAATATCGTCATTTTGAGCTATTGTTGAAAGTTCCCATATACAAGCATTTGCATAGTATATCAATTAAATGATTATAGTCCGTGGCAATTCTTTTAAGAGGGAACACGGCTTCATATGAAAGGATGGGGCCATGGTTCAAACATATGGAAGAGCAACAGATCCATGACAATACATTATAATGCATATTATAATGTCTATTATCTCTAATTAAATTAAATTAGAATTCTGTTTTTTATATGGTTCACGTTATCTTACGTTATCACGTAATCCCATAACGCTGGTCCAAGTGCATTTATACAAACCCCATTCGCATATTTTTTACATTCCTACATATTATCAGTATTACTGGAGGGGAAATTGCTCCCTTCACTACAACAGCCCACTATCTTTTAGCTATCTTTTTATCTTAAGTTTCATCCTAATATCTTATCCATAAAATCAATAACTAATTATAAATCCTCATCCTTAAATCTAATTTTGTGTTGATTATGATGGACACCACTATTTTTTTAATGAATGTTTAACTGCATAAATCAGCAATAATTCGAAATTACTTGAGGTTATCAAAAGAAAATTCCGTGGTTAAGTTTTTATTTATTGTTAACTAACTCAATTTCCCCCCAATATTTTTGCTAGACAAGAACTTTTATATATACATTAATTTTCTTTTTCACATAAAAATAAGTTGTTTACGGATATCCTTCACCATTTTAACTTTAATACTAATCCTCTTCTATATCAATACATCCTTCATATTGATCAATAATTTAAGCTCATATTTGTAATTAGTGTTACATTTGAGAAATAGCTGATTCATTGAATCAACGGGAAATTAAAACCCATTTAATCGGAAACCTGAAAAGTAAAAAAAAAATAGTTTACTCTAAATTGTTGGTAGCTCCACATAATAAATGTAACAAACCTACATTCAAGGTATGTGACATATATTATATTATATTGTGAAAGTCATGTTCTATGCCTAGAGAAAGTCTGATCAATTAGTCATCCGTGCAAGTACGACATTTTGCTCTTGTAAGGGATATTGAAACTACAAAAAACTCATGGATTTCTAGTCTATGGTAGATACAAATAATCACAGGTCAATTACAGTCATAATACATATATGCAAGATTTGAAGTCAAATAAAAACAACGCCATGACTATTGTGAAAATGTTTCTCCTATTCTGGATTTTTCTTTAATTATTATAAATGCATTTAAAAATCAACTTAAAACAGAAAATTGAAATATACGGTTTTGTTGAGTCTTCTATCTTTTGAAGCTTAAAAAATAATAATTAGTTGAAAGAATTTCCACCTACATGTTTGTAGATTTTGTTAAAAGAATATAATAGTGAATTATAGTACATCTATAAATATAATATTCGTCCCTTAGTGCATGCTATTTTTAATTCTAGAAGGGACAGTAATATTAAAAGTATATTTTATCCCCCCAAAATCATATAACAGGCAGCTGATGTTATTAATTCAATAGTACCATTAGTCTCGCACTTGCCTTTTTTTTTTAAGTCCGCTGTCCATGCAGGGCATTGAGACGTCCTTGTAAAAACTGTCTCTAAATATATTATTTTAAAGGGGATATTTGACTGCATTACTGCTGTAATGAGGAGAAACCTCAACATTTAAGCAATATTACTTAAGGGAAAATATTATATTTATATAATAAAATATCATATATTTTTAATGAAATCTACAACAAATGCTGTCTATAATCCTTTAATTCTTCCTTTACAGATCTATGCAGATGCTTCTCCTTTAGCGGCCTAACAAAATTAGAAAAAGAATGAGTACAATTTAAAAAAAAGGAAAGATAGTACACCAAGATTTTTCCTTTTCTAATCACAAATCTTCTTTTTTTTTTTAACAAAAAGTTCCTTCCCTAATCATGATAGAAAAAGGAAATCATATGTAGGAATGTAAATCATATGCAATTCGGGCGTGTTATAAAAAAAGAAAGAGAAAATCAACCTGGCAACCCTGACAATTCAATGAATGTCGAGGGGGGAAGCAGCTTGAGCTGTCATGACGTTTTACTGAGCTAATAGCTGCTATTTTCCTTTATATATGTATACAAATGAAAACATCAAACCACAAACATTACAATACGTTACTCCAGATTCATTATTATATTCACAAATATAATTAACTCCATTCACCTCAATGAATGATAACCCTTTTTTAATTTTTCCTTTGTTCCTCACCATGATATAATCTTTGCAGACTGTTCTTTACTTGTAAAACATTATGTTGAGCTAAAATTGATGTTACCTTCTTAAGGGAAAAAAAATAATGATAACAGCTTCGGAAAACAAAAAGACCTGTTTGAAGAGCCAACTCCACTTTTTTATCACACGCCCGAATTGCATATGATTTTCATTCCTAATCATATGTAGGAATGTAAATCATATGCAATTCGGGCGTGTTATAAAAAAAGAAAGAGAAAATCAACCTGGCAACCCTGACAATTTAATGATTGTCGAGGGGGGAAGCAGCTTGAGCTGTTATGACGTTTTACTGAGCTACAAGCTGCTATTTTCCTTTATATATGTATACAAATGAAAACATCAAACAACAAACATTACAACACGTTACTCCAGATTCATTATTATATTCACAAATATCATTAACTCCATTCACCTCAATGAATGATAACCCTTTTTTAATTTTTCCTTTGTTGTTCCTCACCATGATATGTATAATCTTTGCAGACTGTTCTTTACTTGTAAAACATTATGTTGAGGTAAAGTTGATGTTACCTTCTTAAGGGAAAAAAAATAATGACAACAGCTTCGGAAAACAAAAAGACCTGTTTGAAGAGCCAACTCCACTTTTTTATCACACGCCCGAATTGCATATGATTTTCATTCCTAATCATATGTATACATAGCCAAAGGTATATGGCAGCACTGCATTCCATTTTCTTAGGAATTATTATTTTGTTTTATTGTTACTTCAAAAAAATGCTGTAATATTATTTCCACACACACACACTCTCTCTCTCTCTCCATGGTTATATAAACTTTTAGCATCCCCTGGGATGAACAAAACACAATCAAATTTCAATACTTCATTTGTGACTCCTTTTATTTTGATTGTGTGTTCTCCAATACATAAAATAAAAATGCTTTATGTAGCAAGTCATTTAAAAAAAAATCACCTATTTCCTTTATTTTAAATTAGCTACCATTAATTTTTCAATAGAAGAACTACACAAATCTTATAATATTATAAATATAAGACCCTCTAACTCTTTCAAAATGCAGTTTCTTTGCTAAGATATATCACACAACATCTACAGCACAATGATATCCCCAAGACATCAACTAGTCCTATATATTTTTTTCAGCTGTCGATTTTCTACTTCGCTTTTATTGCTTAAAAGTATTTTAAACGATGATTGGTTGAATTCAAATTAACTCCTGTAACACTTGAGCAACTCCCACAAATTAAATATAGAATAATTGAAGAGTTGGGAAGAATTGGTATTATTATTTTTTCTCTTTTGGAAGGAAAGGTTCAGAGACACAATGAAGGTTGATCACGTCGTTATTTTATTGTATCTCGGGCTTTTTTAAAGAGGATTTTATCCAGGAGTTGTTTTTTGTCCAAGTAGCAATTTTGTTCACTTTTTTATTTCTAGTAGAGCCCAATATGTCAAATAAGCTATCTTTCTCTCAATATCTTGGGGCATTTCAGTGACTTCATCATCTTAAAGTCAACTTAATTAAATGAGTAATTATATATAAAATAAATATGTTTTTATCAAGTTAAATTGAATAAAGAATAATTAGAAATATTTAATTTGAGTTAGTTAAATCATCTTGTAATGAGAGAACACTGGAATTATTATTTATAACTAGGGTCCAATGACGTAATAGATATAGACAAACATTAATTCAAGTGTTAAATTAAATGTGTTTGTAAACGATCAATAGAATCATCCCAAATTTAACTACCTTTATAACTTTATGATGTCACTGCATTTAATCTGAGCTAAATATAACTTGAGTTGGTGCATCTGGTCCTAACTTGTTTAGAAACATAGACCATATGACAAAGTATTCCTCCGCAAAATGAGAATGAATTTTGCAGGGGATAAATTTACTGAGAATGTTTAAATTTTACTGATTAATCAATACCTTAGAGTAGAAGTGTCTTGCAAACACAAACGCCGTGTAGCAAAAAAGTGATGAACTATGGATTAAATGGCACAAGAAACAACTAATTAGGCACAATTTGTCAAAATAGAATGTATTTTTTGAATGCAAATTCACTTACAAATACAGGAGAGATATAGAGAACTATATCAAAATTTCCCTCATATCCATACATTTGGTTTTTAAATTTGTTTACATTAACATCAGCTACCCATTCAGCTGTTAATTGTTCATACTCTCTCCTCTTCTAAAGCGCTGGGATTTATTAGGAATAAAAACAGGGAATGAATTTTTCTAGGACCAATGATCAAATGACAAATAGAATTTCCTTTCGTAATGAGGCCCCAATTTTTTTAAAATTTACAAGACATTTGAAATGAGTTAATATTAGTTTATCCAAAACAATCCTAAAAGTTATTTTTCAGTGCTCAATATAATTAGTGCTTAGAATATTATTTTGTTGACCTTGAATACTCTTTTGTTAAGTAGTGAGCATTTTCCTACAAATAAATAAAGGGTCGAGTTCAACAATTGGAAATAATATGACGTCATTGTCCATCTACCAACTTATTTTGAGCCGTTTTTCTTTCGCATTTTGTAGGAATGGTTGAAGGTTGCAATGAAGATTTCTCTCTGATAAATGTTGCCTTTACTATTGTTAACTAACCATTCTACTCTCACAAAATCAGGTGATCCCATGTCACATGTATAGACAGTGTGTCTTTTTTTCTTCTAATATATATGTATACGCAGTATTTGTACTCGAAGATAAAATTGAATTATCATATAAAAAGTCGTAAAAAGATGAACTTTATATGTATTATTTAGTGTTTGTGTGTATGCTCTCACCTTACATACACTCTTTCCAGGAGTTTCTTAATTTTATGATTAGATTAGCTAGCAACTTTATATTTTATTTATATTTTTCCCCTACGTAGAATGGATTTGTCATTCACATTACATATACTCATACAAACATAACTATGTAAATCCGTTTGTAATAAAATGCAAGATAAAAATGTATGGCTTGAAAGCTACTTTATTACCTGAGGGAAATGAAATGTAAAGTGGAAGGAGTTTGGGGGGGGGGGGAGAAAAATAATCTTGAAAAAATTTGCGCACAATTTGAAGCAAATGGGACTCTTATAAGTATACATATATATATATATATATATATATATATATATATATATAAGTACATATCTATTTTTTTTTTGTACCTAAAACCATTGTAGATCGGTCATATGAAATGAACTTTATCTTTCCCTTTAGTGTTAAAGATCTATACATAGGGATGGGACTTTTGTGAAGAACAAACGGATTCTCGTGATTAGAAAAGAAAAAAACTTGTGTTCCTCTTGCCCCTTTTTAAAAAATTATGTTCATGCTTTGTTCGACTGTTGAAGGAGAAACATCAAACTCTGGTTGAAGAGTTAAAAAAAACTCTCGTCAGCAATACCTGTAGATCTTATTAAAAATATAAAATATAAGTATAATTACAATATTCCTTCTTAAATTAAATTATTTTAAATGTTAAAGTTTCTCCTTCATATATCAGAAATACAAGGAATGTATCCTTTCCCTCTAAAATCATATTGGCAAGGGTATTAATTCGAAAGTAAAATAAGTTTCGCTCCCGCCTTCTCATCGCACTCTCCAAAAGTCCCATCCCTACCAATACATAGGTAGAGTTGTAAATCTGAAGCATTTTTTCGTATACGGTTTTTTTTACTGGTTGGTAATTGTTGTTTTCAATCAAAGTTACTCTTCAGTCCTCCCCCTTACTTAATGAACTTACCATCAAAAATATACTCTAAAATTAAAGGTAAATAATTATTCAATCTATACTTGAACCTCTTTTAATCACCCGGCTCACTCTTAAAAAAGTTTGGTGACCCCTTATTTAATAGTTGGATTATTCATAGATTACCAAAATTCAATTGGAGTTTAATAAATCAATACTCAGAACACTGTTAAGGAATTAGAAGAGACAAATATCCAGCTGACAAAAAAATAGATTAAAATGTGATCATGTTATTAAATATGACCCTTTGTGTCAAGTTTCAATCCTTGGGACCCTAGAACCTTTTTTTTATTTATTATTATTGAACCGAAAATGTTTGGACCAACACCACATTCATCCCAACAAGTGTGAACTCTTCTCAACATTTTTCAAAATAAGGAAAATTGAGAAATGATTCGAATATTCAAAAAATTTATGTTCCATCTTCAGAACACTAATATGAGGCAAGGGAGCTGGAGAAGTATCAATAGCTGACACCAAAAAAATACATCGGAGTTGTTGATGAGTAGTAATCTATGTACCAATATAAGTAGCTCTTTTCTTTCAAACTCTAATACGACGAGCTTTTAAGTCTCACAACCTCGACTCACTAAAGGGAAGGACATTTTTTTTTGAAAATTTTTCTGTATTTTCCTTGTTGCCAACTTTTTAATTTTGTACAGAGTTATTATTTAGATATACTAGTCATTTATAAATTATATCAATATACTAATCAGTCCTTGATATTTGTTTAACATTCAAGAAAGGGGCCGCAATCCTTGATTTAATATATTTTTTTTACATCAAAATCATAAATAATAATAATAATGATAATACCCTTTTTGAGCTCATAACACGTATGGAGAGTCTGCTGCTTTAAATCAAAAGAGTCAATTGATGACACACAGCTGAAGGGCGAATACATAAAGTATTTGTGTGTATCCCAATAAGCTCGTCGTGGGGATACATTTAATTATATTGTTTAGTTATTAATATTTATTTATCAAATCAATCTATCTTTTAAAAAAAGATATTTACATTTTTTCATACGTTTATACATGAGCAATAATTGACATGTCAATTCTTCAAAGTCTGCCAATTTATCTACATCTTTTTGAGTAATTCAATAACTCTCTATGTAGTTAGTTTAGTATGAATAAAAAATAGGAAGGGATCAAAGAATAGAAGTTTATTAAAATAAGTAATATCAACTATATGAAGGATTAACAAATATATATATATATATTGTATTTAGACCTAGGTAGCGTGATTTCTCTTTCGCACTGAATAAAACAAACATGTCTTTCAAACCTCTAATCTGGCAGTATTTGACGTTTTCGAAATATATTATTTGAATGTTTGATAATATTGATGAGCTTAGGTATAGTATGTAGAAAGTAAGGAAAGAAAGAATCAAGTTTAAAGACGTGCCTCGATTGAAGAGTAGAGACATTCTCAAATCCTCTTTTTTTTTCCTCAATAGAACAATTTTCATTCATCGTTTATTGTAAAGTACATATACATACATATTTATTCATATATATATATAGATAGATAGATATTATAAAAACCCATTCAGAAACGTGAAATGTTTTAGTGGATTTTTTTTGTGTTCACGTTCCACGTATAACATACTACTATACATATGTAGCTGCAAGTCACATGACGAGGAGAAAAACTATGGAAATAATGAAAAAATAACAACCCATCTATATTAATATTTTAACTTTTATTATGATAAATTAAAACATTTGCAAACATATATTTTTTAATATTGAAACGTACAAATTACAAATTGGCAATATTTCATCAAGTAAGCAAAAAAAAAAAAAAAAAAAAGAAAAGAAAAGATAAGAATTGCTGATTAATCCTATGATATGAAAGTATTAACATCTCAGCAAATATTCTTGAGGCAGTTTCAATATGGTTCTATGAGGAAAGTTGAGAACTCTCAACAATTTTGTCTCACTGTTGGACTATTATACATATGTTTCAATTTATGGAATCGTTCAGACCTAAAAAGGTTTAATTCGACTACAAACCATTTAGCGTTCATAACAGCCATAAGAATAGAAGAAAATTCAAGAAATAACAAAAAAAACAACAACACATTGATAATTTTCATATTAATATGAACTTTAAACAAAGGAGTGAAAAAATATGTGACTCCATGATATGATATATTGATTACGATTAATTAATTAACGATTCCATGGTGTGTTGATTATGATCTAGTTATTAGTTACTTACATTGATAACAAGGCCATAGTAACTCACCCTTTAAATCAATTAGAAAAATGTAATTTCATGATTGACATTGTCCTGTGAAAAATGTTGAAAGATATTACGTACTTACTCTACTCTGGAAGCAACGTTTTTGGGTAGAAGTGAATGGGATTCACATCCCTCTAGGGAAAGATTCAATGGATATTTTATATGTATCTAAGGAGAAAATATCCCAAATATCAAAGATTCCAGATTGTTGATATTAAGCATGTATTTTTATATGGAACAAATACGAGAAATAAGAGCCAAAATATATGTGAAAAGTAGTCAAAATCAATTACACGTCATATACTGTCCCAAAATTTGGAGAAACAGACTCTACAAGTTGGATTAATTTGAACAACTACTTAAATGAATTAATCAATCAAAATGCAGTGCATTTAATAATACTTTTGAAATAAAGGATATTTAAAGAAAGTAATACCTTATTTTGAGTTATATCCTCCCCATGAATTTATTGAAGAATACCAATTCCTTACGTATTAGATACTAATAGTATCAATAATCAATTTATTCCTTATTGATAAAATTATTTTTATAAAGGCATACATAGTATGTATGTACTGGTAAGTAAATATTGTATCGATAACAAGAGTAAAAAACTATATATCTAATGGTTGGTATTATCCATCTACTTAAAAGAAGAAAAAAAGAATGTAACTAACGTTTGAAAAATAATAAATTGAGATACTTGTATTTGTTTTGAAGAATTATTTGTAAAAGAGAATTAAACTGGTAACTAAGGAAAGTAAGTAGTAAACTCATAGATTCAAACGAATGAATTTCATATAAAGCATCAGCAATTCCCATGTACCCAAACTGTGGTCAGCTATCAATATTTTGTATCATCAGTCACCCTTATAGGTATTTTGAGTGTCGTTTGAGCTCTGAATATCCTTACTATGAAATAGATAATAATTCAACAGGTGATGTAATTAATTGACTAACTATCAGATAATTTTGAACCTTTTTTCTTTCTCTTGTTAGAGGAAGGTGTGAGATATTCAATGAAGTTAAGCCATGAGACAAAACTGGATCAGAATAAATTTTCCATACTTTTCGTCCTTATTTACGACTCTATTTTTGAGATAAATCAAAATTATCCCTTCATATGTTTTCATCAATCAACTATTTCCTAAAGTAAAGTACCTGATTCTAGATACATATCTATGAACTCAAAAGGGCCTTAACATACCTCCTCCTCCCCACTTTTTTGCCCAAATTTTTCCTCATCTTTCGAAAGTAGGTAGTGATTTAGTAGAGTAGACAAACTACGGCTAGCCATGTTGAAAAATGCATTCCAGGACTAACTTTTTTTTTTGTTTACTCCGACTTCCAAAAACAAACAAGTAATTTAACAAAAAGTTTGTCAAATTGACCTTGAGGAGAGTGAAGAAGTATTATTATCAATATGTGTTCTTTTTATTTCATAATACGTAGAGTCAGATGCTTTAAATCATACTTGAGTCAACTGATGAAAGTAAATGAAGGACGAATACATCAATTGTACATTAGTTCATGTAAAAAAACGGAAGTTGTATTGATTGACAGAGGGAGCAATCAACATAATAGTTGTCACCTATGCATGCATTTTATTGAGTTTAAACCAGAGTCGTCATCTAATTAATGATTTACAGAAAAAGAAAGACAGAAAGAAGCTTTTAGATGTAGATAATTCAATCAAATTCGATATTCACTTTTTGACTTTTAAATCAGACTTGTACAATTACCCCGTGACTCTATGTAGTCATCGTGAAGATTTCCTATCTCATTAATTAATTATTAGCGCTACGTATTGAGTATTTGAGATAGTTTTCGAATCTAGCTACTATTAAATAGTATGATATATTCACTATTTCTTGGTCACTCTGTATACATATATACATATAACATGATTTATGATGAATTGATAACTATTGTTGAACTATTCATATCTAGAGAATTCCTCAAATTCTTGAACAGCAAATGAATAGCATGACATCTCAATAAATAAATCAATGTACACAATATTGTTCTATAAAAGGTTTTTTTTTATTATTATAAAATAGTATTGTAAATGCTCTACATATCTGTATGTACATATCAAAAATTTTCTGATTAAATAATCATATGAATACATTTATGTACATATACATCTGTATGTATCAAGGCTTCCATCTCATATTTTCAAACTCAAAACTTGAGTCTTTAGAAAGAGATATATAACTCAAAATGAAATGCCTCTTTTTTCAATTACCATTATTCATGCATACACCAAATCAAGAAAGGTGTCCTTCTAATTACGTAGAAGTAGTAAATTGACCTTCATTTCCCTCTCTCTCTTTCTCTCTGATCCTTCTCTTAAGGACCAAGAAAGAAAGGAAGAAAAATATTTCCCTTTCATCTTTTATTTTGCAATTTTTATTTTTAATTGACTCCGCTGAATTTTCTATCTGACTTTATATAGATGTATATTCACTAATTAGTGACATTATCTATTAATTTATTTCTAATTCCCATTCTTTTGTGCTAAAGAAATGACTCTTTGTTCTGTTTTCTCTTTGAAAAGAGACAAAAAAAATAAATAAATAAATGGGAAATATATTAATGGGATCTGGACATACATACATAACTCGAATAGGAAATAATTATTACTGCATAGTCATTGAAATAAATACAAATTCTTCATTTAATCAAAGTTTTTACACTCCTTGGATTCTTAACTAACAATAAGTAGTGTTGGATCTGTCCTAGGACTGAATTTCTTACGGGTCTTTTATACTTTTTGGTGCTTCCTTCTTTTCAGTGATTTTGTCATTGTCCCATCTGAAAAGTAGAAGAAATACCAATGAAGAATCCAGTCCTAGAACTGATCCAACGCTAAATACAATGAGTATTTAGTAGTAAGTATGTATAGGAATATCCACAATAAAATAAATATAAAACTCGGAAAAGAAGAAAACATAAAATTATCATTATTATTGTTATATAAATAAGATTACCATAAATTTGTTTTGTGTATAATATAAATTTATATATGTATACATACATATATTAGACTTAAAAAATAAGGAGAAAAAACAAAGAGAAAAAGTCTATTTTTCATATTATTTATCTTATCTCTTTATTGCTTTGTAAAAGAGTTGGAAGAGGAATGGAATAGTATAAGAACTTGAATTTGGTAACACACACACACACAAACAAAAAAAACCTATGAAGAATAATACGTTAGACAACAAACAGGGAAATAAAAAATACATAAATTACATAAAAGCCATGTATGTAGTCGTAGTACATAATGTAGATTTGATTTACGAAATGCGATTACGAAACTCCATGTCAATAACTCTATTTTTATTTCTATAAAGTCATACACTAATTTGAAATGCTGGCTAGGAAGGTATATAATAAGTTCTGCTTGGACATTGAATCAATTTATTCATCTCAATCGAGTACTCATCTTGGACTAGTACATATTTCTTCATTTAAGTCACTTATAAACAATCAACTTTTAATTTTTATTGTTTTTCTTTTAAAGTTTGGATCTGTATAATTAAAAACAAACAAACAAAAACCATCACTTAGCAATCTTCATTATGTTTCTTCTAAAAGATAAATAAAAAAGGCCCAAGATCAGTTAGCAATGGTTAACCAATTCTTCCCAGCTATGAAATTATTCTTCCAGTAATATTAGGGAATTGTGAACAATTTGAAACAAGAGCCTATTTATGTTCAACGTCCATAATGGTGCTATAAGAGAATCAGAAAATACTCTCCTATAAAAAAATACATTTTGGTTTCGAGACATCAATGCACAATCGAGATTTCTATGAAAAAGACCTCTGACAATTCACAATTAATTTTATTAAGCCGACATCGAAGGATCAAAAAGCGAATGAACGCTTGGCCGCCACAACCCAGTTATCCCTGTGGTAATTTTTCTGGCACCTCTTTCTTAAAGCTCTTATTTTTTTCTGCCCATCGATGGAGAAGTCTACGTGAATCAGGTTACAGGTCAATTATGCAGCATGTTAAATGCGTAAAATAATGCAATTTCACTTGAATAAGTCCCTGTTTCAATTAGAACCAATGCATTTGGGCTTTTTGTGACTCATTTCTCCTCCAATTACTAGGTATCAATCGAAAACGATTGAAATAACAATTTACGTATTATCCTATAAAATCCCTTTAATTTCATGTCACTTTTTTTACGATATCCGCAGGATATAAATGATGTGTACCTACTCAATCTTCATAAAAGACAAATGTATGTATGTCTTCAAAAAAAAAAAAAAAAAACAGAAAAAAAAGGCTGTTATATAAATTCGTAGTGCTTTACAGGCCAATTAACTCTACATATTTCCCAATTATATCTCAAAACAACTTTTCTCACGTCTTGAGATAACTTTTTTCCTAAGTATATTTTAATAAAAGATTTAAGAATTCGAATGAGATTTACGTTTTGGATCCATGCCTACATGGTTTCTGGATAAAATGTTGAAAATTTAAATTAAATATCTAAACTAATTTGTATATTTAGATTGATTAATTAATTATTTATATAAATCAATTTTTATCAAATTGTAAGGAATAACTTTCGAGTAAGATCTGTATATAATATTTGAAACATGATTTCAGACAAAATGGTCTGCGGTAAATATTTCGGATTGAATGTTGAATTTGAATCATTTTTATACTGAAGGAAATGGAGTCTTGAAATTTGAACATATATGCTAATTTTGAATTTTTTTTTCAAATCTATAACATTGCTTTTGCAATTCTTTTTTTCCTTATGGAATACTCCATATAGGATAAATACTTTCATCTTGATAACTCCATTTCAAAATCGATCGTTTCCAGTATTTGTCTATAAAATAACCAAATATTAGATTCAATTAGACTGTGCTTAAGCAAAATGAGCTCAATTTTTTGCTGGTGTATTTATAAAAACAGGGAATAATTGATTTTAAATTGAAGTACTCGAAATTAAAGGTCATTTAAAAAAAAAAAGAAAGAAAAGTATTTACCCTACTTTTTTGAAAATATAAAATTAATTATTTATTCAAGAGTCCCTTTTGCTTAGATTGGGATAAATTACGTTGCGGTTTTTCATATTCATAATTTATAAATATGAAAAAATGAAGCGTAAATCATAGCAAACAAAAATGATCCCATATAAAATATAAAACTATTTTTATAATTCACGGTAAATTACTCTCTTTTCAAATGCATTTTTGTGATTTTTTCTTACTTATTAAAAGCCTCAAACTACTAAAAAAATAAAAAGAAATTGAAATTGAAAATTCTCTAGATTCTGATGTGGTGCGGAAAAATTAATTGGAGAGTCGTAATTTATATGTACAGTATCGGTAACACCGGTAAAACATTCACTATACCCTCTATGTGAGTAACATACCTATAGAATCAAGTATAAAACTTTAGAATAATGATGACTTGTGTAATGAGCTAGTTTTCAATTAAATTAAAGAAAACAATTGAGTTGAATATCATTTAATAATTCATTTGTCTTTTGACAAGGAGTAAAATGACACTTAATTATAACTATTTCCTTTGAGAGAAATAAATATTCTAAATTAAATTAAGGAAAAATATGAAGTATATAAGTTTTACAATAGTTTATCACCAAAAAAATTTTATAACTCCTTGCATTTTGTTAAAGTTACATCCTCAAAATGTATCTATTCATAGATATAATTAATTTGTTACCTTTTGATTGAGTAAGAGGTTTAAAAAAAGCTCTATTGTGAGACAATGAATAAATTATGTCAAGCCAAACGTCATATCAATTTATTTGCTTTAATACATTAGCATAGTATTTACTGATTGGTTGAATAGTTTTATCAGTAAAGTAATTTACATAATTGTATACACCTGCTACAATTCTCAATAGAAAGGATAAAAAATGAGGTCATCAAACTCTCTTTATAATGTTCTTTCTATTATCACATACTCAAATTTATTTGTAGATTACAACACAATCTCCTTATACATAGATCATTTCAAATTACTACAATTACATATTTGCATGAAAAACAAAATCAGACATTTTTTAAAGCCACAAATGCATTTATATAGTGACTTTATTCTTCCTACATTATTTAAATAAAAATTTTCTTTAATTCATTAGGATCTACCAACTCAAATCAGATAATATTTATTTCTCACTTATATACTCCATGAAACAATTTAACTGTTCAAATTCCCTTAGGTTTTAAATCCAAAGTAAATTGATTTACTTTAATTATTTAATATTAACTTTATAATAAATCATTCTTCATAAATGTTTTATTCATTTCATTTAAATATATGCACATAGAGTAGAAATTTAAAAAAAAGTCCGACAGTTTAAAGTTTACAAATAACTAACATATTGATTACACATTTTACTTCTTGAGTGTCGAATTGAGTTGTGTGATTCTGCATGTGAACATTTCCTTCATTTCTCTCAACTTTTTACTATAATTATCTACATTCTCTAGCGTTTCCTCCCATTGAGACAGAAGTAAATCATTCCCTTTTTGAACATTTTCAAATCCTACGACAAACTCAGATACTTTGGTATGCATATCTGCCATTCCATTAGTTATTATCTCAGGACATCTCCCTTGAATATAAGTCTTGGGTTCATCTCCTACAGTATCCGTATTTACGTTCAATAGCTCTTCGACTGATTTGTGATGAGGACCGAGGGGGGCTGAAGAAGCCATAAGCAAAGAACTTGCTGCACCTTTTGGTGGATTAAATGAAGGAGGTTGAGCGCAAAAGTCCCTTTTGATTCCAGGACAATTGTTTTTTCCTCCAAGTAAGGATCCGTTGAGAGATGAGCCTTCAAACATTTTGAATAATTTAGTAGAAAAAAAAAGTTCGAATATTCAAAGAAATAAGAATTTATAAAGGATGTTACTCCGACGAAATTAAGTTTCCAAAAGGATTTAAAATTAAATTTAACAAAATTAAATTGAATTTTATATTTTTCCGTTTCACAAACTTTAATTTCAATTCATATTTTACAAACATGATTTTATTCTTTAACAATAAAAGAAATGAAATAATTATGTTATTTGATGAATCCCTGAAATGGATATTTAGAGTAATTGTAAAATAAAAGAACATCGAATTATAGCAATAAATAAATTAATAATCAATTTCTAATATAAATTCATTCCTACATTGAAGTGAAACATATTTTTGTGCAATATTTATTGTTTGTACATACAAAAAAATACAATTACATGACGTAGAGTCGATATTTCTCATTAAAGATAAATCAGGCTTAGAAGAATCAAACTAATTGTAAGAAAAATCCCTTGAGATGTAATGTTCGTGTTATAAGCGATTGAAGTGTGTGTACATAATAGTACAAAAAGTACCTCCCAAATGTTCTTTGCTTCCTATGTATTTTTAGCATTATGACTTAGGATCGACATTAAGGTAGTTCGAAGAGTCTTCAGACCTTATTCATAATATGAGTATTATTATATTTGTAGAAACCAAAGGTTTTTATCTCATAATTCATTAACCTTCCATTGTTCCTCCCCCTTTATATTAGCTCGAGGTAGTAATAATATCGAATAAGACTGGGGACGATGTTAACTTTAAAAATGACAAAACATTCATTAATTAAAATTTACATCTCTAAACCTATCTCTAGGTTGCTGTACATTTTAGCATGATTCAGCAGGAATACAAAGTTTAAGGAGTAAGTAATAAACTATGTAGTCAAAAAATAAACACTGGTAATATTGAAGTACAGTAATATTCTGCACTTTGAGCAACATTCGTGCCAGAGCAATATTCCTCATTCAAAATGTTCGATAATATATATATCTCTGTCTCACTATTTCGACCACCCTAGTACAAGATATGATTTTTTTGTCAACCTGACCCTTATTAATGTTCTGAAGTTGATCTACTAAGCCAAAAATATTCCTTGCAAAGCAATTGACATACCTATACCTAAAATCAAATGTTTGTGGAATATACATTCCGAGCTACTAAAGTAGTAGTGAGCAGAAGCATTCTAAAATCAGGTGAAATCCTTCAGCACGCTTCTTTCTTCAGTCTACTGCACTTGTTTTTTAGTAGCTCTACCGTGAGTCTTTGATTTCTAGCGAATTTTTGCTCGGAATTGAATGAAAATTTACACATTTCGATGGATGATTTCTTCTTTGTTGTTGATTCTTATCGAGCGCTTGACATCTTATTTGAAAGCTGTCTCATCTCTTGAATGCATTCCTTATTAATGCATTTCATGTAATACTCAAGGAGTTATTGAAGTACAAACGTTTTGGCTGACTTTTGATCCAACTCATAGGAATTCTTTCAATCATTCAGCCCACTCTGAAAAAAGAGTTTGATAACCCCTGACTTATGTAGATCAATGTGTCGAGTGAACGTAAGCATAATTTTTTACACACTTGAGTGAATCTGAAGACAACACGACACCTTTCCTTATGTCGTATTTAAACTCATCTATAATTAGAAGAATGTACTCCTTGTTCTTAGTAACAAAAAAAGTATGTGCATATATGATGTACTCTGATAAAAATCTAACTTTCTGTATCGTGAAAGGATATTGACAAAGACATTTACAGTACTGTTAAATGCATATAATAAAAGGAATTACATATCACATCTATAAAAACAACATAAAACTATACACATCTATATATATAGTTACAGGCTATAAATGAACTATAAAAATTGATAACTTAAAATTGTATGTATGTTTTTAATAGCTAGTGATACTAAGTAAGTATACATATAGAATATGTTAGTACCTACATAGATATCTGTCATAGCATGTATTTGTAATAAATTCATTGTATTATGTAGAAAATAAAATCTTAATTTCTTCATCATCTCGGATATTACTTTTTATTTATAAGGATATGTCATGTAATGTCATTCAAAAACGGATAAAGGAATTGATGATTTGTATGAGCATAAATGTATAAATGTAAACGTAATATTATGCATCATTGCATGTAGAATCAAAGGAATTAATTTTTAACAATAAACACAAAAGGGTGCATCAACTGAAATGCATTTAGTATGTATGTATACCTTAAGTATCAAGTACATCATATAATTTGTCCTTGCCTCAAAATGAAATGGATCATTCAAACCCCTCAAACTCAATTTATATTAATATTAGTTTATTTAAGTGAATTTATACTCAAAAAATAATGCCGTAAAATCCAAAATTTACAAAAGATTGGTCAGATTCTCCTACTCCTACTGTCCAGATGATGATGAGAAGTAGAAAAATGGATTGCTCACTAAAATTATTTTTTTATATTTTTGTTATTGGGATAAAGCCGTGATATATATTATATTTCATGATGTACTACTCTCCAAATACATAAGCAGTTGATTTCCTTTCTAAAGAGAGCCAAGAGAATTCATTTCCAAAAAAAAAAATAACCATAAATAAGCAATTTCCACTTGTGATTTCAGTCTATTAGCCCATTCGAGGCGATAGGTTAATACATATATTAACCAGCCTCTTAAAAAACACTGAAAAATCTACCTTGAGTGGGTTAAATTGGCTTATATATCTTGTGTGATCCCTGTCTCCAGTGGTCAGCAGAGAGAGGTTTCTCGCTGCAGAACCGAATCAAAACAGTGCAGCACAGTCGTCCAGGAGAGAACAAAGTATCAAGTCTGATGCACATTGCAATTTGCAGAGAAACACTTGCCACATTTGATTTTGAAATCAGCTGCTCCAGATTCCACAATATGTTTAAAAAACATTAAACTGTACATTTACATACCTTGATATCATTCTTATATAGCCTGCACATCATTTCATTATCATTTTAAGCTTACTAAATTCAAATACTATTTGACCGGAATTTCATACATTTGTCCGATAAATTGAAGACCTACCAGTCACGTTGTTCGGCACCAATTTTTTCTAGCGGAAATCAAGGAAATCTTTTCAAACTGTCCGTCGCTTTTTGGTACCTTGTTTTATATCTTTAGAAAGAACCGACCTTTTCAAAAGAAAATAATCAACTTATAGTACATATGTACAATCTTTTCTGTGTCGAGATTTATTTCTCTCTGTTATGTATTTCCATTAATTTATATATAAATATGTACATACATATATATAGATCTATAGTATGTATATATACTATATGTATATAAAATTGCTGATATATATATGTACAACTACTCACAGGAAATCCTAGTAATAAATTAAGCTGGCCCTCCGATAAGATCAGAATGTATTTAATCTTCTCGATGTATACTTTATATATGTATAATATATTAATGGTAGGTTGCAAAACATATTATGTATATATAGAAAGTACATAAAAAAAATGCTGTCCCTTAAAAAACTCTCTGTTGATCCCTTGTGCATCAATTTGGTGGATAAATATTTACAACCGAAGGCTCGTTTTGCCTAAAAAAGTCATGCATGATGAGCAAGTATGTGACCTATAGGAATCAGCATCCAAAAAGTGTCAGAATTTTCTGCATTTGTAAATGATATGATCAATAGCTAGAGAAGTGAAAAAAAAAAAGGTTTTTATACATTCTAAATGTTAGAAATTAGGTAGTTGAAGCCCTGCAAGGGTGGTATATTATGTACTCAAAATGAAATCGACACATGCATTTATAAATGAATCAATTACTTGCACGAGACAATGAGAAATATATACAAAAGATTTTTAGATTTGATAAAATTATATTTGACACATTTATCATGAATCCAAACTTTTTATTTTATTTTCTCAAGTATTTTTGAGAAAATTAATATGTAACTTTTTGACAATAACTTTTACTCTTTTCGTAAGCAGATGTTATTTCCCTTTCAAACTATTTCTTAATAAGTTAATCGAGAATACCACTTTGCAACACATACAAAGTCTGTTGTTATTACATAGTAAATGAAAACATTTATTCTACAAACATTTATTTGTGTTTCAAAAATGGCATTTGTTTGAATGTAATTTTTTACTAACGCATATACATAGATTTGACATATAAACCAAAATTTTTTTGTCATTGTCAAGAAATAATTTAAGGATAGTAGGGCCCAAAAATCCTAACCTAATAATAACCAATTGGGTGTGCGCATATTTTACGTGTTTGTTTGTTTTCAAATTCTTTCTACATATATCTTACTGTACCAAATGTCTTGTTAATTTGTTCACTTATGGCTCATTTTCTATTGCCGATTAGGGTGGATCTGATGGTATAAATGTTTATACTCATTTGTTTGTATCTGAGCTATCTTGGGACTATGAAGGTTTTGTTAGTTTGCTCATGTCCTAGAAGCTATTGTCAATTTGATAATTGAAATTGGTTGCAGAAACATTAATATTTTTTTAAAACCTTTCGGAAGTTCAATTTAAGAATTATCACACAACTTCTCCCTTTTTTAATTTAAAACACACATTCTGGGTGCATAAGAATATATTTTGAAAAAATATGCCTTAATCTGAGTTATTATTTTATTTCAATTCTTAAATTAGAATTTCCATAGTTCCTCCATTATTTAAATCAACATTTTTTGGACCAAACTATCCTTTATATGTATTTATATAAATATTTGTACATTTGAATAAAAAATGATTTCCGCTTGGATGAGACTTCAAATGAGCGTTTGTAAACTTTAATTATTATTATTATTTTTTTAAAAAGACATGCATAAAATTAAAACGAAGAGAGACAAGAGTGAGAAACTAATTTAAACGTTTATAATTAAATGAACATAATGTTTCCATATAATTTTTCTCTCTCTTACAATATATAGAAATGTTTTATTTTCGTTTTAATGTCACTTGAGACATTTTTCCAAAAAAAAAAAGAAAAAAAAAAGAAAGAAATATGAACAATACATTCATAATTTATAATTTATCATATCTACTTAATATTAGGCATAGGTTGTTAGGCAAGCAAGATAGGTGAAAGTCTGAATATATATAGTATGTTATAATAATTATTAAGCCATAACGATGAATTATGAGTTTGGAAAGTAAATATACATACATATATATATGTATAGTTATGCTCTATTTCCAAGGAAGGACACTACTTCATAAGAGGACTCTGCGGACAAGACAAAAGGAAAGGAAAGAACAACAAGAGCAAGGAATCCCAATTTTGTAAAAAGCGAGATTTTTAATCCAACAAATTGAGATTTGTGTTGTAATAATAAAACTTTATGGCTATGATTCCACTCAAGCTTTTGTAGACTTTCTCTCCTTCTAACAAGGAATTGTAACTTGTAAGGAGAATTGAATTGTACACAAATAATACGTATGTATATAATTCCCTCTACAAATAAATGAATGTCAAAGGCAGCAAAATGGTTGGACTCCTTATCAAGTGGGAGGCCATAATAATTCCTTGCTATATTTTTTTTGTTCTTGCTTAAGTTATTTGTATATATGTAGTGTACATGAATGTAAAGTGGTTATTCCTTCTAAAATAACACCTTATACATATGCATAAGAAAAATCCTATGCAGTTACTACTTTAATCAACTCATTTCATAAATTATTAAAGATATTACAGCATAGGTATATATAATATGTATGTATGCTTTAACAAGATTTCCTTATTTCCCAACGGTTTCATTCTTATTTAACAAGTTACGTTTGTAATTAAGATATTAGAGCATGGCTCAAGAGCGTATTTCTCTATATTCTTTTATGTTAAATGGAGATTTCCATTGAAATGGATAATATTTGTTCATACAGAGTGAGGACTTATAAGAAGTTATAAATATGAAATAAAGTTGTAGTTGTATTGTTGTTATAAATTTGCTATATCTATATAACTTTAGCTCTCATCACACATAAAGACGCTACTGGCAATATGATGAGAGATAATCATCAAATTAATATTATTTTCTCTAGCAGTCAACATTATCTAACATTAAATTTGATTGTGTTGTCTCTTATAATATTTAGTAATGGTGTAAATAGCTCAAGATGCAAGTATTAAGCTATTGCTGCCTTACTCAATGCCTTCATTATTCATGATAGGATTCATTGACTCAATTTACTCTATTAAATATCATAATTAAGAGCAAAATGTTAGAAATAATGCAAAATGCGTTATTAACAAAAAAATAATAATTCTATAATAAAACCAATTCTTCCCTTTCTTTGATGTCATAGTTGCTTTGGTCTTAAAAAGAAAACCAATTGATGTAGGTCTTGTTTTTGTTTGATCTCGTTTTAAGGACTAAAGATATCATCATCTATTAAAAAAAATATCTATTGATCTTTATTATATTATCGAGGCAAAAACTTGCTAGAACTAAAAGTAGCTGAATCTCTGATTCACAGGTCAACAAATTTGAAATGTCAAAAGTCCTAAGGGGTATTGTAAGTATAATACAAGTTATTTAGTTTTGCAAACTGATTTCAAATCTATAATTTTTTTTCGAGAGTGAAATCGAACCCTAATTTTTGAGCTTTTTTGACCCATTTTCCAACTTCAACTTCAATTTAAGCCTAGAAGAATACTCATTTTGTGCATTAAAGAATAATGATCATCTAGTGTTTTTAATGCAGATTCCAATTCCAGTCTTTGTTTTGACCTAAAGTGATTTTTGAAGGCGTAGGGGACGGGAGTTAAGTCGGCCAAAACGTTTGTGTTTAAATAACTCCTAGAATATTGTATGAAATGGATTAACAAGGAATGCACTCAGAAGATGAGACCCACAGCTTTTAAACGAGATGCTAAGCTCCCGATAAGAATCCTTAATTAAAGAGAAATCGTCCATCTAAATGTGTAAACTTTTATCCAATTTCAATCAAAAATCCACTGGAAATCAAAGTAGTAGCGCCCAGAAGGATTAAGAAATCAGCTGAAATCCTACTTCGCACTGCTCCTTCAGTCTATTTCACTTATTTTTTCTATTGTGAGTCTTTTATTTGTAGCGAATTTATGGATATTTAGATTGAATTGCATGCAAACAAAAATATAAATGATTCATCTCTCTCGATTGAGATGGATAACGAATAGTTGACACTACAAAGAGACAGGAAGAGCAAAGATTGGACTCAAATTCACTATTGGAGCTCGAATTGCTGTTAAACTATTCCCGTAAAATTAGAATTCAGATTCTACGTGAAAAATTAAAATAAATCTCTAAATCTTGTTGACGGTTCATATTAAAAGTGATCCGTCTGACTCTGGAGTAATATCAAAAGATATGATTTTTTGAATCATTTTCTTGTTAAATACTTTTCCATATTCTATATATTCTATGGGATCAAATGGTTTAGCCTATGGAATGAATGCATTCTATGATTTGTCCATTTTATAACTATCTACATAAAATGTAAACATTTTATAATAATCTACATTTTATACGACATATATACAGGGTGAGTGCTATCTTTGACAACCAAATTTACTTTTTTTTAAAACTTAGTTATCTCAAAAACTAATGAACCGATTTTAATGAAATTAGCACCATTGGAAAGCTGCATTAATGTACTTTATTTTTTGTTCAATAAAATTACCGCTAACAGTAACGAGGCAATGATAGCCTCGATCCTGGTCCGGAATCTCAAGCATGTCTTGATGACGACGTCCTTCTTCAAGGCCTTGAACTGAACTCCTTCGTGATCCTTTTGATCAGCTCCTCCTTTGTGTTGTATGGAACTTGTTAGTATGTCGCTCAACTGCGCCCCACACGAAATAGTCCATGGGGTTCAAGTTTGGGGAGTTAGGGGGCAAGATATTTGGTGGCACAAAATCCTAAAAATTATCACTAAGCCATTTTTGGGTAATTCTGGAGGTGTGGCATGGAGTAGAGTCCTGCTGCCACACATATGGACGCCCGGCAGCCACCTTATAGATCCAGGGTAACATGTGGCTCCTCAGGACCTTCACATACTCCTCTGTGTTGACTCTCAAGCCCGTCAGAAAGATGTAGGGTGGTATGACAAGGCCCTCAGAGGAGATGACGCCAAAGACCGTGACCGTGGTCGGGACCTTGGTCTGCATGACCCTGGAAACGTCCTTGGAACTGTAGGCTAACCAGCGGTTGTTCTGTTTGTTGATTTTTTGATCCTGACAGAAGTTTTTCTCATTGGAGAAAAACCAGAGTATCTCAGGATCCATTGGATGCTTCAATTTGTTCAGCAGCATCTGACAGTGCTTCAGCCGTTTCTCCTTGGCCTTGGCCGTCAACAAATGGCCCTTGCGCATCTTGTAAGACTTGTGCCGCAAGTTTTCATTCACGCAGTCCCGGATAACCTTGTTTGATACCCCCAGTTCGCGTGTAATGGTCCTCATGGACTTGCCTGGATCAGTGGTGATCTTTTTGTCAACCCTGGCAATAAGATGGGGGTCCTGAAGCAATCCTTACGTATTTTTTGGGCTGACTTTGATCCAATCCCTTCATAGTCTCCTCCAGACTCCTTCAACTCTTTCCTGACCTTCCAGACAAAGCTCCTGTTCAACTTAAGGAAGTCAGCAATTTCTTGGTTGTCTCTTCATGCACGAATCGAAACAAGAATACTTTTTCTTTTCCAATCCTTTGTCTTTTTAAAATCTTCAATTTCAGCCATTTTTTTAAAGATGAAGCCTAAAACATTCAACTGTCGAGGAAACAAAAAATTTAATACCTAACTGCAGTAACCGCGAATCAGTGCGCACCTGAAGTTTGTTGTCAAAGAGTGCACTCACTCTGTACATATATCGAATATTTACTCATTTAATCAAGCACTCCAATGCCATGCTCTTTTTCATGTCTCTTGTATTTAGAATTTGCAGGTAATATATGTATGTACAAAATATATCAATTAAATCTATATTAATTGAAAATATTTTTATATTTCACTTTGTAAAAAAGTGTGTATATTACTTATTATTCTTTTGATAAAGTAATATGTAATATTGACGCAATATATTAATAAGCGTTATGTAACTATCCAACACTGTCAATGCACTTTTGCATAGTACTACTACAAACATGAATTCAAATTAATTCGAAATTATAAAGCTCTCTATTTGCTAGTTAAAATTTACTTACAATATAATTAGCTACTTTATTTTGTTACAATATCATATCTTATTAACGACCCCAAACTCAATCCCCCCCCCCCCCCCACTTTTTAGGGATATTATTGATTATTTATTTGACAATTCCACCGATATATTTTACACTGTCCATTAAATTCTAACTTTTTATAATACTCATTTTGTACATTTAAAAATGTGTATTTATTGTAGACTCCATTTCCAGTCTTTGTTTTGACCTAAGGAGGATCCCAGGGGCGTAATATTCAAGAAGTCATTTAAATACAATTTTTTTGGTCTACTACCGCCGTTTGAGCCCCCTAGGAGTCCCTTTAGGACAAAACAAAGACTGAGAATGAAGGACAGTGAGTAAACGCTTAAAAAAATGACCACTGAAGCAAGTTCATCTTATGGTATGCATTATTTTGGGTGACTGCTGGTCAGAGATTGCAGGGGCACGCTCAATACAGTGTATTTATATGATAAGTTTCCTACTTTGGGAACTAGATATGACTACTTAGTGCAGTGGCACGCTTAAAGCAGGTGACCATTAGGCCAGGTTTGACTGTATTTAGTTTTCCAAAAAAGTTCATATGATCTGGCTTTAATCTATACCTAAAACTAAAATATCATTTCAAACATAACATAAGTGCAAATAAAAGAATTAAGGAAAAATCTATTTGATTGAATCTAGTCTATAATTTTGTATTTTTTTCATTTTTTTATGTCCTAATTACCATTGCTGATTCATTTCACATTAAGTATTTAAAAATCTACCATCCATTATTTTAAGTGCAACATATCATTATATATGTACATCTGGTATAGCACAAAGAAAAAGATTTTTCTAGGAATCTTCATATTTACTCTCTTTTATGGATGTCATAAGAGGGATAACATTCGATCCTTTACTTCCTATATTTTTCCAAATAGAAGATATAGTTAGTAGTATTTCGTTCTCCTCGGGGTTGTGACCGTTGCAATTACCATCAATGAAGATAAAATTAAACTACTTTGTTACAAATAGATAAGCAAATTTGTCAACATATTATTTCAATTCAAAATAAACCTATCAAAAATCAATAAAACAATATTATCCATTTAAAATAGATATGTATATTCTACATAATATATTAAATTATAGATTATTCACAAATGTAATATTAACTAAGATCATTCTTTAAAGACGAGACGCTTATCAAAGTATTTGCACTTTTGAAATGATAGCTATTTGAAAACTTTTAATTTTATTCGTAGTATACTATTTAAAATAAACTAAAATTAAAGTTGAAACTGTACCATTGACAAATCAATATCTTATAAATTAGAAACTTCGAAATATTTATTATTTTTTTCCACAAAGTAAAGATATGTCACAGGAAAGTATTTATTTTTAGAAAAAAACAAAAATGAGATTAATTAAATTTGTTTTACAAAAAAAGAGACTCATTTCGTCAAGATTATGCATTACAGAGTACGTGTATCCTAGTCTGGCTACGTGTTTCTCAAACATTCTGACTTGTACATACTCTCTCTCTCTCTCATTTTATCAATTTTCACCTTTTTAAAAAATAACAATTGAGTTCGTACCCCCTAGGAGCTTCTCCACGCCCTTTTCAACAGTTTTAAAAGCCCTTCTGATTGATGAAGGTCAATTTAATATCAATTTATAAATTAACTAACTTATTACATCGATACTTTAAATTATATAGAAAGTTAGATATAAATAAGAAAAATGAACTATGTTATGAGCTTGGTTATGTATATGATAACCTCATAAATTTAAAATTATTAGCCATGATACATAACATAGAATCTACTAATATGATAAAATACAATCAACTTATTCATCAAATCATTAATTTATTTATAAATTAACAAAAAATGTCATTAAGTCTAAAACAACCTTTGCCTAATTATATGTTTCAAATATATGCTCCATAATATTAAGAAGAAAAAAATATTTTATTCCAAATTATGGCAAATGGTATTTGAGTAATTGAGTTATCACATCGTTTAAATTAATATACCTATATATGTTATTTATGTATATGAATCAAAGTTATTTAGTGTAATTTATTTTTTCTTTCGTTAGGGATGGATCCCCAATGGGATTTGATCAATGGAGGTCAAAAAAGAGATAATCAAGGGGTTCCAATAAGTTATTCCATTCTAATTTATACATAAATTGTATATAAGTAAGAATCCTTTACATATTTCTCAAAAACCCGAAGGACCTACACCAAGAAAGGAGGAAAAATCATTTGCAAAACTAATTCTTTCGCCATATTAGTATACATAAAAGATACAAATATATGTATAACTTTCTTAGAAATTTATTAATTTATTTCGTTGAAAAGGGCCTTCATTCATGTAATAAAAAAAAACAAATTGCAAAAAAAAAACATACATAATTGTATATATATATATTTGCAATGTTTGAAGACATCATTAATTATACATATTTTTTTACGAAAGTGTTCATCAATGAATATGAGCATAATACCAAAGTCTTGATTCAATGGAAGTTTTTTATTGAGAGTAGTATATTATATAACACCTATAGGAAACTTAGTTTATTTTTTAAAAAAAAACAAAACAAAACTTTTATGTTCAATACTCTCGGGTTTCAACTATACGCTTACAATTAAATTAATTATTTGTCAATAAAAAAAATGTTTTTGTCAATGTTGGCGTGAAAGATAACAGAAACATTGTCTAGAAAAAGGGAAGAAAACAATTGTTGTAGTTAAAAATAATACATGTGCTGAAGAGTTCACTTAAGTAAGATCTTAACGAATGGACAAAAAATATTACCACCCATAAAAGAAATACGTCTCATCAAATATATAAACTATAGTTATTTATGATTAGTATAAAACTCATTCTATCATTTAATCATTTAATTTTTAGTGTCAGTGAATGAAAGTTATACAAAAAATTAGTTTAATTTGATTAATTTCAAACTCATTTTATTAAATGACCTTTTAACACAAAAGCAAGTTAGAATGAGTCTTCTTTAAATTTATTTTGATTAATTATAATTCAAAGACACTACAAGTTGATCTTAAATCACAGAAAATCAGTCACATTTTATATATAAAAAATAAAGGAAGATGCTATTCAAAAAAGACCATATTTGAGTAAAAAAAGTCTTGTAAAAAAAAGGACTCTGAATGTGTTTCATACTAAGGCACACATTTATCTTGGTCATTTTACCACGAGACATTTTCATACTCTATTTAGTATGATTTTAAACATATATATATATATATATATATATATATATATATATATAACTGCAGAAATTTGATGACTTTTTGCCATTTTTATAATATTACAGATAAGTCTACATTTTTTTTATCAATGCATTTTTTTTGGAAGGGAATCAATTGAAAAACACAGCTCATTTTTTTAAAATTAATCAAACCTTTTCTCATATTGAACTATATTAATAAATTTAATTATATATAACTGTCACTGGAACAGAATGGTATTTATATAAACTTTAGAGAAGTTCAAAATCAAATAAATCAAATTTTTAATTATAAATATATGTACAGTTTTAGTTCAGATTTGATCAGTTCGAATTTCAAATAGTACACTTTTATTTTTATTTTTATTTTACAGTCCTTTTAATTAAATCTACTATTTATGTAAATTTTATTCTTGAGCCCTCACACTTTGTCCTCAAATACTGCATCAGGGCAAAAAGTCTCTCAAATAAGAAGCTCTCATCTAAAGTGTCAAACGCCCAAATAGGTATCTGAAGCTGTTTATAAGCAGCCCAGTATCAATAATGATTGTTAATTCATTCATCATCCAATTTTTCTCGAGGCTTTTCTTTTCATTTAATTAATTATTATTGATTATATTATTGTAAGTAATCATTTGCATGAATTATGATTATTATTTTTTGATGAACGAATGAGGAAAAAAAGTGTGAATGGGTTCTAATCTGAAGAAATTTGAATTTTAAAACTCATAATCGACCGAAAGACCTCATAAGTCAATAAAATATTTCTGATATATCAGAAAATGATTTGGGATTTCTTAATTTTATTTACTTTTATGTTGACAAAATACATCTTTCAAAGAACATTTGACGAGTAAGTGGAACTCGTCATATTTTGGAGCATTCAAACACAATTTGTAAAAAAAAAAAAAATCCATAAAACAAGATCAGTCCCGTAAAATGACTTGATCTTAATCAGCCTCGTTTAATATTCGTAGCTATTAGTCGATATTTTAATGACCTCAATTGTGATTTAAAATGGGGAAATATCTCTTTGATAACGTCATATCAAGCTGTACAGTAACTCATTATCATGTGGGCCAAAGTATTTGCGTCAAAAGCAGTATTTCAATTCGTCAGAAAAATATTTTGTTTAGAGTATTGTTAGGCGAAATTAACAGAGGGATAAGCAATTTATATTGTCGAATGGGCATTTATGGATATATATTATTATGGTAATATTTTTTAGTTGATTGAACATGGCTGTTGTATAAATAATCTAATATGCCTTATTATATGCTTAGAAAATACAAAACTGGTCGTTTGTAAGAAAATATATATTTCTAGATAAGATATGATAGATTAAATGCAAGTTATTTCAACATTTATTTTAAAGCATCATTAAAATATTTATATGATAGATATTCTCATACAATTGCTTTGATAAGTTTTTTTGAAGAAAAAAAAAAGAAGAAGTTTGTTTATCGATTCTTTTTAAAAATTTTGTCCCTTCAACTTTTAAAAAAGTTTACAAAGTATTATTTTAAAGAGAATTTTTAAAAAAATCATATATAATGTTTAAATGAGTCGTCGTCGAGATTCTTTGACAAAAAAAAATCTTATTTTAAGGGAAACACTATTACAAATAAATGGCAAATGCAAGAACAACAGAAATACTTATTAAATTTACCCTATAAAAGTTTTTATGTGTTTTTACTCTAAAAAGGAAAGTTTTTTTTTCTTTTTTTTTTGACGATGCATTTTTACACAATGACTTTGTTTTCTCCCAGCTTTTTACTTAAAGTATATGTATATGTCTTTCATGAAATAAATATATTTTTTGTTTTCTGAGAATGACTTTCTATTTTTGTCTTCTTTTCCACATGAATATTTTGTATTTTTTTATTCAAATAGGGGAGACGGTCACGTCAATCTTTGCTTTTAGTTCAATTGCTATTTTCTGATTTGACTTAGACACAAGTAAATTTGATACAATTTACTTATACATATTTGTTATTGATTTAATATAAGTATAGATTTTATTAGTCTGTAGTTTTTCCAGAAATTACATTTGAATGTAAAACGACGAATAGGAACAGTTTCAACAATAGATTAAACAAATTTGAGTTTGAAATTAAGAACATATTATTAAGATACGAAGAAATCTTGATTAAGATAATAGAATAGGATTTATAGTATGATAATTCAATGATAGTTTTGTTTTTGAAATGATAACTATAATTTATAGCATACCTATACTTTTCACTATAAAAAAAAAAGATCTAGACTAGAAACTGTAGATGCACACAAAATTTGAAAAAAGTTCCTTCCTCCAGAAGTATATGTTTCACACCACCAAAGGTAGCAACTGACCTCTTTGTATCAAACATGTCAATATAAATAAGTTATAGTAACTGATAGAAGAAAATCAATAGTTTTTAATGATGTAAGTAACATGAGACATAATGAAAAATCAACTCCATAGTTACAAATTTTAAACAAAAACTTTTAACCCTCAAAATCAGTTTTTATCCAATACTAGCCTTAAATCAGCAGACTGCAGCACGCTATTTGAACATTAGCATAGAAATTGGCAAATAAATTAGTGGAAACATCAATACAGCCTCAAATGACCTCCTCAAAGTCATTGTATTCCTTAAACCGTCCATTTCCTGACACTTTTGACTATGTAAGCAACCTCAAATTCAGCTTCCTCTGCCTTCTTATAGCATTTCCATCGAACTCGGCTAACCTCAAAGGTAGAAAAAAAAAAATAGCTTATGCCCTTATTTGGGCTAAGAAACTCTTAGTCCCCCCTGTTCTCTTGACCTCCTGGCTGACCCTGATGCTCGTTTAAACAAACGAACAAACAAAGGAGCTCGTGCCATATATATTTATATACATACATCTGAAAGGTTGACAAAAATGATTGATTGATTTTTTCAAATATCGTCATCATAATATGCAATTACAATATAGATTTTGTGATCATAATTTTTTTAATGTTCAGAACAGAAGACCCTATGTCAACCGTCTTGTGTTGAAACTCTCCCCGGTCTTCCCTACGTCTTTTGTATATTAAAATATTTACACTCAAAAATAGCTTTTCAATTATTTTCACTAATTTATTATTTATCATCAATTTCTTTCTATTTTTCAGTTTATGTATCACTAATATGTATATATTCCTTTGTATTAACGATATTTGAATAAAGATGCTACGGATCCTATATTGATTTTGTATACCCACTGTATGTACATATTTAAGAAAGGGACTGTTAAAATAACTTATTAATGTGATTTTGTTGTTTTGTATTAATAACGAGACTTTATACGAACTGAACCAAACCCTCTAGAAGACAATACTACTCTTTTGATAATGAAAGATAAATTGCTTAAGCATGAAATAAACAAATACAGAACGAAAGTTTAAGTCTTTTCAAAACAAACAAAACCCTTAAAAAAAGAAGATTTGTCCGTTTATAAGTATTTTTCTCTGAATTCTACCGTCTCATATAGAATATAAACAGTGATATTCTGAAAAGCAAACATTACATTTTCTGGGAATAAAGTTTATTTTTAAGTGGACTAATGATATTTTTTCTTTTGTAGGTATATGCTCATGAATTTATTAATAATAATAATTAATTGTTCATTCTTTTGATCTATTCTTGAAACTAAAATTTAATTAGAAATGAAGGGAAATACATATAAAGTAAATTCTCTGTTTACTTGAAAAAAAAAAAAAAATCAGCGTCTTTGGTTTTGATGACTATGATTCATATTGTCACTTAAGGCTACGTACTATTTTCTATTCCTTTTTTTATGGAAAATAAATAAATATATTAGAGTGGAGTAATAATTGTTTTTCCTACACTCTGTTGAAATCATAATGTACTTTGATACATTTTTAGCTATTTCATTTTTTTTTTTTTTACTAAAAAATCTTTTTGAGGGTGATCAATGTTCTTAATAATTAATTAATTTAAAATACTTTTTTTTGTGTGTGTGTATGTATATATATTATACCACTAATTCATATTATACATATAATCTACTTGGTAAATTTGGTATCCTATAGCAATTCCGTGGTTTTTACAAAAAATACCACGAATTAATGTCTTTTCTTAATGAAATATATGTATAGAGAGAAACCCATAATTTTAAATGTGAGTTGTGCGTTATTCTTGAATACCACTTTATAAAAAATCCCAGATAATAATTAATTATTATTATTATTAAAACTCTATTTTTTCTATTTTTCATTTTTTAACATATATATATATATATATATATATGCATACTATATCAAATAAGAACTACGTACATACAATCATTAATTAATCAATAATTAATTATTTATTCCTGACTCTCTCTCTCTCTCTTTCTTTCTTTTTATATATCTATTTTATTTTTATATTTTATCAATAATTATGAATATAATTCAGCATATCAATCTCTTAAAGTCATGAAATGTGAATGATAGCTCTTTCTATGGAATATTGAATTTCTATTTACTCTTTGTGCAATTGCCGAGTAAAACATATTTATTATCATTCTTTCATTTAAATAAGATCAATTCACTATTGGGTTTTTTTCCCTTCTATTTAAAGTCTAGGGGATTGTGCTCCAAGCTGAGTATTTTAAACCTTTTAAGATTGCATTTCAAACTCTATTTAAAATTTGAAGGGAGAGAGCTATTCTTTTGTACCATTTAATTAGCTCTAAAACTTATCAGGTATAAGTTTGTCTATGTTTTTCAAAATAATGACATCATTATATGAAGTAGGAAAATTTTCCTACTTTTTTGTAGGAAATGTGGTAGTATCTTGTTGGTTTTTTTTAAAAAATATTACTGTCAAGGAAAAGTTTATGGGTAGATTAAAGTATCTTAACAAAGAATAAAAATTTTTTTTTTAAATAAATGATTGTAAGTATGGCTTAAGTAAACTACCTCATATTAAAGTTGTATGGAAAAATATTGAATTTACATTTTTTTAATTTAAGATTTTACATATTTCTTCCCTTAAAAACAATTGAAATAAGTTTAAAAAAAGAAATATGAAACTTTAATTACTAATTACTCTGATTCATTTAGTATATCTGTAAAAAATAAAGCTTCCTTGCTTAATGATACCCAAACAAAAGCTACCTACAAAAAATATTAGCAAATAATGATTTAAAAATGAAACTCCTTTCTAAAACATCAAACAAATAACCAATGACTACGTTTTTTTCTCTTCTTGTATAGACTACTATTGGATGTAAGTTTCTATATAAAGTCGAGACAGCAATGAAAAATTCATTTATGATCCACTTGGAAAAGTAAACTTTACCCTTTATTCATAAATATAAGTATATTTTAAGAAGGGTTTTTAAGAATTGTATGACACTAATAGCTTTCTAAAAATCAGTATAAATTTTAATCTACAAGTGGAAGTCCAAATTAAACAATGAAACCCTCATTGCTCCTCCAAAAATAATCTCATAACCAATAAGTTTGGGGATGACTGATTTAAATCATATTTAAATAATTACGCAAGGACCCATGAAACTATTAAAAAAAAGTTAAACATTTATGAACAAATTTTATCATTGAAGTAGTACATTTTATGCGTAATATTGGTGCAAAGTAGTACCTGTTCATGGGTAATTATAATAAGTGATATAATATGTATATCAATCTTTAAATCTGACAGGATCATATCTCATTTAAATACAAGACTAAGAAGTCTCAGACGTCTGATACACTGAATTTCACCTGTTCTTGTACTTATTGTGTATCTGAATAGTTATTATTAGACAAGAGCAAAAATGTTCGGATAGGTTTGAGTTGAAGGAAAGAAGGAAGGAAAGACAAAAAACAGTTGGTACCCCTTCCATGAAAATTAATTTTAACTCTTTCTTCTCTGTACAGCTGAAGGGACAATTAGCTACAATTATAAATAGTTTGATTTCCAATTAATAAGAAATCCTGCGGCAGGCTGATATAAGGGATTTAAGAGAAATAAAAACAATGGCGTCGTCCCCTCTATACATATATCGAAACCAAATCCAATATTTCTTCTTTTTTTAAGTCCGACTCTCTACAATATATTAATTATACTATAGAGAATGCAAAATATCAAATTTAGAGTTGTAATTGCTAAAGTTTTAGTTTAGTATAGTATAGCATACCATGGGATTTGATAGATTTCATCATATTTTATTTCTTTGCTAGGGAAAAGCCCCTTTTGAATAAAGAAGTAACGAGGTGTTGCTAAGGAAAGATACAAAATGAGTAGTAGTAGCAGCCCTTCAACAATCAAAGAACCTTTTCATTTGTTTTGTTAGCCATTGATTTTACAGAATGACTTATTCTTCCCCTTCATCGACCCATTTATTTACTATGTTGTTTGTACATATATAAATAAATAAATAAATATCTAATGTAAAGAAATTGAATATGTTGATAAATATGTATACATATGGATAATGAACATTATAGAAATCCCTCTCCATTGATTGCCTTCAATTTGACTCCTTGTGCATAATCATGTAGGTAGATAATTGAGAATTTAATGTGAGCCATCACAAGATGCCCTTTCTTACCATAAAAGTATTTTTTATTCCATTTAGAATACTTAATGATAATTACTTTTACTTCCATGACAATCTTTTCTTTTACTTAGTTACTTACTTTTCATTAACTATATATATAAATTTTCATGTTCTAAAACAATGTTGTATATACGTATTCAAAACACATCTTTGTATGAATTAATTATTATCAAGTAATTTCGAATAATGTTTGCAAAGACCACCACTGACTTTTTGAATCATTATATGCAAAAAGAAACTTACTCAAAGTTTTATTATAATAATAATTAATTAGTAAATTTCAGATAAGTGATTCATTAAAATCTTAGTTTTTCATTCTTTTTTTTTTTTTTTGCATAATTCATAATGTAATGAATAAGCACTTTCCATTCTTAATAATATATCATTGCTTTTTGATAAATTTATTAATTGTTTTCTTTTTTTTTATAATTGTTGAAATATATCTGATATACACACAATGACGTATATTCCTTAATCATAAAAGTATTGAAAAATATTCATAAATGACAGATACAGCTTCTCAAAGTCACAAAGTAATACATTCATGCAATATTATTTTTTCTACTTTTTTCTTTGATTTATACCTACAAACGAATATTATGAAAATTAAATGTTATTCCTCCTTTGATCCCTGCGTTATAGCTACTAATAAGCTACAAAGCAAATTATCATAAAATAGAGTTTTGAAATACTCTCTTACTAAATGAATAAAAAAATCAAGAATTGAGAAAAAAATTACTTTGAGATAAATTCTTTATCAAAATCAAGATCTTTAAATCATTTTGTTTGCGCTGAAATTCGAATTTCTAAATGATAAAAATGTTAAAAATTACGACTCCCCTCACTGAGTTTATTTTTTCTGTCCCTACCCTACCCCACTCTTCACGACTATCTTTTTTGTTCACTCGCAACCTCTACTTTCAAAAAAAAAAAGAAAAATAGACGAAAATATATAGCAGCTTTGTATTGTTTTGTCATGCTATGGTACCTCTGGGCAAGGGAAAAAGTATTCTTATGAATTCAACCTATGCAGAGTCAGCTACTTTAAATATTTGAAGAGTCAATTGAAGCTGAAGAGAGACTACATCATATGTTTGTTCATTGCGAAGAGATCATCCTGATTGAGTCATGATCTTTCTTTTGAAAAAAGAATAGAAATTCAAATTTGACCCCTCATTTGAAGATAATTGCTTCCTCAGACTAGTTTGATCAATCATGGCTTTCTATATATGTATATATATAAAGAAACGGTCAAGCAGAACGTTATTCCACTAAAAATAAAATACTGTTGATGTGTGATTACCCATTATTAGCGCTCTGGTTTGTTTAATTTGATTCAGCTCTTGTTTAGGAATAATTAGTATTAAATTTAGTTTCAACAAAATAAACAGTATAACGTCAAACCTTAACATGTAATGTTTCTTTTTCTTTTTGAAGGAAAGGTTAAGAGAGAAGTAAAGGCGTACCTAATTGCAAAGCAAAAACAAGAATAAAATCCATAAATTGAAAATTGTACAAATTTTGTAAATATGATAATATTCAAATATGGTATCCCTTCTGAAAATCAAGCCAGGTTGCCACTATTGAAACATACAATAAAAAAACATCATGCTTGGTGTTAGGATTGTTAATTTGTTGGATTGAAATCAATCTATTATAAAATAAGGATTCACATAATTAGTATTTCTGACATTTAACAACAAATGTTATATATATATATATATGATCAAAAATCGAAGTTACTTGATCTAAGTACATCCGTGTCACAGTACCTATTTCTCAATGAATGAGGAAGAAATCGAAGAAATTACTCATTTACTCCTCCCTACGAGTAGTCAGAAATTGGAAAGGCCACTAAAATGTTGATAGACTCGACTATTTTGTATCTCAATAAGGAAAGTTCCTCTTTATAAGAACTGGATTTCTCCACTTCCTCCATATTTTTTTATTTTTTTTTGTGAATGAGCACATTAAATATAATTTAATCTCCAAAAGAAAAATAAGAAATTCACATCTTAGGATAATTTATATACATTCTTATGTAAGAACACTTAAATAATTCCTTTGTTTTTACATCTCTATATATGTATGGATGTATGTATGTATGTAGACAAACTCTCTCTTTCTCTCTTTTTCTTTGTATATATAACTTAAAGCACTAGACTACACTTATTTTCATAAAAATGTACAAATGTATGAATATAATAATATATTATTCAAATTGATTCAAAAGTTTTTTTTTATGTAGTAAGTATTTAACATTTTCTTGATTTCCTTACTCAATAATGTACATGGTACATACATGTATTCAAGATTTTCCTAGAATATATTTATTAGAGAGAGAGATTAACAACTCTGTGCTTAACTCCCCACCACCCAAAATCCCTTCTACAGATAAAATAAACTAAGCTTCTTTAAATGGGATTCTAATCCCCCCAACATCTTGAAATAACAACATTAGAGGGCTTGAGTGAACTCTCAGAACTATACAGAATGACTCACCGCATAGGACTGAAATGAGTCTGAGTAAGGGCTGAATGTTTCTTCTCCTCATAGAATAATTACATTTATAACGACAAAACATACAAAAAAAAATGATTTTTACAAAATGGTCTCTATCAAAAAAACAAACCAAAAACAAAAAAACAATGCCATTCCCCAATTTCTTTTGTTGACTCATTCAAGCCCAGACAATATTAAATGACAATTAAATTGCCCATAAACACCATTGCATAAAATGAGGTCTATCAAAGAGCTTGCATAGTAATGAAAAAAGTCCTTTCCTGAATCCATGGTGAATCAACTATGATTGTTAGTGAGGGTTAAAGGCTTTGCATTGAAGGGTGTGGCCCTTGTTTATTTATATAGTACAAGAAGGAAATAATATCTAATAATTATCCACCAAATAATGACAATAATAAAACTTGTAATGTGTTTATGAAATGGTGATGAGATACTCTCAATGTACATAAGTTAACCTTTTAGCCTGGATTATTATTTATCCATTATCAATTTATGTTTGTATAATGATTACATATTATTGTACACTCCCAATTCCATGATATACACATATGTACATGTATCATGTACGTACATAACTTGCAGGCAAAGGAAGAAATAACATCCGAAATCAACTCCGTTCAACTATTTTACTTTGACATTTAACCCATTAATTATGTAAGCAGGAAGGGGAAAATTGCACACGCAAAATCAAAATGACATCTTCACAACATCAACCTATGATTTGTCTACTCTTTCTCCTTATAGAATTTGTTCTGAACATTTATTGGTTGAAATCAAATGATTTCTAATTAAGCTGTTAAATAGAAAATAGCTCAGCGTTTGAGAAAATTTGATGTAATTGTCTTGCTTTCAAATCATTTCAGGTCTTTTTTAAGGAAATGTTGGAAGATGAAATGAAAATTGCTCTGTGGTGTATTCAAATTTTTTTATGAAATTAAAAACGCATGGACAGAGAGAGAGAGTTGAATAGCACAATAAAGATAGACCAGATCTGTTGTTTATAAAAATCGCAAATACCACAAATGCTTGTTGTACCTAAGTATATACATTTATGTAGTTTCGGAGCATTTATAATTGATATAACTGACTTGAAGTAAGTGGAAGGAAGTTATATGAAAATTTGAGTGCCGAATTCAGTAATCTAACTAAAAAATTAGTAAATAATTTATCACTGATTGGACTCAATTTAAAATACTTTTATTACTAATTGTAAGACTGAAAACTGCATATGAACAAATAAGAATATCATATTTTGATAAATTTATCAAAAATGAAATGAACAGACTTGATCCTTTGTTTGAAACTTACGAACATATTTACTTGTCTAATGAAGACAAAAAGCTATCTCTGGTGGATAGGGCTCTACTTGGCTTATCCATATTTAGATAGATCTCAGTTATATATAGATTTCACTTGTCTTATACCGACTTCACTAAAAGTAAACGAGTGCTACAAATTCATTTCAAGTGTTTAAGACAGAGTGTAATTTTATACTACAGAATATGATCGGATCTCACCCTCTGGAAAAACTTGAATTCGAATCCAGTCTGAAAAACTCGCCAGCTCCACAGCCTTTTTATCACTCCTAAACTTAACTTAAACTTACATTTGTTTTCATCTGGAACTCTTTTCATAAAACCCACTTAAAGTCTGGAGACTGACGACGCTCAGGTTAAGACCTAAGGATACTTGAAACCTTCAAGATCAGACTTGTTCAAAACCTTAGAATGGGTGAATCTTATTCTTAAGTTAATCTCCTGTCAATTCTCCTTCTAGCCATTGGTATAATTTTACATTTGAATGAAAACAGAAATAAGATCTGTGCAACAGCTTCAGCTCTTTCTAATGTATGTATGAGCGAATAAATAAATAGTATTTCATAAATATATATGAAACATTTCCCTAGTGCCAACTGTGCCCATAGATTTAATCATCCTGTTGATTGTGAACAGTTTTCATTTGATTCCAAACACACCAAATTATACAAATATACATACATAAATGGCTTTCTAAACACAATGAACTCATTGCGTTATTCCATTAACAAGTTTCCCTTGTATTGATTTGTTATTCAAGTCTCTCTATTATTTGATGAGAAATAGTCTAACAGTTGATGAAGGTGAGATAATTGAATGGCTACACTTTATAAATACATTCTCTGTTTGGAGGAAGGATGAAGGGATGCAAGGAGGATCTCATCATGGTAAAGCAATGGTCTTCCACAAATTTTTATTATATAATATAGGAGTATGTATTAATGCATTTTGTATATTGTTCATACATCTTACTTAGACACTACTAAATTAAATTAAATTTTTTTTTGTTCATTAATCAAAAAGAATGAAAATGTCTGGATGAATATCCTTCCTATTCATTATGGTTTATCATTACTATCTTCTTCTTCTTTTTTTTTTTGCAAAGATTTATCATTTTGTGTTATATAAATAAAGAATATTTTGCTGTTCATATACTCTATGTACACACTTACAGAGTTATTAGCAAATTTAAGCCTCTATGGATTATGGGGAGTCTTAATTTTGATTAAATAGCTTCAATCTAAAAAAAAAAAAAAAACTCCGAAAAAATTATTTTGAATCATAGTAGAATTCAGTCACAATTCCAGGCGTAACTAATATACGTAAATAGCCTTAACAAAAGCATTCCTTGACAAAGTGTGTCTTTGACTATCCCTCCATGTTGATACAACTATAAAACACCCTTGGATGAAACAACGATGAATTAATTTATCTCAGTAAGAGGAGACTATCATCAATTCCTTTGTTGAATCCATATTTTCTCATATTGTAAATATTTCAGAAATTGTTATTCTACAATGTTGGGAAACCCCTGATTGGAATAAGAAGTTAACAAAATAGTTAATAGTTTAAAATCATTTAAAAATAGTTAAAATAGGTAGGTGTGTACCTATGTATGTATATATGTATATTTGACAGAAAATACTAAACAACCGATTTGTATCTGTATGCATCGTGTTGTGTGGGTATTGGTGCCTAGGTATGTATATAGGTGGAAGCTTCGTTTTAAATTACCTCAAGCAGTTTGTGTCAATTACATTGTTGCATAAATTTACTACAAGGAGTTCCTTAAATGACTTTGCCGGTCAAAGATTCCGTCGTATACATACATAGCTATTATTATACATATAAACAATACTGAATTCCATTTGGCATAGTAGCTATAGGTAAAACAATATAGTCTCCTTGTTGGTAAATATTTGTTGTTGTTGTAACCACAAACGTGCAGGATATGACAACAACGACAAAATATTACTGATGTATAATTGTACAAACGTCAAATTAAATTGCCAACAATTTAATTTTTCATCAAAAACGATGTTATTCACTATAATGGGTTGCGTGACTTAAGCTGGCTCCCCTTCAGATGTAGTAAAACTCATTGATTATCCCTTTAGCTGTTGTAGCTCAATTGACCCTTTCGATTTGAAGCAGCTGACTCTACGTTCTATGAATTCAAAATGGGTATTATTGTTATTTATGATTTTGATGTATAATAAATATATTAAATTGCGCGCCCTTTTTTGAATTTTTGAATATTATACAAGTATTAACGATTGGCAGAATTTATCAATGTATAGTATATTATCTAAATAATAACCCTGTCCAATATTAAAAAGTTGGACACTAGGAAAGTACAGACGGGTAGCACCCAGCTGTTTCTCAAAAAAATTCCCTTCCCCTTTTGAGAGTCGAGGTTGTGAGTGACCAAAAAAGACTAGTCCTGTACATGCTACATATATATATATATATATATTTTGAAAATATCACAACCTCTTCTATTGTATTCTTTATGTACATTTTAAACTAACATGAATCAAAATAAATCATACATACCTTTTAATAATAATGCAATTAATCGTGAGGAGTCAAATTGAGATAATTATACGTGTACGTACATAACTACATACATATAATTGATCCAAATTGGATTAAATAGTGCAAAGGCATGATCCTAATCATTTTAGCCACTTCAAATTACTCACGATTATTCACTACTACTACTACTATTGCTCCTTTTAAATGATATCATTATACCTACATATTATGTACATGAGATTACGAAACCTCAGTATATCATCTGGGAATCCTTTTTATGTATATTAATCCTTTGAAGAATACATATTGTGTACATAAATACATAGTATCCTTTTCTTCTCTTCTCTTCTCTTCTCTTACATATTATTATTATTATTAATAATAATAGCTGCTTGGTCCAAATACATAGATGTAGTTTATAATCACACGCTTACCACATGTCATGTATTTTTCAAATAATACACATCCAAATATCTATTTGTATATATATATATATATATATATATATATATATATATATATATATATATATATATATATATATATATATTGATAGATTCCGTTAAGGTAAACGTTCATAAAATCACAGGAAATGAATAAATAAAATTTGTGACTATTCAAAACAGATATTATGTATATATATATATATATATTCGAGTAGGTATTTATCAGAGCTGGAACCTCTTATATATATATATGTACTACGTATTCCCTACACATACTTGAGGCTCTCCACTTTATTTCAACATTTTCCTGACTCACCACATAAATGTGTAAAGTGTTCATTTATTAATCATAAAATGATTTATTTGATTGTATTTACCCAGAAATAGGGCATGAAATAAGAGGAGTAAAATATGGTTTATTTATGTGTGTGTATTTGGGGTCGTACATAGTACCCATGTACTATATGTACTCTGTGTTAAGGATACCATTTATTTTCATCTCTTGTGAAAGACGACATATGTATTATCAGGCATTTTTATTTATTGTTTTTATTTTCAAATAAATAATAATATACTTACTCTATTTCCTAAAAGATTATTCCTGAGGACTCTTCTGGGTTGAGGAGTCTATGTACCAATTTATCATTTCTTCCTTCCTTCCTTCCCTCCCACTCTTCCTCCCTTTTTTGCCCAAGGATCCGGACATACTATCATTCCATCTCTTAACCTTTCCTCCTAAAAGACCTCCTATCTGTTGTCGATTTCTTTTCGACTCTCATTCCTTTTTCATTCAGAACAACGTTGATGTACTCTATGTATCTTACTATTTTGTATTCGGGAATAATCCCCTCAGTTGGAAAGACCAATTTATTTACTACCAACATATTTTGGGCATTTCCTCTCTTTTTGGGAAAGAAAGGTTGCGAGACACAATGCAGCTTACGTCATATAAAAAATAGAGAGAATAAAATCCAAAATTAGTTGATGTCACTCATCCAACCTCTTGGGAGTAGTATTATTTCTACATATACATATTTATACTCTATAATTGTTTACAGCTTAACAAAAGTGAATTTGAGTTCTTCTCATCATCAATGCGCAGGACACTAGTTACCAATGAGGGAGAAGTGCTCACAACACCAGAGCTCTTTTTGTTTTTGCTCAACCTCGACTTACAATTTGAAAAGGAAATATTTGACAAAAACATATTTATGCAGAGTTTCGTCATGCTATAGTACCCCATACAAAGTTTAAATTAGAGAAGAGTCATCCAATGAAAACAATTGAAGGGAGAAAAAAAAAATACTTGTAAGTAGGTTTGTTTACCCAAAAGATCGACAGCTGACAAATAAATATATTGTTCATTTTATTCGATCCCAACACTAATAAAGGACAAAAATATGTAGTTGAAAAAATGAAGAACTGACTTAATAGTACATATACCCTAATTACATATGAATTGGGCGATGTTCTACATGGAATTCTACATGTATGTATATAGAATGGTATATGTATACCATTGTACCCGAAACACACAAAAGGGTCCAGCCAATTTTATTTACTTTTTTTAATCTATACATTTTAAGTGTATAAAAACAATACTGGGATAAGATATTGTTCCTCATTACGGACCCCGTTTATTTATTATTCCTCCCCAAAATTTCAAGAGATAGACAAACTCTCTAATACTTAATAATAAGCAATAAATCTCAAATGAAAAATGGCAGGCATTGTGAGTATTATCATAATATGAGTCTGACTCTCCCTCACTAACTAACTAACTCATTCACGTCCTACCTACTTACCTCTCTCTCTCTCTCTCCCCCTTCCCCTCTTGTAGGAAACGCCCAATGATTCTTCCTTCCTCCTCATCATTTCCGTATGCTTAAGATGAAATGAACAGCTATTTGTCCCAGCTACGCATGTATGCATGCATGTCAGTATGTAGATACATATATCCACCATTCCTCCACCTCCTTGCTTGCTTGACGTATCTAAGTACATAAGTACCTGCTTTAATTAGACTTAATGTACCTATGCATGCAAATAATTTATGTATACATATATTTACATACCTACATAGATATTTGCCAGGGGGATATCCTGTAGAAATGAATCCACCATTGGATGACGACATGCAAACAAATGGGTGAAGTCGAGAGGATAATGGAACAGTTTAATTTTCCTCATAATAAATAGCCATCAGCTGCTTCTAAAGAATTTGATCCATGAACACAGTTGGCACTGCGGCATGATTCCCATTCGTCCCACATGGAGTTACTACTACTAACCATGCTCCTCTTTTTACCAAATTCTTTTTTATTTATAAAATCATGAATTTTATAAAGTGTTATCAAAATTCAAAAAATCTCTTTATTTATTTGTTATAAAGGAAGATCCTAAATTTCTTTAAAAACAAAAAAATGTACGAGAATTAAAGTCTATTAATTTCAAAATATTTCCTTAAAACGGACACTCAAGGAGAATTCGCACATCTATCGTTCTTGAGACGTCAGAATGTGTTTGAGCAACAAAGAAAGTTATTTCTAAGACCTCTTAATAGTAGAATCTTCAAACTTCCACAATTTATCTTTCCGAAATGACAAGGCTCTGTGATGACAAACGTTTTTTTGTTTGTAGGAGTAAAAATGCCTCATATTTCCTGATATAAAATTATGAGAATTTTATACCTCCTTCAAACAAACAAACTTTTGTAATCACTCAACCTCATCATTTTAAAAGCAAAGATTTTTAACGTCTCACAGCTAACAAATTTGCAAATTCGCATTTACATCCTTTTCGGAAATCAAAATGGTGTCTCTCTGTTTTTGTGTCTACATATTGTATATATTTCCAAAATGCAGGGATCATCCCATTTTAAAAATCCTAAAAGATGTTCCTAAGCATATTTGTGGATCAAAAATGAGTCTATCTCAATTTGTAGCTTCCTGATCATCATAATTTAGAACGTACATAGTCTATGTAATATATGTACTCATATTAATAACCAACGTCTGGAGTCTATCCAATAAATCTATCTAATCTGTGTACTGCACCTTCAATATTATTATACTATGTATGTACCATAATGATAATAACTAACGGAGAGTATAATAACAATAACAATAATAATGATGGTCTGTCTTCATGCATTGTTTGTGTAATATGCTTGCATACATACATACATAAGTCAATATCAAATTATATTCGGAAAAAGTCTTGTAGACTAAATGGAACAGACAGCGTTTGTCAATACTTTTTCTTTTCTTTTCTCTATATATATATATGTACATAAAAACGAGACAAATCATTAGACAACACATATTGAAAATACTCATTTCGTTGTTCTGTACAAGTCCAAAAATCCTTATTCCCCCTTCTATCAACATTCATATATGATTTCCCTTGTGATCGTCTGCAAGTCTTAATTGAGTCCCTGGACCCATTACAACTATGTAAATTAAACACAAGAGACTCTATTCTCATGCAAAAGATGAGCCTACTGACATACATATTCGCAATCTACTACATATATGAGGAAATGTTAACACTCTTAACTCCTCTCTCTCTCTCTCTCTCTATCTGCAATTGTACAAATCTATGCATTACATAATAATCATGAGAGTCACACACTTCTAAATAAAGCTCACACTTCCAAAACCATTCGAATATGCATATGTACATAATCATTATTTTAATGCATAAAATGTAGGCGTTGAGGAGACTCTTAAGATAGAGGAGGAAGAAGAAGAAGAAGAGAAGTGCTAGTTGACAGTGTTTTAAAGAATCTTTTTTTTTTAAATGAACTTTGCAAAAAATAAGTGTCTTTAAATTACTTCAACACTATTAAATAATTACCCCTCTAAAACCTACAATGCTGTTATTTACGAGAAATGTTTGTTTCTTCATCTATAATAATAATAACAATAACAATAATGTGTCATTGCTTAACAAAAGTGTGAGAGTTAATTTGTTTGAAATAGGTACAAGAATGTAAAAACTCCAAACCTTGTTTCAAAAGAATATTTTTTCCTTGTGTTGTACTTATGTATGCTTCTTATTTATTTATAAGAAGAAAAATGGTGGAATAGAGATTTATTAGGGATTCCTTTCAAGAATACAATTAGGCACCTGCTTAATTGATAATAGTAATAATTCATTATTTTAGGTCAAAAGGAACGGTCGTCCTTATCGACAAATGTTTCAATTATTATGCAATCTGACTTTGATTCTATATACGAGTATAATATTGGGTGACAAATTAATCTTTACTATGGTAGAAATTCCGTTTCGAGATAAATTGAGCTCTTAAAAGATACTATTTATTATCCAAATAAACCCATTTATAGTAATAACTATCACAACACCGGACATCCTATTAAAATTTTGTACAAAAAGTTTTTACAGATAAACAGAGCACCTCGAAACAATAATTGTGTCTCAATGCTACCAAATAACAAATTTCATTCTTTTTGCATGTAGCGAAATAATAAATTATATTACAAAGAAGAGTCTTTAAAATAAAAATTGTACTTTGGGTAAGTTCAGAATAAAAAGATATTTATTTTCTGGTGTATATTGAACAAATATCTTTGATTGAAAAGTGATTGGCTAATGGAATCGAAAACTATACATTATTTAATGAGCTATTGATCAATTTATTTTCATATTTAATGAACTCATTGAGAGATGTGCTGAGTCGATTTGAAATTAAATCAATTTTATTATACATATAAAACAAAATCATTTACAAGGTTAAGGCCACCTTAAACAAGGTATTTGACATTTCTCTTTTTTTATTTTCAAACCCAGTCAACAATCTACATTTTCATGTAATAAATCACCCAATGGGTATGTTATCCAAGTTTTCAGTACTTAAAACTAAGTTTTAAGTTGTATATCAAAACGTATAATTTAGGATCCAATACAATCAAACACACGCACGGGTTTGATGTTCATCTATTTCAGCTAACAAAATCAAACTTAAGAACCTTAAATATGGTACCATTGGTACCTATGGTACCATTGTCTCAATAATAATGTTATTACATTATTATTCAATAGGATTATTATTTGAAAAATAGGGTTAATCAATAAAAAAGAGGAAAAAGGTAAAAGTAAAAAAAAAAAATATCTTAACCATTCGATCTTTTGATAATCCTTTCTTAAGTCAATTACTCATTCAATTTACATACAGATGCATATATATTTTGTTAGGCCATGGGGATTAATTAATTGTTTATTGATCATAAGATACATTCCTTTTTTAAATATATTAACACTAATGGTCGTAAAAAATGTATTTTTCTCGTATCTACGTTTATTTTTTGTTAAGATAAGATGCACTATTTTTCTCTATTTGTAGATGAAATCCTATGCAACAATAAGACTTAAAAATATTTCGCTCATAGCTTTAAATTATGAGATGTTATGTACAAAATGAATTGTCACCTGTGACTCCAAAACAACCATATTTTTTTAAAGTGCCAGTACTGTTATTGGGGTCAAAACAAGACTTTGAGAAGTCAAGACAAAAACTGTAAGAGGGATTGATACCAAAACAAGCCCAAGACTTTGAGGGGGTCAAACTAAGTGGCCTCGACACCAAAGCCGATCTTAAGAAGTACATTATGAGTCTGCATCTTATCTTAAATGGCCTGAGGGTAACAAAATAGCGTTTTTTATGTTTTCCTTTATTCGTCTATATAATAAAGATAGCCCAGACACCCTAATCAACTATGATTATTACCCAAATTGTTTATAGTGTAAAAGAAATATTAACAATTTATGATACTTTTTATGAGCTATATGAGGACATGGATGCCCTTAATAGCTAATATTAATAACAAATCATGTTGAATTATTATCGAACAGATTGAAAAATAACTCGAATGCCTCCTCTAAAACGCAAAGTCATTTCCTTTTCAATTCCTAATACTGTACATATTTAGATCATATTTTATAGGAGAATAATTTATTTTTAGCAAGGGAAGTCGGAATGCACTCCAAGAATTAACAAAAAACTCCATCTCTCGCCTACTAAAAATCCAAGAAAGTCATCCTTAGAAATGTCTCGACCTTTGTTTTGACTCGTATGAACGGATTGAACACATCTCACTTAATTATAACATCATTCATTTTAATTAGTAGCTATATATTAATGCAATCATTTATTTTTGAGTCAATTAAAATTACTATGTGTTTTAATAAGGGTGCTACAATATTTCGTTGCATGAGATGTCACGATATCAAATTTGACGATAATAATCGACGTATGTCGTGGTCTTTCAAAAAAGAAAAAGAAAATTTAACATTTAAAAAAAAATAATTAAATAAACGAAAAACAACAACAATATAATTACATTGTCTTTCTTTTAATTTTGCATCTTGACACCTCTACATATTCAGTGATGTTACATGTTCTTCTTCCAAGCTTTGACAAGAAAAAAAGCAGACGTCTATGCATATCTACGAAACCATGGAATAAGATTTTTCAAGCAGTAATTATTTGTATGTTAAAAATCAAAGATCACATCATTAACTTATCGAATGGACTTTACATCATTGTATTTGTACTCTGGATAGAGTATGTATTTGTTCAGTATTTTAGAATGAAATCAATATTTTGTCCAAAATCATTTTCACTTTGAATTTTTATCGTTAAAATGAATTCTTTCCTAACTAAATGTATTCAAACATGAATCATTATTAATTATTTATAAATAATTTAAAACTAAAATTATAAGAGCTAATCGTAGAAAACTTAGGAAATGAGATTAGTTATAAGAATTCAAATTTAAAAACTATGTAGAAAATATGAACTCTAATATAATTTTTTTGAGCGGAAGGGAAAGACTATCTGTAAGGATTATTGTCCTGGTAGCCTTATTCACAACACACATGTTTACAATTTAAGGTGTTTCATTTGAGTTTGTTTTATTTTTTACTCCAACTTATACACATAATTTCAAGGGAGTCAATACATTATTATTAGGTATATCAAATTTTTTTCTGGTGCATATACATATGTTGCGAATAATTCTTAGAAACTATCCAATTATATTCATATATATTCATTGTAATGTTTAACATAATATGAACATATATTATAAAAACCATCAAATAATATTGACTGTTAGAATAAGAAAAATGTATGAAATAAGAAAGCAATAACCAATAGTAAATATGATTACATACTTAAAAAGAAGTTTGTTCAACATATTTTATTAGCATGTAACTCAATTAACTCATTATATGTATAAAACAAATGAAGACATTTGAGAATAAGGATGAAAGACTGGAGTTTATATACACATTAAGATTTTTCAAATAGTGGGTTGTGTCCCATGAAGTTCTCCTCCAAGGGGGAATGTGAAGGCGATAAGATTATCATCAAGTACATTGAGTATGGAAAATAAGGTTGGAGAACAAATGAAAATGCTTCTATAAATTCTATTTGAGATAGTTACAAGTAAGAAAGTTTGAGAATGACCTATCTAGGCATTTATCAAGGAGATTTTGAGGGTCTAAAACTTTAGACCCAACGTTTGTAAAATATAAAAATTTTACTTTTGATCCTGAAAAAGGAAATAGTACAAAAGGGGTAAATGTCCACAGCCCTATTTTGATGGCCCTCGTATCTCGGTTTGCAAATTTTTATTGATTGATTGATTGGTTCTGCTAAAAATCCTTGCCTTAGAAATGTGCTCTAAAAAAGGTAATATCTAAATATGATAATAATATACTGATTCAAGAACCATTTGGTTTCTTGTGACAACACGGGTTATTGGTCCTTGCTATTGAAAAGTAATCGTTTTTTGAGTAATTTAGTTCTCCATATTTGTGTAAGATAGAGTTGTCAATAAATATCACTTCATTATAGTACTTTAAATGCGTTAACATTCTTATACAAATATAGCAGCGGTATACTGATGAGCACTAGTGTAAGATAACATGACCAGATTTAAAAGATCAGGTTCTTGATCCCTAAATCCCTTCATTCTACTTTTTACATACTTTCTTTTTATAAATCCATGAAATATCCGGTTTTTTGTGGAATAAACAGTTGAAAATCAACTGGAAATAAAAGAAAAAAAAACTGCAAATCAGATTTTTTTAATAAGAAAAACAAACAAGATACAAAATATATGTATTTACATTATTCTAAGAAAACAAGAATTAATATTTGTAAATTCTATTTATTTCCAAATATGGACACCTTCGTCTCTGCAGGGGCCCCCGGCTAAACCTGGCACTAAGTTGTTCTATTATTTATATATCAAAATATGATCACTCTAAATAATGTATAATATGACACGAACCATGGTAACACAATCCTAGGTATTCAGAGATCTAACTCAATGGATCTACCTATAAGCTATAACAATAGGGAATTGTATTTTTGTATATTTTCCACTGGATGTGTAGGCACACAATAATAGGTCTGATGACCTAAGGAAGCCCTAAAACATTTCCTCTAACTACCAATAATAATAATAATAATAAATTTATAATTTCAATGCTTATACTATACATATACAACAACAAGGCGTGATGGTGGGCCATCATTTCTTCCCCCTTCCTCCCTCCTCTGGGAGAAGAAGAAGAAGGAAAAACATTGTATTAATTTTATAGTATGTACATAGTTGTTGTTCTTCGACTCAATGCAGCAAGCCAACTTCATTTTTCTTTCCGCAAAAAAAAAAAAAAAAACAAAAAGCAAAAACGAAGCACTTCTGCACTTCCTTATATTAATAAACTCACAAAATAATAATAATACATTACTCATGGAGTACAAGTGTACATGCTCACATATTGTGTGGAGCTGGGGTATATGTAGATATCATTTAGGTATTTGACCATAATGATTCTAGGAATTTCATTACTAGATATGTAGGTACATACATACATACGTACATACGAGCACATAGAATCTCCATTGTGACTGACAAAAGGGAACTATAAATTGTTGAATCACCATTACCATGCCTATTTATTCTATTGCAAAAAAAAAAAAAAAAAAAAAAATGAACAGCATATTGCAAAAATAATAAAAATAAACATTGGAATGTCGTTACTTTAATTTAACACGGTTTTAAAAATATACATTACGAGGATCAAAGTCTTTGCACATATAATATAAAATATATGTATAATTTATACATACATTTAAATGAAAGATAAATAAAAAAAAAATCTCGTAAAATCCTCATCAAACTACTATTTATTTTCCATGAAATATATATATAACATATGACAAATTAATTATTTATTTATTGAGTTTTTTCCTCAAACTTTCATCTCAATTCGTAATGAACAAAATTACCACCCATTAGGCGTGATTCACAATAAACAATACGTCTACGAGAGTTATTCACCTCTATGCTTTATAGGTACTAGTTAATAGATATTTATATTATCTTGGCTATATGTATGCATCTACAAACATCATATGTAGTAAGGCAATGACCTATCTACCTACCTCATTATGTTAGACTCTGTAGTCCTTCCGTATGTTACTTATGTACATACATACATACAACACACATTTATTGTCATGAAAAAGGAATTGAACTATGTGGGTTGCCAAGAGACTCCAATGAGTTTGATTGGGTGTGGCGGGTTATTTAGTGTGGAAAGACAAATTATGAATCCTTAGACACATCTGATTCATTGTTCCATTCACCCTTTAATGATGTATGTACATAAAAGTCTGTAACGACAACAAAGGAAGGTCAATCAACATATATGTATGTACAAAAAGAGGAAGAAAAGGTTTACTCAATTTCCCATGCATAGAGTTGGTATTTAGAAAGAAATTGAAAAAGTTAAAGACATCTGTTTTTTTGGAGTAAAGGAATTTGTAAAAATTCCATTTCTTGAGTCTTAGTTTTGACATCAAAATCAAAGCTTGTTGGGTGTTGAGACCAAAAAAAGACTAAGACTTTGAGATGTGAATACCAAAACAACACCAAAATCCTCAGGAACTCGTCTCGAGAACCAATTCCCTATAAATAGCCTGAAATTCCTTCTATCTAACAATCATAATTTTCCAATAGCAAATATCTAAATGATTTTTTGAGAGATTAAATAAATGAGTCTGAGACAATTTTTCTTTCTTCAAACCTACATCTAACATCAAAGAAACAGTGTTTGTCAAATGGAAGGAATTTCATTTGTTTCCCCAAAAAAGAGTCTGTGATTTACCAAAATCTTCAGAATTTGCAATTGTTTTATTGTATTCATCATGTTTTATTTTACACATATGAACAGATAATGCCTATTGCTCACTTATTTCCTTCTTAATATATATGTACAATGTGTTTACTCACTGTGTTTCCCGTCCAATTGAACAAAATGGTTAATTTGACCCTTTTTCTCCTATACAAATGCAATAGTTGTGTAATTATATGCATTAATTCAATGTCCCATTTTTTAAAATCTTGTCCTTGGATTAATAATATAATATTATCAAATGGAACGAATATTGACAAATTTATGAGTTTTTTTTTTTGTATTATACCACAGATACATATGTTTGTATGTATTTTTCATTACATATTTCTTCTACCATTGTCATAGATTTTTATGCAAATACTTAAATTCTATATAATATGATATTTAATCTTCTTAACCTTGTATCCACTCATGTATAAATTTATAATGCAGGGAAATGATTCAATTTTGTATACTCATTTATTTATTTTTTACAAAATACATCATAACTATAATTTTTTTTCAAAAAAATTAACAATTTCTTCGCATAAATAAATAAATAATACTCTAATCAAACTCTTGTTTAGGCATGATAGACGGGGGCTGGTCTGTAGACGGGAGCTGGCTTGTATGGAGCTGGAGCGGGGTGGTAGACGGGAGCAGGCTTGTATGGAGCGGGAGCAGGCTTGTAGGGAGCATATTGGGGCTCTCCAGAGTAGGTAACGTCAGCAACATAGCCAGAGTAAGCATCAGCAACGTTGTAGTTAACGGTTTGGATACGACCGTCGGGAAGGGCAACAGAGTACTTTCCGTTGGTGGAGTATCCATCACGGGCCTCATCAGCTCCAAAGTTGAGTCCAGCATAGTCATCCTTAACAGCGTATTGGTATTGGTAAGCAGCTGGGGCTGGGGCAGGAGCTGGGTGGTATGGAGCAGGGGCTGGGTGGTAGGGAGCTGGTCTGTAGGGATCTGCAGGAGCAGACATGGCAACAGCCAAAAGAGCAGAAAGAGCAACAAAGGTCTGAAAAAGGAGATATATGTATATAAGTTAGTTTATTTGAATTTGATTTGATTTGAAATGCAAATATTAGTTATTAGTGAAATTTACCTTCATTTTTGTTTATTTGTTGGTTGGTTGATGTTCTGAAAATGAAACACTGATGATTTTGGCACGAGATCATTGTGTTTTTATAGGGATTTGAAAAAGTCTCTACTTCGTAAGTCTAAGCGTAAAAAAATGGGTGTGTTGCGTTTAAAAATAGGTTTGATAGCGTATATCGTACGCAAATTCTTACTTACTTCCTCAAGTGCATGATAGAAATGAGATCATTTGTTACACTTCTTGGACCTCAAATTTCATTCCTTTCCCCTTATCACTGAATTTCATTTTTATTTATGACAAATATCACCTATCAAGATCTTTCAAGATACGATTCAAAATATTTTTTTATCAAATTTTAGTGAGATAACATACGAATGAGCTTTAAGTCCAATTTAAGGGGAAGATAACATATTTATTCAAGTTTCCCGCCCAATTGGACAAAATTACTTATTATTAGATAATAATAGTTATTACTTATCTACATACATACATACATATGTATATGTGTCAGTATTATTACTACTATGAGCAAAAAATACCGGGAAATTTTGAATTACACGTTAAAATATGCATGTGTGTTTGAGATACGCGTCCTTTTGTAAACAGATAAAATCGATTTTTTTATTTTTTTAAATGTCTGAAATATGAGACCTAAAGTGTAATTTAGAGAAATCCTCTTGAAACCAAAAAAGTTAAAATGGATACTCCAGATTGTATTCTTATGAAATTTTGAGAATCCGTGGTACAAAACTGACCATCCAATTTTAAATTTTAATAGCATATCAGTAGTAGTTGTCCTGTAATTAATATAGACTTAATAAAAACTTTGTAACTGTTTTGAAAATTGAAGTTTTGAGTGGAATGATATTTTTTGCCCATAGTAGATTATTTTTACGTAGTTAATAATGATCATAATTTGTTTGTCATTATAGGAAATTGGGAGTTGTTGACTTTTAGACCCAGAACCATGAAAACACTCCTGCATAAATCAAGACAAAATTAAGAGTAAGCGTTTATAGACATATCTAAAGGCAATTAAAGTGTAGTTTCTTAACAATTGGGGGGGGGGTTATTGCTTGCATGCATACCTTAATATGTACATATGTATATTTGTAAATAACGTGACCCAATAAAAAGTAGAATGTATGCATTTATGGAAAGTATTGTACGAACGCCTGAGGAAGGAACGGATTCCTTGTAATTTTAAAGTAGTTCCGGACGTATAACCCTTTCAACACCAAGACAGGAACAACCCCTCAGCATCATCTCTACCTATCGATACACGCCCTATCTATGTACATAGGTACAATTATAAGAAAAGGTATGCATTTGGAGTCAAAACCGGTCCTTTGACTCGAGTCCTATTCAAACGTACATATATTTCTTAAATCATACATATACATACATATATTTGATGATATACGATGCATAATACTATGTGGGGCGGGGGGGGGGGGGAGGGGGGTATATCCGCATCATCAAATCACTAACATTTAAAAAAAAAAAACAACAGATACATTTTATTTTAAAAGGAATTCTCATATTTTGTGCTCTGACATAAATACATATGGCATGATCGGTATCTATTTGAGTATGAATGATTTTAATTTATTGTTATTATTATTATTATTTTAAAATGTCATTTGTCCTATCAAAATATTTCAAGGGGCCTGAATGTATAACCATGTGTATGCAAACATAAACATGAATACACACGCACTTATCATCAATAATATAATTGTTAAAAAAATCCCTTTCATACAAATTTTGAATAAGTGGGTCTAAAAGTAATCCCTTTTGAGTGTTTGTACGAGCCATGAAATGAATTGAATTGGGGATTTAACAATGTTAAGATGTTCTAAACAGAGTTGGAACTTCGGAGTCAAGTTTTGCTTTAAAGTTTAATTAAACTCCATTTTCAGACTCGACTCTGGCTCGAAGTAAAAAAATTTATATTCTACTCAGACTATATACAAAAAGACTTACAACCCAACATTCAAAAAATCAGTTTTGAATTTAAAAAATAAATGAAAATGATACCACGTGTCACTTGAATGGAAAGTGTGGAAAAACAAACCCCAACGTAGATATTGTAAAAGCCATTTAATTATAAACTTTTAATAGTTTGTTGTCTGAAAATTTGGAATGTGTTATCAGAATTATTTTTAAGGAACTGAAGAAAAAAAAATGAAATGTTTCAGGTATCATTAAGGAATGATGTAGTGCTTTTAATTTAGTATAATATATATGTTAGTACGTTCTTTTATTCACACTTTTCTAATTAATTAATTATTTTTCAATAAGGGGATCATAAAACTTATTGTTATTTGTTTGATTTTAACTTTGAAAACACTTTTAAAATCAATTCGTAAATCAAATGATGATAAGCAAATATAAGCATTTTTCTTTCAAACTTTGTGCTTATACAACATATTAGTTACATTAGTGTTTGAATCTGTTGATCACACCAGATAACATATATATATATTGCCTTGGATCTCCTCATTTAAGAGTATGATTGCTTCCAACCAAACTCGGAACTGGTTTTTTTTCCCCTGTACATAGAATTGTCCCAATACGGGTAATTTGTTTTTTGTCTGTATTAGTAATCACAATAGATAAACATTATTTTTTTTTCAATTCCCAATTATTCTATGCAGGTGAAATTTTGCTTTAGTCAATGTAAGGTCTAATATTTTCTCTTGAAAATCAATTTGCATGGCTCCACTTTTTTATTTTTATATTAGAATTCTTTGAATAAAAAGTTACTTATCGTAAATCCATCTATATTCAATTGCTTTTACTTTAAAGTAGCTTCTTGAATCTCTCATACTTATTACGGATAAGTACTTATGTGGCTATTAACTTTGGAGGGTTTGAAATATTATGTCCTTGTAGATGCTTTTTTGTCAGTACTCAGTTTGTTATTAATATGTATATATATATAAAATCCTCTGTTGAAAATTTCATTTTTAAAATTGCTCTATATATGTATAGTTATTTATGGTTTAGTCCTTAAAACTTATCATAATTCAATCAGTTATTTCAAATGAAGGGATCCTTTAGCACTATCTTCTAAACTATCAATCAATGTTCATTTATCTCATATCATGACTCATATTTAGACTCATATGAATTCACAACGTTCAACACCCAAAGGATTAACATCAAATTCCTTTATTATAATAATTAATTTATTCTATTTAAGAAACGTCATCATTATTGAGAATAGCATTAACTACCTCTCTGGATTCGAGAGGTTCTCGGAACCTTGTACGTACAATCATACATACATATGTATGTACATAAAAAGTCAAACAGTCTTCCTTATACATATTTAAAAATCTACAGACAATTCACGAAGAGTGAATTTAATGAGCATAGTTTACTATGCCTACGTGACTTGGCAGAAATATATACATACATACATACATACATACATATGTATAGTGTATAATACATCGATACAATTAAGTAATGAACTGCTCAAGTTATACAGTATGTTCTTAGATTGCGAGTATTTTTTTAGCGAGTGTCTTCAATGGTTAATTTCCTTATTCTAATTGAAACTTTGGAGTGAGCTTCAACCCTTCCTTATGAACATATATATATGTACATAAAAGGCCTCTAATTATATGTGTGTTAGTTGTTCAATGTCACTACTCACTCCGAGAGTTCAACTATTCTTTATATTATCTATGTATAAAAATATTATTCGCTCTTTGACGCATCAGCATTTCACAGAGCACTGAAAGAGTAGAGGCTACTACAAACACAGAAGAGTGAGAATAAAGGTATTGTTGATGCTCTTGACTTAACATTCTGTAAAGTCTCATCAAATATAATTTCTGAATCCACTATCTGAATAATATTCAGATATTTGTGACTACAGAGACTATAATTGGAGCTCATTTGTATACGTAAGCAAAGGGTCAATTTTGAATGTTGTTACCCTACCCAAGGTGCAGACCAAAAATATGTCTGATATTCGTTTATTATTATTATTATTATTATATTACTATTTAGGAGGAATTTGATGATTTTAATTTTTTAATTTTTACTTATTCAATTTATTCTGCATGATTAATATCAAGATTTCATCTTGATGTAAATGAAAATAGAGAAAAAGTAAAAAAAAAACCGGTTTTTTTTATTCCAATAAATAAATGAATGCCTTAGTATAATAAACTTCGATTTGATATTTATATATATAATACCCCATTGTTTCCATATTAAAATAAAATAAATGAACCTATTATGTAAAAAGTCTTGACTTTTTCATGAAAAAATCAGACAAATCTTTCGTAGACATTCAAATGTGCATATCAATTATGTAGTATGTACGAGTATTCTTTAGGTACGTATAATAACCAGATCTGGAGTGAACCAGTCTTGACCATTGATCAGAAATACGCATAAATAGATGAGAATCTCGGAACCAAATATTTCACCCATTTTAAATATCTTTCACATAACGCAGTATTCATAAGAAATGTTCATACATTCAGTATAGTAGATGAAATGTACTTTACGAATCTAGGAGAGCAGCAAATCGAATGCAAACATGAAGGGAAACTTGGGGTAAAAAAAATAATAAAAATTGCCTTTTATCAAACCATTAATGATGTCGAAAAAAAAAAAACATTAACCGTGACGAGTAGAGAACTAATTTTTTTGTTCTAGTTTGTAAAAGAAAATTTTAATCTAGAACATTGGAGCAAGATCATCAAAAATTACTCTCGATTCCAAAATGTATCTCTAAAATTAACTTACCTCATCGACGTTATTACTAACATATGTATATAGTGGCACACATTATTCTTTGCCCACAACTGTATGAAATACCTTTATATTAAAGCCAACTATCAATCTACAGGGTGTCCGTAAAGTCTAAACACATAGTAAAGTTAAAGCTTTATTTTACGTGAAGTTCAGACAAAATGTTCCATACTGGTCGGAGCAAAATTCGCATTTTGTTGATATTTTCATAGAGCAAGGAGTGCATAAAGTTATGGTTTGGTATGGTTTATGGATAAGTAACGTGCTTGGACCATTCTATTTAGAGGATTCCGTGAATGGTGACACTTATCTTGCAATCCTTAAAGATAAATTAATGCCCCAACTTGAAAGTCTTGGTGAAGGAATTCCTGAGTGCGCTCCTGCCCATTTTGCTACAAAAGTAAGAAATTGGTTGAGTGATAATTTTCCCAATTGAATTGGAATACGATGTGGTTTTTTTTTTCAAGGGTATGGTAAAGGATAAAGTGTATTCAACAAAAATCACGGATTCAATACACTTGACTCAACAAATAAAGAGTGAAATTAATGGCATTGCAAATTTATTGCATCAAGTGTATGCAAATTTCGTGAAAGGCATTTATATTTGCATTGCAAATGATGGCTCTTTTATAATCAAGATGTTATCCTTACCCCATACTCTGAGCTAATGAAAATAACAGTGTTCATTATTTACAATCTTACGAGGTTTTATCAAATTTATGCAACCACTTAGTAAAGGGAACGCCCTGTACACTCATATCATGGATTTCTACTTATCTAATAACTAATGAATAAGTCATGATTCTATTTACTATAAATAAACTCCATGTAATTGCCTACAACACCTCCTCCATTTACAGAGAAGGAACAACTCATAGTAACAACAATAATAATAATAATTAATTAAATATTTATATGCTACATATTATGTAGTATATACATATATGTATATGTGTGTGTTTCACATCCAATTGACTTTAAAAAATCCATTTCGATACGCCCCATGTATTGTGGCTGGAACAGAAATGCGGAATTATTCTACGTTAGGGATAAATACATACATATGTTAGATAGAGGGATAGAGATTATACGTAAACAGTTAAGTCATCGTTTAAATGTGTAAGTGTATTTTCAGATTAAGGCCTAAGGACATGAATCTTGTCTTATATATATATAGGGCCCCTTTCTTGGATATGTACATTTGTAGCTTAAATCTTTTACTAAGTACACAACTCTATTAAGAACCGACTGCATGGTGACTCCTTTTTTTTATATATCTACAAATATACATTATCATTATATTTATATGTGTATGTATAAAGGGTATTATTCTTGTAGAATGACAAGTTCTCTTCGTCAATCCAGAGTATAAATGAGTCATACATACATACATATGTATTCAAATAAATGGAATGAAACTTTCAAAATTCCATATTTATATATAGAATAAGATATTTTACATAGAGAATATGATGAGTGTCAGAAAAAAAAAAGAGATTTACCAATAATAATAATAAAAAAAGACACCTTTATAATACTTACAATGATTGATCGAAAAGTTTGCTTTACAAATATTTAGTGCATACAATTCCCACTAAAAAATTTCCAAGAATGACAAAAGTGAGAAATACAAGAAATAGTGTGCCCTGCATTGGGAGAAGTTTCTCCTTTTTTTTTTACTGCACTAGAGTTTTTTTTTTTTTTTTTTTTTTTTTTTTTTTGTGATAAAAGGCACTGAAAAAACCTATTTGCAAAATTTTATGTACTTCCTTCCGTTTTCTGCATGATATTGACTCTTTCAATATGAGCATTTATTTGACTATTTTCTGACGTGTTGTGCCATTTTATATTTAAAGAACTATGTATCCAATATTGTATTCTTATTTATGCTTAAGTCTTCATAATTTACCAAAAAAAAGAAAACCCAAAAAATTTCAAATATCTTTAATGTTTGATCAAAGTGTACATTTGTTGCTTCAAAGGACGTTAAATACAGTATTTTTAGTTATTTTGACCGCAATGAATACTTAACAGGGTTTTTTTATTATTGAAACCAATTATAAAAGAGGGAAACTGTTTATAAAGTCAGGATGTTTTTTTTTTTTTTCAAACAACCTCGGTTAAAATCTATAACACACTTTATGTACCAATTTCCTGCCCATATTACTAAACTGATATGTACAATACGCATGAAAATGGTTAATTATGACTCTAAAAGAGTCAAATTTTGAAGCGTTAAAAAGATTGTTAAAAGGGATCAGAAAATTAAAAGATAACCGTTGTTTTAAAAGCATTTAAAATAAACATCAACTATAGTCCAATAAAAATAATTTTACTCCAAAAAACGGAACACTTTAAATACATATATACACACACAGGAACAACACGATGCCGGAAGCAATTCATAAGTGTGAGGAACAGTTTTAATAAAATGAAGTCAACTAGCGATGACACCGTAATGACACAAAATTTAATGTGGGGAGGGGCGTCAATGGCCTTTTGTCCCTTTTTTATTCCTGTGTCAATAATGTATAGTCCATCAGTATAGCCTAGAGGACCTCATAGATTTTAAGGATCATCTATTAAATATGTAGAGTATATACTAATTATGAAATAATTTAAGGAACCCTAATAACAATCAAATTCTACATATAGAAGTGAATATTTTTTATGTGTCAAAAAGTAGATGTGTGTTAGATATTTCATAAAAGTGTTTATCAATCAAAGAAAGTTAAGATTTGAAAAACAAGATGCATGTACAATAATATTATTTATATTTAAATGAAGATATTTATAAAGAGATTAATTAGAAATAACTTTATCATCCAGACGATAAATTTACTAATCAAATAAAAACTCAAATCCATTTTCAGATTCCATTCTTGAAGAACAGTTAGTTTGAATTCACTTACCCATATCTATGTACTTAAATGTAGAATGCATGGAAGCATAAGGATAATTATAAAACTTTGTGCTCATGTATTTTTTTTATTCATTATTTTAAAGTAATCCTTTGTTCAATACACAATGCCTTTTCTATTTTGAGTGTCTCTTCACTACCACGAACTGGCATACATGTAATAATTTTTAACTATTAAGGATTTAAATTATAAAAAACAACAACAACCCGATGTTGCTAATATGGTAATATTAATTAATAAGGTACAAAACATGATTGTAAGTTCATAATACATTTCTACGAATAATTATTAAGTATAAATTAATTATTATTATAAGTAAAGAAATAAAAGCTACTAATTTTGTATATGCAAGGTCGAATAATTATTTTATATATTTTTGTCAGCTCAAAACGTATCATAAATACTTTGAATTACGTGCCCAGGAGAGTCAAAGGATCTGAAGGGAAATGAAGGGGCATTTATACATAAAATTTCATTATTGGAGGAGAGAATGCTCCCTCTGATCCTGAACCCAAATCCTGGTTTTTCAAAAATAACGTCACTTGTTAATGAATCGATAATAACGCAACTTTTCATTGTGATTGTTTTTTAAAATGTGGAGAGGAGAATTACCCCCCCTGTTTTGACGCTCATACCCTGGAGTCACCTCTAATTTATTTTGAAGTGACTAAAGTAAGGACAATTACTATCAATCTATGGGATAACTTTATCCTCTGAATTGAAAGGAGGCAACTCAGTGTCCATGTCAAGTACAGCACAATCTGAGACATACTTATAAAAGCCAACGAACAGTTCTATACCTTACATATAACTTATAAAATGAAATAGACTAAAAATTGTTACGAATTGCATTTAAAGTCAACTTGATTCTTCCTAAATGGTATGCATGCTTTAAAAAAAAAAACGAGTAAGGAACTCTTGCCAAATAACCGTCAAAATTAATTGATATCTCTTTATTTTTACAAACTTGCAAAAATAAATAAAAAAATCACTGATACTTAAAAAAAACAAAACATGGAATGCATTCTAAACGCAACTACACTTTTGTTTTTGATCAACTGTTGAATTGTCCGCATACACTTGCTTCCCTACAGGGTCTATCTCTAATTGTGACTCATAGTTCCATATTTTTAACTATTATTATCTTTTTCAGATAATCAAGAATTTTGCATATTTCACACTCAAATGTAGAGCTGAAAAAAGTAATGTTTTTCAATTTCTTCTTTGACCATTTTCTTATTTTAAAGGAAGGAACAAAGCTATCAAGTCACAGCTGTTGAGCTCCTAAATTCACATACTTCATTCAAATGGATTTCACTTCTTTACTATGAATTACTATCTTTACTATCTTTTTTTTTTTTTTTTGGTAGATGTTGATTTGTGGATGTTATTATACATCTACATACAGTTGGAGAAGGACTGACACAATTAGGTGACAATAAAATATTATTTTTTTTGAAGAAAAAAAGTATATTTAGTTGTTGGACCCTTTAAATATTATCTTTAAATATGAGATATGAAATAAATTGATATTTCCGGGAATAATTAAATCACGTAATCTACAAAACAAATATTTACACACATACATATATGTAGTTATGTATTTATTTTGAGCCATTATAAATAGACAACAATGCAGAATGGTAGGGACAAATACCTAGAATATGTACGTTGCAAATATATATCCATATTTAATGATGTCATACGGGACTATGCAAAAGGTATGTATGTGTCATCATTCTATTGATTCAAATCCATTGATGGTCCCATATGAGAGCACCCAGACTCATAGGTAGGTACATCAACGTATATATGTTAGTACATATTATGAGAATAAAATGAGGATTGGATTGAGTGTGTGTGTGTATGTACGCATTGCAGTCTCGATAAATTATCCTAACTAAATTGTCAATGTCATAGCACGAATATTACTTTTGTCAATTTCTGAGTATATCCACCCATTCAAAAACTTCAATGAGGAAGTGAGTAATGAAACGGAATATGTGTCCATTTTGGCTTCTGACCGATAAAAATTTATAAATATAATTAAAAATATGAAACAAAATAAAAGAAGAAAAAAAAACAAAAAGAAAAAAACTATCCGCGTCCACACCCAGTAAATGTTGTTTCTTTCTTGACTACAGCAACAGCGGAACATTCTTGGCCTTATATTATATGTGTATATACACATATTAGTAAAAAAATCTTTGACCACAATTTCTACATACATAACCATGCATTCAATTGTATTTATGTACATATATAAAGCACGAGGCCCTCGAGAACAAGCATCAGTCATCTCCTGTTCTAAAGAAACACAATTTCAAAAAATATGAAGGTAAACCTTTGAATATTTATCCTGAGTCTTGATGTTAATTTAATGTTCCTTTCCAGACCTTCATCGCCTTGTCCGCTCTTTTGGCTCTTGCCGTTGCTGACCACCCAGCTCCCTACCACCCAGCCCCTGCTCCCTATCACCCAGCTCCTTCCTACAACGAAGTCCCAGCTGCCTACCAATACCAATATGCTGTCAAGGATGACTACTCTGGAGTCAACTTTGGAGCTGATGAGGCCCGTGATGGCTATGCCACCAAGGGATCCTACACCGTTGCTCTCCCCGATGGCCGTCTCCAAACTGTGACCTACAGCGTGACTGATGCTTACTCTGGCTTTGTTGCTGACGTTACCTACTCCGGAGAGCCCAAATACGCTCCCTACAAGCCTGCTCCAGCTCCCTATAAGCCAGCTCCCGTGTATCACGCCTAAGATTTAAAATATCTCCTCCTCTTATCACTTATTTATTGAAATAAATTTATTTGATAAACCAGAATATCCTATTCTTTTGTGTGTGTTTGTTGAGCTAAAGTTTGTTTTTCATTATAATTCCTTCTAGTCATTTACATAATTTGTTTGACTCAAATTACATACATACATACGTATGTATACATAAACATACATAGAGCTTGTCTTGTACATACTTACATACATGCTTTATGTATATCATACCATAATCAAAAGAACTAATCGGATTAGATGTGGCTCTCTATCCCCAAGATATTTAATACAATATTCTATTAATTTGTGCTCAACATTTCTTTAGAGCCTTGAAAATGTAAAATACATTATTGTATAGACAAAGGTATGTCTATTTACAACATTCAAATAAGGTCTAAATTGAGGTATCATCAGAAAAATAAATCCCTAAAATAACCATTAAGGACCGTGACATTTAAAAATAATGTACTTTTATTACATATTAGTGATGTAGATAGCCACGAAGATGTATGTACATTAATAATACATATGTAGATGTTTGTTATTTGCTATCACATCATTTTCTCTTTTCATATATGTATTACATGAGACAGGGTTTAGCGGGTAAAAATGAGTACTATGTATGTATTCTATAAGTTGGTTTATTTACTTAAATGGAAGTCATTGTAGACATAGAAAAAAAAATCTCCGTGGGGAGCATGGTTTTTACGCCTTAGGTTCTTGTTTTCATCGTGAGAATAAAAATAAAATGTTATTTTTATCCTTTCATTGAATGCATTTTTTTCTAATTAACAATTTTTGAAGTTAATTAGTATGTTTATTAGAGTACATATGTATTTGATTTGTGGATCATTAAAATGTCTAGAATGACCCACCAGAGTGAAGAAAGTTTTTTCATATCTTTTGGTACTTTTGATGATTGTGCATCTTTAAATACCGGCGGTGGATCCCGTGGATCCTCAATTTTATATTCAATTATACCTACCTATAGTTTAAAAAAAATAGGGACATACAACTGTTTACTTACATATAGTGTTTTGTGAACAGCGTGATTGCTATCCTTCTCTTCTTCTATACATTTATTGTGAGTTTGTCCTCACTTCTTCACCACAACTAGCCTCTTTGCCTACTATCAACCTCGACTAAAAAAACAAAAAATGAAAGCTATGAATAGTTTGTGATGCTATGGTATCCTTGGGGCTAACAAAAGGTGATATTAATCTCCAAATGAAAAATCATATTCGGGTAGTCAGCTGCTTTAAATTAAGGAAGAGTCAACTCATGAAAAACAGCTGAAGATAAAATACATAATATATTAGTTTATCCTAAAAATCTTGTCATGCTCATAGAGAAGTGAGAACAAAAAATGTATGAGGTTGTAACAAGTCAATCCCGTCCTAATTGTCAGACACTTCTTTGTTACATCAATGGTATCTATACATACATCAATAATAGCTATATATTTTATGGTCAACTGTTCAGCTCTCTAAATTCTTTTATTTTGAATTTCCCGTCCTTTTAGAAAGAAAAGAAAAAATTAAAGATTTCAACATTCATCACATTTACGACTTTCGATTCTTATGTTAGTAATATCTCAATTAGGGCCATACTTGTACAAACTACATATCTATATTAGGGATGGGCAGAGAAGTATATAATATAAGTATTATATTTAAGACATTGTAAATAAATTATTTCATTAAGATGTCAATTGTTCGTTATTCATAATAATCTCCTATGATACTCCTATGAGCTAAGGGCTTAGTAGCTTACAAATCCATGTTTAAACTTATTACTATAATATACATAACTTTTTATAAATTATGTGAATATTTTGAAATTTATGTTGCGTGATTATTAACGCTTTTTTTTTGTACAATATAACTTTTTCATCATAATACCATCTAGATTGATTGATTAAGGTTTTTTCCTCCCATATTTGAGGTCTTTATTTATCTATCTAAATACATACAAGTGGAATAAAATTGCGTTTTTGTAGACATATATAAATATTATAGTATAAGATTATTATTTCCATCCTAGACCTCACAACTGATAGTCCTTTGATCCGTAACAAATAATATTAAAAATAGCCTAAGATATTTCTTCTGATAATATGAAAATTGTCCAATAAAAAATTCCCTAATTTTTTAGTTAGCTTTAAAGATACAAAGTTTGTATTCACAGCTAAACCTATGAAACTCTTAAAATTGTCTGAAATCAACAAAGTGTTATAAACATTTTAATTTTTTTAGAAAATTTGTTTCTTTGCTTTAACTTTTGTAATTACATTATTCTATTATATAAATCAGATTAAAAATAGAATCTCACCAGACTTTTCGACGTCCAAAGATCTTACTTTGCCATTGATCTGGATCAAGAGGGGATACAGGCTCAACAGTAATGACTACAAGGACTGCTAGGGCCTCCAACCAACACTACTACTTTTATCTACAGCCTTTGTTTACGCATCCATTCCGGTCCAGAAGTTCCTCAGGGAGAATTTGAAGCTGTGGCTAAAGAAAATATAGACACTCTACATCCGAGATCTGAGCAACTCAGACAATGCCTTTTGGCAGCATGTGCAAGGTATGGCCTGCCACTTACGACACCCAAAAGCCAGGGCTCTAAAGGCCTCCGAATACTAGACGTAGACCACTTTGGCTAAAAAATTTAATCACCTGCTCATCCTTTTGGATGAAGCTAGTGGCTGTCATCAGAGCCAAGTGCTCTGATATTCAGAATTATATGTATAATATTTATATGTTTAAAACGTAATTACAAAATAATATTTGTCTAGCTCAACGTATACCTGTGTTTTATATCGTACTGATCTTGAAAAAAAATCAAAGTGCAAATATTTTTCCCTCGTAATCGGTAGCTTACAAAACATTTTGTTGATTTAAGTCAGTTTCAAGAGTTTCAGTGATACAGTTATGAGTAACGTCGAATGTTCAAAGCTAACTAGAAATTAATCAATTTTTCTTCTGGTAATATTCTGCCTCGGTCAATATATTCTTTTAATCAAAAAAGGAGAAGAAAAAAATAAGTCCTGTCTGCCAATTATGTTACTTTTCCTAATTTTTGAACAACTATTTTCTATTTATTGCCAGGGATATGTTCAGAGCTTACCAAAATTAGATTTGGCCTCAATACTCAGAATACTATATGTAATTAACTGGGGGTTAAAATTAGATATATCAACAGCTGATTATAAAATTTTTGTCATGGTCTTGTCAACCCTTCAATCTTGTACTCAAATAGATACTAAGTAAAGAAAAAAAACCCTGCAAATTTCATAAAAAATGCTATTTTCTTGTGTTAAACGAATTTAATGGTTTAGTGGCACAGATGATAATATCTTGCTACGCTATGAATAATTCCTAACTTAATTTGATGAATAATTCATTTGGTAAGAATTGAGTTTGCATCAACTAATTTTGAGGATTTTTTCTTTTTCCTAACCTCGTGCTGCAAAAAAAATAGTAGATAAGTTCTTAAAATTAAAAATTCATTCCTTTGTTTTCGACACACAGTGTTTGATGTGAATTTGTTTTGCATGCATATATGGATAGACACTCATTTAGATTGAATGAAGAAGGGATTGAGGTGACAACTCAGGAAATGGTAAAATAAAAAATGGTCCATTTTCTTAAAAAAACAAGCAGATTTACATAGACCTTATGTTATATATATGTATATGATTTATGGTGATTCTGTCTCAAGAACAATTTGATTTATAGTTTTTTGAAACGTGTGCAAAAGTGAGTTTGAAGGTAAAACCAACCCAAAGAGATCTTATATGTAGGTAGTTCTTTCTCATGATTAGAATTCAATCCAAGGGATATATATATATATATTATTTTTTATATCCTTGATAAAGGGAAATCTTTTTCCTGAAAAAGGAATTGAATTATTATTGTTTTTTAGTAAAAATCTCCCCATTGGATCACTTTTTGACAGCTTTTTTTTTGTAATCAAAGTCAATTTAAAACATGCATGTCTTCTAATCAAGTTAAATAAAAAATGTTACATTAAGGGAGTTAGGGAGTATCAGACAAATATAATAAATTGGGATATCATCGGTCCAATAATCTCAACAGTTTCATTTAAAATAAAAACTTGGAAATTAATGGATTCATATTTATTTCTAGTAAAGGTTTCTGTATGAACTAAAAGTGTTATTTTTTAACACTTTTTCTCTAAAATAATTTCCTTGATTTCTACGGAGCACTAATATGTCTGACTTCACCCGTCTATTTAATAAAATACGCATACAAAAGTTTCAGGATAAAAAACAACAAATCTACATCGAAAATATCTATTTGTTTTTATTACCATGGGTTTGTTTTTTTTTGAAAAAATATTCAGAGACGTAACTACCTTTTACAATTTTGTATCATTACTTTTTGATTAATATTTAGTTCTTTTCCCTATCAATCAAATATGTTTAGAGGTGTTTGTTAAAAATAAAGCAAAGTTTTAACGAATTTTCTTCTTTAAAATGGGTTAAAAGGGATACTAATGGCCAAACCATAGATCTAGTGACTTAATTTATTAAAAATTTGAGTCTCCCAACAATAAACAAATAAAATAAATACAAAAACTACAAAAATCTTACAAAGACGGCATGAACAAAGAAAATTCCCTCGTCAAAAGTTTCCTTAAGGTATATCATGATATGTTTGACATATCCTCATGCATATATACTGTTCAGCTAAAAAAATATCCCTGTGAAAGAATGACATAGAAAAATAGAACAAGAATGTCCATTGACAGGGTTTTACCCAAAAAGATTGTTGAGTCTAACAAGAGAAAGGACAGTGAAAAAGATTGTGAACGAGAATAAAAAAGAGCAAATCATAACTAGAATGTGTCAGTTCAGTCTCTTTCAACGCTGAGCAAAAAAAAAAAAAAAATGATGAGAATTATGAAGAAGAAGAAGAAAGAAAAATCTTTAAGAAATTATAACATAAAGAATAAAATCATTCCTATGCAACAGGCAGAAAAAATATGAATCGTTAAATTTTATTTTTAAATATGTTATACAGAAAAAATAAATTAAGTTGTTGTAATTTCTAAGTAATGTGTTGTGACTCTACCTACCAAAAATTTGTAAGGGTCATTACGTCCTTCAAAACTTAACCATGTATTGTGGCAACATTATTTTATTAAATAAAAAGTGTAATTTGAGTTCAAAATATTTATTTTTAGAAAATAACCAAAAAAGTAACTTGAGGCAATTAATTAGTGGTGTTCTAGATACTCTAACTGCAATTAAATCGATTTTTTCCCTCTATTTTTTCACCTCTGTTATTTTTACATATATCTACCGAGTGTTTTCGTTAAATCGAATTCAATTATTTATGGTTTGCTACCAACAACTAATTCTGTAATGCAATTTCCAGAGAGAGAGAAAAATAAATTAATTATTGGGTAATGTAACATACAATTTGCCCAAAAAAAAGTCTTCAGAGTATCTACGAATTTCTACAAAAAGACCAATTGTCACTCCTTCAATTCTTGACCTATTCTTTATAACATATTATATAGGGTTGTTTACAACCGATAAAGGGTTGATTTTAGTTCATAGTTCAAGTAGGAGTTGATAGAGAAACAGCAGAAAATAAAATGTATGCAACTGAAACACGAATGGTATTTGATTAACAAAAGCTCAAGTGAGTGGATTTCGAAGTTTTGATCGAGTTTAGAGGCAAAGTAGTCTCGACATACTGGTTCGAACTCTGAATATTTGGAGTAATGAGAGGGTCGAGTTCCGGAGTTCTAATGTAATTAGTTATAATTATTGATATAGGAGAGAAACCATTGAGTTAAAATATGAAATTGAACCTTTAGGTAAAATGCTTATAAATTTTGATGGAAACATGAATAATTCTCATATTTTTCCTTTTCAGCTCTCCATTTGTCTACATTAGTTTCCTATTTATTGTCATTGTTGTGTTGCTTGCAATGAAAGTAAGAGTGAAAATTCAAAACGACAAAATGGCGAATTAATTAATCAATAAATACAGCCTAAAAAAATTTCCGTACATATACATATGTATTTTAGGGCTATCGACCAACTTCATTTCCTCAGACTTGTTGTCTTTTAACATTGTATCTGAGGCGATCAAGAACTTTTGTGTAAACCCATGAAATGTGGTTTGGTTCCTTAAATCAGGAGGATCTTCACAAATATATGTTTTCAAGAAAGTATTTATATATTATAAGATAAATTTATCTTATTCATAAATTAATTTCTCTTTTTGAAAATAAAAATAGGGTCACTCTAATCAAAATTAGGAAAGAAAGTTGTGAAACAGGAGATATAATATTTCCTTTGCTAAGGAAAAACTTTTTTCCTGCAGGGTGACACTTTTGAAGTTCATAAATTTAATTATATATTGAGTAATATATAACTTGTTTTAATTGAAATAGGAGGATAAATTCATTAAAATTGCGTAGTTAGATTAAGAGTTATTCATGTCACTCTCAGCACATCTAGTGGACAAAAAATGTGATGGTCATTTCGCCATTTTCTTTTATAGCTTTGGGTCACATACTTGAATTTCCGTTCTTTTTCATTCATTTAGTCAATGAATGAAAGACAGTTTATGTGATACTAAGGTATGTTTATTCATATACATTGATTCCCTAAATTCATGCATTTACAGTATCCTCTTTGATTTGATATAAGACATAAAATCTCCTTTTAACGACTATATATCTATATACTTGTCGTTAAATAAAAATACTATAATTGTAGACTATAAAAATTGAAATATTTTTATTTTTTTTATATGTTTATATATAAATATAAACATACATGTACAGATAATTATATATAGGAGCAGTATTCGTACTTAGTTAAATAAGGCATCATCAGGCAATGCCTATGTAAATAAGGGATTAATTTTAGAAAGTCAATAAATGTCAAAAATGAGAATTTGACCTGAATATATGTTAGTATACATATTAAAGTATGGGTTTTGTTACAACCAATATCACTTTTTTTTTTGTAAAAAAAGCTGACGAATCTCTCTATTCTTTTAAAATAATTGCGTTACAATTTTTAGAGTTTCAATGACTTTTTTATATTTTATAAAAAGTAATTTTTAGAAATTTTATTGACATTTTTAAAACAATGAAAGACATTTAATTCATGTTTCAAATACCTCATATATCGGCATTGAACATTGTGAAAAAGACAATAACCGACGACAATTTCATTAACTGGTCGAATTCTTATATGTATATATATATATATATGTATATTTTGATCAGAATTGCAGTCCACATGGCAGTGTTTAAGGAGTAGCTAAGACGAAAAAGCCTCATAACCCATGGCCAAAAATACTTTTTTTTTTCCAATCCACCTTCAAAAATAATAAATTAGCAACACAATTTTCAAACTACGTATATGCTACTGTGTTATAGTGAATATAGTTAAATTGTTACTCCAAAAAAGATCAATCATCGATTTACCTATATCTAAAACAAGGAAAATGCTATATTTCTAATTAATAAATAAAAAAAAGCTAATAGAGAAAGGCCAATATTAATTAACGCATCGTTATAGAGTTGCATTAAAAGATGCATATATTTTTATATAGTATATTTATGTATATTATATATAAGAAAGTAAATTCTTAACAAAAATTTGTCATACATCTCTTTTGTATCCCTCATTTCCTACCATTAACTATGTATGAGCAAAAAATACACGGAAATTTTGAATTTAACTTTTTTGTTTTATAAGTTGGCACTACTGTTATTGACATTTGTGCCAAATTACACGTTAAAATATTTGAGATACGCGTCCTTTTGTAAACAGATAAAATCGATTTTTTTTGTTTTTATAAATGTCTCAAAAATGATGACTAAAATGAAATTTAGAGAAATGCTCTTGAAACCAAAAAAGTTTAAATGAATACTCCAGAGTGTATTCTTTTGAAATTTTGAGAACCCGTGGTACAAAACTGACCATCCAATTTTAAATTTTAATAGCATATCAGTAGTAGTTGTCCTGTAATTAATATAGACTTAATGAAAACTTTGTAACTGTTTTGAAAATTGAAGTTTTGAGTGGAATCAAATGAATTTTGATGATTAAATAAAGTTTTTTTTTTTTTTTTTTTGATTTTCGATATTGTTTGCCCATTATATATGTATAAACAGTTAGTTAGTTAATGACCAAGTAAATCCATCATTGTTTTCATAGAGCCTACCTCCCTTCATGGTAAAATTCAATCAATCATTCAACAATTTCACATTATAAAGAACCATACAAGTAATTTTCTATTTGCTAGCAAATCATTATTAAGTTATTGTTAGAAAAGAAGAAGAAAATTTCCTTGCAAATTTCTTTTGCTTTTTTGATTACATCATTAGTCTCTCTCTCTCTCTCTATGATAAAGTCGGAGGGAGAGTAAAAAGTACTTATGGAATCCTTAATAATCTTAATTTATGACTTAGGATTACAAAATACTTTCATACATTAATATATGTACATACCTATGTAGTAGTAAAAATTAGATTTTTTTTTTTCAGGGTAAAAAATGATATCTAGGAAAATTTGGGATGAAATAACATTATCCCATGTTCCTATACTACCAAGGATCCACTACACCTGAGGGACTTTCTATTTCTACTAAAAGACGTCCATTCTTTGAAAATTAAATTAAAATTCTATCTCATAAATATGTAGGTAGACGTGTCTTTCAAATTTGTACATTGTCAAGGAGTCATCTGCTCAACATAATATGTATTTATCACTTGTTCAAGGAATCCTGGTTGAGGGTCTTTACTCTATACAAATAAACATTACTACTCACTTTACTCACCTTCATTGTCTTGTATCATTAAGAACTGAAACATTTACTCCTGTACTTCAAAAATAAGACAACTAAATAATGAGATAAATACAAAGCAGGGTACGCATTCATTATTTGAATTGGCATAAGTTATGTTGATTTACCTCAGAAGATCCACTAAAGAGAAAATTCAAACCTGGCAAGATTCCGAATAATTAAGGATTTATAACCGACGCAATAACATTGCCTCCACGATGCTGCTTTTTGTATCTTCTGAATCCAGAGTTCCGATACATAGGCTAATTGCATAAGCCTATGATTGATTCCAATAAATCCAATAAAAGAGGATGTGGAGATACATTCCCCACGTCAATATTTTACGTTATAAATTATGTAGAATTATTCACTCATGCTTCAGAGTTAAAAAGAGGAGAAATATTTGAACATTTTCATTATATTAAATAATTTCTACTAAATGTATGATAATTAATTATATAGTAATTAAATACTGACGTACAAATTCAATTTTGGTAATGTGATGTCAGGTTTAAAAATGATTGAGTTATTATACCATGAGTGAGACAAAATGGTTTGATAACCTATCTATGTACCTTTTAACTCTTGTTGATAATCAAGAGTCGAGATTTTGTTACTCCAGGTCTAAACACAGTCCCTCAGATCCCTAGCATAAACAGTTGAGTGTTTTTGTAAGATGAGTTGTCATTCAATCAATAAATAAAAAGAGATAGATAATAAAGGAAGCTTCGAACCATCAATAGTAATATTAATAATAACCAGGAAAATGTAACTCTATAAATCAATTTAATTATCCCTTTGTCCCATTTTCACTCTTAGCTAATTCATTCAATGAAATGAAAAAGGATATAAAATTCTGAAACATACTTCGTCAAATAATTTTTCATCTACATTATAGAAGGATGCATACGGTTCTTAAATCAAGGATTTCTTTGTACAAACATAAAATAAAAAAATAAAAATGAGGGCGTCATGAACAATCCTTTTTCGATTAAGAATGAGTCCTTGTAAAGAATCAAGTTACATTTATGTAATATGCCTATAAATTAAACTCTCGAGAAGGAGTCCTCAGAAATTTGTTAAAGTATTCATATTATATGTACTTTTAGTGAGAAAAGCCTCACCACAAAATACATTTATACAAAAATGGTGTGGAGAGAGAACCAAATATGTAATTTGTACAGCCGTATAAAATGTTTTATGTTGAATAATTATTTAAATTAAAGACTCGTGATTATTACACAAAAGCGTGTTTCGACAAGAGATGTATTTACATTCGATCCTTTGTCATATTTATTTCAATTATTTCCTTGATAAATAAATAAACTATATTCACTTTAGAAAACGTCAATCATGAACATACAGTAGACAGGGGCGACATCTTTGAGTCATACATATACATAAAATAAGTTTTTTCTAGAAATTGCTAGAATATTATTATTATTATATATTTAGACTTAATTATGTTTCAATGTAGGTTTTTATTAATTTTTAAACAAAAGGTACGTAATTGTCTGTTGTTATTGAAATAATATTAAATTTGATTATCATATATGGTATATGTATGTTTTTATTAAACGTAATATTGCAAAAAATATGTCAAAAAATAGGGTATGTAATCAAAAAGTAAGGAATAATATGTATATACATGGGCATGCTAGTTTTTTGATAGAGAAAACTTTATGTAATGGGATCCTCGATAAAAAGACTACTTTTCCAATACATATTGAGATTGACAATTACTTTTACTACTATATACAGATATGATTGTTAGCATGTAAGGGTTGAAAAAGGATATCAAAGGAAACTGAAAAATCATCAAATAGAGCGCCTCTGGGGTATACATTACAATTACAATTTGTAATTATAATTAATGACTTCTTTGAAGAAAAATGATTATTATTATTTGTTAATCTATAAATCTAATAAACTTATGTAGTTAACTCAAAATCGATTATTAAATACTTTAATTATAATTATTATTCATGGTGCATCAAACACCAATTTTTCCTTTTCCTGCTGATAGGTTGTATATATTTAATACGAAACAGATTCTAACACATATCAAAAGTTCAAAAGTCCTTAAAGATGATGTCAAAGCATTCAAAATATACAATTATTAATTATAATTAATGACTTCTTTGTAGAATCATCATAATAATGATGATTTGTAACAAATGAGAGGATCAGAGGGTAAGTATCAAATCCATTCTACACACATGCACATTCTGTAAAAACTGAGGAAGAAGAAGAAGAAGAGGAAGGAGTCAAAAGGACATGCCTAAGGAATGAACTTCCATTTATAAATGATAGTAAGAATAATAATAAATAAAAAGTAATAGCAACAACAGCAGTTCCACGCCCAAGCATGGACAAACCAAGATACTACTGAGATAGATTTACCGTTTATCTTTCATTATCTTATAAAAGGCTTCTCAAGAGGAAGAAGAGCCATCAGTTTATCCAGAAACATGAAGGTAAAAATACAAAGATAACCGCGAGTACATTGTAATCTAACTCTTCCTTCCTTTCCAGACCTTCATCGCCTTGTCCGCTCTTTTGGCTCTTGCCGTTGCTGACCACCCAGCTCCCTACCACCCAGCTCCTTCCTACAATGAAGTCCCAGCTGCCTACCAATACCAATATGCTGTCAAGGATGACTACTCTGGAGTCAACTTTGGAGCTGATGAGGCCCGTGATGGCTATGCCACCAAGGGATCCTACACCGTTGCTCTCCCCGATGGCCGTCTCCAAACTGTGACCTACAGCGTGACTGATGCTTACTCTGGCTTTGTTGCTGACGTTACCTACTCCGGAGAGCCCAAATACGCTCCTTACAAGCCTGCTCCAGCTCCCTATAAGCCAGCTCCCGTGTATCACGCCTAAGAATAACCATTGGCGTATGATCATATTTAATTTTTTCCTACAAACTACATCAACCTAAATGCTGAATATCTATCACCAGTTCTAGATGATTTAAATTGTCATATTTATCTATTTATTAAAAATAAAGTATATGAACATAAGCAAATGTTAAAGAATATTTAATTATTTTTTTTAACTTTTTGGAGGATGGTAGCTCTAGTTTGCTTAGATTTCACATATAAAATCTATTTACAGAATTAAATGGATAGATTTACACGTTATTTTATCCACGAGCTTATTTTAAGATCCAATTAAAATAGGACGCTTATTTCAAAAAATATTAAGGATTTAAAATATAAAATAGAAAGAATATATCAATTAGATAACAAAAACAATAAAAAACATTTCAACACGTAGACAAATGATCTGTTTAAATCATTCTAAAGATGTTCATTTATCATCAAATGCTCAAAAAATTCAAATAACATTTAAATAATTTTCTCTCTAAAACTTGTTGTTAGAATTTCTTTTTTACTAGAAATTTATCCTTGAAACCCGCAAATATTTAAATTCTAATTGAAACAGAAAATAAACATATATACACTTTCTTAACAAAGCTTTAATAACGAACATGTAAAATAAAAATACATACAAACATATTGTGTCACAATAATATTTCGCTTTTGGGAGGTGTTTTACTTTTAGAACCAATGTCCACTTTGCGCCCCTATGCATTGAATCCGATTAATTAAAAAAATAAGAAATCCTTCAAAATTTTCTTTCAAGGGCTATATTTTCATCACTTTTGTACGTGAGCTAATGAACCAACTCGCACATGTCACTTTGACTTCCTATTAAACTGCTTATCAATGTATTTACATTTATACTATGAATTCAAATGAATGAAAAGACCTTTTAAGGCATTAATTACGTAATATAAAATAGATTAATTATTTTTAGATTCTTATAGGGGCTTTTATATAAATCCTAAAAAGAATGGATTCTACAGAATTTTTTTTGTAAGACATTCTATTGATTCTAAACGATATACACATATGTTATACATATGTACATTAAGGCAATCTTTAGTACCAAAATAAATTCAAAATATAAACTTATGTTTTATGTATAAGAAACAATTTCTGAGTAGGCTAATGAAACAACGGTACGTATATTTATTTTATTCTTTATTACTTAGGAATTTTGTAGAGCTCTGCATATGAATACTTTTATAGGTTGATAAATTTGACTCCTTAAAGGTTTTTTGAGCACATTTTTTTTTTGTATGGAAGAAAATTGTTCGGAGTAAAACATTTCGAAAATACTTTGATGTTTCCCAAAATGATCTGCTTACGAGTTATTTCCTCATACAAATGCATTTAACTTTCCCTCTTACAAAACCTTCTATTTCTATTGGGAGTATACTCATATTTCAGTGTAGTCTACTTAAAATTACATTTCGAGAACATTTCTAAAATTATAGCAATCACTGCCCAACACAATCCATAAAAATGTCATCCTTAAAAAAAACACAATACAAACCAATTAGTAGTTTGTAAATACATGATTTATGCTAATTGAAGAAATGCTTCATATAACTACATACATAGGTATGTTTCAGTAGAACCATGTAAATTGCCTAAGCTTAGATAATTTGTAGGTACAAAAAAGCGGAAGATCTTTAAGATGTTCTATTAATAGATGCATAATATGCAAAATCACTAAATTATATTGAAGAAATACACTTTGTTGATGTCATCAAAATGTATGTTCATAGAAATATATTAAAATAATAATAAAACATGCCAAAATCTACACTGTATTTTGTTGTCAACTGTCCATTTTCTTATTTTCCTTTCCCTTGGTTGTGTTTTGAGTGTTGTATGGTTGAATTTGAACTAGCCATTGTTAGACTCTGAACAATTTTCTACTATTAAATGATAGAGAACAGCAAAAACAGTTGAGAATAATTACGTAGCTGAGAGCACACTTCCAATTGATTGCAGGCCGTTTTTCCCTTCTTACTTTTGAGGGAAAAGGTTGCACGATACAATCAATCAATTAATCAATACTTTTATTTTATTTAGAATAGCAAATTCTTCCCTTCAATGACTTCTATAAGTTTTTAAATTATTAAAATGTCTTTTTGAGAAGGTTTTTTTATTTTTTATTTTTGCATAATATTGGATTGAATGTTTGTTCAAGGTAAACAGTTCCCTTTTTCTCCTCTACGTCAACATCTCTGTGATGGACTTTTGATCGTTTTATTTGTTTATGTATATACATATACAAGGTTGCTTTTTTATTTGCATTTCACAAGCAAAAACTCTTGAATAGTGAAATTTGATCAACTCTGATAAATTATAATCCTGTATCACTTTTATTTCCTTGGTACAAATATATTCTGCATTAATACTCCCAACAGTATACAATATTATTTATTTATGAGTAAAGACATTTACATCTCCACAAAATTTCATTTTGAGTTCAATTAATCAACATCCAAGACATTAATAAGAGCGTACGTAAAATGGAAAGATCAGGAGTTGACAAAAAAGCAGAGATCAATAGCTGACGGCAAAAATACATGAAAATTGTTGTGGTTTTGGGGAGTACATTGTGATCAATTGAATTTGGAGATATTTTGTTGTAAGGCGTTTATCTCTCTAATTTTGCCTCTTATCTTACAAACATGTACATAATTTATTTTTGTTTGTGTCTCTCATTATGCAATGGTACCCCCAACAACCATGGATAACTTTCTTTTTAGAGAGAATCGATTTCTTCTTATTAGCGTTCTTAACGTTGATTGGTTCAATTGGAGTGAGTTCAAGTTAAGATCTGTTCCCTACTATTATATAAGTAAATGAAGAAAAGTTGGAAGAATGACGACCAGCTCAATACCATTTAATTTTGGGCCTTTTTCCCCCTTCCAGGAAGAACACAATATTATGTCCACAATCCACTTCATAGATCTCTATGTGATGATAAAAGAGCTGTAGCATTACGTTCGCATAGGGTATTAGAGACTCTTCTTTACGTTATGGGATATGAAAGCTCTTTTTCTTCATCACCTTTTAAAATCCCTACATGAAGCTTCCATCCCTGAACATCCCTAAATCCTACAAAACAATTAAGGAATTGAGTGAGTGAGTCAGATAAAATTAATGAGAAGGAATAAGAAGGAATCTACATTTAAATCCATTTGACTAGAACATATCAATTGCAAAATGCTACCATTCACTCCATGATTTAGCACCTTTTTTTTGTTTTCTTTGCAAATCATACACATGTATGTATGTATGTATATATGTAGATAAGTACTTATATGTACCTATTTACTAATGAATCTAGTATAATAAATTTACCAGTCAAGGCAAATAATACTTATGAATAAATAAACTGAATTTTAATTCAGTTCCCTTCCGTCATTCTAATTTGTTTCATAATGTTGTTACTTTTTTATATGTTTGTAGTTACCTACATTTAAGTATGAAACTTTGAGGTGTTTTCTTTAGAGCCGCACAAGTAGAGGCTATTGATTCGTCCTTGGATACATACATAACTATGTACAGCCTAGATTATTCACCTCTTATTTCCTGTGGCACTAATTCTTTTGTTTAATCAAATTCAAAGTTGATGACAAAAAAAAAAAAATGAAAAAATGTGGCTAACGTATTTGTAAAGAGAAAAAAAAAGCCATCAAAAACGAACCTCTATGATTAAATACTTTTGCACAGGAGCCATGAAGGAATGTCTCATAGATCTCACCTTTTAATTTCTTCACTTCTAAATGCAAGGTAATAATTTTTGTAGGGTAATACGTGAATGAATATTTTCGTTCCTTTAAACATTGGATTGATACAAGTTAGTTTAATTTTGAAAGCTTTTATTATTCATTTTTTCAGTCTAGAATACATACTTTTATTTGATCAGGATTTTGGTTTATATGTGTGAAAAAATGAAATCTACATACATCTCTTGTACGTAGGTACAATTTTCTTTTCTTTTCTTTTTTCATCTTACTTTGAGTAATGCGATTTATCTTTTAATCGATTACTTGCTAAAGGGTTTGACAATGGGCAATCAAAAAAAGATTAACGGGATTTTAAACAATGCATGGGACACTAATGATTTCATCTATTGAAACGAGATTAAAAAGGACTCACATTCATCTTCATATTTAATAAATAAACTATTATGCAGATATATATAATTCTAGTACTTTTGAAGAGATATTCAAATGACGGCCCTCTTTGTGAAAGGTAATTCTAATACTAATTACAATGATGTTCCCAAAGCGTCCACTGCCCCTTATGTATTGATTTTTGTTGTCATCAGTAAATATGTCAACTCTTGTCTCTTAAAAATCATCAACTGTTGGAAATATTTTTTGATCCTTATGACGGAAAGGTTGAAAGATCCTATGTCTATGTCATTATTTTAAAAATTGTTGACAGATATATATCAAGGGCAAATATTACGATTCAAAGAAATTATTAACTCATATTTGATATACTTTATTTTTAATAAATAGATAAATATGACAATTTAAATCATCTAGAACTGGTGATAGATATTCAGCATTTAGGTTGATGTAGTTTGTAGGAAAAAATTAAATATGATCATACGCCAATGGTTATTCTTAGGCGTGATACACGGGAGCTGGCTTATAGGGAGCGGGAGCAGGCTTGTAAGGAGCGTATTTGGGCTCTCCGGAGTAGGTAACGTCAGCAACAAAGCCAGAGTAAGCATCAGTCACGCTGTAGGTCACAGTTTGGAGACGGCCATCGGGGAGAGCAACGGTGTAAGATCCCTTGGTGGCATAGCCATCACGGGCCTCATCAGCTCCAAAGTTGACTCCAGAGTAGTCATCCTTGACAGCATATTGGTATTGGTAGGCAGCTGGGACTTCATTGTAGGAAGGAGCTGGGTGGTAGGGAGCTGGGTGGTCAGCAACGGCAAGAGCCAAAAGAGCGGACAAGGCGATGAAGGTCTGGAAAGGAAGGAAGAGTTAGATTACAATGTACTCGCGGTTATCTTTGTATTTTTACCTTCATGTTTCTGGATAAACTGATGGCTCTTCTTCCTCTTGAGAAGCCTTTTATAAGATAATGAAAGATAAACGGTAAATCTATCTCAGTAGTATCTTGGTTTGTCCATGCTTGGGCGTGGAACTGCTGTTGTTGCTATTACTTTTTATTTATTATTATTCTTACTATCATTTATAAATGGAAGTTCATTCCTTAGGCATGTCCTTTTGACTCCTTCCTCTTCTTCTTCTTCTTCCTCAGTTTTTACAGAATGTGCATGTGTGTAGAATGGATTTGATACTTACCCTCTGATCCTCTCATTTGTTACAAATCATCATTATTATGATGATTCTACAAAGAAGTCATTAATTATAATTAATAATTGTATATTTTGAATGCTTTGACATCATCTTTAAGGACTTTTGAACTTTTGATATGTGTTAGAATCTGTTTCGTATTAAATATATACAACCTATCAGCAGGAAAAGGAAAAATTGGTGTTTGATGCACCATGAATAATAATTATAATTAAAGTATTTAATAATCGAATTTGAGTTAACTACATAAGTTTATTAGATTATTCAATAAACTTATGAAAGATATTGATATCATTAGTAAACATAGAGCATTTTCACGTCATGTCATCATTGTAGGACTCTTCCATTTGGAGGGCATATAAGTCAAATTTTATAATATCAAAAGCCTTATTTCTTTAAAATGAAGGAAAATTGTTAATTATTATTGCTGTGAGTTTTGATATCACAATGGGACTCACAAATATCTGAACTACGATTTATTATATATGAGACCCTAATTAAATGTACAAATTCACAATGGGACTCACAAATATCTGAACTACGATTTATTATATATAAGACCCTAATTAAATGTACAAATTATATTAAAAATATGTTATTATATCATTACATATTGACATTTACAGATGTCTACATTTGTAGATGGTATAACCAATAAACAAACACTTACTTTTGCAAGGATTTACTATTTTTCTTCAATTATTCTAACTTTTTGGTCCGTTATCCATCCGCAATGAACCTATATGTAAAATCGAGTAGTTTTTAGCCAGCAACTTATGACTCGAGTCAAATATTACTGTTTCCCTTTTTAGCATCAATTTGTATACTCTATCTTAGTTTATTAGTCATTATAAAATGTTTCCTTAAGATCTTTTGGAAATTTGTCCATTTCATTTTAAAAATATATCAACTCTAGTCCATGCTTCCAACATGGCTAGCTTTAATTTATTATGCAATCGTCACGTCTCTAAAAAAAAATCTATACAACCCAGATAGTTATATTCTGATATTTTTTTTAGAGCATATCCTCATATAAATTAAAAATTTATTCCGGTTTTCTAGGATTAAAGTGTGCAATTATGAGACATGTCGTGGAGCAATATTAGGGAAGTATAGTTTTAAAATAATTATCTTTCCAACAATCAGACGTAATGAATATTAAACTATATTTCAAAATAGACTCTTTATCAAAAGACCTTCAACATGATTATTTCTTTATTCTTTTTGACCAGTCAAACCCGTTCCATTATACTGAAAAGTGTAAGATAATAATAATTATCTATACTTTGAGTTTATTTTTTTTAAATTGGTTTATTTTGGCTTAATTGTATTTTATTCAAGTGTACAATTTCTCATTTCAAATACCCAACTCAGAATAATATCATTTACTGCACAGAATTACTCCAATCTTTTCCGAGGCATCATCCAGGTAAATTTTGATTGTCATTGTCATCATACATTCATGACCTAATGATACATATATTATTATAAAATGAATAATAAAACAAACAGATTCTCACACATTTAGTCGACTGATTAATATTAAATGATTCTTCGTTTGGAGTTCCCTTTTCATCCTTTAATATTTTTAGTACTCATTCATTAAGAAGTTGGTTACAAGCTCGCATATTCTTTGTGATAAACAATCATACTTATTGCCTATTTTTATAAATATTTAGTGCAAAATAAGTACAAGACCTTATCAATCATCATTTTGAAAAGTAATGGACATCATTCCTTGCAGAGATGACTTAATTTAAAGTAACTAAAAAATAAAATTGAAGTTAGTAATTTCTTCATTTACAATTTACTTTAAAGTCATAAGAAAAAAGTAAAAAAAAAAAAAGAATGATTCCGTTAAGAACATTGATTCTTAACCTATGTTGTCTAATTTATAACTTTCCTTCCTTCTATCATCCAGTTTTACCCCCTCACTAACTTAGAATTAAAGTTAACACAAGAAGGTTAATAAGTAAGGAATCAACAAATGATATTTATTAATTACTCCCAAAATAGTAATGTTTACCCTAGTTTGAGTACACTTGGTTTAATGCAAGAACTTCTCCAGTCAACTTCTTTGTGAATCAAATACAAAAACTTTGTATCCAAACAATGAACTTATGTCATGAACCTAAAGGTTTTTATTTAATAGCAATGTTTTATCATTTTTGAGGGCCATTTAATTATTTTTAAGGGATTTAAACAAAAAAACAAAAACAAAAACAAAAAAAGACTTAATAGGATCAAAACCAATCTCACTCTCCCAGGCAAGAATTTCAAACTCTTACTATTGTTTTATACTTTTACTTTGGGAAAAAAGCTTTTGTGTCTTGAGTTACTTAAAAATAAATGTTTTTCCATTCAAAGAGAATCTATCATTAGCCATGCAAGTATCTGCGGACAACAAAATTCAAGTTAAATCTCTAACTTTTTCATGCATCAATATTTTAAAATTCCTGACTCATGTCAAGGCAAAGGAAACAAAACCCTTTATAAGAAAAATGATATGCAGCCTCTATAAAAATATCTCATAACCATTTTTAATGACCAATATTTAATAAACATTAAAAATTAAATCATGTCAAAAGGGAGTCAAATCATTTGGATATTGACATATTAATTAATATAAATTTAAAAGTATGAGATAATATCTTGAATTACTCGGTGTGCTGAACATCCGATACTGACTCAAAAAAGCATAAATGATTAAGCAGTTCATGACACTTATTTTATCAACATGTCTACATAGGTCTCAAAAAAACCTCAATGGTTTTCACATCTAAGGTGTCTAAGGTGAAATTGTTTGACCTTTTTAGGAAGAAAGTCTAATTACCTTCTAATTAAATTAATTCTTGTTCCAATGGAAGTATCCATTGACTTTCAACACATTGATGGTCTATATAAGAGCATCCATAGGATTTTTGCTTAAGCCACTCCTTTGTGAGACTACCATGATGTACATACATATGTTTATTCTCTAGGACAACTTTATTGAATGGGATTTGGATACAAATGATCTCACAACCTTATCAAATACTTATTAATAAAAGAAATGTATATATTTTTTTTTACTTTACTTTAGATACTTTGATTGATACAAACATATTATGTATATAGTTTATTCCCGTGATTCATGCACAATTAATGCATGAAGAAATACATATGTCTATATACATAGAGAGAGAAAGGGAGAGTATGTATATTCATTGTATTTATTATATAATGAATTGTCATTTTGCAATTTTGTAATCTATAGAAATCAACATTCATTTATAGCTAAATGTATTCGTCTTCATATTTATTTTTGTATCTGTTTTTTTCTTCTAAGGGTTTGATATTGATATTAAGTATATGTATATATACATATATATATATCTATTGCATATAACTACATCAAATACAAAGTGCCTGGTTGCGTTTATGAATTAAGAAACAAAATAGTTTGCTCATAAAATTTTTTTTTTTTTAATATTCACTCTAAGACTTTCAATGAATGTGATAAGTAGATAAAAAACAGACAAGCAATCATGCCTACAGATTTTCTTCGATAAAATTGCCTTACTCATAATCTCATCAATCGACATTAAACATAAGTGCACGCATATGATTATATGTATGTATATCCATTTTATTTAACATGAACCTTTTTAGAGCGTGAATAATATGAGTATGGGAAATATAATCAAATACTTTTTTGAATTCAGTCGTCCCAATAATAGTACCAAACTTATTCCTTTCTTAGATGAAATCAATTGCAGCTTGAATATTTCCAGAAAAATCGGATACATTCTGATTAATTATTTTATTGAAGAGTAGCTGCATTGGTTCTACTAACACACTGAATAAAATTCTGATTTTGGTATACATATAGTATATCATGTTTTTCTATGGATTTTTCAATCTGCAAAGAATCTCTCTTGAAAAGAAGAAATGAAAAGTTTTCACGACTATATTGTCTGGATCTTGGGCTCTATTGTCTTTGACTTTTTTAATTGGAAATGTAGGAAATTCTAAAGATCTATTAAGAAAATCATACAGAAGGGGAAATTTTAAAAAGTACGTTCGAAATCTATAATCATTTTTAAGATAAACGGCAAGAAGTCGAAGCCACTGAAGAGTCAAAATTTGTAACAAGAGAGATTCTTCTACCTAAATAATTACTTGATATTGTTCCATGTAAATTGCATTATAAACATAAGTTGTTGTTTTTTTAAATGACAAGGAAAATATAAGTATATTTTTTTTTCATTAATAAATATGTATGTATGTATTTCTTGTTTAAGAAGAAAATTGAAGGGCTTTTCAAAGATATAAAGGTATGTATACAATGTCCAATTCTATATAATAGTAAATGCTTATTCATTTAAGGAAGGAAAGTAAAGGAGTCGCCGATGGAAACGGTCAAAGATGAGGAAGTAAATTACGCACATAGATGGTAAAAATGGAACGATTGATACATACCTAGAGACCATTTTATTCATAGAGTAATGGACCATCCCATCCCCTCCTCTTCTTCAACTTCCACGCCCAACGGCAGAGTCCATAACTGTATCATTATACCATCCATACATATGTATATATAGTCGTATCCCTTATGTTTCAAACATCAGTCGATTCCAAATAATTTACACGAAAATGAAGGTAAGTTAAACTCTTTTAAGATAATGTACCTATGTATATATATGTATATTTCATTTCCTACTTTAATACCTCATTCAAGACCTTCATCGCCTTGTCTGCTCTTTTGGCTCTTGCCGTTGCTGACCACCCAGCTCCCTACCACCCAGCCCCTGCTCCCTATCACCCAGCTCCTTCCTATAATGAAGTCCCAGCTGCCTACCAATACCAATATGCTGTCAAGGATGACTACTCTGGAGTCAACTTTGGAGCTGATGAGGCCCGTGATGGCTATGCCACCAAGGGATCTTACACCGTTGCTCTCCCCGATGGCCGTCTCCAAACTGTGACCTACAGCGTGACTGATGCTTACTCTGGCTTTGTTGCTGACGTTACCTACTCCGGAGAGCCCAAATACGCTCCCTACAAGCCTGCTCCAGCTCCCTATAAGCCAGCTCCAGCTCCCTATAAGCCAGCTCCCGTTTATCACGCCTAAGGATTATATTTTTAAATTATATTTATTCACGAATTATTTATTTATTTACTCCTATTAAGTAATAAACGTTTAAATAATACTTACTTTGAATTAATTTTCTTCTCAGAATAGAATTACGATTGCACATATTAAGAAATATTATATACGTATAGTTCACTATTGCAATAAGTAACCTTGATTATAAGTTTTTCGTGGGGTTTTTTTTCAGAAAAAATGGTTATTTCATTTGAATTGAATCCATTCTCTGGTAAATTTTATTTCAGAGATGTTTCAGGAAGTCTGTGTATCATTGTCAAATTTATAGATACCTTTTCCACACATTTCATAACAATTTATTTTAATGGTTTTGTTGGAAAATACATCCATTCACAATGGATCGACAATTTTAACTCAAGATCTCTGATTGGCTCTTTCATAATTGCTAATATACTAGGAGATCTAAGCTTTAAACTTTTTTTCTACTCCATAAGTATGTGAATCAAAATGACTCAAAGATGACACTGAAGAAACTAAAGCTTTATTTCAAAAATATGAGTTAGATAATAATTAATTCCATCGAGGTTGAGTGAGCTTAATCCATTCCATTAAAAAAATATCTAAGAACTATGGGGAAAATTGTCTTTACAATTCGACAAATTATAATTATTACTATTTTTTTTTTCGTTCATTTCGTTCAATTATACCATTCTCATTTTTAGGATGTAATATATAGTCTTGATTTATGTATCTATTTTTAGGTTTATAGCCAACTCCTCAGCCTTGAATTACTATTAACAACAACAACACTTATACGTATATTTATCTAGACTCATAGGTACGTACATGGTCACATGTAGGAGTTTATTAATTGAAAAAATTTACAACCTTTATTTCTATAAATAAGTACCTATGATTAATAATAGTTAATTAATCAATCCACGATCAAGTTATAAGTCATTACAAACAATTTAATTGCATGTCTGTTGATAGTTAATATGGAGCGAGAATATTGAATAAAGATATATGTACATATATACAGCATTCACTAACTTTTGAGCTCTGAATGAGTCTACATTTTTTTAAGTTATTAATTGATAAGTTATAAAGAAACAAGCAAAACAAAAAATTAAAGGTACAGTTAAGATTATTCCTCATAATTGCTCTTAAATATGTAGAGACTCATCCTCAGTGATATTTAATGTTTTCATATTATTGACACATTGACATATTCATTCAACATAATCTGTCGAACGATTATACAGTTAAAGGGCCGATCTTCATCCGAAATATTGGCAGTTGTAGACAGTTGTTATTAGAAATAGATATTATTAAATAAAATATGCATTATCGTTAACGGAATGCTGTTTTTGCAACTGAATTATTATATGTAGGTTGTAACCTTCCTGATTTAATTATTATTTACAATCCTGCAAGGTTTGGCCATAGCCAAATCAAAGTGTTCCTATTCATAATCATATTTTTCTGCTTCGTTTCTAGCGAAGTATTGTATGTACTTTTTAGAGTCCTTGTGGATTTAAAGATAAAATGAATCAACAATATTAAAATAAAATTATACTATCTTTTATGGGATACTATGTGTATTCGGAGTAATCAAAATGACGGGTATTAAAATTCAATAAAGTTTACAAATTGCAATTAGTACAATCAGTTCGACAAGTTGTAACTTTGTACAAAATCCTGACTGTTAGACAACATAATATAATTAATCAAATAAGTAACATCCATTGGTCATCAATTAGAGGACATTATAGAAAAATGTCATGAGACGTAGAAATTACAATATCCACAGAATTTCGACTTTTCTACAACAAATGAAATCATAATTCGTGAAAAGATATGTCTTAAAAGTAAAAAGTCTTTAATAAATTATTTTTTTTCGACCACTTTTCTTCTTTTAATTCAATATAATAGTGGGAATGAAGAATTATTATATCTAGGCTTGAAGCAAATACATATATTATGTAAATATTTGAGCTGGGTTTTGGTCTGGAAATCCTAATTTGTTTTCAAGACCCTAACTAATTTGATCCATTGAATAGGTTCTACAGAAAAAATTTGTTCTCGATCCATCTCACAGAAAACTAAGGTCATGATCATGATAAGCACAAATTTTCGTCAGAACCGATTTTTTCAATGAATTGTGAATGACGTCGTATGTGTTTCCAAATTGAAAACATGGGTACATTGAATTCATAGGAGATTTAAAGTGTTAAAAATATATACAACTCAACAGAATGGGTCATATTTTGTTTAGTTATTATTGGATTCAATGTTGTCAAAGAAAGACAAAGAAACGGATTCGGTCTATGAAAAGGAAAAATATCAGTCCAAAGTTTTGGTTCAAATAGGTCTATAGAAAATTATTATTTAAGACAAACGGAAAATAAATCGATCGTAGAGTCGTATAAATATATGGAAATAAGTTTATCTATTGTGTCATTTGAGAGAGAAAATAAGTCAAGATCCATTTACCTACATAAAGGGCACAAGATACAAATTTTGAGTCAGAATTTATGTATCAGATCCTGGGATATCCGGCAGTACCTGTGAAATTCTTAAATTTCATACAAATATATATATATATAATTTGTGACCGGGAAATGTAGAAGGTTTAATTTTATTTTTTTGTAATTCATATCTGGGCAGCAATAGAACACCAATCAAGTCAATTAATTAATAAGTAGATAATATGTTCTATGAATACATTCTCCAAAGGAAGTATAGTTTTTAGTATTCCAAAATTCGTTTTTTCCAATGTATTTAATGTCCAATGAATGGTGACAACTTTTCAAAGTTTTTCCCATGTAATAAAATAGCAAAGCATCACAAATTATTCTTATGTTCATTAAAAGTATGCTTATGTCCACTTGAGTTTAGTTGACGTGCGAATGCTCTTTCTTTTCTCCTACAGAGTCATACATTTGTACTTATTATCATGATACCAATATCTACCAATGTTTTTTCATTGAAACCATGTAGTTGATGATATTTACTTATATAAATTGTAAGGCTGACAACACTTAGCAATAGTAGCTTCGCCGCAAAATGCCTCTTCTAACGTAGTATTGTAAATCCTGAAAATTGATTGACTTAACCATTAGCTAATTATTAATTATTATTATTGGTAAATATATTGGCTATAACATACATAGTAGAAATTGGAATTTAATAGGAATAATAATCGAATCTCCAGTACATATTTTTATTTCTTTTTCCAATAAATAAAATCACGCAACCCTTCCTATTCCCTACACTTTTAATATTATGCTACATATATGTACATATATAAGTGGAGTTTACGTATCGTTGTGGTAATCGTGGTATTGATGTAAGCTTCGTCTTTTATGGTTTAGGATTTTATTTTGTATTATTTTATTATGTAAGTATACATATAGTTATTAACTATATTGTGTATGCATTTTTTTTTGGGGGGGGGGGGGGAGAATGAGTTTTCCGTACAGGAAAAAAAATAATTTTATTTATAATTAAAAATAACATTTTTGTATGCCTCCTTCAATACACGCAACCTCTCTCTCTCCCATTCACCCCCCCCCCCCTCTTCCTCTTCCTTCCTTCCTATTTTATTTTGAAGCCATACTCAGACAGAAAGGAATGTATGTATACAAGTATTGTTGACCCGACTACGTAAATATATATATAGATATATGTATAATTGTTGTTAAAGTGTTGAATTCTCCAATTATTATTATTATTATTACCTACTAGGAGAAGGTGGGGGTCTAAATACAACGGAAAATAAGGAAAAAAAACGGGTTTACACGGTTTATCTTGAGCCACACCTTATTCATATTTTTTTTTTTTTTTTTTTTTTTTTGATTATTCATTTTCAGATATTCTATGAATATGACATCATTTATGAGCCACTGATTTTTTATTCATTTTTTTTTTGTAATGTTACATTATTCTTTAGTTATTATTTATCATTTTTTGGTGGGAAGAGAGAGGGAGAGAGGGGAGGGGGGGAGAGGCCCAACCAAACAAGGGTTAATTATATTAGTGGAACCTATAAGTGTTTGAATGAGGGAGTGAGTCATTTAATTTTCTCTCCTCTAGGTGGTTAACTGAAGGAATTGTGGTCTATCTCTCAAACCATGAATGCTTAGCATTGGCCCCATAAAGAGCTACTACCTATGTACAGAGGTATAGACAATGGGTTCAATTGTGGTTGAACGGATGCATATGATGTGAATAATATCAATTAGCTCAATATTTCATAATCTTTTATGTAAAAGAAATGCAATCTCCAAGGTCCTTTACTTGCAATCTCATAATTAACGATTATATGTATATCATAAATGGTTGTCAACGTAGTGAATCAGAGAAATGAAATGAAATGAAACTCAGGGTCTTCATTGACCTTAATAATTATTATTATTAACTACTATACGTTGTAATTTATAGCGAATCGTAAAATAACCCTTCTTATTATTCAATGGACCCTTGAACACCCCCGCGCATTCCAGTTCATTTTGTACTACAAGAGAGATAAAAACAGTTTTGAAGCTGGGCAAGGAAGGAGGATAATTATGTATGTAGCTCTATGATAAAAACTACCGTATCTAAGTATGTATGTATGTATGTATGTAACTACATACGATTCTACAAGACACACCCTAACAACATCTTCTACTGACTCTCCTTGTTATACTTTATTGTACACACGTATGTATAAGTAATTTTCATAAGGTGTTTTTTTATTTATTAAAAAGTGTGTAGATCCGATTAGGAATGACTTTATCATCACTTCTTGCCTCTCTACGGTATTTCTAATAACGATATATCATTTCTTCTTTTGTAAGCTCATTTATCCACAAATGAAGTGGCTGATCCCTCAAATGAGTTTATGATAACAACGACAGTAGCCTCTTATGAATTGTATGTACATACTATCTACAACAAATGTAATTATACATATTATGAATCTATACACATTCAAAAAAAGACTCCAAGTTCTATTTACCACCAAATATCATATTTTTTATAGATCCTTATCATGAGAAATAAACAATTAAAATGTTAATCTCTCATATCTTATGCAGATTACTTCCTAAGAGAGATGAAGTTTTCTTTTTGTATTTTGAAGGGTAGAACAACTACATACTCATGTACTGATATGTTCTTCCGTGTAGAGTCTTTTTTTATACATACCGTGATTGTCATCCGCCCGACCGAGCGTTTTTACGGAAAGTGGTCATTCTGGAAGTTTTAATAGAATAAAAATACTTCTTGAAAATAAAAGGAAATAGTGAATTACGTCCATGAATTTTTATGTCAACATTACATTCATATTTACTCATGCAAGAAGCATATTTCTTTATTATCTAATTGTCTATCCTACTTTCTGGAGTCCTTAATCCACCAGGAACGAAGTTAATAGTAAAAATTACGTCATTTCATGATGATTTTTTTTTTTTTTTTTGAGTATTGAATCACTAATTTGGTTTTATTATAATATCACTTATTTCTCTCTATTTTTTATATATGGTATACAGGTGTTTGCTTTGTTATCATATTTAAGATTGTATTCAATATTAAATATATCAACTCCTCTCGTTATGTTCCCAAACATGGCGTCCCTGTCAGCTGAATATGCAATATATGACGAGAGTGAAAACGCACTTTTTTAGCTACAAAATGAAAGTAGCAATTTAAGAGGAAACCATTTTCTTAGGCTATTCTACACTACGTATATATGTTTATGTATATACACACACACATCCTGTAAACATTTGTATTGAGCTCATGGAAAACTAACTACTCATATGTATGTAGGTGTGTGTGTGTGTGTGTATAAGACATAAGGAAGGGGTTTTAACCCATTACTTTGACCAGGATCGCAACTATTTGCCAATAATAACTACCATCAAAAAAAAAATTCATTTCCCCCTTTATTAATTTGACTATATATGTATACATACAGTAATTGTGCTTCAACAAACCTTTATCAAAAGAAGCTCATGAATCAGTTATTTAAAATTAGTATCTTGTCACACCCAACAGGATGTTTAATGAGGAGTTGTGTGAGTACTAAAATTAGCCCTGTTTTGAGAAAATGTTCTGAATGGAATTTTTCCATATAAATTTTGACTAAATTCGTAGAACAAAAAAGAATACGCCATGGAAATTGTGTTCTTTAATTACCTATGATGGCACGAGATCGGCCAAAATGGTCATTTTGACTTTTTTGAAATCTGAAAATGTAATACTGTGTTATCTAAACTCAATTGTCTTATTTTCCACAATATGCTATAGTAATATAGTGATTGAATGCTTCTCCTACTCAACGTTATTTTGTCTTACTCTAAAGGACTAACAATTATCTTGTAAAAATGATGGAAAGGAGGGAGATAGATATTAAATTGACTCATCTTCAGATAAAAAAGCAGGATAGGGAAAAACGAAGTCTGAGAGACTATGCATAAAAATATAATACCTTTCGTTCAACATAGAACAAGGACAAAGTCCATGAACAGGCTCAACTATCCAAAGGTAATTTACCTGAATTAAACTTTCAAATAGATGTATATTTTGACTACTTACCTAGCTTAGAAACTTTGGGTCAAAATAACTCTTTATCACTGTTTTATGAAGCATAGTAAAAAATCAAGTACTTTTAGTCTTAAGTTTCAATACTAATTCAATAGGGCTCAAAAAAGGCGTTTAATTTGAACATTTCAATAGCAATTAAAGTAAATAAGTAGATAATAAACCTGAATAGTTATAGAAATAAATCATACTTATAATTTATCCTTAGCAATAATTGAATAAAATTACATCAGAAAAGGTTTTTTATAAATAAAAGAGGAAATGAAGTAAAATGTCAACGCCCTCTATCAGTGAGTGCTTCTAGAAATAAGTGATTTCAACTCAAGAAGTTATTGATTATAATCACTACTATAAGTACATAGCCATACCTAAATTCAAAAGATCCTCATATACATAAGTCCTAATATTAGTCTCCAATGTATATTTTGATTCAACCGTCCATTGGGTAATATTTTAAGCTATGTTTTGTTTATTTATGAATGTAAATTGTAGTCGTTTCTTTTTATATGTAGAATGAGTGCAGCAAGAGATAAATTTGCCCTGATTTATGGGACCCAACTTATAAACAAATAATAGAATTTAATAAACAATAGAAATAAGTATAAAAGTTATATTCTAAAGTTCTTAATTTCTGTGTATAAATTTAATTTTTCCTCGAAAGAGGCTCTCGGAAAACAATCAAACGTCATGCATTTCATATTCAAAACGATTCGTGCATTTGTGCAATTCACTCTCTCTCTTTCTCTCTGATGAAGGATTGTTACGGAATAGTTCATTTAAATCACGTATTTATTTTTATAATTTATAAACAACGCTCAGTACGCAAACCGCCCTCCAAAAAAGCCGGTTTCCTTTTTTTCCCAGCGAGTCCTCCTCCTCATATTCCCTTGAGTTGTAAAATCACAACAATTCACTGGACCATGATGTACATGATATGATGTTCAAATATAAGAACTATAAAAGAATCAGAAAATCTATGTTTTGACAACAGTATCATACAAACGGAATTAATATGAAGGTGGGTTAAATGACACGAATCAACTCTTAATACAACTCTTGTAATTAAATATGTTTTTTTTACAGTCCTTCATTGCTTTGTCCACTCTCTTGGCTGTTGCCATGTCTGCTCCTGCTGATCCCTACAGACCAGCTCCCTACCATCCAGCCCCTGCTCCATACCACCCAGCTCCTGCCTACAAGGAAGAGCCTGCAGTCTACCAATACCAATATGCTGTCAGTGACGACTATGCTGGACTCAACTTTGGAGCTGATGAGGCCCGTGATGGATACTCCACCAACGGAAAGTACTCTGTTGCCCTTCCCGACGGTCGCATCCAAACCGTTACCTACAACGTTGCTGATGCTTACTCTGGCTATGTTGCTGATGTTACCTACTCTGGAGAGGCCAAATACGAGCCCTACCACCCTGCTCCCGCTCCCTACAAGCCTGCTTCCGTCTACCACCCCGCTCCAGCTCCATACAAGCCAGCTCCCGTTTATCACGCTTAAGATTCATTCTGATAATATTTATTAGTTATTTATTTATGCTAAATAAATTTATTTCAAACTAATTTAATCTCTGTAGTCATTAAAAAATCCATATTAGATGCTTTAGGGTAGAGTCAAGTGGCTATTCATCGTTTTGTTCCATGATGAATAATTTGAGAATGATATCCGTTAGTGAGGGTGAATTTACATATATTTTAACTTCATCATATTTAATTATACTTAACATTCAAAATATCAGATGATTTACTGCACATTTTATATCGTCTGAGTCCATATATGGACCCATGTGTATTGGCTAGAGTTTATGTGATAGATTTTCTATTCAAGTATTTATGAGTAACAATATGCTCTTCATGAAAATGTTTTTGCTCTTCTTGTCTTAGCTTTTGATTGTCACAGTAGCACATTTTAGAATTTTGTTCAAGATAAATTAAGAATAATTTTTTTAGTGTATTATTCATTCCGTACATTTTGAATCGTAAGGAGAAATGAATTAAATTATTCGAGTGGAAGACTCAAAAAGTAAGTGCAAATGAGAGCAGGGCAAAAAAAGAAGAATAACTTATAAGCAAACCTCTTAAGGAATAGTAGATCTTACTTCTATGACGAAACATCAATTTCTGATGAAAATATCACCAAATTAAAAGAGAGGTGAACAAATTGCGATTATTATATTATAATATCAAATTTGAATCGAAGTTGTGACATCTACAATTAATAAAATGTATATGTATGAAAAGATACAAACATAAGGTAATGAAATATTTAAATAATATTAAATGATGCAGTCGACGTTCTCATTCTGCTGATTCGACAAATAAACGAGTCACTCAATCCTCAGTATCTTTTTGTTGACTCAACATTAGCGGAATTCCGTTCTTGGAGACAAGGATTGATGTGTTATTCAATTTCAACAGCATATATGTATAAATTTACTCTTGCTAAGGAGAGAGGCTACATGAACACATGTCTTGAGTTACGCCTCCAAACACTCCTGTCAACACAAGTTGAAGATACAACATCTGTCCTGGGCAGCAAACTTAAAGAAAGATGTAACTTATTTGACTGCATTCAGGAAATGGGTGAAACATATACAGAATGGTTCCTTCGACTTGAATTGGAAGGACAGGAAGTAGAATTACAAAAAATAAAATAGTCGTGGACTATCATTAGTTCCTTCTTGACAAGAGATTAAATGAGATCCAACCCACATGGAGCTTGTTAATATAGCATCTTCTTGGAAGTCCGCGGATGTTGTTCAGGAGACATTAGATGGAAGGAAAACTTCCATTAATGTCATGTCTGCATACAAAAAGGGTAACAAAAAAACTAGTTCTAGTACGAAATTGCTGTTCCTAGACCATTGCAAGACTTGCATGTTAGAGGCTTTAGTCGTGGAAAAAAAGCAACCATCGCCGATCCGAATGAAAGTTCAAAAATCAGAAATGCTTTAAGACTGAACATATTTCTCCCTGTTACAAGTATTATGAAATGTGAGCTTCTGAGGACGTCGTTCATTATTATCAACTGTGCACTTTCTATCCAAAAATAGAGGATAACATTTATCATGAAAATGCTACCGGATACTAATTTCTTTAGAATATCACAGGATTAGTAAGCCCTAGGATAAAATTTTTGAAACGCAGTGGTGTAACAACTGAGTTATGCAAATTAATTATGAGTGAAACAATGCCTCAATTCTTTTTTTAACTCTGATGTCTCAACAAAGGTTTTTCTTTCAGAATCCATGATGATGAGCTTCAGCCATAGGTCACCTCATGCTTTCAAGCTCAGTTCCTTTTCTCTGTTTTGTTAAAACTCTGTGTATTTGTAGCTTGAACTTAGCGTAAACTATCTATAAACATGGGAAAGCGGCTCAATCACTACACACAACACAGGGTACTTAGTTATTTTGTTCTTCTTGATACAAAACTCATGGATGCCCTTACTTTTCAACGAGATGTTCACAGTCTTTCTTCATGTGAAATAGAGTTTTTGGTTTCATCTATTTGAATATTAACCTGTGTTGTGCTACATGGACACACTTTCATATTCGCCATTTAAATGTCTTAAAATGATTTTTTTAGATGTGTCACCATCTTTTTTTTAGACTTTGTAACTGCTGAAAATATCCTCATTGCCAGTAAATATCACACTATAACAAACAGAAGTGATAGAGGAGTCATTGTTGTATTTGATTGATAATCCATATCTATAAAAGTAAATGACTTATAAAATAAATTTTCTTCTCTAAATTAGATGTATACATTTTCTTTAAAATCAGATCAGTACGTCAAAATTATTGTATTTAATTCATTATCACATAAAATTTGATACTTTTGTATGTAAACGTATGTAGAGAAACTATTGAGAAATTTTTTGTACACATATCTTCATACTAAACTTGTTACTTACTATCAACAAATTATCCAAAGTGTTGCTCTGTTTCACTCCCGCCCAACAAAAATATAATTATTATTTCAACATGGTGTGCGTCAATGGTTTTTCTTTTTCTTTTTTAAATGCGTATAAATACTCAAAACATTCAGAATCAAGACATTAGTTCCCTAACTCCAATTCAATCAACATGAAGGTAAGTAACAAATCCTGACATGTGAATCATGAATGGATCATAAATATTTTTTTCTTTTTCTTTACAGTCCTTCATCGCTTTTTCTGCTCTCTTGGCTGTTGCCTTCGCTGATCACCCAGCCCCCGCTCCTTACCACCCAGCCCCTGCCCATTATCGTCCCGCTCCAGCTTACAAACCCGCTCCCTATCACCCAGCTCCTGCCTACAAGGAAGAGCCTGCAGTCTACCAATACCAATATGCTGTCAGTGACGACTATGCTGGACTCAACTTTGGAGCTGATGAGGCCCGTGATGGATACTCCACCAACGGAAAGTACTCTGTTGCCCTTCCCGACGGTCGTATCCAAACCGTTACCTACAATGTTGCTGATGCTTACTCTGGCTATGTTGCTGATGTTACCTACTCTGGAGAGCCAAAATACGCTCCTTACAAGCCTGCTCCCGCTCCCTACAAGCCTGCTCCCGTCTACCACCCCGCTCCAGCTCCATACAAGCCAGCTCCCGTCTATCACGCTTAAATTATGAACATGATCTTAACTTATTTATTTATTTAAATAAAGTGTTTAAATCCAATTACCTTTCCTTTAGTTTTTGTTTTGTTTTTGAGATATTAAAACTTATTTGATCAGGAATAATGAGTTCAAAGTCCTCCATAAGTCAGCTTAAATTGCAATATATTCAATTTATTTTGATTTCAATGACAAACAACAAAAACTTAATTTTAACTTTGTGCATGCAATACAAATCTGCTTTTGAAGGAAGTCAATAAGTTACTTTGTAAAAAAAACAAAACAAAAAAAACTTGTACAGAGTTAAATAATTGCAAAATCACCAATTTTCAAAAGAAAAACTAGTTTCATTTGTCTGTCTACTATTGAAGTCACTGATTTTATCCTTGATCCAGGGTTATTTTGTGCTATAAAATATACATCACAAAAGACCCAAAGCAATTTTAAATAACTTTCGTGATCAGTACCATCTCAAAAAAGCATAAAGAATTTGAAATTTTGTGGAAGTCATTTTCTTCATGACTTCCAACATGACATCATGATTTTGTTCAGTAAAAAAATCAAAAATGGCTTCAAGTCGAATTTTTGAGTCTTATCCATCGAGTCCAGGTCAAGTCTCATGTTTTCAAAGTATGAACTCGAATTCAAGTGCAAACATCTGGCTAAATATAATAAATTAAAATATATCTATCTTCAAATTATTTTACTCCTTATACCTCTGAAGACGGTGAAGGGAGATGGATGTTTCCATTTAGTAATCCATTAAAAAAAATTATGGGTAGTCTCTACAATACAAAATACAATATCCGTCATATGTGATTAACGTTGATCAAAAGTTACACGTTTCTCCAAATACATATGAGTACTGACTATGTCTAATGAATTATATATTGACACAAAATATATGCATGTATGTATTTTATTAAATGATATCACACTCTCTCTAATGTCTAATATAATTATAAAATAGACAAGCTCAAAATGTATCTAAGGCCACTTTTTTCAATAATGAAGCAACACATTATATTTGTTTTTTCATTACTAGATATTAATCATGCATTATAGATCAAATGAAGATGTATACATAGATTTGCATAGATCGATGCTTATTGAAGGGCTTTGAAGTTGACATTACATATGTACACTTCTCATTCTGTGTATATTTAGGTGTAATGCAAATATAAGATTACATCCAAAGGTTTTATTCTATAATTTATATAGAAAACTACAGAAAGGGATTTCTTGAAAATTAGAATTCATATATCCTTTCTTTCTGGTTAATTCTCTCTGCATGTCATGCAAATATTACATTGAATCAAATATACAAATGTACAAGTTTTCAGGGTCAAAATGCAATTATTTTCTGATACCTATGGATAAAAAAATTAACAGTCTCTGAGTGTATTTTTCAGAAGTTTTTGGATAAAAAATTTCTTTTTTTATTGCTAAAACTATTCCTAAATAATATTTAATAAAAAGCAATTGCTTTTTCAATTCCTTAAAGTTTTGCCTGAAATCTAAAGTCTTAACAAGTAGTATCCTATTTTTCAACCAAAATTTGATGATTCTCGTACGTTGAATTATTTTTTTTTAATATCATCCCAAAAATATATTTATTGCTAATAACGTGAAATTTAAGATACACCTATTAAATTAAAAATACAGGAAGAATGTGACTTACAATACATTAACAATGGAACTACCATAGTTTATTTGCTCTCCTAACTTCTATAAATTAACAATACGAAAAAAGAGATAGTTGACTTTGAAAGAAAATGTATGAAGTATCATCTTAATTGCATTCATTATGTTTTAATAATAAATATTTTGAAAAAAAAAAAAAAAAATTCCTCAACGTGTTTAAACAGAATATAACTTTTGCTGTATGTAAAGGGTTTAACTAATTTTAAAGACAAAGCAAAATCACAAGTTATTTAAGAAATAAAATTATATGAGTTGTACTTATAACAGGAAAATCTCAGGAAGGAAGTGAATTTTCTTTTAAATAATGAACTTGCATCAACAACGTTGCCCTGTTTTACTCCACGCCCTATAAATATACGGTCTGCGTCAATGGTTCACTTCTATTTTTTTCTTAAATAAGTATAAATACTCAAAACATCAAGAATCAAGACATTAGTTTACAAACTCAATTCAATCAACATGAAGGTAAGTAACAAAATGGAAATCTTATTTGGATTATGTGGAATTTACAATTAACTTTTTTATTAATTCTCCTTCTTTACAGTCCTTCATTGCTTTGTCCGCTCTCTTGGCTGTTGCCATGTCTGCTCCTGCTGATCCCTACAGACCAGCTCCTTACCACCCAGCCCCTGCTCCATACCACCCAGCTCCTGCCTACAAGGAAGAGCCTGCAGTCTACCAATACCAATATGCTGTCAGTGACGACTATGCTGGACTCAACTTTGGAGCTGATGAGGCCCGTGATGGATACTCCACCAACGGAAAGTACTCTGTTGCCCTTCCCGACGGTCGCATCCAAACCGTTTCCTACAACGTTGCTGATGCTTACTCTGGCTATGTTGCTGATGTTACCTACTCTGGAGAGGCCAAATACGAGCCCTACCACCCTGCTCCCGCTCCCTACAAGCCTGCTCCCGTCTACCACCCTGCCCCTGCTCCATACAAGCCTGCTCCTGTTTACCACGCTTAAGATTCATTCTGATAATATTTATTAGTTATTTATTTATGCTAAATAAATTTGTTTCAAACTAATTTGAACTCTGTACTTGTTAATCCACAATTTTAAATTGTTTTCTTGCGTAGGGTAAGGTGTGTAATAGTTGATTTCCACCTTCATAAATCATTTACCAATATTAATTTTGTAAAGGTAAATGAACATGTGTTTTATTCAAAACCTATTTAAAGAAACTTAACAAAGCCAGTTATACTGTTTAGGTATGCAGGCTGGTGCGTCAATTTTTTTGCATAGTGCCAAAATAACTATGTAGAGGGTGAGAAAAAGTGCTTAGATACAGTTCTTAAAAAAAGTTAAAGAGTTATTATTCGATATTATAATGAGAAGGAATATTACTGCATTATATTGACATAAAGCTTGAGGGTCAAAAAAAAAAAAAAATTCATAATATACGAGTGATGTACTTTTTAACATAATCATTATTGCTTTTGGGTGGTTGTTTTTCTGATCCAATGTCAGGGTTATTTATGACTATGTATATACTTAAAAACCGTTTCTTCTCAAATTTTAGCGCTTGTTGCCTAGGCACAGTTGGTTATAAGTAGGCTCAATCCCTATTTTTAACTTTTCAGTATTATGGCAAGTATAAATATAATATTAACTCCCAGGTAATTTTTAAACTCCTCTTTTCAATTTATCAGAAATAACAGTTCGAGATCTCAATAATTAATATCTATATTTTTGAAACCAAATTATCACTCCTCTGAATGTGGGTTAAGGAAGAAAATGGATGGCACAATTATATATATATTTTTTTTGTCTGGGAGAAAGAGGGAAGTTCCATATCATAATGATTGAAAGCTTATGAGCTAAATTATTATATTGAGTTTGTATTTTGAAAAATAAACAAATATCCTTATTCTGTCATTTTTTTTTTAACAATTAAAAAAATAGGTAATACGATTGAAATGGCAATACAAAAGAAAGAAAGAAATACAATGAGATGAGTTCAAAGAGGTTTTTCCTTATTTTTAAGTTTCAACTCACAGTTGCCTGAATGGCGATTTTTTGACATGCCTATGCTTAGACATAGTACATATATAAATTATTGAGTGAATTTTCCTATACAAATTAAACTTGTTTTCTACAAATAGAGTGTTACTCTGTTTATCTCCACGCCCTAGTAAAGTATTTATTTAGACACAATATACGTCAATGGTTTTATATATGTATATATATATGTATTTCTTTTTAGTATTAAACTGCTTACATGTACATATATAATCAAAACATGTGTAGAGAAACTATTGAGAAATTTTTTGTACACATATCTTCATACTAAACTTGTTACTTACTATCAACAAATTATCCAAAGTGTTGCTCTGTTTCACTCCCGCCCAACAAAAATATAATTATTATTTCAACATGGTGTGCGTCAATGGTTTTTCTTTTTCTTTTTTAAATGCGTATAAATACTCAAAACATTCAGAATCAAGACATTAGTTTCCTAACTCCAATTCAATCAACATGAAGGTAAGTAACAAATCCTGACATGTGAATCATGAATGGATCATAAATATTTTTTTCTTTTTCTTTACAGTCCTTCATCGCTTTTTCTGCTCTCTTGGCTGTTGCCTTCGCTGATCACCCAGCCCCCGCTCCTTACCACCCAGCCCCTGCCCATTATCGTCCCGCTCCAGCTTACAAACCCGCTCCCTATCACCCAGCTCCTGCCTACAAGGAAGAGCCTGCAGTCTACCAATACCAATATGCTGTCAGTGACGACTATGCTGGACTCAACTTTGGAGCTGATGAGGCCCGTGATGGATACTCCACCAACGGAAAGTACTCTGTTGCCCTTCCCGACGGTCGTATCCAAACCGTTACCTACAATGTTGCTGATGCTTACTCTGGCTATGTTGCTGATGTTACCTACTCTGGAGAGCCAAAATACGCTCCTTACAAGCCTGCTCCCGCTCCCTACAAGCCTGCTCCCGTCTACCACCCCGCTCCAGCTCCATACAAGCCAGCTCCCGTCTATCACGCTTAAATTATGAACATGATCTTAACTTATTTATTTATTTAAATAAAGTGTTTAAATCCAATTACCTTTCCTTTAGTTTTTGTTTTGTTTTTGAGATATTAAAACTTATTTGATCAGGAATAATGAGTTCAAAGTCCTCCATAAGTCAGCTTAAATTGCAATATATTCAATTTATTTTGATTTCAATGACAAACAACAAAAACTTAATTTTAACTTTGTGCATGCAATACAAATCTGCTTTTGAAGGAAGTCAATAAGTTACTTTGTAAAAAAAACAAAACAAAAAAAACTTGTACAGAGTTAAATAATTGCAAAATCACCAATTTTCAAAAGAAAAACTAGTTTCATTTGTCTGTCTACTATTGAAGTCACTGATTTTATCCTTGATCCAGGGTTATTTTGTGCTATAAAATATACATCACAAAAGACCCAAAGCAATTTTAAATAACTTTCGTGATCAGTACCATCTCAAAAAAGCATAAAGAATTTGAAATTTTGTGGAAGTCATTTTCTTCATGACTTCCAACATGACATCATGATTTTGTTCAGTAAAAAAATCAAAAATGGCTTCAAGTCGAATTTTTGAGTCTTATCCATCGAGTCCAGGTCAAGTCTCATGTTTTCAAAGTATGAACTCGAATTCAAGTGCAAACATCTGGCTAAATATAATAAATTAAAATATATCTATCTTCAAATTATTTTACTCCTTATACCTCTGAAGACGGTGAAGGGAGATGGATGTTTCCATTTAGTAATCCATTAAAAAAAATTATGGGTAGTCTCTACAATACAAAATACAATATCCGTCATATGTGATTAACGTTGATCAAAAGTTACACGTTTCTCCAAATACATATGAGTACTGACTATGTCTAATGAATTATATATTGACACAAAATATATGCATGTATGTATTTTATTAAATGATATCACACTCTCTCTAATGTCTAATATAATTATAAAATAGACAAGCTCAAAATGTATCTAAGGCCACTTTTTTCAATAATGAAGCAACACATTATATTTGTTTTTTCATTACTAGATATTAATCATGCATTATAGATCAAATGAAGATGTATACATAGATTTGCATAGATCGATGCTTATTGAAGGGCTTTGAAGTTGACATTACATATGTACACTTCTCATTCTGTGTATATTTAGGTGTAATGCAAATATAAGATTACATCCAAAGGTTTTATTCTATAATTTATATAGAAAACTACAGAAAGGGATTTCTTGAAAATTAGAATTCATATATCCTTTCTTTCTGGTTAATTCTCTCTGCATGTCATGCAAATATTACATTGAATCAAATATACAAATGTACAAGTTTTCAGGGTCAAAATGCAATTATTTTCTGATACCTATGGATAAAAAAATTAACAGTCTCTGAGTGTATTTTTCAGAAGTTTTTGGATAAAAAATTTCTTTTTTTATTGCTAAAACTATTCCTAAATAATATTTAATAAAAAGCAATTGCTTTTTCAATTCCTTAAAGTTTTGCCTGAAATCTAAAGTCTTAACAAGTAGTATCCTATTTTTCAACCAAAATTTGATGATTCTCGTACGTTGAATTATTTTTTTTTAATATCATCCCAAAAATATATTTATTGCTAATAACGTGAAATTTAAGATACACCTATTAAATTAAAAATACAGGAAGAATGTGACTTACAATACATTAACAATGGAACTACCATAGTTTATTTGCTCTCCTAACTTCTATAAATTAACAATACGAAAAAAGAGATAGTTGACTTTGAAAGAAAATGTATGAAGTATCATCTTAATTGCATTCATTATGTTTTAATAATAAATATTTTGAAAAAAAAAAAAAAAAATTCCTCAACGTGTTTAAACAGAATATAACTTTTGCTGTATGTAAAGGGTTTAACTAATTTTAAAGACAAAGCAAAATCACAAGTTATTTAAGAAATAAAATTATATGAGTTGTACTTATAACAGGAAAATCTCAGGAAGGAAGTGAATTTTCTTTTAAATAATGAACTTGCATCAACAACGTTGCCCTGTTTTACTCCACGCCCTATAAATATACGGTCTGCGTCAATGGTTCACTTCTATTTTTTTCTTAAATAAGTATAAATACTCAAAACATCAAGAATCAAGACATTAGTTTACAAACTCAATTCAATCAACATGAAGGTAAGTAACAAAATGGAAATCTTATTTGGATTATGTGGAATTTACAATTAACTTTTTTATTAATTCTCCTTCTTTACAGTCCTTCATTGCTTTGTCCGCTCTCTTGGCTGTTGCCATGTCTGCTCCTGCTGATCCCTACAGACCAGCTCCTTACCACCCAGCCCCTGCTCCATACCACCCAGCTCCTGCCTACAAGGAAGAGCCTGCAGTCTACCAATACCAATATGCTGTCAGTGACGACTATGCTGGACTCAACTTTGGAGCTGATGAGGCCCGTGATGGATACTCCACCAACGGAAAGTACTCTGTTGCCCTTCCCGACGGTCGCATCCAAACCGTTTCCTACAACGTTGCTGATGCTTACTCTGGCTATGTTGCTGATGTTACCTACTCTGGAGAGGCCAAATACGAGCCCTACCACCCTGCTCCCGCTCCCTACAAGCCTGCTCCCGTCTACCACCCTGCCCCTGCTCCATACAAGCCTGCTCCTGTTTACCACGCTTAAGATTCATTCTGATAATATTTATTAGTTATTTATTTATGCTAAATAAATTTGTTTCAAACTAATTTGAACTCTGTACTTGTTAATCCACAATTTTAAATTGTTTTCTTGCGTAGGGTAAGGTGTGTAATAGTTGATTTCCACCTTCATAAATCATTTACCAATATTAATTTTGTAAAGGTAAATGAACATGTGTTTTATTCAAAACCTATTTAAAGAAACTTAACAAAGCCAGTTATACTGTTTAGGTATGCAGGCTGGTGCGTCAATTTTTTTGCATAGTGCCAAAATAACTATGTAGAGGGTGAGAAAAAGTGCTTAGATACAGTTCTTAAAAAAAGTTAAAGAGTTATTATTCGATATTATAATGAGAAGGAATATTACTGCATTATATTGACATAAAGCTTGAGGGTCAAAAAAAAAAAAAAATTCATAATATACGAATGATGTACTTTTTAACATAATCATTATTGCTTTTGGGTGGTTGTTTTTCTGATCCAATGTCAGGGTTATTTATGACTATGTATATACTTAAAAACCGTTTCTTCTCAAATTTTAGCGCTTGTTGCCTAGGCACAGTTGGTTATAAGTAGGCTCAATCCCTATTTTTAACTTTTCAGTATTATGGCAAGTATAAATATAATATTAACTCCCAGGTAATTTTTAAACTCCTCTTTTCAATTTATCAGAAATAACAGTTCGAGATCTCAATAATTAATATCTATATTTTTGAAACCAAATTATCACTCCTCTGAATGTGGGTTAAGGAAGAAAATGGATGGCACAATTATATATATATTTTTTTTGTCTGGGAGAAAGAGGGAAGTTCCATATCATAATGATTGAAAGCTTATGAGCTAAATTATTATATTGAGTTTGTATTTTGAAAAATAAACAAATATCCTTATTCTGTCATTTTTTTTTTAACAATTAAAAAAATAGGTAATACGATTGAAATGGCAATACAAAAGAAAGAAAGAAATACAATGAGATGAGTTCAAAGAGGTTTTTCCTTATTTTTAAGTTTCAACTCACAGTTGCCTGAATGGCGATTTTTTGACATGCCTATGCTTAGACATAGTACATATATAAATTATTGAGTGAATTTTCCTATACAAATTAAACTTGTTTTCTACAAATAGAGTGTTACTCTGTTTATCTCCACGCCCTAGTAAAGTATTTATTTAGACACAATATACGTCAATGGTTTTATATATGTATATATATATGTATTTCTTTTTAGTATTAAACTGCTTACATGTACATATATAATCAAAACATGTGTAGAGAAACTATTGAGAAATTTTTTGTACACATATCTTCATACTAAACTTGTTACTTACTATCAACAAATTATCCAAAGTGTTGCTCTGTTTCACTCCCGCCCAACAAAAATATAATTATTATTTCAACATGGTGTGCGTCAATGGTTTTTCTTTTTCTTTTTTAAATGCGTATAAATACTCAAAACATTCAGAATCAAGACATTAGTTTCCTAACTCCAATTCAATCAACATGAAGGTAAGTAACAAATCCTGACATGTGAATCATGAATGGATCATAAATATTTTTTTCTTTTTCTTTACAGTCCTTCATCGCTTTTTCTGCTCTCTTGGCTGTTGCCTTCGCTGATCACCCAGCCCCCGCTCCTTACCACCCAGCCCCTGCCCATTATCGTCCCGCTCCAGCTTACAAACCCGCTCCCTATCACCCAGCTCCTGCCTACAAGGAAGAGCCTGCAGTCTACCAATACCAATATGCTGTCAGTGACGACTATGCTGGACTCAACTTTGGAGCTGATGAGGCCCGTGATGGATACTCCACCAACGGAAAGTACTCTGTTGCCCTTCCCGACGGTCGTATCCAAACCGTTACCTACAATGTTGCTGATGCTTACTCTGGCTATGTTGCTGATGTTACCTACTCTGGAGAGCCAAAATACGCTCCTTACAAGCCTGCTCCCGCTCCCTACAAGCCTGCTCCCGTCTACCACCCCGCTCCAGCTCCATACAAGCCAGCTCCCGTCTATCACGCTTAAATTATGAACATGATCTTAACTTATTTATTTATTTAAATAAAGTGTTTAAATCCAATTACCTTTCCTTTAGTTTTTGTTTTGTTTTTGAGATATTAAAACTTATTTGATCAGGAATAATGAGTTCAAAGTCCTCCATAAGTCAGCTTAAATTGCAATATATTCAATTTATTTTGATTTCAATGACAAACAACAAAAACTTAATTTTAACTTTGTGCATGCAATACAAATCTGCTTTTGAAGGAAGTCAATAAGTTACTTTGTAAAAAAAACAAAACAAAAAAAACTTGTACAGAGTTAAATAATTGCAAAATCACCAATTTTCAAAAGAAAAACTAGTTTCATTTGTCTGTCTACTATTGAAGTCACTGATTTTATCCTTGATCCAGGGTTATTTTGTGCTATAAAATATACATCACAAAAGACCCAAAGCAATTTTAAATAACTTTCGTGATCAGTACCATCTCAAAAAAGCATAAAGAATTTGAAATTTTGTGGAAGTCATTTTCTTCATGACTTCCAACATGACATCATGATTTTGTTCAGTAAAAAAATCAAAAATGGCTTCAAGTCGAATTTTTGAGTCTTATCCATCGAGTCCAGGTCAAGTCTCATGTTTTCAAAGTATGAACTCGAATTCAAGTGCAAACATCTGGCTAAATATAATAAATTAAAATATATCTATCTTCAAATTATTTTACTCCTTATACCTCTGAAGACGGTGAAGGGAGATGGATGTTTCCATTTAGTAATCCATTAAAAAAAATTATGGGTAGTCTCTACAATACAAAATACAATATCCGTCATATGTGATTAACGTTGATCAAAAGTTACACGTTTCTCCAAATACATATGAGTACTGACTATGTCTAATGAATTATATATTGACACAAAATATATGCATGTATGTATTTTATTAAATGATATCACACTCTCTCTAATGTCTAATATAATTATAAAATAGACAAGCTCAAAATGTATCTAAGGCCACTTTTTTCAATAATGAAGCAACACATTATATTTGTTTTTTCATTACTAGATATTAATCATGCATTATAGATCAAATGAAGATGTATACATAGATTTGCATAGATCGATGCTTATTGAAGGGCTTTGAAGTTGACATTACATATGTACACTTCTCATTCTGTGTATATTTAGGTGTAATGCAAATATAAGATTACATCCAAAGGTTTTATTCTATAATTTATATAGAAAACTACAGAAAGGGATTTCTTGAAAATTAGAATTCATATATCCTTTCTTTCTGGTTAATTCTCTCTGCATGTCATGCAAATATTACATTGAATCAAATATACAAATGTACAAGTTTTCAGGGTCAAAATGCAATTATTTTCTGATACCTATGGATAAAAAAATTAACAGTCTCTGAGTGTATTTTTCAGAAGTTTTTGGATAAAAAATTTCTTTTTTTATTGCTAAAACTATTCCTAAATAATATTTAATAAAAAGCAATTGCTTTTTCAATTCCTTAAAGTTTTGCCTGAAATCTAAAGTCTTAACAAGTAGTATCCTATTTTTCAACCAAAATTTGATGATTCTCGTACGTTGAATTATTTTTTTTTAATATCATCCCAAAAATATATTTATTGCTAATAACGTGAAATTTAAGATACACCTATTAAATTAAAAATACAGGAAGAATGTGACTTACAATACATTAACAATGGAACTACCATAGTTTATTTGCTCTCCTAACTTCTATAAATTAACAATACGAAAAAAGAGATAGTTGACTTTGAAAGAAAATGTATGAAGTATCATCTTAATTGCATTCATTATGTTTTAATAATAAATATTTTGAAAAAAAAAAAAAAAAATTCCTCAACGTGTTTAAACAGAATATAACTTTTGCTGTATGTAAAGGGTTTAACTAATTTTAAAGACAAAGCAAAATCACAAGTTATTTAAGAAATAAAATTATATGAGTTGTACTTATAACAGGAAAATCTCAGGAAGGAAGTGAATTTTCTTTTAAATAATGAACTTGCATCAACAACGTTGCCCTGTTTTACTCCACGCCCTATAAATATACGGTCTGCGTCAATGGTTCACTTCTATTTTTTTCTTAAATAAGTATAAATACTCAAAACATCAAGAATCAAGACATTAGTTTACAAACTCAATTCAATCAACATGAAGGTAAGTAACAAAATGGAAATCTTATTTGGATTATGTGGAATTTACAATTAACTTTTTTATTAATTCTCCTTCTTTACAGTCCTTCATTGCTTTGTCCGCTCTCTTGGCTGTTGCCATGTCTGCTCCTGCTGATCCCTACAGACCAGCTCCTTACCACCCAGCCCCTGCTCCATACCACCCAGCTCCTGCCTACAAGGAAGAGCCTGCAGTCTACCAATACCAATATGCTGTCAGTGACGACTATGCTGGACTCAACTTTGGAGCTGATGAGGCCCGTGATGGATACTCCACCAACGGAAAGTACTCTGTTGCCCTTCCCGACGGTCGCATCCAAACCGTTTCCTACAACGTTGCTGATGCTTACTCTGGCTATGTTGCTGATGTTACCTACTCTGGAGAGGCCAAATACGAGCCCTACCACCCTGCTCCCGCTCCCTACAAGCCTGCTCCCGTCTACCACCCTGCCCCTGCTCCATACAAGCCTGCTCCTGTTTACCACGCTTAAGATTCATTCTGATAATATTTATTAGTTATTTATTTATGCTAAATAAATTTGTTTCAAACTAATTTGAACTCTGTACTTGTTAATCCACAATTTTAAATTGTTTTCTTGCGTAGGGTAAGGTGTGTAATAGTTGATTTCCACCTTCATAAATCATTTACCAATATTAATTTTGTAAAGGTAAATGAACATGTGTTTTATTCAAAACCTATTTAAAGAAACTTAACAAAGCCAGTTATACTGTTTAGGTATGCAGGCTGGTGCGTCAATTTTTTTGCATAGTGCCAAAATAACTATGTAGAGGGTGAGAAAAAGTGCTTAGATACAGTTCTTAAAAAAAGTTAAAGAGTTATTATTCGATATTATAATGAGAAGGAATATTACTGCATTATATTGACATAAAGCTTGAGGGTCAAAAAAAAAAAAAAATTCATAATATACGAGTGATGTACTTTTTAACATAATCATTATTGCTTTTGGGTGGTTGTTTTTCTGATCCAATGTCAGGGTTATTTATGACTATGTATATACTTAAAAACCGTTTCTTCTCAAATTTTAGCGCTTGTTGCCTAGGCACAGTTGGTTATAAGTAGGCTCAATCCCTATTTTTAACTTTTCAGTATTATGGCAAGTATAAATATAATATTAACTCCCAGGTAATTTTTAAACTCCTCTTTTCAATTTATCAGAAATAACAGTTCGAGATCTCAATAATTAATATCTATATTTTTGAAACCAAATTATCACTCCTCTGAATGTGGGTTAAGGAAGAAAATGGATGGCACAATTATATATATATTTTTTTTGTCTGGGAGAAAGAGGGAAGTTCCATATCATAATGATTGAAAGCTTATGAGCTAAATTATTATATTGAGTTTGTATTTTGAAAAATAAACAAATATCCTTATTCTGTCATTTTTTTTTAACAATTAAAAAAATAGGTAATACGATTGAAATGGCAATACAAAAGAAAGAAAGAAATACAATGAGATGAGTTCATAGAGGTTTTTCCTTATTTTTAAGTTTCAACTCACAGTTGCCTGAATGGCGATTTTTTGACATGCCTATGCTTAGACATAGTACATATATAAATTATTGAGTGAATTTTCCTATACAAATTAAACTTGTTTTCTACAAATAGAGTGTTACTCTGTTTATCTCCACGCCCTAGTAAAGTATTTATTTAGACACAATATACGTCAATGGTTTTATATATGTATATATATATGTATTTCTTTTTAGTATTAAACTGCTTACATGTACATATATAATCAAAACATGTGTAGAGAAACTATTGAGAAATTTTTTGTACACATATCTTCATACTAAACTTGTTACTTACTATCAACAAATTATCCAAAGTGTTGCTCTGTTTCACTCCCGCCCAACAAAAATATAATTATTATTTCAACATGGTGTGCGTCAATGGTTTTTCTTTTTCTTTTTTAAATGCGTATAAATACTCAAAACATTCAGAATCAAGACATTAGTTTCCTAACTCCAATTCAATCAACATGAAGGTAAGTAACAAATCCTGACATGTGAATCATGAATGGATCATAAATATTTTTTTCTTTTTCTTTACAGTCCTTCATCGCTTTTTCTGCTCTCTTGGCTGTTGCCTTCGCTGATCACCCAGCCCCCGCTCCTTACCACCCAGCCCCTGCCCCTTATCGTCCCGCTCCAGCTTACAAACCCGCTCCCTATCACCCAGCTCCTGCCTACAAGGAAGAGCCTGCAGTCTACCAATACCAATATGCTGTCAGTGACGACTATGCTGGACTCAACTTTGGAGCTGATGAGGCCCGTGATGGATACTCCACCAACGGAAAGTACTCTGTTGCCCTTCCCGACGGTCGTATCCAAACCGTTACCTACAACGTTGCTGATGCTTACTCTGGCTATGTTGCTGATGTTACCTACTCTGGAGAGCCAAAATACGCTCCTTACAAGCCTGCTCCCGCTCCCTACAAGCCTGCTCCCGTCTACCACCCCGCTCCAGCTCCATACAAGCCAGCTCCCGTCTATCACGCTTAAATTATGAACATGATCTTAACTTATTTATTTATTTAAATAAAGTGTTTAAATCCAATTACCTTTCCTCAGTTTTTGTTTTGTTTTTGAGATATTAAAACTTATTTGATCAGGAATAATGAGTTCAAAGTCCTCCATAAGTCAGCTTAAATTGCAATATATTCAATTTATTTTGATTTCAATGACAAACAACAAAAACTTAATTTTAACTTTGTGCATGCAATACAAATCTGCTTTTGAAGGAAGTCAATAAGTTACTTTGTAAAAAAAACAAAACAAAAAAAACTTGTACAGAGTTAAATAATTGCAAAATCACCAATTTTCAAAAGAAAAACTAGTTTCATTTGTCTGTCTACTATTGAAGTCACTGATTTTATCCTTGATCCAGGGTTATTTTGTGCTATAAAATATACATCACAAAAGACCCAAAGCAATTTTAAATAACTTTTGTGATCAGTACCATCTCAAAAAAGCATAAAGAATTTGAAATTTTGTGGAAGTCATTTTCTTCATGACTTCCAACATGACATCATGATTTTGTTCAGTAAAAAAATCAAAAATGGCTTCAAGTCGAATTTTTGAGTCTTATCCATCGAGTCCAGGTCAAGTCTCATGTTTTCAAAGTATGAACTCGAATTCAAGTGCAAACATCTGGCTAAATATAATAAATTAAAATATATCTATCTTCAAATTATTTTACTCCTTATACCTCTGAAGACGGTGAAGGGAGATGGATGTTTCCATTTAGTAATCCATTAAAAAAAAATTATGGGTAGTCTCTACAATACAAAATACAATATCCGTCATATGTGATTAACGTTGATCAAAAGTTACACGTTTCTCCAAATACATATGAGTACTGACTATGTCTAATGAATTATATATTGACACAAAATATATGCATGTATGTATTTTATTAAATGATATCACACTCTCTCTAATGTCTAATATAATTATAAAATAGACAAGCTCAAAATGTATCTAAGGCCACTTTTTTCAATAATGAAGCAACACATTATATTTGTTTTTTCATTACTAGATATTAATCATGCATTGTAGATCAAATGAAGATGTATACATAGATTTGCATAGATCGATGCTTATTGAAGGGCTTTGAAGTTGACATTACATATGTACACTTCTCATTCTGTGTATATTTAGGTGTAATGCAAATATAAGATTACATCCAAAGGTTTTATTCTATAATTTATATAGAAAACTACAGAAAGGGATTTCTTGAAAATTAGAATTCATATATCCTTTCTTTCAGGTTAATTCTCTCTGCATGTCATGCAAATATTACATTGAATCAAATATACAAATGTACAAGTTTTCAGGGTCAAAATGCAATTATTTTCTGATACCTATGGATAAAAAAATTAACAGTCTCTGAGTGTATTGGATAAAAAAATTTCTTTTTTTATTGCTAAAACTATTCCTAAATAATATTTAATAAAAAGCAATTGCTTTTTCAATTCCTTAAAGTTTTGCCTGAACTCTAAAGTCTTAACAAGTAGTATCCTATTTTTCAACCAAAATTTGATGATTCTCGTACGTTGAATTATTTTTTTTTTAATATCATCCCAAAAATATCTTTATTGCTAATAACGTGAAATTTAAGATACACCTATTAAATTAAAAATACAGGAAGAATGTGACTTACAATACATTAACAATGGAACTACCACAGTTTATTTGCTCTCCTAACTTCTATAAATTAACAATACGAAAAAAGAGATAGTTGACTTTGAAAGAAAATGTATGAAGTATCATCTTAATTGCATTCATTATGTTTTAATAATAAATATTTTGAAAAAAAAAAAAAAAAATTCCTCAACGTGTTTAAACAGAATATAACTTTTGCTGTATGTAAAGGGTTTAACTAATTTTAAAGACAAAGCAAAATCACAAGTTATTTAAGAGATAAAATTATATGAGTTGTACTTATAACAGGAAAATCTCAGGAAGGAAGTGAATTTTCTTTTAAATAATGAACTTGCATCAACAACGTTGCCCTGTTTTACTCCACGCCCTATAAATATACGGTCTGCGTCAATGGTTCACTTCTATTTTTTTCTTAAATAAGTATAAATACTCAAAACATCAAGAATCAAGACATTAGTTTACAAACTCAATTCAATCAACATGAAGGTAAGTAACAAAATGGAAATCTTATTTGGATTATGTGGAATTTACAATTAACTTTTTTATTAATTCTCCTTCTTTACAGTCCTTCATTGCTTTGTCCGCTCTCTTGGCTGTTGCCATGTCTGCTCCTGCTGATCCCTACAGACCAGCTCCCTACCACCCAGCCCCTGCTCCATACCACCCAGCTCCTGCCTACAAGGAAGAGCCTGCAGTCTACCAATACCAATATGCTGTCAGTGACGACTATGCTGGACTCAACTTTGGAGCTGATGAGGCCCGTGATGGATACTCCACCAACGGAAAGTACTCTGTTGCCCTTCCCGACGGTCGCATCCAAACCGTTTCCTACAACGTTGCTGATGCTTACTCTGGCTATGTTGCTGATGTTACCTACTCTGGAGAGGCCAAATACGAGCCCTACCACCCTGCTCCCGCTCCCTACAAGCCTGCTCCCGTCTACCACCCTGCCCCTGCTCCATACAAGCCTGCTCCCGTCTACCACCCTGCTCCAGCTCCATACAAGCCAGCTCCCGTCTATCACGCTTAAGATTCATTCTGATAATATTTATTAGTTATTTATTTATGCTAAATAAATTTGTTTCAAACTAATTTGAACTCTGTACTTGTTAATCCACAATTTTAAATTGTTTTCTTGCGTAGGGTAAGGTGTGTAATAGTTGATTTCCACCTTCATAAATCATTTACCAATATTAATTTTGTAAAGGTAAATGAACATGTGTTTTATTCAAAACCTATTTAAAGAAACTTAACAAAGCCAGTTATACTGTTTAGGTATGCAGGCTGGTGCGTCAATTTTTTTGCATAGTGCCAAAATAACTATGTAGAGGGTGAGAAAAAGTGCTTAGATACAGTTCTTAAAAAAAGTTAAAGAGTTATTATTCGATATTATAATGAGAAGGAATATTACTGCATTATATTGACATAAAGCTTGAGGGTCAAAAAAAAAAAAAAAAATTCATAATATACGAGTGATGTACTTTTTAACATAATCATTATTGCTTTTGGGTGGTTGTTTTTCTGATCCAATGTCAGGGTTATTTATGACTATGTATATACTTAAAAACCGTTTCTTCTCAAATTTTAGCGCTTGTTGCCTAGGCACAGTTGGTTATAAGTAGGCTCAATCCCTATTTTTAACTTTTCAGTATTATGGCAAGTATAAATATAATATTAACTCCCAGGTAATTTTTAAACTCCTCTTTTCAATTTATCAGAAATAACAGTTCGAGATCTCAATAATTAATATCTATATTTTTGAAACCAAATTATCACTCCTCTGAATGTGGGTTAAGGAAGAAAATGGATGGCACAATTATATATATTTTTTTTGTCTGGGAGAAAGAGGGAAGTTCCATATCATAATGATTGAAAGCTTATGAGCTAAATTATTATATTGAGTTTGTATTTTGAAAAATAAACAAATATCCTTATTCTGTCATTTTTTTTTAACAATTAAAAAAATAGGTAATACGATTGAAATGGCAATACAAAAGAAAGAAAGAAATACAATGAGATGAGTTCATAGAGGTTTTTCCTTATTTTTAAGTTTCAACTCACAGTTGCCTGAATGGCGATTTTTTGACATGCCTATGCTTAGACATAGTACATATATAAATTATTGAGTGAATTTTCCTATACAAATTAAACTTGTTTTCTACAAATAGAGTGTTACTCTGTTTATCTCCACGCCCTAGTAAAGTATTTATTTAGACACAATATACGTCAATGGTTTTATATATCTATATATATGTATTTCTTTTTAGTATTAAACTGCTTACATGTACATATATAATCAAAACATGTGTAGAGAAACTATTGAGAAATTTTTTGTACACATATCTTCATACTAAACTTGTTACTTACTATCAACAAATTATCCAAAGTGTTGCTCTGTTTCACTCCCGCCCAACAAAAATATAATTATTATTTCAACATGGTGTGCGTCAATGGTTTTTCTTTTTCTTTTTTAAATGCGTATAAATACTCAAAACATTCAGAATCAAGACATTAGTTTCCTAACTCCAATTCAATCAACATGAAGGTAAGTAACAAATCCTGACATGTGAATCATGAATGGATCATAAATATTTTTTTCTTTTTCTTTACAGTCCTTCATCGCTTTTTCTGCTCTCTTGGCTGTTGCCTTCGCTGATCACCCAGCCCCCGCTCCTTACCACCCAGCCCCTGCCCCTTATCGTCCCGCTCCAGCTTACAAACCCGCTCCCTATCACCCAGCTCCTGCCTACAAGGAAGAGCCTGCAGTCTACCAATACCAATATGCTGTCAGTGACGACTATGCTGGACTCAACTTTGGAGCTGATGAGGCCCGTGATGGATACTCCACCAACGGAAAGTACTCTGTTGCCCTTCCCGACGGTCGTATCCAAACCGTTACCTACAATGTTGCTGATGCTTACTCTGGCTATGTTGCTGATGTTACCTACTCTGGAGAGCCAAAATACGCTCCTTACAAGCCTGCTCCCGCTCCCTACAAACCTGCTCCCGTCTACCACCCCGCTCCAGCTCCATACAAGCCAGCTCCCGTCTATCACGCTTAAATTATGAACATGATCTTAACTTATTTATTTATTTAAATAAAGTGTTTAAATCCAATTACCTTTCCTCAGTTTTTGTTTTGTTTTTGAGATATTAAAACTTATTTGATCAGGAATAATGAGTTCAAAGTCCTCCATAAGTCAGCTTCAATTGCAATATATTCAATTTATTTTGATTTCAATGACAAACAACAAAAACTTAATTTTAACTTTGTGCATGCAATACAAATCTGCTTTTGAAGGAAGTCAATAAGTTACTTTGTAAAAAAAACAAAACAAAAAAAACTTGTACAGAGTTAAATAATTGCAAAATCACCAATTTTCAAAAGAAAAACTAGTTTCATTTGTCTGTCTACTATTGAAGTCACTGATTTTATCCTTGATCCAGGGTTATTTTGTGCTATAAAATATATATCACAAAAGACCCAAAGCAATTTTAAATAACTTTCGTGATCAGTACCATCTCAAAAAAGCATAAAGAATTTGAAATTTTGTGGAAGTCATTTTCTTCATGACTTCCAACATGACATCATGATTTTGTTCAGTAAAAAAATCAAAAATGGCTTCAAGTCGAATTTTTGAGTCTTATCCATCGAGTCCAGGTCAAGTCTCATGTTTTCAAAGTATGAACTCGAATTCAAGTGCAAACATCTGGCTAAATATAATAAATTAAAATATATCTATCTTCAAATTATTTTACTCCTTATACCTCTGAAGACGGTGAAGGGAGATGGATGTTTCCATTTAGTAATCCATTAAAAAAAAATTATGGGTAGTCTCTACAATACAAAATACAATATCCGTCATATGTGATTAACGTTGATCAAAAGTTACACGTTTCTCCAAATACATATGAGTACTGACTATGTCTAATGAATTATATATTGACACAAAATATATGCATGTATGTATTTTATTAAATGATATCACACTCTCTCTAATGTCTAATATAATTATAAAATAGACAAGCTCAAAATGTATCTAAGGCCACTTTTTTCAATAATGAAGCAACACATTATATTTGTTTTTTCATTACTAGATATTAATCATGCATTGTAGATCAAATGAAGATGTATACATAGATTTGCATAGATCGATGCTTATTGAAGGGCTTTGAAGTTGACATTACATATGTACACTTCTCATTCTGTGTATATTTAGGTGTAATGCAAATATAAGATTACATCCAAAGGTTTTATTCTATAATTTATATAGAAAACTACAGAAAGGGATTTCTTGAAAATTAGAATTCATATATCCTTTCTTTCAGGTTAATTCTCTCTGCATGTCATGCAAATATTACATTGAATCAAATATACAAATGTACAAGTTTTCAGGGTCAAAATGCAATTATTTTCTGATACCTATGGATAAAAAAATTAACAGTCTCTGAGTGTATTGGATAAAAAAATTTCTTTTTTTATTGCTAAAACTATTCCTAAATAATATTTAATAAAAAGCAATTGCTTTTTCAATTCCTTAAAGTTTTGCCTGAACTCTAAAGTCTTAACAAGTAGTATCCTATTTTTCAACCAAAATTTGATGATTCTCGTACGTTGAATTATTTTTTTTTTAATATCATCCCAAAAATATCTTTATTGCTAATAACGTGAAATTTAAGATACACCTATTAAATTAAAAATACAGGAAGAATGTGACTTACAATACATTAACAATGGAACTACCACAGTTTATTTGCTCTCCTAACTTCTATAAATTAACAATACGAAAAAAGAGATAGTTGACTTTGAAAGAAAATGTATGAAGTATCATCTTAATTGCATTCATTATGTTTTAATAATAAATATTTTGAAAAAAAAAAAAAAAAATTCCTCAACGTGTTTAAACAGAATATAACTTTTGCTGTATGTAAAGGGTTTAACTAATTTTAAAGACAAAGCAAAATCACAAGTTATTTAAGAGATAAAATTATATGAGTTGTACTTATAACAGGAAAATCTCAGGAAGGAAGTGAATTTTCTTTTAAATAATGAACTTGCATCAACAACGTTGCCCTGTTTTACTCCACGCCCTATAAATATACGGTCTGCGTCAATGGTTCACTTCTATTTTTTTCTTAAATAAGTATAAATACTCAAAACATCAAGAATCAAGACATTAGTTTACAAACTCAATTCAATCAACATGAAGGTAAGTAACAAAATGGAAATCTTATTTGGATTATGTGGAATTTACAATTAACTTTTTTATTAATTCTCCTTCTTTACAGTCCTTCATTGCTTTGTCCGCTCTCTTGGCTGTTGCCATGTCTGCTCCTGCTGATCCCTACAGACCAGCTCCCTACCACCCAGCCCCTGCTCCATACCACCCAGCTCCTGCCTACAAGGAAGAGCCTGCAGTCTACCAATACCAATATGCTGTCAGTGACGACTATGCTGGACTCAACTTTGGAGCTGATGAGGCCCGTGATGGATACTCCACCAACGGAAAGTACTCTGTTGCCCTTCCCGACGGTCGCATCCAAACCGTTTCCTACAACGTTGCTGATGCTTACTCTGGCTATGTTGCTGATGTTACCTACTCTGGAGAGGCCAAATACGAGCCCTACCACCCTGCTCCCGCTCCCTACAAGCCTGCTCCCGTCTACCACCCTGCCCCTGCTCCATACAAGCCTGCTCCCGTTTACCACGCTTAAGATTCATTCTGATAATATTTATTAGTTAATTTATTTATGTATAAATTTTTCCTAAATAAATTTATTTTGAACTATATTGAACTTTTATTAAACTAGGTTCTAATTCACATCATCATGGTCACAAATATTGTTTTAAATAGTTAACCAATATTAAATGTTCTTAAAATTCTCAATACTTCTAAATAACCGAAACTGTTTATTATCAATTTCATATTCATCTATAACAATTTGTGATCAAGGATTTTCACTTTATTTTATATAAGTTCAAACACTTTTGTCAACAAATAATGTTTCTTTTCAAACATCCAGATACTTTCCACAAATTAAAGATCTTTATGAGGTTTTTTTTAATTTTTAATTATAACCATATTCCTATAGTAATAAATATTACGAGAAGCCAATTTATTTGTTACGTTCAAACTCTGTCCTTCTGTTCCATTTAAAAATAAATGAAAATAATTAGAAAATTGAATATAACTCATTATATATTTGGGAGATACATACATATATAAGAATTAAAATTAACCCTTCAGACTTAATATTTGAAACCTATATAATAGTTGAGATAGGATGACTACCAGCAAACATAACAAATTTGGGACACCTAGAATCTTTTGGTTGGACATAGTCTACATATTTGTTATAATTGTCAACGAATATATTTTACAAATAAATCTCGACATAATGGTAAGCTACATTAATTATAATTTATTGAAGAGGGACTTGACTGAATGTTCAGACTATGGGATTGACACCCAAATTGCAAGACAAAGCAATCTAAATTGGGACAAGTGGTCACCCTAAGTAGAACTTGGATATCTAAATACAAACCTATGCTTCTACCTAATGTGAAATACTGCGGAGGGAAGCTGAACACTCTGGTTCAAACTCATGTACAACATGTGTATTTAGTACTCTAAGGTGGAAATATTATTATGAAAAAGAAGTGAATTTATTATCCTTTTAAATTAAATTTCTACTCTGGGTTTGGCCTTCAAAGTATTTTAAAATGAAAAATCCGAATAGATGCTGGAAAAAAAACTGTATCTGAAAGTCATTATATAGAAAATCTATTGTCGTTATTTAGAAGTATTATTGGATGTTGAGTTTTGACAAGGTGACCTCATACAAATTGAACTTTATTTATTCTTAAATTAGACTCTTTGGTAGACCAAGTCTAAAAAGGCTTGCTCCAGGTGTTTAAAATTGACTGTTCATGGATTATAACTCGTCGAATTCAATATAATAATAAATTCATATATGTACATAAATATGACTAAATTCTTAAAGGTAGATGCTAAATCTATATCCATCAAATACATTTTCAAACAACAAATTGTATTCATTAAAATTATCATAATTAAAGAGAAAATATAATATACAATTGCATTTATCAGCTTTTACAAAATCGTTGAAACACTTCTTATAATAAGACAAGACTGTTATATTTAATTCATTGCCATAAAAACTGGTTTAAAGGAGAATTTTTATAATTTCATACAGAATGAAAAGGATGCTTGTTTGTTGTATTTCAATAGGTAAAGTCATTTTTGGAAATTGGAATGCAAATATTTAAGATATCAATCTGATATATAAGATCTACTGAGAATAAGTAGGAAAATTGTGGAGAGGAAGTGAATTTTTCTTCCACAAAATAACTTGCGTCAACAGTTCGTGGTGTTGCCCTGCTTGACTCCACGCCCTTCAAAAATAAAGTCTGCGTCAGTAATTTTTGTTTGTTTGCTTATTTGATAATAAAAAAACTATAAATACTCAAAACCTCTAGTATCAAGATATTAGTTTACAAACTCAATTCAATCAACATGAAGGTAAGTAACAAATATAAATCTTATTTGGATTATGTGGAATTTACCATTAACTTCTTTTTTCCCTTTTTCCTTACAGTCCTTCATCGCTTTTTCTGCTCTCTTGGCTGTTGCCATGTCTGCTCCTGCTGATCCCTACAGACCAGCTCCTTACCACCCAGCCCCTGCTCCATACCACCCAGCTCCTACCTACAAGGAAGAGCCTGCAGTCTACCAATACCAATATGCTGTCAGTGACGACTATGCTGGACTCAACTTTGGAGCTGATGAGGCCCGTGATGGATACTCCACCAACGGAAAGTACTCTGTTGCCCTTCCCGACGGTCGTATCCAAACTGTTTCCTACAACGTTGCTGATGCTTACTCTGGCTATGTTGCTGACGTTACCTACTCTGGAGAGGCCAAATACGAGCCCTACCACCCTGCTCCCGCTCCCTACAAGCCTGCTCCCGTCTACCACCCCGCTCCAGCTCCCTACAAGCCTGCTCCCGTCTACCACCCTGCTCCAGCTCCATACAAGCCAGCTCCTGTCTATCACGCTTAAGATTCATTCTGATAATATTTATTAGTTAATTAATTTATTTATTTATGCTAAATAAATTTATCAAAAATCTAATTTAGAAGTAAACTATATTTGCTGGGTCTATAAATATTAAATAATATTTATTTAATGGGTGAAAATATGTTGAAGGCTTGAATTAGTTTATTTACAAGTTTAAATCAAAAGCACAAATATTTTAAAACCATCCAATAGTATTAAAATTTTAATACATTTTGTTATAAAAAAGCTTCATTGTTGTATATGAAGTTTTAGGACCAATATTTAATATAATATTAAAAATGTGTATGCTTCTTTCTTGAGTTAAAATATCTGTCAAAGAGTTTAATTCTAAGAAAATACTAAAAAAATTTTTGTTTGGAAAAGGTCGTATCCAAACCGTTACCTACAACGTTGCTGATACATACTCTGGCTATGTTGCTGATGTTACCTACTCTGGTGAGCCAAAATACGCTCTTTACAAGCCTGCTCCTGTCTACCACCCCGCTCCTGCTCCCTACAAGCCTGCTCCCGTCTATCACGCTTAAGATTCACTCTGATAATATTGATTAGTTAATTAATTAATTTATTTATGCTAAATAAATTTATTTAAAACTTAAACAATTTCCTTGATATATCAATTGATTTTTCTATTAAAGGGACTCATCTTTTACCAACGGAAAGTACTCTGTTACCCTTCCCAACGGTCGTATCCAAACCGTTACCTACAATGTTGCTGATGCTTACTCTGGCTATGTTGCTGATGTTACCTACTCCGGAGAGTCAAAATACGAGCCCTACCACCCTATTCCCGTTTACCACGCTTAAGATTCACTCTGATAATCTTTATTAGTTAATTTATTTATTTACAAATTTTTCTTAAATAAATTTATATTAAGCTAAAACAATTTCTCTACATAACCTATTTATTTTCTAATTGAATTTATTTTAAATGGTCATTCAATTCTTTGTCATTTGTATCTCGAAATACATTTTCAATTTTTTAAATGCAACATATCATATGATATGACGTACATACTTTTACAGGTAAATTACATGAAAGTTCCTTTACTCTAATATGTACTGTGTCCTGCAAATATGGATAGCTAGTTTTTTTCTGTGCATTTTATTGTTATTTTCGAGATCAAGAAAATCACATTACATTTTGTATCTTCTGTATTTCTTAATCAGAAGATAAGAATTGTAATGGAGGAGTTAGAGGGGTCTTTAAGTGAAGGGAAGGAAATAGCTTAGATGACAGGGTATATGTTACATTTACTGATCATGGTTTTTGCTTAATTAGACATAAAGATCCATTATTTTTTTAACCGTAGTTATTCATAGGCACATCCAATAAACTATTTATTATAGGTACATATATTGAGTCATAAGTGAATGGGCCTTGACGTTATACTATTATACATGTTAATTAATTACTGCCTCCTTTATTTAAGAACTAATTATTTTAAGCGACGTAGCTCATTTTTAGCTCAATGGGTTTGTATATAAGCAATCTATGCGTTATTGGTCTGGCAAAAACATACATGTTCTTCATGATACATCATTGCATCCCGAAATACTTACTGTTTTCATGCCGGTGGTGTTTTTGGACATATTTTTTTGATGGTGATAATAATTGCCACATTACTGAGTGGAAATCGATATTGAGCCATGATTGCGGATTATTTTTGGTCCCAATTAAATGGTATGGACATAAATGGCATTTGGTTTCAACACAGCTAACAATACAATCGATTTATTGAAAAGCAAATTCTGTGAAGGTGTAATTTCCAGGAATAGACCTGTCAATTGGCTGCCTCACTCATGCAATTCGGTGTCTTTGGACTATTTTCTATGAGGCCATGTAATGTCAGCACCAACAAGCCAGCAACACTAGAGGAGCTCAAAGCAAAGCCAATTCCTTCAATTGATGTCGATTTATGCGTAAAAGGTGTAGAAAATTATGTTCCACGATTGGACTTCTGTTAACGTGCCCGTGGAGGTTATGCAAAAGAAATTGAATTCCATACTTAATTGTAGTTGAATGTACTTCATCACTAAAAAAGAAATTCGTTTATATCTCAAACCTTTTTAACTTTATTTAAAAAGAATATGCGTCGTTCTTATTGAAAAACCCTTAATATATATATATATATATGTAAATGGAAAATATAATAAGGGTTACCTTAGGGATCATTCTCAACTTTTTTGAGAGAAATCAATCCACCATCGTGACTTTCATAACACTTAAAAGAGGAAAAGAAGCAGATAAATTGAAAGCTGGCAACCAAATACAGTGTACATTTGTTTATGCCAAGATAGGATGGACAGATTCTTTTAATTTAATAAAGTTAAATTACCAATTTTTCAAATGAATAATTGAATAAATTAGCATGATATTTTTACCATATTCTTACATTTTGTTTAAACAGAAGGCGAAGGACTTTTATTTGTCCGTGAGTACTTAATTCAGTTGAAATACGGACAAAGCAGTACATGTATTTATGGTATATAATATATGTTTTAAAATTGAGATGATAATACATTTGAAGGTTTCTTGAACTGCTTAATGACCCTAAGAGTAATTTAATTATGCAGAAAGTAAATCATAACTAGATACTATAGATATCCTTACATATATAAATTAAAGATGTATGTATGTGTCTAAAAATAGACAATCAAATGCAATTAATGAAATAGATATTTTTATTCTTATTTTTTGTACAAATCCTCTGGAATAGAAAAACCATTATATTTCGATATATTTTACATATATCTTATAAATTGTATTGAAAGTTTCAAGTTTGATTTACCATTTCTTCCAACTAATTTGTGTTTTTGATTTAAGCATGTAAATATACTAATTTAAGCCTTCAACATATTTTCACCCATTAAATAAATATTATTTAATATTTATAGACCCAGCAAATATAGTTTACTTCTAAATTAGATTTTTGATAAATTTATTTAGCATAAATAAATAAATTAATTAACTAATCAATATTATCAGAATGAATCTTAAGCGTGATAGACGGGAGCAGGCTTGTATGGAGCTGGAGCAGGGTGGTAGACGGGAGCAGGCTTGTATGGAGCTGGAGCGGGGTGGTAGACGGGAGCAGGCTTGTAGGGAGCGGGAGCAGGGTGGTAGGGCTCGTATTTGGCCTCTCCAGAGTAGGTAACATCAGCAACATAGCCAGAGTAAGCATCAGCAACGTTGTAGGAAACAGTTTGGATACGACCGTCGGGAAGGGCAACAGAGTACTTTCCGTTGGTGGAGTATCCATCACGGGCCTCATCAGCTCCAAAGTTGAGTCCAGCATAGTCGTCACTGACAGCATATTGGTATTGGTAGACTGCAGGCTCTTCCTTGTAGGTAGGAGCTGGGTGGTATGGAGCAGGGGCTGGGTGGTAAGGAGCTGGTCTGTAGGGATCAGCAGGAGCAGACATGGCAACAGCCAAGAGAGCAGAAAAAGCGATGAAGGACTGTAAGGAAAAAGGGAAAAAAGAAGTTAATGGTAAATTCCACATAATCCAAATAAGATTTATATTTGTTACTTACCTTCATGTTGATTGAATTGAGTTTGTAAACTAATATCTTGATTCTTGATGTTTTGAGTATTTATATGCATTTAAAAAAAACCATTGACGCAGATTATGCCTAATAATCATTATTGTAGGGCGTGGAGTGAAACTGTGTATCACTTCAGACTATTTGTTGACAGCAAGTTATATATAAGAAAAAAATCACTTCCTTCCTGTTTCTCTTATTTTACTCATGTATATAATTACATAGATGTATATGAAACTGTTTTTTATATTCCAACTTTTTGATTTTCTAAACGAAATTATGTAAACTTTTAGCTAAAATCTTTGAGTATTTATATAATCTATTCACTTAGTACCTACATATATGATAAAATTGAGTATTGAGAGTTTTTATATTTAATTAATTTTCGTCTTCAATTAGTTGAATGCAGGGGTGTCAAACATATGGGCCGCAAGGAGGTTCAATCAGGCCTGTAGGATAATTTGAAAGTTGACAAAATACATAAAAGACATGGATTATATTTTTTTACGAAATGTAATTCATGAATTATCCACCTGGGCTGTACTATTTTGCACCATCTGTTGTTGTTTAGAACCTGTTTATACTCTGTTCTTTACTTGTCTACTACACCCTCATTAGCAAAAATGGTGCTATCAAAAAAGAAAAATGTAAACTTTTTCGGGTTTGTCGTTGCTGCACTGGACAGAGTTGGAGTGGACTGGTCCTCTGCTATCAGCATGGCTACAAACAGCGCACCATCCATGATCGGAAAGAAAGCAGGTGTCGTGACAAAGTTTAAAGAGAAAATACAAGTCCTTAATGGAGGAGATCGTTTCTGAACATTTCACTGTATTTTGCACCAGGAGGCATTGTGTTGTAAGAACTTGAAAATGGACCACATCAGGGAGGTGGTTGTTAGTATAATAAATTTCATCTGAGCCATCATCAATATGAAACCCTACATAGTGACAACAACATTACACACAGCCTGCCATAACACAGTGAAGTGAGATGGTTAAGCTGAGGTGCTGTTCTGATGCGTCTCTTTGATCTACGAGAAGAAAATCAGACTGTTCATGAAGAAAAAAGGAAATCCGATGTCGGAATTACAACCCCAGGAATAGCTACAGGACCTTGCATTTTTGGTTGATATTACTGAACAAAATGTTGCAATGCCGCAAACAAGTTGTCATACAGTTTTATGACAAAATACACACATTTAAGCTGAAGCTGGCTTTGTGGAAGACGCAACTGGCAAGTAGCGACCCTGCTCATTTCCTCTGTCTGAGAGATGTGTGTGTGACCACACCTGATGTGGACGTGAAACGGTACAAAGACAAGATTGTAGGATTACTGTGGTAGTTTAAGAAACGATTTCAGGTATTTGAGTTGAGACAGAATTTTCAATTTTTCTCTCATCTTTCACAGTTAAATCTTCTGATTGGCTGGTCGACATCCAGATAAAGATAATTGATTTATAATGTGACGCAGATTTGAAGGGCAAATTTGCCTCCGTAGGTCTCGGCACATTTTATTAGTATCTACTGCCAGGGTATCCCAAATTTACAGCCCTTGGTTCTAAAATTTCGTGCATGTTTGGGACAACCTATCTTTGTGAACACATTTTCTCAGTAATGAATATCAATAAAACAAAAATGCGATCAAGTCTCATACACAAGCACTTAAATGACATTCTGAAAGTGATAGCTGCATCAACCTGATGTTGATGCACTTGCTCAGGCCAAAAGATGCCAAGTTTCAGGAAGAATAACAAGACCAGACTAGACTAACGTCTTTAAAATGCTGACTTGCATTTTGAATTTGCAGATATTGTTGACATTAAAAGAATACAAAACTTCACTACTGTGAAAATGAGTACTTATTGTGATAATTTTAAAAATGTGCAATGTAAAGTTAGTCTTTCTTTATAAGTCTCATGTTGTAATCTCATGTAAAGTTCATTATTATAATTTTTGATCCCAGTTACTTAAAGTTAGTGCAATTTTGAGAAATGTTTTGTAAAAGTGTCGTTTAATAAAGTGTTGTTAAATCTGGGTCGTATGTGGCCCGCGATGTGAAATGAGTTTAACACTCCTTGTTTAACGTATAAAGAAGGAAACTTCTCTCACCTCTATCTATATAAAAATTTGATAAATTGGACTTCTTCAATGGGTGTTTAATCCTGTTTTTTGTTTTTTTTTTTGTTTTTACATATTTGATTGTCTTTACTTTATTTTAATGGGTGATGTTAGACAATAAGGATGGGTCTAACAAGAAAGAACCGGTTACATGTATTTTTTTTTTTTTTTGTTTCATTCCTCAGACAGTTATTTGGTCAAAAAATACAACATAGATTTGTACAATATTTATTGAAAGAAATTAAAACGGCAATGGACAAGTGTGCGTCTCAAAGATTAAGGGCGTGGACACTATTTAACTGAGTTGTGTTCCATAAAAGTTCTTATCAATTGTTTTAATACACACAATAATTTCACTGCAACTATTTAAATATGAGTGGTGAATCGTCTTTACATTTATAGGATTTGTTTAGGATATGAAAATAGTTAAGTAAAGCCTAATTTAAGGCCATTTCCATTTATATCCCGATTTGAATGGGATTTGGTTTCACCAGATGTAGCTCAACATTGTATTTTATAAAGAAGAACAATGAATTCTTTGCCCTGTATCTTCTTGAAAGGAGAAGTAAGAACCTTAAAATGGTAGCAAAAGACTTATAATTTAAGCTGTGAATTTATTACATAATCAAGTGAAGGAAATTAGGGAGCCAGTTGTGCCACCAATCACCATGGAGGGCTCAGCTCTTAATTACTGGGAATGAGACAAAAGAGATCAATTATTCATTGTCTATGAATAAGTGTACATATACACTCTTAGATGCAAACTTACTTCTGCGAAACTTGACTCTGATATATACCTAAGTGTCACTGCTTAGAATTCCAGAGCTTAAGAATAAAAATGTGGTCTCTGTGCTCACGATGGATACATTCCTTCTCTACAAAGCTTGTCAAAAATTTGCATGGAACGATAAAGCGGTCAAGAAAATGAAGTCAAAACCATTTCTTATTCGGTCGTCATCTGTATAGATCTATTCTAAAAACTTGGCATGGCTACTGAGTCTTCCGACTACAGGATTGGAGCCTTTCTTCTACTACTTACTTTCTTTTCTGTAGTGAAAAAAATAATAAGTACATGTAGTTTGGGATGCTTTACGATCTCTGATTAGGTAGTAAGTCTTACTATGAAATTACAGACCAAAAAGCATTTAGTTTTGTGTTTAATCTTGTTTTTCGTTTCACATCAAGTATCGTCCAGGAAGGATCTCAACGGTAATGTCAATAAATGATATAGGATTAATTGAGATTTTAAAAGACCCGTACCTTAGCCAATGTTTAATCATCAACAGACAAAACTTTTGAGAATAAGAAGAATAGCAATAGAAATCTTTTAGTTATTAGAAGTTAGCTCTACTGACGAAATGTACCCCTCAAATGTGGTATGAAGACACTCGTGGCTCTTCCATTTCCATATTGAGATATTGCCAAAAGAGGAGGAGATAAGATTGGAATGGAGTGAACATGCATTGGAACATCAAAGGCTGAGAAATCAATTTAAATGGCGTCTGGACTTATTAAAATAATGTTTTGTTAAATTATCAGGAATTAACCGAATACGAAATGGTATCCCCTGCCATAGTGGGTTATTTGTTACAAACCCTACATTGTGGTAATGGCTTTATTATAGGACCTGTTTCATAGATTTTTTTTACCTCAAAAAAAAACCTGCCTATATTTGTCATGTTTTTGTTTTTTTAAACTATGACTATGGATTCATAATGAACTTCTTAAGGTAATATCTTAACAAGTCTTTAGCTTAGTCCCTAATCTTTTACTGTGTCGATTTATTTTTGGCTCATTTATTTGCAAATCATGAAATGGAGTAGGTTGCCACATTTTTTTATTTAGTAAGAATAGGTCATGACTAGAAATAAAAGGTAAATATTCATGAATTGATTCATAAATAATAGTGAAGGACAGATATATTCCTATCAATTAATCAAATAAACAGAAATTATTCTCAAAACAAACGAAATGTTAATATATATATATAAATAATAGTAGGACAACCATCCATATGACTAGGGTATGTCGTCTGATTGGAATATTTTTATTTTTTTGTAATTAAAATGTACAATCTCTATGATAGAGATACAATAACCTTGTATAAATGACATTTAAGTATCAATCAGTTAAATTAGAGGTAAAAGATGAGTCCCTTTATTAGAAAAATCAATTGATATATCAAGGAAATTGTTTAAGTTTTAAATAAATTTATTTAGCATAAATAAATAAATAACTAATAAATATTATCAGAATGAATCTTAAGCGTGATAGACGGGAGCTGGCTTATAGGGAGCAGGCTTGTATGGAGCTGGAGCGGGGTGGTAGACAGGAGCAGGCTTGTAAAGAGCGTATTTTGGCTCTCCAGAGTAGGTAACATCAGCAACATAGCCAGAGTAAGCATCAGCAACGTTGTAGGAAACAGTTTGGATACGACCGTCGGGAAGGGCAACAGAGTACTTTCCGTTGGTGGAGTATCCATCACGGGCCTCATCAGCTCCAAAGTTGAGTCCAGCATAGTCGTCACTGACAGCATATTGAATGTTAAGTATATACTAATATATATTTCAGTGATAACTTTTATCATAATAAACACTAAGCAGTTTTACAAAAATACTATAAATGTAGTTAAAATCTTCGGGGACTATAAAAAAAAGAAGAATTGAAAACAATGAATTAATTGCATGATATTGAATATAATGATTAGTTTAGTAGTTTCATTTCAATCTAGTCATTTAGTATTTTAGTGTCTTTTCAATATGTTTTTAAGGAAAATTCAGTAACAATAGTTTATAACCCCTTGTATCTATATAGAAATAAATTTTGCTATTAATGTAAAACTTAATCGAGTCCCTAAGTTATATGCAATACCTCTAAGATAATCAAAAAGAGCTTCTTTTTTTTTAGTATTTTCTTAGAATTAAACTCTTTGACAGATATTTTAACTCAAGAAAGAAGCATACACATTTTTAATATTATATTAAATATTGGTCCTAAAACTTCATATACAACAATGAAGCTTTTTTATAACAAAATGTATTAAAATTTTAATACTATTGGATGGTTTTAAAATATTTGTGCTTTTGATTTAAACTTGTAAATAAACTAATTCAAGCCTTCAACATATTTTCACCCATTAAATAAATATTATTTAATATTTATAGACCCAGCAAATATAGTTTACTTCTAAATTAGATTTTTGATAAATTTATTTAGCATAAATAAATAAATTAATTAACTAATAAATATTATCAGAATGAATCTTAAGCGTGATAGACAGGAGCTGGCTTGTATGGAGCTGGAGCAGGGTGGTAGACGGGAGCAGGCTTGTAGGGAGCTGGAGCGGGGTGGTAGACGGGAGCAGGCTTGTAGGGAGCGGGAGCAGGGTGGTAGGGCTCGTATTTGGCCTCTCCAGAGTAGGTAACGTCAGCAACATAGCCAGAGTAAGCATCAGCAACGTTGTAGGAAACAGTTTGGATACGACCGTCGGGAAGGGCAACAGAGTACTTTCCGTTGGTGGAGTATCCATCACGGGCCTCATCAGCTCCAAAGTTGAGTCCAGCATAGTCGTCACTGACAGCATATTGGTATTGGTAGACTGCAGGCTCTTCCTTGTAGGTAGGAGCTGGGTGGTATGGAGCAGGGGCTGGGTGGTAAGGAGCTGGTCTGTAGGGATCAGCAGGAGCAGACATGGCAACAGCCAAGAGAGCAGAAAAAGCGATGAAGGACTGTAAGGAAAAAGGGAAAAAAGAAGTTAATGGTAAATTCCACATAATCCAAATAAGATTTATATTTGTTACTTACCTTCATGTTGATTGAATTGAGTTTGTAAACTAATATCTTGATACTAGAGGTTTTGAGTATTTATAGTTTTTTTATTATCAAATAAGCAAACAAACAAAAATTACTGACGCAGACTTTATTTTTGAAGGGCGTGGAGTCAAGCAGGGCAACACCACGAACTGTTGACGCAAGTTATTTTGTGGAAGAAAAATTCACTTCCTCTCCACAATTTTCCTACTTATTCTCAGTAGATCTTATATATCAGATTGATATCTTAAATATTTGCATTCCAATTTCCAAAAATGACTTTACCTATTGAAATACAACAAACAAGCATCCTTTTCATTCTGTATGAAATTATAAAAATTCTCCTTTAAACCAGTTTTTATGGCAATGAATTAAATATAACAGTCTTGTCTTATTATAAGAAGTGTTTCAACGATTTTGTAAAAGCTGATAAATGCAATTGTATATTATATTTTCTCTTTAATTATGATAATTTTAATGAATACAATTTGTTGTTTGAAAATGTATTTGATGGATATAGATTTAGCATCTACCTTTAAGAATTTAGTCATATTTATGTACATATATGAATTTATTATTATATTGAATTCGACGAGTTATAATCCATGAACAGTCAATTTTAAACACCTGGAGCAAGCCTTTTTAGACTTGGTCTACCAAAGAGTCTAATTTAAGAATAAATAAAGTTCAATTTGTATGAGGTCACCTTGTCAAAACTCAACATCCAATAATACTTCTAAATAACGACAATAGATTTTCTATATAATGACTTTCAGATACAGTTTTTTTTCCAGCATCTATTCGGATTTTTCATTTTAAAATACTTTGAAGGCCAAACCCAGAGTAGAAATTTAATTTAAAAGGATAATAAATTCACTTCTTTTTCATAATAATATTTCCACCTTAGAGTACTAAATACACATGTTGTACATGAGTTTGAACCAGAGTGTTCAGCTTCCCTCCGCAGTATTTCACATTAGGTAGAAGCATAGGTTTGTATTTAGATATCCAAGTTCTACTTAGGGTGACCACTTGTCCCAATTTAGATTGCTTTGTCTTGCAATTTGGGTGTCAATCCCATAGTCTGAACATTCAGTCAAGTCCCTCTTCAATAAATTATAATTAATGTAGCTTACCATTATGTCGAGATTTATTTGTAAAATATATTCGTTGACAATTATAACAAATATGTAGACTATGTCCAACCAAAAGATTCTAGGTGTCCCAAATTTGTTATGTTTGCTGGTAGTCATCCTATCTCAACTATTATATAGGTTTCAAATATTAAGTCTGAAGGGTTAATTTTAATTCTTATATATGTATGTATCTCCCAAATATATAATGAGTTATATTCAATTTTCTAATTATTTTCATTTATTTTTAAATGGAACAGAAGGACAGAGTTTGAACGTAACAAATAAATTGGCTTCTCGTAATATTTATTACTATAGGAATATGGTTATAATTAAAAATTAAAAAAAACCTCATAAAGATCTTTAATTTGTGGAAAGTATCTGGATGTTTGAAAAGAAACATTATTTGTTGACAAAAGTGTTTGAACTTATATAAAATAAAGTGAAAATCCTTGATCACAAATTGTTATAGATGAATATGAAATTGATAATAAACAGTTTCGGTTATTTAGAAGTATTGAGAATTTTAAGAACATTTAATATTGGTTAACTATTTAAAACAATATTTGTGACCATGATGATGTGAATTAGAACCTAGTTTAATAAAAGTTCAATATAGTTCAAAATAAATTTATTTAGGAAAAATTTATACATAAATAAATTAACTAATAAATATTATCAGAATGAATCTTAAGCGTGATAGACGGGAGCTGGCTTGTATGGAGCAGGGGCAGGGTGGTAGACGGGAGCAGGCTTGTAGGGAGCGGGAGCAGGGTGGTAGGGCTCGTATTTGGCCTCTCCAGAGTAGGTAACATCAGCAACATAGCCAGAGTAAGCATCAGCAACGTTGTAGGAAACGGTTTGGATGCGACCGTCGGGAAGGGCAACAGAGTACTTTCCGTTGGTGGAGTATCCATCACGGGCCTCATCAGCTCCAAAGTTGAGTCCAGCATAGTCGTCACTGACAGCATATTGGTATTGGTAGACTGCAGGCTCTTCCTTGTAGGCAGGAGCTGGGTGGTATGGAGCAGGGGCTGGGTGGTAGGGAGCTGGTCTGTAGGGATCAGCAGGAGCAGACATGGCAACAGCCAAGAGAGCGGACAAAGCAATGAAGGACTGTAAAGAAGGAGAATTAATAAAAAAGTTAATTGTAAATTCCACATAATCCAAATAAGATTTCCATTTTGTTACTTACCTTCATGTTGATTGAATTGAGTTTGTAAACTAATGTCTTGATTCTTGATGTTTTGAGTATTTATACTTATTTAAGAAAAAAATAGAAGTGAACCATTGACGCAGACCGTATATTTATAGGGCGTGGAGTAAAACAGGGCAACGTTGTTGATGCAAGTTCATTATTTAAAAGAAAATTCACTTCCTTCCTGAGATTTTCCTGTTATAAGTACAACTCATATAATTTTATCTCTTAAATAACTTGTGATTTTGCTTTGTCTTTAAAATTAGTTAAACCCTTTACATACAGCAAAAGTAATATTCTGTTTAAACACGTTGAGGAATTTTTTTTTTTTTTTTTCAAAATATTTATTATTAAAACATAATGAATGCAATTAAGATGATACTTCATACATTTTCTTTCAAAGTCAACTATCTCTTTTTTCGTATTGTTAATTTATAGAAGTTAGGAGAGCAAATAAACTGTGGTAGTTCCATTGTTAATGTATTGTAAGTCACATTCTTCCTGTATTTTTAATTTAATAGGTGTATCTTAAATTTCACGTTATTAGCAATAAAGATATTTTTGGGATGATATTAAAAAAAAAATAATTCAACGTACGAGAATCATCAAATTTTGGTTGAAAAATAGGATACTACTTGTTAAGACTTTAGAGTTCAGGCAAAACTTTAAGGAATTGAAAAAGCAATTGCTTTTTATTAAATATTATTTAGGAATAGTTTTAGCAATAAAAAAAGAAATTTTTTTATCCAATACACTCAGAGACTGTTAATTTTTTTATCCATAGGTATCAGAAAATAATTGCATTTTGACCCTGAAAACTTGTACATTTGTATATTTGATTCAATGTAATATTTGCATGACATGCAGAGAGAATTAACCAGAAAGAAAGGATATATGAATTCTAATTTTCAAGAAATCCCTTTCTGTAGTTTTCTATATAAATTATAGAATAAAACCTTTGGATGTAATCTTATATTTGCATTACACCTAAATATACACAGAATGAGAAGTGTACATATGTAATGTCAACTTCAAAGCCCTTCAATAAGCATCGATCTATGCAAATCTATGTATACATCTTCATTTGATCTACAATGCATGATTAATATCTAGTAATGAAAAAACAAATATAATGTGTTGCTTCATTATTGAAAAAAGTGGCCTTAGATACATTTTGAGCTTGTCTATTTTATAATTATATTAGACATTAGAGAGAGTGTGATATCATTTAATAAAATACATACATGCATATATTTTGTGTCAATATATAATTCATTAGACATAGTCAGTACTCATATGTATTTGGAGAAACGTGTAACTTTTGATCAACGTTAATCACATATGACGGATATTGTATTTTGTATTGTAGAGACTACCCATAATTTTTTTTTAATGGATTACTAAATGGAAACATCCATCTCCCTTCACCGTCTTCAGAGGTATAAGGAGTAAAATAATTTGAAGATAGATATATTTTAATTTATTATATTTAGCCAGATGTTTGCACTTGAATTCGAGTTCATACTTTGAAAACATGAGACTTGACCTGGACTCGATGGATAAGACTCAAAAATTCGACTTGAAGCCATTTTTGATTTTTTTACTGAACAAAATCATGATGTCATGTTGGAAGTCATGAAGAAAATGACTTCCACAAAATTTCAAATTCTTTATGCTTTTTTGAGATGGTACTGATCACGAAAGTTATTTAAAATTGCTTTGGGTCTTTTGTGATATATATTTTATAGCACAAAATAACCCTGGATCAAGGATAAAATCAGTGACTTCAATAGTAGACAGACAAATGAAACTAGTTTTTCTTTTGAAAATTGGTGATTTTGCAATTATTTAACTCTGTACAAGTTTTTTTTGTTTTGTTTTTTTTACAAAGTAACTTATTGACTTCCTTCAAAAGCAGATTTGTATTGCATGCACAAAGTTAAAATTAAGTTTTTGTTGTTTGTCATTGAAATCAAAATAAATTGAATATATTGCAATTGAAGCTGACTTATGGAGGACTTTGAACTCATTATTCCTGATCAAATAAGTTTTAATATCTCAAAAACAAAACAAAAACTGAGGAAAGGTAATTGGATTTAAACACTTTATTTAAATAAATAAATAAGTTAAGATCATGTTCATAATTTAAGCGTGATAGACGGGAGCTGGCTTGTATGGAGCTGGAGCGGGGTGGTAGACGGGAGCAGGTTTGTAGGGAGCGGGAGCAGGCTTGTAAGGAGCGTATTTTGGCTCTCCAGAGTAGGTAACATCAGCAACATAGCCAGAGTAAGCATCAGCAACATTGTAGGTAACGGTTTGGATACGACCGTCGGGAAGGGCAACAGAGTACTTTCCGTTGGTGGAGTATCCATCACGGGCCTCATCAGCTCCAAAGTTGAGTCCAGCATAGTCGTCACTGACAGCATATTGGTATTGGTAGACTGCAGGCTCTTCCTTGTAGGCAGGAGCTGGGTGATAGGGAGCGGGTTTGTAAGCTGGAGCGGGACGATAAGGGGCAGGGGCTGGGTGGTAAGGAGCGGGGGCTGGGTGATCAGCGAAGGCAACAGCCAAGAGAGCAGAAAAAGCGATGAAGGACTGTAAAGAAAAAGAAAAAAATATTTATGATCCATTCATGATTCACATGTCAGGATTTGTTACTTACCTTCATGTTGATTGAATTGGAGTTAGGAAACTAATGTCTTGATTCTGAATGTTTTGAGTATTTATACGCATTTAAAAAAGAAAAAGAAAAACCATTGACGCACACCATGTTGAAATAATAATTATATTTTTGTTGGGCGGGAGTGAAACAGAGCAACACTTTGGATAATTTGTTGATAGTAAGTAACAAGTTTAGTATGAAGATATGTGTACAAAAAATTTCTCAATAGTTTCTCTACACATGTTTTGATTATATATGTACATGTAAGCAGTTTAATACTAAAAAGAAATACATATATATAGATATATAAAACCATTGACGTATATTGTGTCTAAATAAATACTTTACTAGGGCGTGGAGATAAACAGAGTAACACTCTATTTGTAGAAAACAAGTTTAATTTGTATAGGAAAATTCACTCAATAATTTATATATGTACTATGTCTAAGCATAGGCATGTCAAAAAATCGCCATTCAGGCAACTGTGAGTTGAAACTTAAAAATAAGGAAAAACCTCTATGAACTCATCTCATTGTATTTCTTTCTTTCTTTTGTATTGCCATTTCAATCGTATTACCTATTTTTTTAATTGTTAAAAAAAAATGACAGAATAAGGATATTTGTTTATTTTTCAAAATACAAACTCAATATAATAATTTAGCTCATAAGCTTTCAATCATTATGATATGGAACTTCCCTCTTTCTCCCAGACAAAAAAAATATATATAATTGTGCCATCCATTTTCTTCCTTAACCCACATTCAGAGGAGTGATAATTTGGTTTCAAAAATATAGATATTAATTATTGAGATCTCGAACTGTTATTTCTGATAAATTGAAAAGAGGAGTTTAAAAATTACCTGGGAGTTAATATTATATTTATACTTGCCATAATACTGAAAAGTTAAAAATAGGGATTGAGCCTACTTATAACCAACTGTGCCTAGGCAACAAGCGCTAAAATTTGAGAAGAAACGGTTTTTAAGTATATACATAGTCATAAATAACCCTGACATTGGATCAGAAAAACAACCACCCAAAAGCAATAATGATTATGTTAAAAAGTACATCACTCGTATATTATGAATTTTTTTTTTTTTTTTTTGACCCTCAAGCTTTATGTCAATATAATGCAGTAATATTCCTTCTCATTATAATATCGAATAATAACTCTTTAACTTTTTTTAAGAACTGTATCTAAGCACTTTTTCTCACCCTCTACATAGTTATTTTGGCACTATGCAAAAAAATTGACGCACCAGCCTGCATACCTAAACAGTATAACTGGCTTTGTTAAGTTTCTTTAAATAGGTTTTGAATAAAACACATGTTCATTTACCTTTACAAAATTAATATTGGTAAATGATTTATGAAGGTGGAAATCAACTATTACACACCTTACCCTACGCAAGAAAACAATTTAAAATTGTGGATTAACAAGTACAGAGTTCAAATTAGTTTGAAACAAATTTATTTAGCATAAATAAATAACTAATAAATATTATCAGAATGAATCTTAAGCGTGATAGACGGGAGCTGGCTTGTATGGAGCTGGAGCAGGGTGGTAGACGGGAGCAGGCTTGTATGGAGCAGGGGCAGGGTGGTAGACGGGAGCAGGCTTGTAGGGAGCGGGAGCAGGGTGGTAGGGCTCGTATTTGGCCTCTCCAGAGTAGGTAACATCAGCAACATAGCCAGAGTAAGCATCAGCAACGTTGTAGGAAACGGTTTGGATGCGACCGTCGGGAAGGGCAACAGAGTACTTTCCGTTGGTGGAGTATCCATCACGGGCCTCATCAGCTCCAAAGTTGAGTCCAGCATAGTCGTCACTGACAGCATATTGGTATTGGTAGACTGCAGGCTCTTCCTTGTAGGCAGGAGCTGGGTGGTATGGAGCAGGGGCTGGGTGGTAGGGAGCTGGTCTGTAGGGATCAGCAGGAGCAGACATGGCAACAGCCAAGAGAGCGGACAAAGCAATGAAGGACTGTAAAGAAGGAGAATTAATAAAAAAGTTAATTGTAAATTCCACATAATCCAAATAAGATTTCCATTTTGTTACTTACCTTCATGTTGATTGAATTGAGTTTGTAAACTAATGTCTTGATTCTTGATGTTTTGAGTATTTATACTTATTTAAGAAAAAAATAGAAGTGAACCATTGACGCAGACCGTATATTTATAGGGCGTGGAGTAAAACAGGGCAACGTTGTTGATGCAAGTTCATTATTTAAAAGAAAATTCACTTCCTTCCTGAGATTTTCCTGTTATAAGTACAACTCATATAATTTTATCTCTTAAATAACTTGTGATTTTGCTTTGTCTTTAAAATTAGTTAAACCCTTTACATACAGCAAAAGTAATATTCTGTTTAAACACGTTGAGGAATTTTTTTTTTTTTTTTTCAAAATATTTATTATTAAAACATAATGAATGCAATTAAGATGATACTTCATACATTTTCTTTCAAAGTCAACTATCTCTTTTTTCGTATTGTTAATTTATAGAAGTTAGGAGAGCAAATAAACTGTGGTAGTTCCATTGTTAATGTATTGTAAGTCACATTCTTCCTGTATTTTTAATTTAATAGGTGTATCTTAAATTTCACGTTATTAGCAATAAAGATATTTTTGGGATGATATTAAAAAAAAAATAATTCAACGTACGAGAATCATCAAATTTTGGTTGAAAAATAGGATACTACTTGTTAAGACTTTAGAGTTCAGGCAAAACTTTAAGGAATTGAAAAAGCAATTGCTTTTTATTAAATATTATTTAGGAATAGTTTTAGCAATAAAAAAAGAAATTTTTTTATCCAATACACTCAGAGACTGTTAATTTTTTTATCCATAGGTATCAGAAAATAATTGCATTTTGACCCTGAAAACTTGTACATTTGTATATTTGATTCAATGTAATATTTGCATGACATGCAGAGAGAATTAACCAGAAAGAAAGGATATATGAATTCTAATTTTCAAGAAATCCCTTTCTGTAGTTTTCTATATAAATTATAGAATAAAACCTTTGGATGTAATCTTATATTTGCATTACACCTAAATATACACAGAATGAGAAGTGTACATATGTAATGTCAACTTCAAAGCCCTTCAATAAGCATCGATCTATGCAAATCTATGTATACATCTTCATTTGATCTACAATGCATGATTAATATCTAGTAATGAAAAAACAAATATAATGTGTTGCTTCATTATTGAAAAAAGTGGCCTTAGATACATTTTGAGCTTGTCTATTTTATAATTATATTAGACATTAGAGAGAGTGTGATATCATTTAATAAAATACATACATGCATATATTTTGTGTCAATATATAATTCATTAGACATAGTCAGTACTCATATGTATTTGGAGAAACGTGTAACTTTTGATCAACGTTAATCACATATGACGGATATTGTATTTTGTATTGTAGAGACTACCCATAATTTTTTTTTAATGGATTACTAAATGGAAACATCCATCTCCCTTCACCGTCTTCAGAGGTATAAGGAGTAAAATAATTTGAAGATAGATATATTTTAATTTATTATATTTAGCCAGATGTTTGCACTTGAATTCGAGTTCATACTTTGAAAACATGAGACTTGACCTGGACTCGATGGATAAGACTCAAAAATTCGACTTGAAGCCATTTTTGATTTTTTTACTGAACAAAATCATGATGTCATGTTGGAAGTCATGAAGAAAATGACTTCCACAAAATTTCAAATTCTTTATGCTTTTTTGAGATGGTACTGATCACGAAAGTTATTTAAAATTGCTTTGGGTCTTTTGTGATATATATTTTATAGCACAAAATAACCCTGGATCAAGGATAAAATCAGTGACTTCAATAGTAGACAGACAAATGAAACTAGTTTTTCTTTTGAAAATTGGTGATTTTGCAATTATTTAACTCTGTACAAGTTTTTTTTGTTTTGTTTTTTTTACAAAGTAACTTATTGACTTCCTTCAAAAGCAGATTTGTATTGCATGCACAAAGTTAAAATTAAGTTTTTGTTGTTTGTCATTGAAATCAAAATAAATTGAATATATTGCAATTGAAGCTGACTTATGGAGGACTTTGAACTCATTATTCCTGATCAAATAAGTTTTAATATCTCAAAAACAAAACAAAAACTGAGGAAAGGTAATTGGATTTAAACACTTTATTTAAATAAATAAATAAGTTAAGATCATGTTCATAATTTAAGCGTGATAGACGGGAGCTGGCTTGTATGGAGCTGGAGCGGGGTGGTAGACGGGAGCAGGTTTGTAGGGAGCGGGAGCAGGCTTGTAAGGAGCGTATTTTGGCTCTCCAGAGTAGGTAACATCAGCAACATAGCCAGAGTAAGCATCAGCAACATTGTAGGTAACGGTTTGGATACGACCGTCGGGAAGGGCAACAGAGTACTTTCCGTTGGTGGAGTATCCATCACGGGCCTCATCAGCTCCAAAGTTGAGTCCAGCATAGTCGTCACTGACAGCATATTGGTATTGGTAGACTGCAGGCTCTTCCTTGTAGGCAGGAGCTGGGTGATAGGGAGCGGGTTTGTAAGCTGGAGCGGGACGATAAGGGGCAGGGGCTGGGTGGTAAGGAGCGGGGGCTGGGTGATCAGCGAAGGCAACAGCCAAGAGAGCAGAAAAAGCGATGAAGGACTGTAAAGAAAAAGAAAAAAATATTTATGATCCATTCATGATTCACATGTCAGGATTTGTTACTTACCTTCATGTTGATTGAATTGGAGTTAGGAAACTAATGTCTTGATTCTGAATGTTTTGAGTATTTATACGCATTTAAAAAAGAAAAAGAAAAACCATTGACGCACACCATGTTGAAATAATAATTATATTTTTGTTGGGCGGGAGTGAAACAGAGCAACACTTTGGATAATTTGTTGATAGTAAGTAACAAGTTTAGTATGAAGATATGTGTACAAAAAATTTCTCAATAGTTTCTCTACACATGTTTTGATTATATATGTACATGTAAGCAGTTTAATACTAAAAAGAAATACATATATATAGATATATAAAACCATTGACGTATATTGTGTCTAAATAAATACTTTACTAGGGCGTGGAGATAAACAGAGTAACACTCTATTTGTAGAAAACAAGTTTAATTTGTATAGGAAAATTCACTCAATAATTTATATATGTACTATGTCTAAGCATAGGCATGTCAAAAAATCGCCATTCAGGCAACTGTGAGTTGAAACTTAAAAATAAGGAAAAACCTCTATGAACTCATCTCATTGTATTTCTTTCTTTCTTTTGTATTGCCATTTCAATCGTATTACCTATTTTTTTAATTGTTAAAAAAAAATGACAGAATAAGGATATTTGTTTATTTTTCAAAATACAAACTCAATATAATAATTTAGCTCATAAGCTTTCAATCATTATGATATGGAACTTCCCTCTTTCTCCCAGACAAAAAAAATATATATAATTGTGCCATCCATTTTCTTCCTTAACCCACATTCAGAGGAGTGATAATTTGGTTTCAAAAATATAGATATTAATTATTGAGATCTCGAACTGTTATTTCTGATAAATTGAAAAGAGGAGTTTAAAAATTACCTGGGAGTTAATATTATATTTATACTTGCCATAATACTGAAAAGTTAAAAATAGGGATTGAGCCTACTTATAACCAACTGTGCCTAGGCAACAAGCGCTAAAATTTGAGAAGAAACGGTTTTTAAGTATATACATAGTCATAAATAACCCTGACATTGGATCAGAAAAACAACCACCCAAAAGCAATAATGATTATGTTAAAAAGTACATCACTCGTATATTATGAATTTTTTTTTTTTTTTTTTGACCCTCAAGCTTTATGTCAATATAATGCAGTAATATTCCTTCTCATTATAATATCGAATAATAACTCTTTAACTTTTTTTAAGAACTGTATCTAAGCACTTTTTCTCACCCTCTACATAGTTATTTTGGCACTATGCAAAAAAATTGACGCACCAGCCTGCATACCTAAACAGTATAACTGGCTTTGTTAAGTTTCTTTAAATAGGTTTTGAATAAAACACATGTTCATTTACCTTTACAAAATTAATATTGGTAAATGATTTATGAAGGTGGAAATCAACTATTACACACCTTACCCTACGCAAGAAAACAATTTAAAATTGTGGATTAACAAGTACAGAGTTCAAATTAGTTTGAAACAAATTTATTTAGCATAAATAAATAACTAATAAATATTATCAGAATGAATCTTAAGCGTGATAGACGGGAGCTGGCTTGTATGGAGCTGGAGCAGGGTGGTAGACGGGAGCAGGCTTGTATGGAGCAGGGGCAGGGTGGTAGACGGGAGCAGGCTTGTAGGGAGCGGGAGCAGGGTGGTAGGGCTCGTATTTGGCCTCTCCAGAGTAGGTAACATCAGCAACATAGCCAGAGTAAGCATCAGCAACGTTGTAGGAAACGGTTTGGATGCGACCGTCGGGAAGGGCAACAGAGTACTTTCCGTTGGTGGAGTATCCATCACGGGCCTCATCAGCTCCAAAGTTGAGTCCAGCATAGTCGTCACTGACAGCATATTGGTATTGGTAGACTGCAGGCTCTTCCTTGTAGGCAGGAGCTGGGTGGTATGGAGCAGGGGCTGGGTGGTAGGGAGCTGGTCTGTAGGGATCAGCAGGAGCAGACATGGCAACAGCCAAGAGAGCGGACAAAGCAATGAAGGACTGTAAAGAAGGAGAATTAATAAAAAAGTTAATTGTAAATTCCACATAATCCAAATAAGATTTCCATTTTGTTACTTACCTTCATGTTGATTGAATTGAGTTTGTAAACTAATGTCTTGATTCTTGATGTTTTGAGTATTTATACTTATTTAAGAAAAAAATAGAAGTGAACCATTGACGCAGACCGTATATTTATAGGGCGTGGAGTAAAACAGGGCAACGTTGTTGATGCAAGTTCATTATTTAAAAGAAAATTCACTTCCTTCCTGAGATTTTCCTGTTATAAGTACAACTCATATAATTTTATCTCTTAAATAACTTGTGATTTTGCTTTGTCTTTAAAATTAGTTAAACCCTTTACATACAGCAAAAGTTATATTCTGTTTAAACACGTTGAGGAATTTTTTTTTTTTTTTTTCAAAATATTTATTATTAAAACATAATGAATGCAATTAAGATGATACTTCATACATTTTCTTTCAAAGTCAACTATCTCTTTTTTCGTATTGTTAATTTATAGAAGTTAGGAGAGCAAATAAACTGTGGTAGTTCCATTGTTAATGTATTGTAAGTCACATTCTTCCTGTATTTTTAATTTAATAGGTGTATCTTAAATTTCACGTTATTAGCAATAAAGATATTTTTGGGATGATATTAAAAAAAAAATAATTCAACGTACGAGAATCATCAAATTTTGGTTGAAAAATAGGATACTACTTGTTAAGACTTTAGAGTTCAGGCAAAACTTTAAGGAATTGAAAAAGCAATTGCTTTTTATTAAATATTATTTAGGAATAGTTTTAGCAATAAAAAAAGAAATTTTTTTATCCAATACACTCAGAGACTGTTAATTTTTTTATCCATAGGTATCAGAAAATAATTGCATTTTGACCCTGAAAACTTGTACATTTGTATATTTGATTCAATGTAATATTTGCATGACATGCAGAGAGAATTAACCTGAAAGAAAGGATATATGAATTCTAATTTTCAAGAAATCCCTTTCTGTAGTTTTCTATATAAATTATAGAATAAAACCTTTGGATGTAATCTTATATTTGCATTACACCTAAATATACACAGAATGAGAAGTGTACATATGTAATGTCAACTTCAAAGCCCTTCAATAAGCATCGATCTATGCAAATCTATGTATACATCTTCATTTGATCTACAATGCATGATTAATATCTAGTAATGAAAAAACAAATATAATGTGTTGCTTCATTATTGAAAAAAGTGGCCTTAGATACATTTTGAGCTTGTCTATTTTATAATTATATTAGACATTAGAGAGAGTGTGATATCATTTAATAAAATACATACATGCATATATTTTGTGTCAATATATAATTCATTAGACATAGTCAGTACTCATATGTATTTGGAGAAACGTGTAACTTTTGATCAACGTTAATCACATATGACGGATATTGTATTTTGTATTGTAGAGACTACCCATAATTTTTTTTTAATGGATTACTAAATGGAAACATCCATCTCCCTTCACCGTCTTCAGAGGTATAAGGAGTAAAATAATTTGAAGATAGATATATTTTAATTTATTATATTTAGCCAGATGTTTGCACTTGAATTCGAGTTCATACTTTGAAAACATGAGACTTGACCTGGACTCGATGGATAAGACTCAAAAATTCGACTTGAAGCCATTTTTGATTTTTTTACTGAACAAAATCATGATGTCATGTTGGAAGTCATGAAGAAAATGACTTCCACAAAATTTCAAATTCTTTATGCTTTTTTGAGATGGTACTGATCACGAAAGTTATTTAAAATTGCTTTGGGTCTTTTGTGATATATATTTTATAGCACAAAATAACCCTGGATCAAGGATAAAATCAGTGACTTCAATAGTAGACAGACAAATGAAACTAGTTTTTCTTTTGAAAATTGGTGATTTTGCAATTATTTAACTCTGTACAAGTTTTTTTTGTTTTGTTTTTTTTACAAAGTAACTTATTGACTTCCTTCAAAAGCAGATTTGTATTGCATGCACAAAGTTAAAATTAAGTTTTTGTTGTTTGTCATTGAAATCAAAATAAATTGAATATATTGCAATTGAAGCTGACTTATGGAGGACTTTGAACTCATTATTCCTGATCAAATAAGTTTTAATATCTCAAAAACAAAACAAAAACTGAGGAAAGGTAATTGGATTTAAACACTTTATTTAAATAAATAAATAAGTTAAGATCATGTTCATAATTTAAGCGTGATAGACGGGAGCTGGCTTGTATGGAGCTGGAGCGGGGTGGTAGACGGGAGCAGGCTTGTAGGGAGCGGGAGCAGGCTTGTAAGGAGCGTATTTTGGCTCTCCGGAGTAGGTAACATCAGCAACATAGCCAGAGTAAGCATCAGCAACGTTGTAGGTAACGGTTTGGATGCGACCGTCGGGAAGGGCAACAGAGTACTTTCCGTTGGTGGAGTATCCATCACGGGCCTCATCAGCTCCGAAGTTGAGTCCAGCATAGTCGTCACTAACAGCATATTGGTATTGGTAGACTGCAGGCTCTTCCTTGTAGGCAGGAGCTGGGTGATAGGGAGCGGGTTTGTAAGCTGGAGCGGGACGATAAGGGGCAGGGGCTGGGTGGTAAGGAGCGGGGGCTGGGTGATCAGCGAAGGCAACAGCCAAGAGAGCAGAAAAAGCGATGAAGGACTGTAAAGAAAAAGAAAAAAATATTTATGATCCATTCATGATTCACATGTCAGGATTTGTTACTTACCTTCATGTTGATTGAATTGGAGTTAGGAAACTAATGTCTTGATTCTGAATGTTTTGAGTATTTATACGCATTTAAAAAAGAAAAAGAAAAACCATTGACGCACACCATGTTGAAATAATAATTATATTTTTGTTGGGCGTGGAGTGAAACAGAGCAACACTTTGGATAATTTGTTGATAGTAAGTAACAAGTTTAGTATGAAGATATATGTACAAAAAATTTCTCAATAGTTTCTCTACACATGTTTTGATTATATATGTACATGTAAGCAGTTTAATACTAAAAAGAAATACATATATATAGATATATAAAACCATTGACGTATATTGTGTCTAAATAAATACTTTACTAGGGCGTGGAGATAAACAGAGTAACACTCTATTTGTAGAAAACAAGTTTAATTTGTATAGGAAAATTCACTCAATAATTTATATATGTACTATGTCTAAGCATAGGCATGTCAAAAAATCGCCATTCAGGCAACTGTGAGTTGAAACTTAAAAATAAGGAAAAACCTCTATGAACTCATCTCATTGTATTTCTTTCTTTCTTTTGTATTGCCATTTCAATCGTATTACCTATTTTTTTAATTGTTAAAAAAAAAATGACAGAATAAGGATATTTGTTTATTTTTCAAAATACAAACTCAATATAATAATTTAGCTCATAAGCTTTCAATCATTATGATATGGAACTTCCCTCTTTCTCCCAGACAAAAAAAATATATATAATTGTGCCATCCATTTTCTTCCTTAACCCACATTCAGAGGAGTGATAATTTGGTTTCAAAAATATAGATATTAATTATTGAGATCTCGAACTGTTATTTCTGATAAATTGAAAAGAGGAGTTTAAAAATTACCTGGGAGTTAATATTATATTTATACTTGCCATAATACTGAAAAGTTAAAAATAGGGATTGAGCCTACTTATAACCAACTGTGCCTAGGCAACAAGCGCTAAAATTTGAGAAGAAACGGTTTTTAAGTATATACATAGTCATAAATAACCCTGACATTGGATCAGAAAAACAACCACCCAAAAGCAATAATGATTATGTTAAAAAGTACATCACTCGTATATTATGAATTTTTTTTTTTTTTTTTGACCCTCAAGCTTTATGTCAATATAATGCAGTAATATTCCTTCTCATTATAATATCGAATAATAACTCTTTAACTTTTTTTAAGAACTGTATCTAAGCACTTTTTCTCACCCTCTACATAGTTATTTTGGCACTATGCAAAAAAATTGACGCACCAGCCTGCATACCTAAACAGTATAACTGGCTTTGTTAAGTTTCTTTAAATAGGTTTTGAATAAAACACATGTTCATTTACCTTTACAAAATTAATATTGGTAAATGATTTATGAAGGTGGAAATCAACTATTACACATCTTACCCTACGCAAGAAAACAATTTAAAATTGTGGATTAACAAGTACAGAGTTCAAATTAGTTTGAAACAAATTTATTTAGCATAAATAAATAACTAATAAATATTATCAGAATGAATCTTAAGCGTGATAGACGGGAGCTGGCTTGTATGGAGCTGGAGCAGGGTGGTAGACGGGAGCAGGCTTGTAGGGAGCTGGAGCGGGGTGGTAGACGGGAGCAGGCTTGTAGGGAGCGGGAGCAGGGTGGTAGGGCTCGTATTTGGCCTCTCCGGAGTAGGTAACATCAGCAACATAGCCAGAGTAAGCATCAGCAACGTTGTAGGAAACGGTTTGGATGCGACCGTCGGGAAGGGCAACAGAGTACTTTCCGTTGGTGGAGTATCCATCACGGGCCTCATCAGCTCCAAAGTTGAGTCCAGCATAGTCATCACTGACAGCATATTGGTATTGGTAGGCTGCAGGCTCTTCCTTGTAGGCAGGAGCTGGGTGGTAGGGAGCAGGGGCTGGGTGGTAGGGAGCTGGTCTGTAGGGATCAGCAGGAGCAGACATGGCAACAGCCAAGAGAGCAGATAAGGCGATGAAGGACTGTAAAGAAGGAGAATTCAAAATGGGTTTATTCATGCTTCACATTCGCAAATTTGATTTATATTTGTTACTTACCTTCATTTTGTTTTGATATTGATTTGCAGTAAAGAATTTAACTGATGACTACTTTACGCTTCCATCCTCTATTTATAGTAGAACATGTCATTTTTTGCTTAACTCATACTCACTTAGTACTGCCACTAAATGCTGGGCGTGAACGTAACTTCGAACATTGACGCATTTTACACAACGGAGTTTATATTTTACTAATAAAAAATTAAAATATTTCTTCCTTCCTTCCTTAGAGACAAGTTTATGTTTTTCTCTTGAGATAGGAAGGGCGTTCATGAGAAAAAGTGATGAATTTATTTACCTCATGAAATAATTAATTAAAATATTCGATACTCATCAAAAGCATCTTCCATATTTCACGATGGAAATAAACTTGTTCGTTTTTATATGTATATGTACATTAGTAGACGTAGATACATATATTTGAATAATAAATATGTTTCGCTTAGGTATACATATGTCTATACACTAGGGTGTAGATATGTAGATACATATATAGTGAACATTAAATTTTAATTTTTTGCAGGTCTTAAGCCCTAATTTTTTTATTTTTTGTCGGATAAATTGGTTTAGACATTAAAAAAATTTAAAAAAATAAACATATACATTGAGGTCACTCCACGCCATCAAAGTTCCATTATATAGCGACTGCTCATGTAATAATGGCTAAAATTCTATCAAAATACCAAGAAATTCCCAAAATTGAAATATATCACTGGTAATGAAATTTTAGAAATGTCAATGGATATTGAACTAAAATAATTTGTTTGATTACTTTTTCTACAATTAAACGTACAAGGATTTATCCCTTTCACTCCTTTTTGAATCGGCGTTTCATCATCAAAGAGCGAGAATCCAATATTCACCTCATTAATGTATCTCAAAAAGTGAAAATATTAATAGAAAAGCTACGAACTCATTCGTTTACTTTCTTAGATGCAACACAACAATTCAATACGTTGTCTTCAAGTAGATACTAATGATGTACAAATAGACTCTAATAACTCTGTCTTCAAATAAACAGAAGCAACAAGGAGGTTCAACTGCGAAAGTCCTCTTTTTGTGGACTGAAATCCATCTCTGAACAAATACATTTTAAGGCAATAAATTAACTAATCACGCATCTTTGTCCCAACTCAATTGTCTCTTAAGAATGGAAACTAAAGAAATGAATACACTCTAATCATTTTGAATACACTAATAGTCGAAAATTTTAAGAATCTGAGTATATCTGAATGCAGGAGTGCATTAAAAATAAGTATTTCAATTCAATATCTACTAATGCTAGGAAATATATTTTTTTCCTAGGACAATTAAATTCAAATTACAGGGAAATTTTGTGTTTATAAATTATTAAAACAACTATTAAATAAAAGATCAAAATCGTTCTAATGACATTGTATAACGTACGATTTATAAACTGAGTCATAACGCAAGAGAAAATTGACTCAGTCCTCTCGAGTACCAATCAGAAATTGCTCCACACTTATTTTCAAGTCGCCCTTGAGTCATATTTATTAAACAATTCATTTGAGTTGCGGGGCTCGAAATGTAATGTAATCTGTGACTTGTTTTAAATAACTTGAATCAAGTCACAAGTCCAATTCAAGATTTGTGACCATATCCATATATGTTAAAGTTGAATAAAAGAAAATTAAGACAATTTATTTAGGATTTAGAAACGATTAAAATAAGGAGTCGAACTCGTTAAAATAAAGGATTTGTAATACGTTACTCTACGGTTCGACACTCCTTTTTATGCTACCTTACTTAACTCAGTGGGCCCGCACAACTATCTACATATATTGACAAACCAACAATGTGGTGATGGGCAAAAACAATATCGTATTCCATTGCAATTTATATCAATGCGCTGGGCCCATGTATGAGCCATTGCATTGCTCCATTGACAATGGTACATGTTTTATAAATTATATGCAATTCATGGATCCATTATGAGAGTGGAATATTTCATTCCTTGACATTTATTGAGCATGTTATCAGGGAAATAATGGTTCAATTTGTGTCAATGTATGTATCTATATTGATAGGGGTTGAATCATTTTACAAAATGAAAAGGCGGTGGACGTAAAAATATATAATAGTTATAGATTGCTTTGATATTAGTAAATACATGGTTTAATCATTGTTAATTAGTTACTTCACATAATTATTTGATATAGAAAATCCATTTGTCCAGCGGCACATATATTATGTCTTCTATTACTATTTTCATATTTATTTATCAATCAGCTGAATGTCAAGTTAATGTGCACCATTAATTAGAAACTTGCGATAAAATACGTACATTAAAATATGTTTTTACTTCGTTACACATTTTAATCAACAAGCTCTGACAAACTTGAACGGTAATAACACGGAAAAGACCTCATAAATCCATAAGAACTCCTTCTTTTAATTCTTTTTGATTACACACATAAGAAGCTTTATTAGGAACAACTTATATTTTCTACGGATGTTTCTGGTACAGTTATCATTTATGAATAGGGGTGTGCATTTTGTTGAGGTGAGAAAGCATGACTGCAATTACTATTTGGCGCCTCTACATTTTATCTACTGATTTTATTTGATATATTAAATAATGCACAATACCTACTTATACAGGACGAGCTTTTTGGTCACTCGCAACCTCGACTCTCTAAAAGAAAATGAAAAATTTGGAGAAAAAAAACTGGTAGCACGACCCTTTTGTATTTTTCTTGTTGGCAACTTTTTAATATTGGGCAGAGTTATTATTTAGATACACCATAACAATCAATCGTTAATACTTGTTTATTACTCAAAAATTTCAACAAAATAAAGGAAAAAGGCGCCCAATCTTAGGTTCAATATTATTTTTACACATCAAAATCATAAATAATGATATTAACAATACCCTTTTTGAATTCATACAACGTAGAGTTAGCGGCTTTAAATCAGAAGAGTCAACGGATTGGTACCAACTGATGTTTTTCTTTTCTTCCTTAAACTTAACATTATTTCAACATGTTGCCCATACCTATTTATAAATCATGGCTAGAATTAATCACTCATATGTAGTACAAGCATAAGTCCTCCTATCCCCATTTCCCTTTACAGAGATTCAAATGCAAAATCTTTTGAATTGCTAATCAATTTGTTTAACAAATAAACTGAGGTATTAATAAATAGATTTTGAAATATTTATTTAAATAAATATATAAATAACTAAAGACAGAGAATTTAAGCGTGATAGACGGGAGCTGGCTTGTATGGAGCTGGAGCAGGGTGGTAGACGGGAGCAGGCTTGTAGGGAGCGGGAGCAGGGTGGTAGGGCTCGTATTTGGCCTCTCCAGAGTAGGTAACATCAGCAACATAGCCAGAGTATGTATCAGCAACGTTGTAGGTAACGGTTTGGATGCGACCGTCGGGAAGGGCAACAGAGTACTTTCCGTTGGTGGAGTATCCATCACGGGCCTCATCAGCTCCAAAGTTGAGTCCAGCATAGTCGTCACTGACAGCATATTGGTATTGGTAGGCTGCAGGCTCTTCCTTGTAGGCAGGAGCTGGGTGGTAGGGAGCAGGGGCTGGGTGGTAGGGAGCTGGTCTGTAGGGATCAGCAGGAGCAGACATGGCAACAGCCAAGAGAGCAGATAAGGCGATGAAGGACTGTAAAGAAGGAGAATTCAAAATGGGTTTATTCATGCTTCACATTCGTAAATTTGATTTCTATATGTTACTTACCTTCATTTTGCTTTGATATTGATTTGCAGTGAGGAATCTAACTGATGACTACTTTACGCTTCCATCCTCTATTTATATATTTTTTTCAAAAATAAACGGTGAAACAGTTTATGCTGCTTTGGGCGTGGATACTAACTATTAAGTATGTACTACTACGCATTCTGACGCATAAAACATTGTTTCCTTCCTACATTTTTTGTTCACCGTTTCTTTAAAAAAAAGGATCTTATGATAATGTTTTATTATATTTAGTTTATATGTTTATTATGTTTCTATGTATTTGCATAAGAAGAAAATATGGGACCTTTTTTGTACTGTCCAAAGACTCTTACTTTGATTTTCACTAATCTTCGTACTCCCAATATAATTTTTATTTCCTAATAGGTATGTACTCCCAATACTCTGACAGATCAATACCTGAAAGAATGATACGTAAGATGAACAGTAATTCAAACCCTTTTTTAATAAACAAATGTCTGCCCTAGAGGCTGTTTATCTTTTCAAAGAAGGAGAATTAAAAAAGAGCAGTTAAATGTTGCATTTACGACTCCAGAAATGGAGTCCTTTAGAAAAATATTATGCAGTCTGTATGTTAATTTAATTTGGAATTCTCACAGACTTTTCGACCATTGATTCAATTGAAGTGCATTTAGGTAATAGTTTAGTCTTTGGATTGAACGAGTTATGTAGACCAAAGTGTGGTGTTTGCAATGTCAGATATACACAAGGTAGTGTATAAACAATTTAGAGGATAAAGTCAGTGAAAGAGTGATACAGTGAAAGGAATATTCCTGAGCTCCATGAATCAAGTGTTTCAGAATTCAGTCGTCTATCCAAGCAGATGGCCAATAAAAATGATGTCATTGCATTAATTGAATCCTTACTTTTATTGCTCTCTTAATTGACTCCTCTCAGTTTTTGCGGAAATAGGGCTCTATACAAAGATATTTTGATTTGAATTGATGTTCCAAGGGCGTCCCTCATTGAAACAAAACAAAAAAAAGTTTTATATATACATACTTAGGTATGTACATACATAGGACTTGAGGCCTTATAAAGCAACATACATATAGGTAGACTCATAAATCAAATGGTTTTTTTTTTGCACAATTCGTTCATCAATTTTTTTTCTGCCTTTGTCCATTGAAAGTATGTACTTCAATTTTTTTTTTTCTAAGGAAGGAAAACATATTTATGTACCCACATATGTGTATATCATAATTATCATATCCACTTGCTTTGAACGCTTAATACAATTCAGCAGTATTTATTTATTTTCGCAATATTTCATTTAGAATTAAAACATATTATCCCACGTGATTAATGTCATACCTTTTCCGATAGTTGATTTTTAAGGACAAACCAACGTACACACGTTGCTACATATAAGTCCTGACTTCCTTACTGTTCTTATAGCAATTTATTTACCAATGTACATAGTATGGTTAGGAATTATTATAAAGATGTTTGTTTGTTTTTTTTAGTTTTTTTTTTAGTCAACTAAACGTGTTTTCTAAAGCCGTCAATTCGTGAAAATATACGGAATCACTTCTCCTTTAATGACCTTGACTCATTAATAGTATTAAAAAAACTACCACATTAACACATGAATTAAGTAGATTTGATGGAGATGTGAGTATACTATAAATAAGTATTTGGACGTCCTTTCAAATAAATTCCTCATAACTGTTTAAAAGGGAACGATCCAAGCCACAGGAAGAAGTGCTCCAAAGCCACAAATGAACTCTAAATAAATATATAGGAACGTTGCAATAGTGTTGTTACTACTTGATTTGGGGACTTGGAATCAATTTATTTTCGGAATAGAAAGAACAAATGGTCACTAGTCAATACAGTTCAACTTTTTGGATAAGTCAATGTCTTGCATCCCAGATTTTAATAGCTATTTTACTGTTTGTGTTGATCATGAATTTGCAATTAGTTTCATGTTGTTGTTGTTGGTGGGGGTGATGGTGTTTGTTTGTTTGGCTTTTTTTATTTATAAAAATCCGATCAGATACCAATTGAGTCGTTGTTCTACTCTTTTTTTCTTGAAAGAATTTTTGAGTAGTAGAAAATACAAAATACAGAAATGCATTTCAAAATTAGACCTATCACTTCTAGAGATGTTTCTACTCTACATACATAATCATCTCTACTAGAAGATAGATACTGCAAAAAAAGGGTCATTTTATATTATTATGAAAACTCTTTACCAACCTTCTTATTAAAAAACTGTGTTTGAGTTTTGTCGTTAGGCGTGGCCCCTTAACAAAAGATAAATTTAATTACCAATACCCCTACCAAAATATTATTTTTTCAGGTTTTTTATAATTTTATTTTTATTGTTGTTGTTGTTGTTGTTGGTCTTGTTTTTTGTAGTTACTGCCTATTAAATAGGACAATTTATGAGCGTCAAGAATGATATACTTCTTTCAAAAAGCCACCACCACCACCTATACATATATGTTAAGTATGTATCTTGAGGATCGACTCATGTCTGATTCATTTGTACATAGCTCAGTAGGCTATATATATATATATATATATGTACATATATGTATAGGTGTAGACATAAGTAGATATGCGTATAATCATTAATACATATATGTTTGTACATATAATTCATGATCCTTAGGAACAAAGTTGAAGTAACTACCCACCAAACAAAATCAACATGATGAGTAAATTTGAAATCAAGTGTTTTTAAATGAGAACAAATTATGGATTCAAATCTCAACACACAGTGAGGGGTAAGTTATACGTATGAATACATCTGATGAGTGTGAAGCTTTGAAGTGTTTGGAAAATGCCTCTTGTACATATTAAATAAGGAAATGCAGTTTTGAGAATAATAGACCTATCAATGTACATATTTATTATTATTATTATTTATTGATTTACAGTTGTTTGATTTGTGGTTGACGCAGAGGCATTTGAATAGTGAGGGAACTCTTCTCACAAGAATCAATTACCCATGTATCTATACATATTTCTACATACATATATTTACTTATAAATACCCATCTTTGGGATCACCAACACTATCTAATAGACAAGAAAAATAGTGTCTTAATAGTTCATTGACACAATGTGCGTATATAGGGTGTAGTATTATGTAATATACAGATAAGGTAAAGAAAAGAAGAGATATATTAAAAGAATGATGATAATAATCCGATATCTTCACTCGTCTCGTAAACGTATTAATAACATTCTCTATTGATGAGGTAGAATTGTAAAAACGATTCTCCTTTACCATCTCTGAACCCTTTTTGACCTAATACATGTACATATATAAACTCTTTAATTAATTTATTTTTTTATTTGTGAAAAAGTGTCTTATATATATATATATTGTATCGTTCTTCCTTTTCTCCAAAAGGGCTCCAAATCAGTTCATAGGTAGTCAAAAAAGCTATCAGCTGTTTGACTATTGTTTATTTAATAGTGGTGTTGGAATTTTATGCAGAATGAAGAAAAATACTATGTATTCTTCGTTCAGCTGATTTTCATCAGTTGACTCTACGTGATAGGAACTCAAAAAGGGTATTATTATTATTTATGATTTTGATATATATATATATATATAATATAATAAATTAAGGATTGCGGGCCTTTTTTTTTTTTTTTTTAATTTTTGAATAATAAACAAGTATTAACGATTGGTAGAATTTATCAATGTACTTTGTATCTTAATAATAACTCTACTCTCAAACTTAAAAAGTTGGCAACAAGGAAAATACAGAAGGGTCGTACTACCAGTTGTTTTTTAAAAAATTTCCTTTCCCTTTTGAGAGTCGAGGTTGCGGCGAATGGACAAAAAGTTCGTCGAGTAACAAGAGCACATTTGAGCTCAATCAATTAAATGCTCTGAAACTAATTAAAACTAGGGGTAAAGAGTTATAAAAAAATCAATGTCTAACAGAATAATAAAGCCTATCTAGGATTTTATATTTAGTCGCATATGTGTCGTATTCACTTTCGATCATTTATATCTAAGATACATGCATATTTGTACTTATTCAATAATCCGTTTCTCATTGATAGTTTGCTTTCAGTTGACGTCACAGGCTGCATCCTAAAGGAAAGGAACTGTATCTGTTAAATAGAGTTACACAAATTCGTAGATAGGTGGATATAAGTAGATATGAGAATAAGTCTTTTCTTTAGTGATTCAAAAATATTTCTAAATTTGCAGATTGAGTCCTTTAGAATGGACGAAGAAATTTTAGGAACGTGGAGTTGATATAAATAATAAAATTGACAAATTTTCTTAAAGACAACAACAACAACTTATGCAAACTTCATGAAATGGTTTTAAAAATGAAAAGAATACACAACTCTACTGAATAGAGTTTGATGCCAAAGAATGATATTTAAATCCAATCCAATTAATGGGTGGTGAAAAGCTTTATCAAATGCTTATGCTTTTTACAAATAAGTTTTTGCCAGATAGATTGGGGGGACTAAAAATGTAGAATAATTATATCAGAAAAATATATGATCCTTGCAAAAGCGATTGTTGCTTTATTGGCTACATACTGTAAATGTGAAGGAATATTGTTGTAATAAAACATATTGTTTTAATTTGATAGATGTACATGTATTAAAGAGAGAGAGAGATTCTTGATAGATTGAAAAGGTTGAAGTCCTTTTATTTGTTGGTTCCATTGCTTCATCCAAAATTTAAATAAACATAGGTCTTTATTCTATGTAAATTTGGTCGTGTATGCCTCCAAGATAACCGATTTGCACAATGATGACGTCACATAAATACCCTCTATAGACAATTGATGACCTTGGAGAAGGCATAAACATAATTCAATGTCGTGAGGACTAAAGGCACTCACTCCTATACAACAGTTTAGTTTTTTATAATGATTTTAAAGCCCTTTGGTTTCTTAAAATTTTTATGCGGATCGGTCATTCTGGTTTATTAAGAGTCGTATACATACCTATATGAATAAGAATTGGAGGATCCTCTTTAAGAATTTTAAGATTTGTTCATTTGAAATCTATCCTTATGAGTCAAATGCGACTTCCATACATTTGAACCCTCTCTTTAACCTTTAGAGTGCGACTTATTCTACGCAACTATTTGAAGTAGTTATACAATTTTCATTATTGATATTTGTATAGTATAATTAAATATGATCTACTTTAAAAACACTCAAAATCTCTCATATTTTGTATAAAATGTTGAAGAGTGCTAATGAATGAATATTTTATCAATACAACTATAATGCATGTGATGAAGTATATAAATATTTTTGTGTGTAGGTAAAAGTATTTATAGATCGTGGACCTACAGCAAATTTATAGCAGGTCACTTTTTGTCAATCAAAATTTCTAAATTTCAAATGAGGGTTTTATCTATTTTTTTCTCATTTTTTACTTGAGATTCCACGGCTCCTCCAGTAAAAAAAAATTCTTCCAAGGGTCAAGCAACAGGTCAGTGTTAACTAGTGAACAGTCAAAAATCCTAAAAAGTATAAGTATAAAAAAGTTATTTAACTTTGCACACTAATTTCAAATCTGTAAAAAAACTTTTCAAGAGTCCGACGATTTTCGAAAAATCGGACCCTTCTTTTTGAGCTTCTTAGCCCATTTTCCAACTTCAATTTAAGCCTAGAAAAATACTCATTTTGTGCATTAAAAAATGATGATTAACTAGTGTTTTTAATACAGATTTCATTTACAATCTTTGTTTTGACCTAAGGGAGAGTTGGCCCAAAAGTCCGCCAAAATGTTTGTACCTTAATAACCTTTGGATATTACATGAAATGGATTAATAAGGAGTGCATTCAAGAGCTAAAATCCATAGCTTCCAAATGAAATGTCAAGTACCCGATAAGAATCCTTAACTAAGAAGACATTGTCCATTTTATTGTGTAAATTTTCATCCCATTTCGAGCAAAAATTCGCTTAAAATCAAAGACTTACGGTAGAGCTACTAAAAAATAAGTACAATAGACTGAAATAGTAGCGACTAGAAGGATTTCAGCTGCTTTCGTAATCCCTCTGCCCACTACTACTTTAGTAGCTCAACCGTGAGTTAAATTTGTTGATCTGTGTAATTAATTAAGTGCTACTTAATTTCCATGTTTGACAAAAACTGTTAAATATAATATATTTAGTCATAAATATCTTGTTTTTAAAAACTTCAACTTTCGATATCTCAAAACATAATAAATAGTACACTTTTTCTCCAAATCCATGATTTGATGTTACATTTTTACATTAGTTGTAAATATCAAGTGCAGGAGGAACGTTTTAAAAAGGGAGGAGTTGGGGCATTTATAGCAATAAAAATTATACTTCGTAATAAAATGGGTTATGTAAAATCCAATCCAGTTTGTATTTTTCCTTTTCATTACTGCATCTATTTGAGTAAAAAAAATTCGCCTTGATCTCTAGAGAATCCTTTTCGATATTTAATTTGTTAAAAAAAAAATACCTAATTAGACATTTCATCAGTTAAAGTCATTTTGTACAAAAGAAACAATCAAAGACAATTTGCATATATATTAGTATTCATTAAAGACATTCATCTCGTTAAACAGTATGCCAATAATGCAATAATAATTTAAAATTGAGTTGTTACATTGTCAATGCAATATGTTTCTCCTGTTTAAAAAAAACAATTCGGATTCAAATTTAAACGCCCTCATCTGAAATGGTTCATTTTTTTACTCAATAAATGGCTCTGAAATAAGAAGTATGAAATCCTCATCGATCCATTTGTGTTTTATAAAGTTATAAGGCCTTACATTACATATTAAGAATATCGTTGATGCTTTTACCCTCAAATCATCAGACTGAATTCTTTTAAAAACGAAGTTCAATGAGTGATTTTTAATAGTCCATGAGGGTTATTGGAGTATACTTATGGATGTTAAAAAAAAGTATTTTATTTGACTAAAATAATATTATCATTCTCTACTATTACGATGTATGTAAACCTACTAAATTACAAATTTACAGAGTGTTTATTTGTCACTTCTTCACAAGACACCATCATTTTGGAAGTAGGCCATTTTGGAGGAGGCATTAACAACCAAATTTTACAAGAAAAAAATAAAAATCTTTAAAGTTAATGAATAATTGCTGTAAATTTGTATATCATAATGGGGCCGACAAATTAAAGGACTTAAGCCAATAGAGTCTATCAAAAAACAACCCTCCTTTATCATATCTCATAGCATTAAATATATATACATACATTTACATACTTAGTGTAGCCTATAAATTAATTATAATTTTGGCAAGGATCGTATCTTTTTAGCAAATTATCCTACTTTTCTGATCTTCAATCCATCTTGAACAAAGTTCAAAAGTATATCCATTTGAAAGGTCATTTCAGTACGAATCATTTATATTTAATTTATTCGAATATCATTAAACTAAACACTTTGTCATCAAATTGTATTCAATACATACCATTTTACATTTTTAATGCCATTTGATAAATTTTCCCTGGGCTAGAAATTTGTCTTTTCATTTAATAGATACATCAACTCTATGTCCCCAATATGGTATTGCTTCTATTGATGATAAAATCTATGCCCTCTCTGAAAATACTTTCTTACCCTAATCAGTCTTCAGAACAATGTTAATGACTTGAAATTGAATTAAGTAGCTCTTGTTAAGCTACAGAAAAATTTCCGGTCTCTTAAATGAGGAATGATTCCAATAGGAGAGAAGAATTGACTCTCTACTAATAACGGATTTTAGACCCTTTAATCTTTTTATATTCCATTTCTCTTTTTGGAGAGTAGATACAATTGTGTAGACATTTAAAGTTCAGATGAAAGCATGTGTTTAAAACCTACAAGAGAGTTTTTGCAGCATATAAAGACCCCTATAAAGTCTATTGCACATATATTTACATTATTGTTACGATTAAGGTAACAATATATTATGATTTGTGATACTTTTATCGATAGGAATTTAAAGTAATGGTTTAATAACCCATAATTTTTTTTAAAGGCAGAATTGCAATGCATATGATCGGTAATGGTATGTATGTATATATATACGCCTATTATGAAAAAAATATTACATGGGTAAAATATGAAGAATATAAATTATGGTCTAATTACTCAAAGGGAAATATGTTGATATTCTTCAAATTGTGTTCGTGCAAAAGGATATGGTTAAATGACTTCTCATTTATGCAAACTTTGGTACTTAAATCGACCTAAAGGAGCATTTTAATATATTATGTGAGTGCATGGAATATTCCACCATGGGTATATATAGGTTGTGTTAGTAGGGAAAATGTTCCTACATAATATAATGAATGACTCACACGACGAGCTTTTTGGGATAAACAAAAATACACTGTATTCTCCCTTCAGCTGATTTTCATCATTTGACTCATTTGATTTAAAGCAACTGGCCCTACGTGTTATGAACTCAAAGAGGATATTATTATTATTTATGATTTTGATGCATAAAAAATATATTAAATCAAGGATTGCGCGCCCTTTTTTGAATTTTGAATATATTACAAGTAGTAACGATTGGTTTGTGATTGGTAAAATTTATAAATATATAGTATATCTAAATAATGAATTCTTTATAATATTAACAAGTTAGCAACTAGGAAAATACAGAAGGGTAGTTACCATATGTTTTTCCAAATATTTCCTTTCCCTTTTGTCAGTCGAGGTTGCGAGTGGACAAAAAAGCTCGACGTGTCAGCGTGTTTATTTGAATATATATAGATATGTCTCTAATATTTAAATAATTTACAACTATTTATATTAAATAAATGTATGTATATAATAAACACTTATATATATAGCTTTAAGGTATGATGATTGGTTCTTTTTTCATATTTATGCCTAATTTATGCTTAAAAATAATGAGAAAAAAAAAAAAAAAAAAACTAACTTGGGATAAATCGATGAAATGACAACTAGTTACCTATTTTCATTTGCTTGGATCTTGACGTCAAAATATTATTTATTTCAAATATTTTCAAAAGATAGGTACGTAATTAGTAATATCGAAACATTATGTATAAGTATAACTCATGTGAAGATACCGTTGAAGATATATTTCCTTACATGATTTGTTAAATATGAAGAATTAATATCAATATGAGCTAAAAATTTCATTTTTGACAGCGACAGAATGATTTAAAAATATATATATTAGTGAGTATAAAATAACACATCAAATTTTTCAGAAATGAATTAGAGAGAAATTGTTTAATATTGCAGTTCCTCAAAATCACGTCAATACTCAAAAAATTCTGGCAAACCAGAAAAAACAAAAGCCTTTACGGTTACGTTTACTCTTGTATGGCAGATTTTAGGTATTTCACAACCTTTTTTCACAAACAAAAAGGAAAAAAAAGGCAGAAAAGTACTTAATACTTGCCAAAAAAAAGGTCTCAATGGTGGGACTAATGTTTAATTAATAGTAAAGAACTACTCACAGCATAACAACAGCTTATTTCAATTCAATTTTGTCAACACTCAGAAGACTAATTAATTATGGGTAAGAGAAGTCAAATATCAGCAGAGAGAAAATATATTAGTTGTATCATTATAATAAGAATAAGTAAAGAAGGAAAAACGTTCGGAACAATTTCATTAACAACACAACCTCGTATTGAATTTTAAATGGTTTTTTTTTATAAACTTTGATATTATTCGCCAAACGATGAAGTTTATTTTAAAGAGGGAGGTGGGGAAAAAATAGGTGAAAAAGTGATGACGTAATTAGTTCTCCAGCTGTCTTATAGATAGTCAAAAAGGGCAAAATCATTACAAAATATCTACTCCTATAGGATTTACCTATATTCATGGCTTTAATTTGATAATACGTGCTCCATTTGTAGTACTTACTGCCCATAATTAATATGTTATTAGAGTTTGAAACGAGGTAGACTGAGTTTCAAGCCATTGGCTTGAAGTCGACAAAATGCGTTATTCTCTCACAATGTTATAGAATCATAGCAATATTAAATTACAAAAACAGCAACCTCTTACTATACAACTTTTCTTATTTATGTATATTTTTGAAACATACAGCTGTTCACAAATAATTTTTATATTTATCTACATTTTTGCTCAATTTATTAAAATTCGCATTTATATATATATATAATTTTATATTAACATGTATTTTTCAAGTACCTACATATTGCTACAATATATGGATAAAAACGTATTTTCCTCAATAAATCCTTTCTAATCATGGAGGAAAATACTCTGAATGCTCCGTATTTAAGTGCCAACAATGGCGTAGAATATTATTATTCATATTTTAAAAAAGAACTTTTCGAATGTAATCATAAACTCTTAAATTATTACTTGCTTTTATAACTCTCGGAATAGAACAGAATAAAAGAAATATAAAAGAAGTTGTTGAGAGAATATTCCCAAAAGGAATAGTACAAAATAAAAAAAAGTACAATTCGATGAGGGATTATAGAGGAAGATAGAGTTCAAACATCATGGGGATACTGTACCCAAAACTAACTCCTTATTGCAATATATTTATATTTATATGGAATCACATAACAATATTACATACAAAAGCTATGATTTCAATTTTATTGCATACATACATTGCAATCAATTTCCCATTTGAATACTTGGAGCAAATGGATCTAATATTCACCCTTTAACCAGCGAGTAATTTGAATATCAAAATATATAAGTCAATTAGGGCTAAGATGCTGACATCAATTGGTTTCTAGAATTAAAAAAATTGTTTTTCGTCTTTTGCCAATGATTATGTTCGATCCAAACCCTGCTAAAAAGGAAGACATTGATATCAATTTGGTATTTATTTATTGCCACAATATTATTTGTAATCAAATGGTTGCAAATTGATTATATCTATGTAGTTAGTACAATGTTTCTAATCAATCTATGCACATTTTGTAGTGATTCAATTATCTTGTTCCACCTCGGATATTAGTTGAGTTCATTGCTATTCCATTTGAAGAAATGAACGATAATTAATTTTTATTATCATTATCATTTTCGTGAACATGGATGCTACTTCAACCAGAGTCGTCTCCCCTCAAGTTCTAGATTTCTATTGACTTATTGTCATTAAAATTTGTGATTTTTTTTCATATTTTTAGATCGCTTGGGAAGTAAACTAAAGAAGTATGGAGATCCTTGCATGTCAGTCATTGAGAGAAGCAATAAGCTGTACAAAATGCAACTGTGGGGCTATTTCTATAAAAAATTATTGTTAACATTATACATTTTAATACTTCCCCTCTCTTTATCATAGGCACTATGAAGAATTTCACTTCGTACAATTTGTAGACATGTTTATACGTCTCTCTTGTGCTGTGGATCCAAGGGAATGTTGTCAAATCTCAATATTTTAACTACATACTGGTTGTAGACTATATTTCCAATGAGACACCCTTATGAGTTTCACAATTTGATTATTTCATTTTTTTAATATTTAACATTTACTTCTGTTGTTATTAAGATTGCCTCTTAAAATGAGATTCCTTATTTATTGAAATAAAGTTAGGTTCATATATCATTACTGAAGTTGTTGAATAATTAAAGTAATAGCTGATTCATTTAATATCATTTGTCATGAGCTATTTGAATATTATATTAAATATATTCAGAAATAATAGGGAAGGATGATCTTGTCCTCATTTACAATTAAAATTACCACACCTTGGGCTCAATTACTTATTAAGGAAAAATAAGTACATCTGGGAAAGTGAAGATGAATCTAAAAGCTCTTTAAGTATGTATTTGCTTAGAAATGGACATGACCATTCCTGAAGCAACGATTTGGATCAACGAAATGTGATAAAAATGATAATGGACAACAACAAACAATTATAATTTTTCTAACTTTAAAAAGCTACCTTTATTTTACTTCTTAGCTCTGTTCCAAATAAATGATCCCCAATTTTGAGGAATAAAATAATCGATATACATAAGCTACATTTTTTCGTAACTTTTTTGTGATTGACTTGTAGAAAAATGTTCAAGAGAAAGTATGTAGAGCCTACAGTTCTAAACACTCACTCAAAATGAGTTGTTGTTTTTTTTTGTTATTAAGAAACTTTTTTTATTTCACATTCAAAAAAAAAGTTTACAAGTTAGAAGAAGCATTCATTGTTGCATGGCACTTCACCTAGACTCTTCAATGCTGATGAATTGACAGAAGAGTGATAGTCTACAAACTCAATAGTTTTTGCATTATAGCTCTTTCAAAATAAAAATTCTCTCATAGGAGATTTAGTGACTAAACATTGTGCAACTCCAGATATTTATAGTATTTATTGGCCAGTTCTTCACAACTGTTGACTATTTTTCATTTAATAGTAGGGAATTATTCAATCACTCCTTAACAAACTATAACTCAAGTCCAACCAATCAACGTTTAAAACACTAAAAATAAAGGGAAGAGGAGAAGAAAAATCAATGGCTGACAATTATTTACAATAATTTAAATTTCCATGAGAGTCGTAACATGTTTTTTAATACCACATCGTATACCCTTAAGACAGTACTTCCTGTTATTTAGAATGCATTTATCGATATATCTATGGAGATACTATTTAAGAATATGCATATTTATATTCCTTGAGCAATCGTTTTGGAAATTAAAAGTTCAAGAACAATTCATTTGACGATGTATTTATATTTAATTTTTAATTGCAAAAAGGATTTCGTTCTTGTCAATTTGAGTCTTTCCTTCACTTATTCAACCATTTTATTTTCAACTGGGACCCTCTTTCTACATATTATGTACATGTCAGTTGTACTATTTATAATTAAATTGAAAGGGGTATTTAAAAAAAATAAATAAATGTACAGTTTGAAGGGATCATTGGATAACTTTAGAATTGGTTTTTCCTCTCCAAAATGAACTTTCACAAATACAAATTTGTATACCAATTGGATTCTATGTAGCAACTCTTTTCCTACTCTGTTCATGAATGATTTACCTGGCGTGAGTTCAAGCTCTAGATATGTTCATACAAAGTCATTATTGACTCAATCCTGCTTTAACATTTTTATTCAATTTTATTCAAAAGGCGATTCATCAACCCTTTTTTTTTTTTTTTAAAGAGTTATTAATGGATTCCATTATCCAACACTTTAAGTATTTTATTCATTTGTGCAAGAAATGCAATGCACGGTATTGTGTCGATCACAAAGCTGCATTGTCATTCTCATATTATCAAAGGTACATATGTACTATTTGCCAATTTGTACCATGAATCCTCTGGAATTCGCAAGATATCTATATGATTATTATAGATAGATAATTTACGAGGCATACCTAACAGGATGGTTTTTTTAATAGCGGGAGCAACAAATTACAATGCATTTTACGTAAATACATATTATGCTATTGATATTTACATAAATAAATCCTTCAGTCTACATACTAAGTGGGATATTTCCTGGTTTTCTTTCATGACACAATTTTATGAGTGTATAAAAAAGTGCATCATCCATGTTGTTTATTAAGATTATTACACACATACTTACATCAATGTTAGTGAGTTTTTCATGATTTACACTGCCACTTAATTTGTTATATAGATTTGAAATGCTTTAAAAGTGTATACCTGATGAATCTATCAGGACCGTTAAAAAACGTTTTCAAATGAACTCTAATTTGTATTATTCTCATTTCTACATATATTTATAACCTATAGTTATAGAAGAACCATCGTTGTTAAAAGTAAACTATCAAAATATAGTACATAGTTCACAATTAGTTCTACATCTGGATTACTTACCTATTTTGCAACGTGTTATTTACTAAAATGTACTATGCTTACTAATCCTAGCTTTTATATATTAATATCAAGATACTTCTTAATATTTCAACCCCAAACATGTTATTTTCTAATGCAAATCCTTTAGATTATGACCTGGAGTATTCAATGAACCTTTATAAATAATTTTATTACGCAATCATATAAATATTTTGTTAAATAGTCTCTAAAATAATAACAATTAAAATTGAAAGACCACTTAAATATTTAGAATTAAAAGGACCGCCATTTTTGTATGTCATTTTTATATAAATAAAAAAAATGGTTAATTCCCAGGAAGGTGACTTTTTATTAATGAAATCAAAATTCAAGGGACATATTTGATTGTATGAAAACATTTCTCTGAGATCCTTTGAGTAATAACAATATACTATAATAAACCAGCAGCTCTGAGGAATTACAACTTCAAAAAGATAGATAACTTATATCTTGGTAGAATCAAAGTTTGGCTAACGTCGGCCCGGTTACTTTGTACCAACAAAAATTATCCTTCTGTAGTCATGAATGCTCTCATTTCTTCAATGTATGTATCTTTTAAAAATGTACTAAATCAATGATTAAAAATCATTCACTTTCTGAGTTATTTTTTATTTAAGCATTTCATTTATGCATAATTATCTAAATATGATCCATCAGTTAGTTCGGATCTTTTGTGAACAAACAAACACTATACATAGTGTGATTTGAATTATTAGCTAATCCTACGTTTGCTTTAACTTATGTAGAAAGAATTATTGCAAAATAAATGTTGGAATCCCAGCATTCAGTAAATACAAAATCAAGTGATGACTATTGATCTCGACCCTAAATATCTTGATTAGGCTGTCATGAACAAAAATAAAGCAACAAGTAAGATGGAAATTATCACTTTCGAAAAATAAAAGCAAGATCAATTTTTTTTATCTAAGTCTCTATTCTTCAAACTCTTAATATTGATCACAGTACTATTAAAATACAAAGTCAAAACCAATCATCAAACCCTATAATCCATCTCCTTCATTTTGTTTCAAATCGGCCTAAAGTCCTAAATTACAAACATATGAGAAAGGTTTGAACTTTTGAGTCACTTGTGAGTCTATTTATAAATCGGTTATACAGGGTGAGTCATGGGGAAGGGATGTTTATAGAACGCCCCTTGCTCTTTAAGGATAAGTGATTAAAAAGTGAGGAAGGTAGTTTTTAAAACCGCCTAAGATGCCATTTAGTTTGTTGTTATTTGTTTATCTTTTACGTTAAGTTTTGTACTTGTTAATCATTACTTTTGAATTGCTTTTCTTTTCAGATTTACTTTAAATTTTGACTTTCTTTCCCTCATGATATCGTGGACTCTTGAACACCGTGTGTTTGTTTATGACACCTACGTGAAAAATGGTGAATCAGTGACAGAAACCCAACGTCGCTTTAAGCGAAGATTCAACATCGGTCGTCACGGTAATGTACCAAGCCGCAATTCCATTCTTAGATGGGTTAATGCACTAAGAACAACTGGTTCGTTATTGAAAACCAAACCACCCGGCCCTGCCAGAACCGCCAGAACACCAAGAAATGTGGATCGAGTGAGAGAAGCAATCACCCGAAGCCCTAGGCGCTCTGCTAGTGGAAACCAACTTTAGAACGCGACTTCAAATTTGTGCTCGTGAAAATGGCCAACATTTGTCTGACATAGTTTTTCGATCCTAAATATTCCATAATAGCATAGTTTAATGAATGCTTTTATGTATGATAATAATTTTTTTTTTAAATATTTGCAGAGTTTTGTCTTCTTTAAAAACATCCGTTTCCCGTGACTCACCCTGTACTTCCTTACCTTCCACACATTTTTTCACTTTTCCAGCTATATATATATATATGTACAAATACTCAAAGATTTTATAGAGCCAGAATTAATTATTGTCTTAGGACTCATCATAAATAATAATAATCAACACTTCTTCAACATATGTATATGTACGTATGCACATTTGCATGTACGGAAGGGATAATTAATCTATTAACTAAAGCATGACCCTATTAATTAATTAATTAATTGATTTGGTAATAGATGTGACTACCTGTAACTATCAAACAAAAAACTTATAGCTATTTCGATTAACAACCTTGAAATCCTTTTTCAAAACATCCTTGTTCCCATCATCATTCCTATTGCATGCATCTCATACTAAACAATTTATTGAAACAATTACAACTACATTTATTAATGAAAATTACACACTCATACACACTTGGTGCTTTATTTTATATGTATATGCATCAATTTAATCATGCATAAAGTTTGTATGTATGTATGTATAAGTCCCCTGCATTCATTGGTATAAACATTGTTTGTAATCTTTATGTATACATACATATTATTATGTTGCTATTATCTGACATTTTTATTTATCTGAAATGATACATAAATAATTAATTATTCGCATATGTACATATAATAGTAGAATTTGGCAAATCTAGCTGGGCTACTGCAGACATTATTTTATGTCCTCTTTTTGGTTCTTATTAGCTACAACACCATAATATCTCCAAAACATCAACAGCTCTTATATATTTTTTTGATCAGATCTTAATTTTCTATTTTTCTTGCCCCCTATAACTGTTCTGACTGTTAAGTTGCGAACAATTCCTTATTGGTTCATAAAAATAACCCCACAAGGGAGAAGAATGATTAAAGATTGCTATGTGTGATTAAAGAAAAAAGGAACCAAATTATTTGGTAAGCAGTAAACCAATGACATCACTCACTCTCTCCAACTGTATTGTTTGTTTAAATGTAGGGAACGTGTCACTTATTTCTGAAAGGGATTCAAGAGATGAAAGACTCATATCCCTCAAAGATAAAACAGATTGGGGACAAAACGGTTCCTTTTCTTTAGAAATAAATGTAGCACCTAACCCTGAAATGGACAAACTACGGCTATGGACCATATCAAACCCGTTGCCTCTTTGCATCCGACCAATCAAATTACACTTATTTTTAACTGTAAATAATTGTTCATGCACATAGACATGTAGAGTCCTTATTCAACCAGACTGAACATTTTAAATTCCGTGTGGACCGTTGCCTAACCTTAGCCTGTCCTTCAATTGTTCTTCAGTTTGCTATACTATAAAAATCTTCGACTCTTGCACTAATTGGAGTAATTATATAATATTTAACATGATATTTCAAAACTAGTCAAGACCACATTAACAGAATACCGTTAATATTAAAGTGTTTTTTATACTAAGTAAGCGGTATTGTCCTTGTACTTGATTTGAGCTATAATCCCACAAAATATCGAGTTATGGAAAATCTCTGTCAAATACACAGCTTTAAAGGATTTCTTAGACCCATCACTTGCTCGGAACGTATCTTCTCCTATTTTACGAGATCATACAACTAATGAGTTCAAGGGACTTTTAATCTGTACCCATTAGTAGCATGACAATTTAAAAGTGAGCAGGACTTTTAAAAGGACACGTACTGATCACAAATGCTATGTTTTCTTCGTTTTGCAATACAATACAATTTATATATTATGTATATGAGAAGATATGGACATATGTTATTATATATATATATATATAACATTTATAAGATTATGATTATTTAAGGAATATGTGCTCCAGGCATATGAAATATACATATAATGTTTTATTATGGTATAATACGATTTTCAATATTATATATATATATATATATATATAATATATGTCGTTCTTCTTTCCGATTCATTGCCAAAATCTAATAACCATAAATACATACTATGTATATACTATTGTTATTATTGCAAAACAAAACAAAAAAAAGCAACAAAAACAAATTATTAACACATCTGTTGTTTGATGACATCAATCATTACTTTACTCACATCTTCACAATGAAATCAAGTAATAATATATACGTATAATAAATAGTACATATAATATTTAAATGATCGGATGCATACAAAGTTAATCCAACTACATTAAGTTTATATACTTATTTATTTGCTGTCCTTGTAACTTGTATTCTAATTTCTGATATGCTCTCACCATGCTCTTTTCATATTGACTTAATCAACTTTTTAAAGGATGTTGACTGAATTTAATTCCTATCATTAAAACGGGAAATAAAACCCAGTCACAAATTCATCAAAACATCCTCCAGTGACCTCGAATGATCTCATCCAATCCACTAAATGAACAATTTCCTACAACTTTTGACTTCATTGGCAAACTCAAATTTGGACTACCAAGTCTTCAAATCGTATTTTGACCTCAAAATCAGCCTCCAGTGACCTCGGATAGCTTAAGAGACCGACAAGAAATAGCTGATGGTTTTTTGGAGGGAGGTCAAGTTACCCTTAGTTTACCCTGCTTCTGCTCCCCTCGTCCTCTTGGCTGACCATCATACTCGATCAAATAACCGAACAAGCTCATAAGTCGACTTGCTTAGATAGAGAATTAGGAACAATCCCTTAATAAAATTTAGATTATATCCTGTGTTTATATTGTGTACATTCATGATCTTAAGGGTCAGTTTGACTCCAAATATATTTCATTTCTTAGGTATGTCTAATTTATTATTAACTCATTTTTACTTTGGTATTTATTCTTCTGTAGGGAAAACATATCCTTTAGTCATCAATTCTATGAATAGGACTCTAATATAAACTTATTTATCTTGATTACTATTAAAGAAATCATAACGCTTCTTCAAAAGTACATTCTTAAGAGTAAATTTACTATATTTTACCACTCTAGGAATGCTTGAGAGTGGTATAAAAAAGTTCTTAGTGAAGGATCTATCTTTGCTATCTTGGTTAGTATCAAATAAAAATGGCAGCATATGAGTTACTTGAATACTTTACAACTTGTGTAGAATGAAAGTGATTGAAGAGAGTGAGGACATGTCAGAATCTGAAGATAATGTAGAGAATATGAATTATTACGGTACATTCTCATCTGATGAATATGAAGATAATGTGGACACTCTTGGAACATAAAAAACTTTATCGAAGAATGATTTTTCTTAAGGAAATTGGATCAGAATGTGTGAAGCAACTTGTTGAAAGAAGATAATACTTTCCAAAAGCATATTTAACAGCAGGCAAATTAGTAAATCAGATAAAAAGAAGACTAGCTGTAGTTGCTCTTGTAAGCAGCACAAAAGCTAGGAAATGTGGAAGATGTCAAGTAGACTTGATTTCAAGACATGTTGTGTACTTGCTGGATACTCCAAATTCCTTTGTAATCTTTATGTAGAAACAGTATGCACACCAGTTGTCAATACTGGTATACAGTTTAATGATTGATAGTGCAATTTAGAATAACTTAATTTATTTTGTTTATGTAAATTAGAGAGGAAATAAAATTGATTCAGAAGTTAATGAAAAAAACTCCAATTTTTTATTGGATGGAAATAACAAAAACCTGCAGAATCTCTGTGATCCATCTGTGGGAAAAGGGTCTTAAAAAAGTTAAAGCTTAAAAAGATGACTAATAAAAGTACTAAGTATGTTACAAAAACACATGGGGCCAAATTCTAATTTTAAAGAAATAGTTATATAGTGAGGTCAAAAGATTGAGCCCAAAGATCATGGATGTAAGGAAATTTGAGAGTAACGTCATACTCATGAAGAAACTCGCACATTCTAACAACTAGCTTTTTTGTTGACTTACAACCTCGACTTTCAAAAAGAAAATGAAAAATTGGACAAAAACATTTGGCAGATTTGTAGAGTTATGATGTTCCCTTGGACAATCAAAGAAGAAGTATTAATGTTCGTATAAATGCATCTTTAAATATGTGAAGAGTCAACAGATAAAAAGTGCTGAAGAGAGACATCAAATATTGTTTTGTTACTTATGAGCAATTTCCAACTATCAAATACAAAATGTTCAACACATTAAGTCAGTTCCTTCTCTTTTTTAAAAGAATTGTTGAGACTTGCACTGAAGATTTCTGTACGTCCTCTCTACGACAGAAGTATCTGAGGAGTTCGTTCCGCCATAAATTCATTTTCAAATGGGAATAGAAAATAAAATTCGAAATTAATTGATAGAACAGTCTCTCAACTATTAAACCATTTTTATATACTTCTTTGTACGTAGATGAACTGACAGTATATTCTACTTCAAGAGCAAGGATATATGTATATATTTTATTTTATTAAAATGTTTTTAAATATCCTTTGTAATTCTGCAATTAGCGGAATCCTTGTCTTCTCAAGTACATGCTAATTTGAACTCTTATTCTAAAGTATTTTTTTATATATTTACATATTTAAGTACATTTTAATCAACGTTTTAATAGAAAATTAAAGTGGTATGAAGTCGAATTAAATTTATTACATAGTATAAGGGATATCTGATGTACGTGTATAAATAAATCCATAATTGAAGATCAGAAAAATAGTAATAAATAGTACATACTTAGATACCTAAGTATAACAATAAATACATAATACATTAGACAATTCATGTTATTTGTTAAAGCTGACTACATAAAGCCGAATCCACCTACAACTCATTCAAGCCTCATTCAAGATCAGGATGTTTTTCAAAATATATTTATTCAATGCACAATTGATAGATGATAAATACATTTCAACTCTAGAAACAAGGTAAATATTAAATGGTGAGCTACACCTAAAATGCTTCATAATTAAATCTTAGGCATATTATTATTTAGCATCTGTAAGTCTATAAAATCAGACATTTTTTCTATTTTTATTGCTAATAAAGTTTAATAGTATTTATATATGTATATGTATCTATACAATGTTTCTTGGCATCACACTCCACGGTATATTTATTAATTATGTGGCCAGTGTTCGTAACTTAAATATGACGTAAATATGGTTACTATGGACAGAAGAGAAGATAAATTAAATCTAGCTAGAATATGTTCCAAAATTTTTTGATTTTTGAATGAGTATTTGTTGCGGCAACTTGATTTAAATGCAGTGACGTCATTAGATCTTAGTTTTCTACGTTACAAAAAGTACATTTAAACTTAACATAAATTAAAGTTTGCACATGTATGTATTTTACGTCATTGAGCTCTGGATCGAAGTAATAACGTCAAGCTTACAATTTTTAAGAGGATTTTATGAACTCAAAATCAATACATAGTTCTAATATTCTTATTACATTTTTTTTTTCAAATGAGCTTTTAAATAAAGAGTGATTCATTTTTGTTTTGTTTATCTTTATTGAATGTCACAACTTTGTCTCCAAATAGAAGAAGGGACAAAATCAGTTGGTAATTGCTCAATTCTTCCTCATTGTTGAATTATTTTATTTTCACTAGAAGATAATTGTTCATAGTTTAATAAGGGATAATTGGAGTTCAGGCTATTAACATTCAGAACGCCAAGTCTTACTACACGTTCAATCCTCTACATCACACGCTTCATTGTCCAATCATTATTATACGCAATGAATATTCATTGAATATTTTTCATATGAAGCTACTTTGAATGATTAAGTTTCTTTCTTTAAATCCACTTAAGTTATGTATTTCTCCACGCATCCTTCTTCTATTAGTAGAAGGTTGTATCAGTTGTCCTTGCATCAATCTGAAATTGTCTTTCTTGAATAGAATACCAACTGTCATGCAAGGAAACTTCCTTTTTCCAGGATCCAGATCGTCTTTCAATAACTCCCTTCAATCTCACTCACTAAATATCTACAATGTGGGTAACATTAGGTCCTTTCTTAAAGTATGCCTGGGGATTTAATAAAATATAAGAGTCATGAGAAGATAGGTTCGACATTGATATCCATTGACTCTAACTAGATGACCTTAAGGAAATTACAAAAGATCCAGGTCAAAGAGCTAAAATGTTTGTTCTTTTGCTTTTACGATTACAAACAATTTGTAAATTGATAAAGAAAAAATATCCCTTCCGATTTCAAAAAAAAATCTCTATTTAACATAACAAGATTTTGTTTTGGGGTGGGATTATAGAGGATAGCACCCAATGCATCTGTGATTCCCGAACGTTTGTTAATTATGTACATTCATAGTGGGTTTAAATTCCATTCACTGTTTCTTTAGAAGACACTCTTATGTCTATTCGACAAATAGTTAATTTAATATTTTTTTAAATCCGATTAAATCTACATCCCTTCTCTGACAGCAGTCGGTTGCATAGAAACGTAAAGCGATCAAGAGATACAAACAGGGGTTCATTCTTAGCACTTCATTTTCTACCACATATAGTGTCTTTAATTTTAAAATTCCAAATAACAACTAATTCTTTTCAAAATCCATAAGGAGTTCATCTTGATTATAAACTTCAATAGGATTCAGCCAATTTTGAATTATATGACGAGGAATCATTTTGATTTTTGCTTATAACTTTCTCTGTAAAATTGGACATATTTGAACTGTGTATTTAATGACAAAAAAGTTTATTTGTTTAACAGTTGACTAAAAGTTATTGATGTAATGTCATCCTCATATTTAAGTCAACGTACATTTGTTCGCAAATTTATTAATTTTTTTTTATTTATAAAAGTCGAGTTGTTATAAGTGGGGGTCAAAAAGTTGCTCTGGAGAATTTATATGTATATTTAAATGTTCTATTCTGCAAAGTAATTTACAAAGTAGCCACAAAATTTGTTTTTGAGGAAAAGTTGATTTTATATTTTGAATTCGACTATATATGAACATGTTGGTAAAAGCATAGCTTTGGATTACGTGATAATGAGAGACTTCATTATCAGCTGAAAAGGATCTTCCAAGTACTTGAGATTCCTCATAGGGATTGCAGAACAAGGGATATTACTTTTAAACAAGCTGAAGTATGTTTCTTCCCTAGATATTTCTGACTATGTTTCATTCATACCAACTCCATGACCATATAACAGGGAAAAAAATGGTAATCTTCATTTCATTTTGGAATCGTTCATTCAAAAAGAAAAAGAAAAAAGAACCTAAATTACAATTGATATTTATTCAACTATGTACATTACATATTCTTCCCAATTGCTTCACTATTATTTATAGGGATATATGTTCACTCTTTAAAATCTTTTTCATCATTTGACTCTTTTCTGATGTATTCTTACTGACTCTAGGTATTATGAACACAAAAAGTGCATGATTTTGATTTATAAACAATCAAAGATCCCTTTTTTTGATTTTTTGAATATTTTGTGAGTAATCATTTTTATAATAATAAAATTTATTAATGTATAGTGTAACGAAATAATATTTTTGCCCAAAATTAGAAGTTGGCCATACACCAAACTCGTCGTGATTATACAAAGGTAAGTCCAGAACGTATGATGTTGATGTCCATGGAACGATACTTTTTTGATGAAACGTCGTTTCTAAACGTTGATCGACTTAATTACAATGAATCCTACTACTTAATAAAACAGCTTTCAATATTTTTTTTTCCTTTTGGGGGGGAAAGGTGTAGGGATGCAATGAAGATAGCATCTTGTGTTGAATGTTGAATTCTAATTATATCTATGTATGTCTTTATTGAATGGGAAATAAGGGAATGGTTGAAGAGAATGACGTAATGGACTATCTACCAATAAATTAAAGGTATTTTTATCTTTCTTTTATTAAATAAAAAGTTGAGAGAAACTATGCAGTGAATTTCTCTTTGTGAGCTATAGATTGAATATTACGTATCCAAATGATCTCATTTCTTTTATGAAAAAATGATTTCCTCTCACGATTTGTAAACGTACTATTTCTCAAAGATATTTTATCTATCTATCTATCTATATATATATATATATATGTAATATGTATGTATTGTATTGGATAGACAAAGAAAGAACAAATTCTAGAACGTTTCTACGAAATAAATTCATATTATTTACAATGAATTTGTGCAAATGAATAATAGTGTAGGGTTGCATATTTTTGTTTTTTCAACTCTGAGTATTTGTATTAATTCTATACTTGTTTTAAAATGAGAAGTGGGGGAGGACTTGGAGCTCCAGGTTAAAAAGTAAAGACTCTACTTGAGATTGTCTACCAAGACTGGGGCTCAAAAACACGAGTCTGGCCCGTGAAAAAGTGACTTGTCAACAACTCATTAACTTAATTATCATGGGTATACATATTTCATAGTTTTTATACGAACTCTTCACCTTACTTAAAAGGTCTTAGACAATTTTATTTCAATTTTCTAAAAATGCAGTTGGTAATGCATAATACAAAGTACATGAGATATAAATTAGAGGAATTACCTAATTTATGAGAGTTGAGAGATATTTATCCATATAATAATGATTTTTTCTTAATGAAGGGCATAGCCCTCTATACCCCTAATTGGAGCCCCATTTTATTTATGATACCTCTTCTGAGATTTATATATGCAATTAGGGTGATAGCACTCTTTTTCCTCGAATATTTCCAAATATTTAACTATTCTAAATTTAAAGTTTCGCATCTTTATGTCAAAAATCCTGGATGACAAGGTCATTTTATATAAATATAAATCAAAAATCATTCGAATTGAGTATTAGCATATTTTGATATAGCACGTTCTGTCTTGAATAATTTCAAATAGAATATATGTAGAGATTCACAAAGTTTCAGTCTCAATGTACATGTACAATATGTAACCCTGACTAAGTGATGTCATTTTAAATGGAAATATTTTCAGCATAAACAATTCTTTTAAGACTCCTTATCGATTAAAGAAAAAAAAAAAAAAAAAGAAGAAAATTATCGATATCTAAAACGGCATCAGTTCAAGACAAAACGTATTTTATAAAAATTAACATATTATTTATAATAACACTTTTTGTCTTGAATCTTTCCAAATTACATTTTGATTTAATTATGATGTATGTATTCAAAGTTTCAAATATGTCAAAAACGCAAGGTCATGTAAAACATCAACAATTGAGAATTAGCAAATTTTTATATATGTAGCACGTTTTGTCTTTAATAACTCTAAATAAAACATAGGAGCTACATACATACATTAGGGTCTAATTACGATGTACATTGTATAAATACAAATTTTTAATTCTCTATTTAAGTAACCTCGGCTTTGTGATGCCATTTTAAATTGAAACAGTTGTTTCAAGTGGTCTCATCTTTTTAAAAAAGGTTATCAATATCTAAAATGGCAACGATTCAAGACAAAACAGGTGCTATAAAATATTGCTAATACACAATTTGAACGTTTTTTGACCCGTAAAATGACCTGCTCTAGCCAGATTTTGACATATATTAGACTTAGAACTTAGCCTAACTATAAAGGCTATAAATTTCTTTTATGGTTAAAATTCGAGAAAAAGATTGATTTTTTAGAATGCTAATGGTTAGTAACTTATTTAAGAACTCATGACTCAGAACAAGTATCAAGTATCCTACTACTAAAACTCTAACACGTGGTCAAAAAACAAGGACCTGTCTTGTATGTATTTGAGCTCAAAGACTCGTAATAAACAGCTCGCTCTGATTAAAAAAAAAGAACAAACCTTTGAAAGATATTTATAAAATGCGAAAATGAAGGATGTGAAAACACCTTGAAAGTGTGGTATTAATAACATGGGTGTGTTCCTAATATTATGTAGATAGGTAATGTTATATGCAGTTCAATTTTTATTCGTATGAAATGAATTTCCAATCCTTAAATAATTCCATTCATACTACATATATTTTAAATTGAGAACAACAATGAAAAACTTATACTCAATTTCATATTCTGTAGTTTGATACTAATATGATGTCCTTGGAAAGGGTTTCAAATACCATTCGTGTCAATAAATATATATATATCATTTGATGAATAATGGCTATGTGCACCTACAGCTATTAAAGACCATTTGATTAATATTAAAAAGACTCAACATTTTGGCACAATATATTTGGAAATGTTTTCTGACATAACACTCACTAAATATATGTAGATGAATCATTAATGGTTTAAAATACGGTAGTTCATGTTTTAAAGTTGTGAGTAGGTAATTAGTAGATGATTGATGTGCCCAGTATAAATGTGTTTTTTTAATGGTCAACTCATCAAAATGAGGCTCTTAAAATGACAAAAAATAAATTGAATCATTTACATTATCCATGAGTCCATGATGAACCTGTATATATATATTTATACATATATGTAAATAATAATTAATTCTATATTAATAATGTATAAAAACCAGTTTTATGTATGTAAAATCAAATGTTTACTGAAATATTTTGAGCCGACCTATCCATCAAAAATACACGCACTATCTTTTAAAAGGAGTAATAACATTTTTTGTTAAAAAAGGAAATAAAAACCTGTAAGAAACGGAAGAAAAATTTATGATAAAATATTTTACGTCCCGATACATCTTAGTCATCCACGCTCACAGTAAAGATAAAAGTGTGACCGTTATGGACATTGTTTTTGCTATAAAAATCTTGGAAACTTTGATTAAAAGCATCAGTTTTATTTCAACTGCCAAAAAAACAAAAACAACATGAAGGTAAACTCAATAAATTATTATCTCATAATTCATTCCACCCGTGCTCCAATATGATCAAATATTTTGTATTTTAGGCCTTCTTAGGATTATTTGCACTCTTGACTGTTGCTCTCGCAGATAATTCACCTATAACCTACCGTCCTTCTCCACCACCCCTAACCTACAGACCCGCCCCTCCATCCTACAAACCCGCCCCTCTTCCAGTCTATCCCGACACTGCTCCTGCATATCAATATCAATATGCCGTCAAGGATGACTACGAGGGACTCGACTTCAACGCTGATGAGTCTCGTGATGGATACTCCACCAATGGAGTCTATAACGTCCTTCTCCCCGATGGCCGTGTTCAAACTGTGAACTACAATGTTGCTGATGCTTACTCTGGATTCGTTGCTGATGTTACTTACTCCGAGCCTGCTCCAAGTTACAAGCCAGCTCCACCTCCACCAGCCTACAAGCCTGCTCCTAGACCAGTCTACAGGCCTGCTCCTCCACCAGCCTACAGGCCTGCTCCTGCTCCAGTCTATAAACCTGCTCCTGCACCAGTTTATAAGCCCACTTCATCTCCCATTTACTACAAACCCCTCCCAACCCCTGCCTACAAGCCCACGTCTGTCTATAGTGCTTAAGTAGACAAATGTAATTTTATTCATATTGATATATATTTATTTGTGCAAATAAACTAATTAAACTTATAGTTTGTTAAAAGAATTAATTATAAAAGGGAAAAAAAAGTTTATCAAACATACACAGAAATGAGAAAAATAAATATACTATACACGCCTCTATGTCCATCCGGAAATGGATGGTATCAAAGATGCCTTCATAAGCAAATAAGTGCAATTATCTTTTGGTCAGACCATCGTAAAAAAAAGGGGGAAAAGAGGAACAAATCGCATGGATAATGAGACGTCTGTTGACATATTAGGAGTGGGAGGAGACGTTTCATATATATATACGTTTGATATCCATCTATTCCAAAAACATTAAAAGAACTGTCAAAATTAGACTTGTCCTTATATAAATATTGATAATAGGAAATCTCAAATTCCTAAGTATTTAAATCATAACTTTTTAATCCTTTTTCAAATGGGTCCTTGAGGAATAAGTACAGGAGGAAATTTGACTCGATTAGAGTGTAGGACACCTGACTCATTTCTTAATCAATGTTTCCTCAACTACCGGGTTGCATATCCTTAAGCCATTTTTGTTACGATTTAAGCCATCGATCTTGCAATTATGAAATAGATACTTAAATATGCATTTCTTGTATGTACATATATTGTAGCATGAGTGGTTTTTTTATTGTTTATTTTTGCATTTTTGAGATTTTATGGCTTTAAAAATAAGATGATCTGCATCAAGACTAGAAACATGACAGAAGAGAAATACTAAATGAAACTAATACTCAATTACGGAGAGTCATAAATAAGTATGTTCTAGATATTTACATAACATACATCTAAGCAAAGAGTTACCCAATCACATGATCAAGAGCATCTTTAAAAAAGTCTTAGCCTGTAAAGATATAAAAGATTGAGTTCGTAAAAAAATATTTGACATTATTGAGAATGTAATGATTAGTTAAACTCAGAGTAATAAAATAATTTGGGAATACAAGGGATTGAAGAACGTTTAAAGGATGAAATAACATTTCATTTCGTTAATTAACTACATTTATAAATCATATTTAATTATTTTTTCATTTTTAAATCATAGGCTAATCCCTTTTATGTTTGGACTTTTTAATTCATTGATCTACAAAACCTCCACATAAGCTAAAGTTTTTCTTTTAGAAAGTAAGTTAGTGCATTTCTTCTTTAATTAAAAAGTAAGAGTCTTATTGCGATTGCCAACAATTGATCTTTTAAAATTATACATATTATATGTATAATTACCAATAGAAAAAAGTCAATTTTGTCTCATTTTTCCTCACTTGTAAAGGGATTTTCTAAAGTGACTAACAAAAATACAAAAATGTTGAAAAGGAATTTGAATCTGTCACATCACTCACTTAATCAAAAAATCGAAAAATCCATCTGTTGGCTACAAAAGCCATGTATAAAATTTCAATATTTTTTTTGTTTTATTTGACATAGAGTCAAATGAGTTTAAAATAACCATTTATATCGCAAACACAAATGTTGCTGTATATTGTAGTTGTAGATTTGAGGGGTGCTTCGAATTACATGAAATAAAAGGACACTCGCATAAAAGCGAATTTGAGAAGTCATAAAATGAAAATGCTAAGGCTAACTAATACTCTACTTAAAGTTTATGGATCATAATTTAATGCCATTTTTTTTCTCAATCCGAATAAAAATATGGCTACGTACAATCTACGACAGATGGTTAAAACTCTTTCGAACAAAAATATCAATGTTCTTGCATAGGGAAACTTCCTAATATGAATTCATATCTTTGAATAATAGTCTAGGGTTGGTTCATTGGTACAAGTCAATCATTACTAGGTTGAGCTTCCGAATTATTTGTAAACATTACATGCAAAGAGTTTGATGCTCCGTTGAATGATTTATTCTTTGAATGTTTTTCTCCTAAATGATATTGCTGATATGGAAATTAATTCCATATCAGCACATTAAGTTTTATCACACTTTAAAGACTTTGGTTGATTCCTAATTGTTTGTTTTAATTTGATGTCTTATCTGTCTACGTCACATTCAAACTCATAAATCTTACAAACACTTACATACATGTGTTTCTGTTTCTACATTTATTGCCCTCTCTGTTGATGGGAAGGAAGTATTGTAGCAAAGTATTTATGCACCAATAAGCGTAGTAGTGTCCACGCCCATGGTCTATAAATAGTACATACATAAGAACCTTTGAGTTTTGAATTAAAGTATTTCCCTTTTTTGGCTATAAATACTAAGGGATTCTTGAACACAGATATCATTCACTTTATCAACTCCAAATCAAAATCATGAAGGTAGATCCTCAACCATCCAACTCAGTAGAGACCCATTTTCAAAACTTACTTTTTCTTCTTCTTTACAGTCCTTCATTGCTTTGTCTGCTCTCTTGGCTGTTGCCTTCGGTGACCACTCAGCCCCTGCTCCTTACCATCCTGCTCCTGCTCCTTATCATCCTGCTCCCTACCACCCAGCTCCTGCTCCTGCTCCAGCTGCTTACCAATACCAATATGCCGTGAAGGACGACTATGCTGGACTGAACTTTGGAGCTGATGAGGCCCGTGATGGATACTCCACCAACGGAAAGTACTCTGTTGCCCTTCCCGACGGTCGTATCCAAACCGTTACCTACAACGTTGCTGATGCTTACTCTGGCTATGTTGCTGATGTTACCTACTCTGGAGAGCCCCAATATGCTCCCTACAAGCCTGCTCCCGCTCCTTACAAGCCTGCTCCCGCTCCCTACAAGCCTGCTCCCGTCTACCACCCTGCTCCAGCTCCATATAAGCCTGCCCCAGTCTACAAGCCAGCTCCAGTTTATAGGCCTGCTCCTGTCTACAAGCCTGCTCCAGTGTACCGTGCTTAAACATAAGTTAAAACATATTTATTGAAATAAATAAAAAATAGAATATATTTCTTTTCAAAACCAAGTGATCTTCATTATCTCATTGAAATATCCTTTATTGAATTGAAATAGGCATAAATTATTTTTTCTTGTTTTTTAAATAATGAGTCACCTTTTAAACGTTATAAGTATGTACTTTTCCACATAAGGCACGAACTGTCAAAAATAAGTTATTTATTGTTACATATGCATATATGCATAAATTCGATGACTCCATTTTTTTCTCCCTTTTCCTGAAAAAATATTACCTTTAAACAGGCAAAGGCCACGAATGAGGATAAGAATATTTCATGGCAGGTGGGGAAATACAGCTACTTCATTAAGTAGAGTCACAGGATTGAGGATTGCTTTTATGTTTGAATTTTATTTCTTCGAATTGCAATAAAGGGGCACATGATAAAAATGCTATGTCCTGCTCTTCCAAAAAACATATTTTAATGAGAACATATTGAATCCATACGACGAATATAGTTCAAAAGCCAATTTTAATCCATAATTGCCACATCGTGGTCACAACAAATCCTTTCCCTAAAAATATTTACCAAAAACCCACTGCATCACCCATCATCACTATATTTAACAATATTGTGGATAAATATAGTACTCAATGGAATGAACATTATGAATCCAATATCCACAAATCAAGTGAAATTAATGAATTAACAGTACAATTTAATGATTACACTGTCAGAGCTAAAACATTCATTAGTCCAGAGAGGAGAAGAACTACTAATTAAGATTCAAAACTAATTTATTGAGTCAGCAAGTTGGTATTACGGAGTAGTGTCTACCTTTCGTAAACGCTCCAAAATCGAACGGTAGAAAAATGAGACTCATAACTAATTTTAAATGGTTGAATCGAACTGTTCACTCTTTTCCATCTTTTCCATCAAATATATAGTTCCATGGATTTCTACATAAAGTAAAATGTTTTGTACACATTCAATCGTAAACTGGGTTATTTTCAAGTACCATTGAAGAAGGACAGTCGAACTTTAAAAACTTTTAACACACCAAAAGTCGATATTGATATTGTGGAGCTCCGATGGGACTTCATAGTTCTAATGATGGATTTTGTGTAAAAACAGATGCTGTTTTATGAGTAATCAAGAAAGTAGACGTAGTAATTGTGGACGATATTTTGATATTTGAAAAAAATGAAGATGAAAATGTACTGAAACATAGTGGGGCAAAAAACAAAACAAAAAAAAACTATTACCCTATCGAAATACAGATTTGAGTAATTAACAAAATTGGAATAATAGTGATCTTAGAGTGGAGTCGCAATAAAAAATACTATTAAGAATAATAAAATAAGAAATTAATCTAATTAACTACATAGCTAGGAATGTAAATAACATGCAAAATGCCGGTTGTGAGATTTTGTGGAGTTGGCTCTTTGAACAGTACTTTTTGTTATCATTTTTCCTTTATTAATACTGAGGGGAGAACAATATCTACCTGATAGTACAGATCTCGCATGAAGGAATACATGATGCATTAAGGTTAATAAAGCAAATAAAATGTAAACAAAAAGGGCTCAAGTCCTCGTATAATTAATCATTAGTTAAAAATATACATATAATTTCCTGACATTAATTTCAGTTAATTTTCTGCCTCTCATCTATGTTATTATTTATTGTTGTATATGTATATAATGGAGAATAGCAGCTTGTAGCTCTGTCAAACGTCATGACAGCTCAAGCTGCTTCATTCTCAACATTCATCAAATTGTCAATTGAGTTACTAGCTTGATTTTCTCTTTCGTTTTATTTTACAAGCCCGATTTGGTATATTATTTACATTCCTAGCCATAGCCATTCATTTACATAATATTTACCAATCCATTTGTACATACATAAACATACATATACTTTAATCCGCATTCCTTGTTTAAATTCCTTTTAATATTTGCAGCCATTTATCACTTTTATTTCAATCCACCACCATATGCATAAACATGATATTATTAAAGGGACATCCAACACAGTGTGTACTATATATATATATATATGTACATAGATTGATTTATTAGAGACTCTAGAGGCTTTTGTGATGATTTTCTTTTCCTTTTTAGTTGCACGTGGAGGAGATCCTTACAATATATATATATATATATATATATATATATTATCTAGTTACATATGTAAAAAAGTAGATATTCTACACTTGAATTCATTCACCTCTCTACGTCTCCTTTGAGAATCCAACTCAAATGTAGCAGAGTACTAGAGTCACTTACATATTATTTGCTATTAATATTGACTCCAATGGCAATAATAATAATAATAATATATTGTAAGAATGCATTGAATTTTTTAATGGTAAATTATGTTATCCAATGTTTCTAATTTATGACTATATTATATTATTTATTGGTTCATATCTTAGTGTTTATTGATGCATTTAAATGCAGTTACCAAAACATGTTAGAACACGAGAGGGTTTTCACCATAAAAACTATGATACTTTAATACTGATTCATGTATTTTGTATACATATATGTAATAGCAATTTTTTTTTCTGACTCTGATTGATGAATGGATGGATGGATATTAACCCTTTAAGAGCTCATAACGCGCAGTCCATAAAGGAATCCTCTTGTAGGGGCTCTTGTACGTAAAAGGGATGTATTAGTCATTAGAGGAGTTAAACAGCCTCTGTGGTTTATCAAGTCAATAAACTGGCATATTACATTCTCTAGTCATCGCCTCCTACATCAAAACCAACAGTATTAAATATATACTACTCTCGTATATAACTTTTGTGAGCTGTCAAATTACTTCTTCTTGTCTCTTATTGTGTTTTGAACGTGGATTTGTCGATATCCAATAAAATTTTGTCATGTAGTGTAGTGGTCTCCAACCCCCGGGCCACCGACTGGTACCCGTCCGTGGATCAATCAGTGCCAGGCCGTATGTATGTTTTATTTATTATCTAAGTCTGGTACGATAATAAAGAAGGACTTACTACTTCATCTACATATTGCAGGACCAAGGAATGGATACGTGATCCATTTGTCAACAAACCAACTGAATCCAGCATGTCCGTGTAAGAAGAAGACCAACTGCTGGAGATCACAAATGACGGCGGCCTTAAAACAGTGTTCGAGACAACAACTCTGCCGGTGTTCTGTATGACAGAATACCCGGAGATCGCTAACATAGCGCTGAAAACCCTGTTGCCATTTCCAACATCTTATCCGTTTGAAGCGGGGTTTTATGCAGTGATAGCAATCAAAACAAGGCAAAGGAGTAGACTGGAAATAAGCAACGCACTTCAATTGTCTTTATTTCCCATTACCTTCAGATGAGACCATCTCGTTGCAAAGAAACTAGCTCAGGGCTCTCATTGATTTAGCATTGCAGACAGTTTTTTGATGATATATTGTTGGAGCAATGTGTTAATAAAGTTCATATGAGTACAAAGTGAATTCACGTTTATTATTATTATTTCAACCCCCAGGTCCGCGGTAAAATTGTCAAGCGTTGACCAGTTTGCAGTTAGGAAAAGATTGGGGACCCCTGATGTAGTAAACATATCTCTGTAAATAGTTTAACCATCAGATGTGTACCTCTCGACCTTTCCTCCCCTACAAAAATTAACTCAAGGCCAGCCAATGTCGTCATTCTCTCCAACTGTTGAGTAAGTCTTTATTGGAAATTATGGAATGGTTCACAGCTTTGAGGGATATAATACAGATTTCTATAGTAATTAGCGATGTAAATTAGGGATTGAACGGCTATTTTCAATCACTTAGAGAATCGAATCTTTTTACATCATTAATACAATAATAGTCTGCAACATCAATATAATTGAATCATCATTTAAGTTAGAATTTTATTGCTTATTTCTATGTATATACATACATGCAACACAATTCATTGTTATTCTAAGGATATTACATAATTATATATGCTAATGAATCCCTGATTGTATATCATCAAAAATGTAACAGCTATCTAAGTAACTACCTACCTATACATATGGTACATATCAAGGTATTGTAACTTTCTATTTCACTTATTAAAGGATTTTATCCAACTGCTCATTGATCACGTCAGATCCTTGCTATTCTACAAATAGTTATTATAAACTACATTTCATTAATACTTAACACTTTGAGAGTCGCCATTTAAAACCCTACAAATTAATTGTCCTTTTTAGAACTAACATATATATATATATTTCGATCTAAGGAATATTTGTTCGTGAAGGGACGTATGATTTAAGTACAAATATATGAGTGTCAATAATTATTTTATATAATAATATCATTGTTCCAAATATATGTATGGTTGTAGAAAGGAACTAATCGATGACAGTATGCTCCAGCAAAAATGCAGAAAATATTTTTAATGTCATGTAACTCCCAGTTGAGTTAGTTGGCTCTTGATATTGTTGGCTATTAGAGGACTTGAAGGGATGATTTGCCCTAAAATACTATCAATAACGATGTGTACACTACTATGGGCAAAAAATATCAGGAATTTGTTTATAACTCAAAAAATCATCTTTATTCAATCATCAAAACTAATTTCATCCCCTCATTTGCCAACGGTTTTTCCAATTTTCAACATAGTTCACATATTGAGTAGTATTGCAAAAAAAAAAAAAAAATTTAAATGAATTTTCGATAGGTTTGATATTTCCAATTTTTAATTAAATATTTTTAAAAACGAAAAGTTTGTTTTTAGATATTTTGAAAAAGACGCGTATCTCAAATACTAATAACTATTTTGATATGTAGTTTAACAGAGATGTCAGGGAACAGTAGTGCCAACTTAAAACCATAACTCTTATTCCTATCAGAATCCCAAAAAATTATAGTATAGTAGTAAATGTACATATTTTAATGCAATTTATAATGATATTGTGATATTACTTTATAGTTATTTATAATTTATCAAAGAGCAATATAACATTTTCCTCATCATTTAGGTCAATTAATTAATGCTCTTTTGAGAATTATTATTTTTAATATATTCACAATATCGCAGTATTCATGATTAAGTAGTCGTGTAGCTGCATAATCATTAGAGAAACAAAGAAAAGCTCTTTATCAGAGTGAATAAGCCTTCATTATCTTAATTGCTCTTATCACTAAATAGATATAGCAAACAAATTTATTGTATTTCAGAAATGCCCAGAATAATATGGAATTTATTGAGAAATTTATCAATCTCTGTTTACGAATTACTTCTGTATGGAAGAATTTATGAAGACTCTGATTCTGGTGGAATTCTTCAAAATCTAGTAGAAGGAGGTGATGGACAAAGTATCAACAGTCAACAGTTTGGATGAATATCTTCTTGCTACACCCAGTCCTTTGTTTTTCTGAGTTGGAAAATGAGTGAAGGAGTGAAGAAGAAAATCACGGCTTTATTGAAATTGGTTGACTCAGTCAAATACTTTTTCTTCAAAACTAGAAAGAATTGTTGGACAAAGAATAAGCATATGTGTCAGGAAGCCCCTAAATTATTACCTATGCACTCCTGAGCTGTATAAATGTATTAACATTTCTTGCACAGAGTGCATTGAGAAAAGTGAATGAAAAAATGGTGAATGAGGATTCTCCTTTTACATTCTTACATATTTCTTCCTTATGTAGCAAGTATATTATTGTATGGAAATGCTTCTGATATGAGAAATGAAACAGCTATTATACTTTTCATTAAATAACACATACTTTTTTGAATACATATATCATGAAGCAGGCTTGATATGTGTACATATATACACAAGTCGTTTCCATTTGACTCTATGCAGGATTTAATTAAACTATCATCTGTAGAAAAATAAATATGAGTATGTTTACCACATTAGCATAACTTATTAACCATTATATCTGCATAGAAACAAAAAAAAAGTTGAAGCTCTTGGTTTTTTGCTACCCAACCTCTTTCAATTCGAGGTTCAAAAACATGAATAGAATGAGTTGTTTCCACTTCTATCCAAGAAAAACTTAATTCTATAACATTAAGAGAGAAACTTAATATAAAGTCTTATATATGATTTGTGTCTTTGATAATAATAGTTGTTCTGTTCCATACCTTTTCAATATGTTCAATATGGGAATAAGCAAGTTCAATATGGTAATAATAATTAATAAAAAACAATATTCAGGAAATTTAACAATATAATAAATTTTATAATTAATGAAAATAAAAAAATAAGGTGAGACGAGGAAGTTTCAAAGAGGATACAGCAGCAATGGAGTGAGTGGGTGCGTGAATGCTTAAGAAAAGCAAAGGATGTGGATATGGAGGGCCAGAACTACTTGTAATTGATAATGCTCCGGCACACTCCAGGATTGAAGAAGAGTTTTCAATTCACAAAATTTTAAGAATTTGGGCCTTACAGTCCACTGTTCAATTTAATTGATCATATTTGTTCAATATTGAGAGCCTTTGTGAAAAAAGAATCAGCTAGAAAAAGTGAGAATATTTTGAAAGCTGAAAGAAATGATTTAAGCATTTCGGAGCTAAGATCAAGAACAGCTCTGGAACAATTAATTGATGAAGGACTAAATGAAATTACCTCAATGATTTGAAATAATTGTATTACTATCAAAACTCCATTAATATTTTTTTAAAAGAAATGGATACTTTACTTATGGTTATATGTGTTCTCCTTACTAAAATGAGTCATCTTTTTTTGAAAAAGTAATTTAAAAAAAAATGAAATACAATAAAATCAGATGAATTTTGAAAAAAAAAATAATTATTGTACATAGAACTAGACTTTACTTTTTTAAACAACATAAATTTCATCCCTCAGAAATTGGTCCTTCATATTCAATAGAGGATAAGACAATTACTGTATGCACCACAATTTGATCTAGAGGCTTTATTCACATGTAACAACACAATGTTTGAATAACCCAAAATGAAGAAAATAATTATTGCTCCAATATAAAATTTGTGCATAAATATTGGTATTTATAGTGTCTTTTTGTTTTTTGTTTTTTTAAAAAAAAAAACTTTTTAAAATTTTCCTATGGAAAGAAGAAGAAAAGACATGTCAATACATTATCTCACTATTCTCAGTAATGGATGAATGGATCCATCATTCATCCATTCAAAAATGTATGTTATAAAAATTGAATTTATTTAATGCGATAAATATCTTATACTATAGGCCATATTTAGCCGATATGGCCCTGAACCAGCTAGTGTTAAAAGCATGATCCAATTTTTGTACTCCCGCATCAAAATTTGATTGTTAGTATAAAAAATGTATGAAGATGAAGTGGAAAGATTTTGAAAAGTGTTCTGAATTAATTACATTATTGATTTTAAATATAAAAAAGACTTATCTTCTCATATGAAGCTATATGTATTATATACATTACATTTGATGCTATTTCAAAGTACTTTTGGTTCATACCAGAACTTTAAACAGATGGTGTCTAACGGTTTTAGATGGCACATAAAAAATAATTCAGTGTATCCTAACCAATACTAAACCACAACTAGGGATGCATGGTAATTTTGTATTTGGTTAACTTTTCTCAATAGCAAGCTCTATTTAGGGCATTACTACAAAATAAGACACAAGAAACCTACAAACGAGTCATGGAAACTCTTTAGGAAATGGATCTTCACATCAAACCAGACACTATTATATAATAAGTGATTACATAATGCCATTTTAAAATTAAGTAAATTATGCGTTTCTTAATGTACATTTGGTTAGATGTCTCTTTCTCTTGGGGTAAAATATTTTAGGAAATATTTTTAGTTTGAACTTATTAAATGTATTTTTTACATGAAGGAAACGAATGATTATTCTGCAATCATATAGTATATATATGTATAATGTACATTTTATTTATCGATGATTTAATTTAAGTTATGAAGCCGTAAATATGAATTGATTACACTACTCAACAGCATTTTTGATCACGAGTTCTAATGCTTTGAATCCTCTCAAAAATTAAATTCAGACTAAATTAAATTTTTGAGGAATGTCTAAACTTCCGCAGTCTATTTTCCTCTGGAATTTTATTTATTTTTTGTATGCTCCAAAATACAAAAATCGAAAATTTAGCTGAATAAGATAAGAATTGTTGTGACCACAGGATCATTTTTTAAATAGGTGGTTTTTAAATGTGTTCTTTTTTATTTATTTCAGATGTATGTATAATATTTCTTTCATTTACCACAAATTATAATTTATTTTTAGCATCAAAAAAGAAAAATGATATTAAGCTTTTAAGAGATTAATATCATTTTTTTTCTTAATTTTGTAGCATCCAGTGTGAATTTTCTCAAATATAAAAAGAGGCACATAAATGTTCATTACTTTTAATAAAATTTCAAGACATTTATCTACAAAAAACTTGAATACTTTTTTTAAGCAATTTGCTTTCTTATCTTATAATTTTAGTTTGCATATATGTTGTCAAACAAAATCCCAATTTCGTAATAATGATCCTGCAGTCACAAAAATAAACTTATTGAGCTAAATTTTCAATGTTTGTATTTTTGATAATAAAAGGAATCATAAACACAGCATTAAAATCCGTGATAAAAAAATTTGAAAATTTGTTGACTTGTGAATCTATGTACCTGTTCGTGTACATTATAAATAATATGTATATATCATTCATTTAGCAAAAAAAAAACAGAAATAAAATGATTTCGTATGACAGATGCTACCTTTTTGAACAAGCCCTATATTGTTTGGAGACTATATAGGACTATAGATGACATATAGTACAAGAATGTACAGAGCGGTCGGTGGTCAAATCGTAGACAAATATATACCCTACTGATTTGTACGTTTTGTACTAGAACTATAAGACTTACAAGTACATATATGTTTTTAACACAAAATAAAAATAGCTTTTAGAATATTATCATGGAATTTATGTGGAATGTCTTATTGATGATATAACGTCCCTTAAATTTCTTATGGTAATGGTCCTTTAATATGTTACACTAACATGGATTTAGCTTAACATTGCTCAATTTATTGTCTAATTTGGTCAAGGGATATGGCTACCAGATCCATTTAGGCTCAAATAGTTAGGAAAACGAGTGTCCAGTTTTCCATATGGCAACCCTTATTTGTAACATGTGGAACAGGTAAAGACATTCAATTAGCTTTTTTAAAATTTTATTGATATCTTGCACCACTCCAAGGATATAAAGCCAAAGGGCAAAGATTTGCTGCTCAAAGAGTATCAAAATCAATACAAAGAAGTACTTGGAGGTCATGAACGAGTCGCTAAGCCTTGGTTGAACCAAATTTATCCTCAGCCAAGGTTACTTTTGACAATAGTTTTCAGCACCAGCCCACAGAGCTGTTAAAACTCAAAAATGGTGTGAAAGGAATTTGAAAAATTGTTGTCCATGGTCAACCTTTAGACTATGGGATCTTGGGCAATGTGGAGAGAAAGGCCTGAAGTACTCCTCATGAAAGTGTTGTAGCATAAAAGACTTCTGTATAAGATTTGTGGGCCAACATGTCTGATGATTTTGTGGCCAGAGTGTGTTCCAGCTTCAGGGTGGAAGCTATGATTGCAGTCAGGGGGGGGGGGGGGGGAAGGGTATTTTGAAATTTAGTTATACAAATTTAATATGTTTTATTGAATAATTAAATTTCAACCTTCTACTCCTTACGGCTCTTGCACAAAGCATACATATCAGTAGAGTATATATTTGTCTATGATTTGCTTGACTGCACTGTAGAAAATTAGCCAAAAGACATGCCCATCCGATTGTTTAAAATCAGGGTGTTCCATAAAAGTATTTATCCATACGACTCATAAAAGCAACAATTGATCATTCTCAGGTTGTTTTCTCCTTCAAAAGAGTTAACAATTTATATTTATTGCCTATTTCCATGTTCTTCATTAATGTCTATGAAAATACGGGAAATTGAAAGAAACCAACGATACATGAAACCACAATTTATAAATAGAAAGTTGATGGCTTCCCGTAACTCAGAGTCTAACCAGTGATTCCCAAACTCTTTGACTTGCATCTCCCTTCAAGTAGTATTTGAGCTAAGGATATTTTTAATAACTTTTTTTATCAAATTGATTGTTCAAATTTCTATTCTCATTTTTCTCTGGAGGTGCTCCATCCCCCCCCTACTACTTATGAGTATGATAAAGCCTTTTCTATAAGAGGAAAATGTTTTGGTTTTTTAATGAAGTATATATTTATAATTTAAAATTGTAACATTAATTTACATATAATACATTTAGATATTGTGAAAATATATTCTCACTAGAAATTGAAGATGATTTCCAGATTCGGTAGTTGATAAATAGTATTTGATAATGAATATAAATTTTACAAATCAACATAATCCATAATGAAAACTACATTTTTTTTAATATAACTGGTAAACAATTAAAAATCTTAAAGGGTATAAGTATAATAAAAGTTATTCAGTTTTACACACTGGTTTTTTTTTCAAGAGTCCCTCTCAGTAGAACTATTTCTTCTATATTAAGAATTCTTAACGAGCATTTTAACATCTCGTTATAAAGCTGTGGGTATCAAATCTTTAATGCGTTCCTTATTAATCCATTTTATGTAATATTCAAGAAGTTATTTAAGTACAAAGGACTTGGCCAACTCTTGGGCCTACTCCCGTCCCCTACACACACATGTATCCATTTAGGTCAAAACAAAGACTGAAATTAGAGCTTGCATTAAATGCACTAGTAGATCATTATTTTTTAATGCAGAAAATGAGTATTTTAATAGGCTTAAATTGAAGTTAATGTTGGAAAATGGGTCAAATTAGCTAAAAAAAGTAGGGTCAAATTTCTATAAAACCGCCGGACTTTTATAAAAAAAAATACCCCTCTGGATTTTTGACATTTCAAATTTGTTGACCTGTGTAATTAAAGTGTACTCATGAGTAGCCGAGATATCTATTATTACGTCACTCTATTCGCTCGAAGGTTTTAAAAAATGAAAGCCATCCTAAAAAAAAAATAATAATAATGGCGACCGGATATGACTTTTGTATTTCATAAATATAGAATATTCTGGAGCAAATTACAAAATGTACTCATATATCCTTTACTTATTTCTTGACTAATTATTAAAATTCAAAATTGAGAAAAAAATTTAATTCCAACTGAATCATTATTATCTTATAAAAGAACTTAGTCAGACAAGTATTTCTACAAGTCAAATGCACTTTAAAATCAGTTGTCAGTATGTTTTCTACTTCCACCTTATGGAGGCGAAACATTTTTTTTTGTTGCAAATAAATAGTAGGCAGAAGGAAGAATTCTAACTCTCCTTTCTTCGAAAAATAATGGACTACATACAAAGAAGAAATCTCAAGAAATGAAAGATATCGATGACACATGATAGAAATTGAAACAACATCCCTTTATAAATAGGGGATGTTAAATAGATACGAGTTTGTACAACAGAAATTTGTAGAACCCATCACTAAAATCATGCAAAGTATCACATAAAACCTCATTTTCAAATTCTAAATATTGACCTTTTCATTTGTTTTACTATTAATAGCTCTTTTTTAAAAAAGAATGGTATCAAGTGAAATGTCCAACACTCTCTGAATGACTTTCATTTTATATTTTGATGTTATTTCAAAATAAGGCATAAATATAGCCTATGGTGATATGACATAGAAATAGAATGCATCTAATATTCACAGTGTCACCCCACTAACATAAAAAGTTAATAAATATTTAGTGTCAAGCAGTGTAAATATCCCTAGAAAGCAAATAGAGATCATCAGCAAAGTAAGAGAAAACATAACATCTCTCAACCTTTCATACAAAAAAGGTCCAAAGTTAACTAATACTTAGCCAATTACGTCCTTCTCTCTTACTCTTGTGCTATTATCTATTTAAAAGTCGGGATATCCACAACTTTACAAAATTTAATTCGAGCCTAATAAATCAAAGTTCAAAACAGGAATAAGGAGCTAAAGTAGACAAATCAAGAGTTTTAAAGATACCAGAGTAAAAAAAGTGAGCTGACTGACACATTATATAATTTGAACTGGTTTTTTCCCTAGTTTTTCCTCGAAAGAAATAGCAGGAAAAAGGCAACGTGTAATAAGAGATGAAAGTCTTTCAGGCGTATAGATACCTTTATATTCTAAAACAGGGATATATACATATATAGTATGTATTGTTGTATTAAAACTGCTTTAAAATAATCTATTTTTGCAATCTCGAGTTTTTTATAAATAAAGTATATTGTAGGTATGTATGTATATAAAATATATTTGAACACTCCTAATCCACCGATAAATCGATTTCAAGTATGTATAAAAATACTAATCGTCACGAGTAATTAATTATAAAGTACATAAATTGCAATGTATGAAAAATCTTATATATATTTTAAACTCGTATAACGGAAATGTAGAGATTCAAAATTCTTTGACAATAATGATGCTTGGAGATAATTGTCACATAAGTAGGAAAATAATGTTTGTTCTAATTAATATTATTATTATTATTTCTAATTTTAGAACCTAGAATAATGTTTAATGTGCTTTTTTAAAAGCATTATAAATAGCTGTTCAATATTCAAGAGATGGTAATAATTTAGTTATTTGTATGTTCAATCTTCAACGTTCACTTCAAGAGCAAAATAAATAGGGGATGTTGTATAGATACGAGTTTGAACAATACAAATTTGTACTGCCCATTACTAAAATCATATAAAGTATAGGTCAAGAGTAGGAAAGCGCGTATAATTCAATGTTCAAATGAGTGTCAAAATAATTTAAAGTCCAAATTCGCATCGTTCCAAATTTAAAATGAGCTAAAGTCATTCAAAAAAAAAAAAATTGAATACAACTCTGATATTTTGCATGTTGAATTTAACATAAATGATGGACAATAAAAAACTCCGAGTATTTTAGGCAGCAGACTCAAAGGCATCCCTACGAACAACATGATTTGAGACCTTATGGTGCCATTTCTATCATTTGAATTGTATAGACTGTTTTTAATAGCATAGGTTAATAAATATATATATATATATATGTATAAAAAACATGATTTAAAACATAAAATAAATGTATTAATATGACATCAAATAATTAATTGTAAGCGTAGATTCATTAATTGCAAAAAAAATCAAAGAATACTCGTAAAAAAATAACAAATACACACAAAGGGAAACACATATTAAATATATGTATGTGATCTGGATATACATATATTTAAGTTTATTCAAATTTAAATTATAACTACTTAATATTCGAATAAAGGATTATTGGTTAAAAATACATTAATGAAAGTGTTAGAAAATCGTTGAATAATTTTAAATCTTCTTTTAGAGTCATTGTTTAGATATACATATATAGTCGTATATACAATGTACTATAATAAAAGCCATATTGAATTTGCTACTGCATAATATTTTGATACACTCTCCTTATACATATTTATAAACTATTATTTGCAAAATGGAATACAATTTAAATAGACATTTTTTCAATAATGACCATCTGCAAAGTTTCTCAGCTGTGCAATTGATTTAAAAGTAATTGCACAGCACTACAAGATATTTTTTTACTACGGAAAAAGAAGTGTCTAATATTTTAACTCTCCCACATTTTACTGTCTTTTTCTAACCTTGAAAGGCCTTGTATTTATTACATGATAATGTCTATCGATTTTTCTCCACGACATTATCTACCAGAATTACATTAAATTCTTCATTTATGTACTTAAATAAATCAAATTATTTATCATACATATTTGAATGAGTCGACATGGACTCTATCTAATTACCTCATTTGTCATAATAAACATATGATCATAAAGATCTAAGTAGCTTGTTTATATCTATGTTTATAAAGACTAAAATACCTCATATCTTATGAACACAGTATGCACATTTTAATGCTATACATATTTGATGGTGAATAAAATACAATGAATAGAGTTCAAATGTATTTCTAGGATATACGGCGCAAAAAAACCCTCGAAGAAATGACTTACTACTAAAAATAATGCTCTACTAAAACTCAATGTCCTGACATAAATCTATGTACATATGAAAAACAGGTTTTGTAAAACGGAAGAAAATTAATGTGCTCGTATTTATTGCTAATAGTACCTACACTCCACGCCCATCTAAGGGCATTGAGTATATTTAAAAAAGGGATTGACTGACCGGCATTTTTAGTTAATAAAATTATACATATATAAAGATTGGAATCCCACGATCTCAACATCAGTTTCAAACAAACAATCAATATGAAGGTTTGTGAAGTTTTTAAAGCATAGGTATGCTTAGACATTGTATTAACATTGATATATTATTTTCCAGGTTCTCATTGCCCTATCTACTCTCTTGGCCCTTACTGCCGCTAATCCTCCTGCACCCTATAATCCTCCCCCACCACCTCCAACCTACAGACCCGCCCCTCCATCCTACAAACCCGCTCCTCCACCAGTCTATCCCGACACTGCTCCTGCATATCAATACCAATATGCCGTCAAGGATGACTACGAGGGACTCGACTTCAACGCTGATGAGTCTCGTGATGGATACTCCACCAATGGAGTCTACAATGTCCTTCTCCCCGATGGCCGTGTTCAAACTGTGACCTACAATGTTGCTGATGCTTACTCTGGATTCGTTGCTGACGTTACTTACTCTGAGCCTCCTCCAAGTTACAAGCCTGCTCCTCCACCAACTTACAAGCCTGCACCCAGACCAGTCTACAAGCCTGCTCCTAGACCAGTCTACAGGCCTGCTCCTCCACCAGCCTACAAGCCAGCTCCTCCTCCACCCCCAACCTACAAACCAGCTCCTTCTCCAGTCTACTACAAGCCAGCCCCTCCTCCACCCCCAACCTACAGACCCGCTCCCGTTTATCTTGCTTAAACTTACATCATCTAATTTATGTCAATTAATTTATTTGATTTTCGAAACTTTCAATAAAGTATCTAGTCAAAAGCGGAAAAAAAGGATATAAATTTGTTTAAATCAGAACAACTTGATGGTATTGACTTTAGACTTTTTCTATTTAAAAATTGTGAAACACCAATTAAAATAGTTGAGTTGTTCTTAAGTTTGATATTTGGGCTCAAAACATGATATAGTTACTCGAATCTCTCTATATAAAAGACATGTTTTTTCCACTCATTTAAGTACCTTTTCATTTGAATGAACATTCAAATTTCTGCTCAAAGATCTCCAAAATCTTTCACCACGGTCATTTATGGAGATACAAGGGTTAAAATAATTTATAGTCATAGGTTTTACATTCGTTAATACTGGATTTGAACAAGGTTTTGTAGAGGTCTACATATGTAGTATTACTTAACAAATGTGTCGACTCAATTCCAACACTAAAAAATTGAATAGCCAAAACGTTGATAGAATCAAGTTCCGATTTGAACTTCAATTTTAGTGCTTTGAAGCCCCATTAGCCCTTTGACTAGATATGACTTGTAAGAAAATTAATTTTAGTCACAAAATATCTCTCTATGAAAATTTAGGAATACAATTTCAGGCGCGGAATTTTAAACACGCAGAAACTAAATACTTCCAGAGTACTTTAGATGAAATATTTCTACATATAATGTACTATATTAGTCACAACTATAACTTCTTGAAATGAGTTCAGCTTTCAAAATCTAAGTAAATATTAGGATTGCTTGGTACTTGAACTTGTGGCGTTCATATGAGTCTTCCCTGTTTCATATCCATTGCTTTTGGGTTCTTATAAATATATATTGTATGATGTTATTCTTTTTTCGGGTATCATCAGAGGCAAAACCTAGCGAGAGACTCCGAACAAAATAAAATTCGAAATTATCGGAAGTAACTTAATTCTTTTTTATTTTCTTCTCCTTCATTTCCCTCTCCATGACCCTTTTGGACTCGCTATAAACTTTATACTTAACAAAATAGATTTTGCCCAATACTTATTATTTATAAAGTATTTTTTCTAAATCCACCTTAAGGTAGAACAGTTCCGTAGAATCCAAACTTTTCAAATTGAACTAAAAGATGCTGTAATTTGAATGATTCTAATTAAAAAATGGGTATTTGCATCAATGGGGCATGCACTCTCAGAGCAACTCTTCTCTTCTTTCGAAAATTTGAAAAAATGGGTCGATGATTGGTTCGAAGCAAAACCGGAGAATTTTGATTGGCGTGGCATCCAAAAATTGCCAGAGAGATGGCAAAAATGTATAACCAGCGATGGCAAATACTTTGAAGAATAAATGCATAACCATTTTTTATTTTTTTTTTGAAAATAAACGTGTTTTTTAATAAAATTCATTTATTAATTAAAACATTCTTAGAATGGGCATTTCATGAACAAATATTATTTTTAGAAGGGGCGTCTGTGTTATTGACAAAACAAGTTTTACAAACAATATTGTTATCATGTGATTGATTCGTTATTTTTTTCTCCTGTACTTTGTTCAAACATCTACATATAATGTACTTTAAAGCAGAATTTGATAGATTTGGAGACTTCTTCAAATTTTAAAATTATCTTCTCCTATTCTGAGTTGAAAAGTTCTATATTAGGCTGTGTGTAATCAACTTTCTTGATGAACATAACACAGACGCTCCTTCCAAAAATAATATTTTTTTTATGAAATTCCCATTCTAAGAATGTTTTTATTAATATGTCATTACTGGTTTCATATGCATACACCTGGATGTTATTGACACGAAAAATAACTGTCCATTAATTGTATCAACTGTTTTCATAATAAGCTCTTTTTTTTTTTACTCTAACGCTTTGAATTGTTGAGCTCAACTATTGTTAAATTGAACATTTTAACCAAACATGATTTAGTTCAAACATACAGAACCGTCAAGAGGATTTTAAATTCTAGTTCCTTCATTTATATGATACCTAATAACTACTTTCTAAAGAAGAAAAATGATCGGACACAATCGTTCATAACCTTGCAATTACTTTCTAATGATCTATTGAGAAAATCACTGCGTGGAATTATTGGGTGTTTAACCTATACATTTATACATATTTCCCATTTTTATAACAATAAACTTAGTTAAAAGTGGTTAAAAAAAGTGTCGTCGAAAGAATTGTATTTTCTGATTTTTTCATCGATATCATATCATTATGTAAGTAGATTCAATTAATTTTCCTAGATAATACAATTTATTTTAAGGAATATACTTTTGAAGAAATCTTACAATGATCATTAAACATTTCATTTACATAGGTACCTATTTTAATATTCATTTGATTCTCAAACCTTCTTAGAGATCCGAATAGAACTTATTTTGAGTATTCTATGTACACAATAACTATTCAATGTTTATTATACATTTCAGCCTAATAACTTGACTGTCCTTCATAAAAGTGCATGAAAGGAATGAGTTTATAATAAATTCCGATCAATTATGAATTTTCGAACAAGGATCCTAATCTTTTAAGACTGGAGTACATATTTTGATAGATATAATTTTAGTTACAACCATAAAATTTTTCAAGCAAAAGATTGCTATGACCTTTTTAGTCACTGGATGAGGACTTCAAACATGATACTATGTAAATAGAACTTAATTCAAAGCCCCTTTTATAAGTCGATTAATTTCTTAAAAGGATTTATTTCAATGCTTTCTAATATTTTATGCTAATATGCTAAATTTTGCCTTAGAGTGTTTGCGGCCTTTTAATTCACTTTACGTCATTAGGAGCTTACTAAAGAAAGATTTGTGGCATAATGGATACTCAAGGTGAGAAATTAGACAATAAGCATACATAAAGGTTTCAATAAACAATAATAAAATGGCAACGTTGACATGACACTTTGAATTTCCCGCTCTTTTTACAGATCAGTTCAATGACTTTTTTCACCTATTTCTTGTGAGTTATCATAAACCTTCCTTTAGATCCTTTAGGAGTCTTACCATATTTTAAGTGCAATAATTTTTAAAATCATATGTGAAGAATAAAATTAAAACTATTACTTGAACCCTTAGTTATGCATAAACATTAAAAGTAAGTATACACACGATCCATTTTCAAATTAATCAATCTGAGGGGAAAAACATTTCAATGACCTAATGACAATCAAAATCAAACTTCCTATGTACACATTGTATAAAATACAAGCCTAAATTTTACAATTTGTGTGCATTAATGCTTGATTGGGAGGAAGGAACAAGAATTTACATTCATATATCTTGGTACTGTTGTTACATTATGTAATTCATCAATTAATTCACAACCCAAAAACTATCTAGGAGATTAAATTCTATGTAGATTTAAACGTTTCTTACTGAGTTATTTGTATAAGATTTAATATCGATTGTAAGGATATTCAAGGGATCACTCTGTACTACATATAACTCTATAAAAACAAGTACATTCTTCAAGGGCTCCACGCCCATTTTATTTGAAAGAGATTCTTTCATCTACCAACATATAAAAAGACTTGAGCTCAAACTCAAAGTCATCAGTTTCAAACAACCAATCAACTAAAAATCAATATGAAGGTTTGTAAAGTCTTTCAAATAAATATGATGTAACAATCCATATATGACTTTAAATACATTGAAATATCCTCTTTCAGGTTCTCATCGCCTTGTCTGCTCTCTTGGCCCTTACTGCCGCTAATCCTCCACCACCTCCAACCTACAGACCCGCCCCTCCATCCTACAAACCCGCTCCTCCACCAGTCTATCCCGACACTCCTCCTGCATATCAATACCAATATGCCGTCAAGGATGACTACGAGGGACTCGACTTCAACGCTGATGAGTCTCGTGATGGATACTCCACCAATGGAGTCTATAATGTCCTTCTCCCCGATGGCCGTGTTCAAACTGTGAACTACAACGTTGTTGATGCTTACTCTGGATTCGTTGCTGACGTTACTTACTCCGCACCTCCTCCAAGTTACAAGCCAGCTCCACCTCCACCAGCTTATAAGCCTGCTCCTCCTCCACCCCCACCCCCAGCCTACAAGCCAGCTCCCGTTTACCGTGCTTAACTTATTAGATATAAATCAATAAATTAACTATTTATTTATTTATTTAATACCTGAATAAATTTCTACAAATGAATATTTTTGTTACATATTTTCTGAGTCCAACTTTTTTACATTCAGCATACCATCATTTACCTCCATCCATTATTTCCATAAGCTATTTGAAGCAATATCTTGCCTTGCCATGTTTCAAAATTCAAGTACATACATTCTTCTTTTCTATAAATGTTTGCTATATAATTCTTCATAGATAGAAAAAATAACAGTTAACTCTCTATTCATTAGTAATTTTTAAATTTGTTTTATGCTTTATATATAAGTACATAAGTGTGTATGCAATGAAAAAGTAAAAATGCCAAAAAAATTGATTTACATAATTGTTCCCTTGTTAAAAAGATGTATATATAAATAAATTGATTTATGGTTTTGAAGCCATAGAAATTACGTATGGATTATTAGAAGATCATTTTTAGGGGAAAAAATATTTTCACTTACATCTATTAGTGGAAATATAGGACATCCTTTTTTTAAAAAAAAAACATGAATGTGTGCTATTTGTACAAAAAAAAGCTGCTTAGAAGAAATATAATCATGACTCACTTTTCTCTCTCATATTTTGTAGAATAGGTATTGTGAAAAAAAGTTGAAATCTCATCCTTCTGACTTTGGTATATACATACACACATAGTTTTTCATTCAAATATTAAATTTAAATTCATATATGTCAGAGAAATGTGTTCAAGTAAGAAGTATCAAGTTGGAATTCCACTTTTCATACATTTGTGTTGCTTTGTTATTTATTTTTGGAGTTAACCATTATCTGTGTTTTGACATTCAAGCCTTTAAGAAAATCCATATAAAATAAATCAAATCCTAATGTGTACATAGTTGATCGTTTGATTGATTGATAATTAATTCATCCTTTTCAATTAACGAAGACAATAACTTTTCCTCAACATATAAGTGTCATTGAGTACAACGTGCCGTTGGTAGACATTCTTCTAAACTGATGGAAACTATCCTTAGTACAATGTTATGATGGGTATTGATTGTTGAGAAGTAAATGAATTGCTTTTCAGGATCGGACTTGATCTCGTGACCAACTTATGAAGGTCTTGGTAGTCAAAACTAAGATTAAAACTATTCTTTTTCTAAAATAAAATCCTAATTTTTATTCACTCAAAGTATGTATTGTTCTTGTCTTGGACGACTCAGGTAAGATAATCTCTACAGATCAACTTTGAGAAAACAAATACCAATATAGTAGTTGAGAGTTGAACATATTCAAACAGTCGATTATGGTCCAAAAATAAAGAATCTCTTCCCTAAGTAGTACAACAAATTTCACGTAGTAAGGAAGAAAAATTATTGAAAATTGTCTACGTTTTCCTAAGTTCATTTGTTGCAGAACTTGATGAATCAAAATATTTTTATTTGATCCCTGAGAGAATATACCTTATTAATCATTGTCACAATCTAAAATAAAGGTAAAACAATTTATAACATTCTAAGTCTTCATAATATTCATCAAATACAAAGAAACTTTTTCTGACGATTAACGTCAAAGTCGATTCTTAAAATCTCGTGCAACAAAAATATTGTAATGTTCCTAGTACATACACATATGATTTGTCAAACTATATAGTAAGTAAATATCTCATACAAATTAGATAAATATGTTTTGAATACTTTATTTATATTTACTGCATCACATTGAAGCATTTGTGAAAGGGAAGTGATAATCTTGAAAGTGAGGAAAAGTCCTTAAAACCTGAATCTATGTATAAATAAATAAAGGATATGCATGTAGGTAAGAAAAGAATCCACGCCCACTTTACTAAAGTAGAAAACTTGAATCATCAGCAGGATTCTTTCATCTACGAACATATAAAAAGACTTGAGCTCAAACTCAAAGTCATCAGTTTCAAACAACCAATCAACTAAACATCAAAATGAAGGTTTGTAATGTCTTTCAAATAAATATGATTAAACAATCTATATATGAATTTAAATACATTGAAATGTCCTCTTTCAGGTTCTCATCGCCTTGTCTGCTCTCTTGGCCCTTACTACCGCTAATCCTCCACCACCACCAACCTACAGACCCGCCCCTCCATCCTACAAACCCGCTCCTCCACCAGTCTATCCCGACACTGCTCCTGCATATCAATACCAATATGCCGTCAAGGATGACTACGAGGGACTCGACTTCAACGCTGATGAGTCTCGTGATGGATACTCCACCAATGGAGTCTACAATGTCCTTCTTCCCGATGGCCGTGTTCAAACCGTGAACTACAACGTTGCTGATGCTTACTCTGGATTTGTTGCTGATGTTACTTACTCCGAGCCTCCTCCAAGTTACAAGCCTGCTCCTCCACCAGCCTATAAGCCTGCTCCTCCTCCACCCCCACCCCCAACCTACAAACCAGCTCCTTCTCCAGTCTACTACAAGCCTGCTCCTCCACCACCCCCAACCTATAAGCCTGCTCCCGTTTATCGTGCTTAAACTTTACGACTTGGATCGATTTATTTATGTATTTATCTATGTCTCAATAAACACTCAAAAAATAATTTTTAAAGTACGCAAAGTTCATGACAATCAAGTCAACATGTTCCAACACATCTGAGTATTTAAGATTTGTATAACTTCGAGTAGAGAGTGTGATCTCATAGAGAACAAATATCATTACATAGGAGTTTGGATAATTAAAGCTTATTTTATGACTTATATCAATACCAATATGCCGTCAAGGATGACTACGAGGGACTCGACTTCAACGCTGATGAGTCTCGTGATGGATACTCCACCAATGGAGTCTATAACGTCCTTCTCCCCGATGGACGTGTTCAAACTGTGACTTACAATGTTGCTGATGCTTACTCTGGATTCGTTGCTGACGTTACTTACTCCGCGCCACCTCCAAGTTACAAGCCTTCTCCTCCCCCAGCCTATAAACCTGATCCTCCTCCACCCCCACCCCCAGCCTACAAGTCAGCTCCCATTTACCGTGCTTAACTTATTAGATATGAGTCAATAAACTATATATTAATTTATTTAATACCTGAATAAACCATTCTATTTGCAAATTGATTATTTGATAGATTGATTAACATTAATATCTTACAGCTGATAATAAGAAGATGTGATGTGAGGTTACTACTACTAAAGGAGCAAATTGAAAATACTTTTATTCACATCAATATTAAATTAATATTTATCTTCAAGACAAAAAAGTCTAAAATTTAATTCAATTTTTGTCGTAAATAACTTTGCAAATAAGATTTGTTTTTTATAATGTATGTGAAATAAGTCATAAATGAATGGCTTAACATTATGGTCGATATTCGACCCTTGGATTGTAGATTGATAATTCCTGTCATTTTTAATCATGTACATATTTAAAATAACATCAAATTTCTTTTCAACTATTTTAACAAGGCATTTTGACGTCCCTTACATCCAGCGTCCTCTATTTTTCAAAATATATTATGTTTGCTAAACAATGGATAAGCAATTACACATAATCTTGTTTGATATAGCACTTGCACAGTTATTTGCTTTATAGCACTCTAAAATCCAATTCTACTCAGAGGCGGTTCGTAGTAATGAACAATCGCTTAGGGCTTTAATCAATCAAAGTCCCTGCGTTTTGTATTATATACTTTTACATTACATTTCACTACGCTAATTAATAATATTCTATTCAAATTATACTTTGTCTGGCTCAGATGAACTTATTATCCACTGATCCTACTTAATCCCTATCAAATTTAATTACATTTTTTTTAATGTGACTTTAGCCATATTTGGGAATAGTTTTATCAAAGTGAGTATATATACATAGCTATATTAATATTTATATGAAGACTTAACAGAGATTAATACTGTCAAACAGTAACGAAATCTAATATTTTCTAGCTGTGCATTAAAACGGGGCTCTCAACCAGTCTTGCACTGATACCCACTATTTCCTATGGTTATTGGGCCTTGACCCATTTGTATTGCCCCATATTTGGATTAAGACACACCAGTTGAGAAACAAGGGTCTAAAAAATAAATTTTTATAGTATTGGTGTCTGGATATATACACCTACTAGCCTTAAAGCAGTGCCCTGTGGCACGCTGTTTTAATCGGATTTCCTTCAGGCTAATGACTAAATGAATACTTACAACATGAATAGAGCATTGTGTAATGATTGAGAAAGGGAACATAAAAGTAGTCTTTAGCAACTTCATGGATAACATTTGATCTCACTCGTACCTCTTAAATCGACCATATCCTGAAACTTTTGAATTCATAGACAACCTCAAATTAGGCCTCCTAAAACTTCAAATTCCATTTTGGCTTCAAAATTAGCCTCCAGCAACCTCATAGACCGATGCAACATAACCTATGTTATGTTATGGGTCAAGTTACTTGCACTATATATATTTATAAGAATATGTGTTTACACATCATTCAACCCCCCCCCCCCTCTCCCTCAAACATTGGAGCACGACATGCTTTTTTTTTTTAAATTGAAAGAAAAAAGAGAGAGAAAAGGCGTTTAATGCATCGTTGATTTCGTCAGACGGGAATGGACAAAATATTTTCGCTGACGAAGACTGGACGAAATTATATATCTAAATGTGTAATTTGACAGAACAAAAATTTATTTCGGCCACGAACCACCATAAATATTGCTTATACAACCCTGAAAGTGTTTACGTTTAATTTGAAAATTCGTGTAGGTTATGACAAATAATTTCACATTTTCAGGATGATCTGATATTTTATTAGCACCAAAGAATGTTCCGTTGCATATTCTGGAAAAAATCATGTTTGAAGCGATGAAGATCTTCAAAGGACATTTTTGCGAAATCTTAAGGCATTTAAAATTTTAAAATGGTATTTTAATCGGCTAAAATTTGGTATTTTCAAAGGGGTCTTGAAGTTTCAATTTTAATGATAAAAAAACTAATTTTTTTTCAAGCAAGTTAATGAAGACTTTAAAAAAAACCAAGTAAATAACAATTTCTTTTGATTCAAAACAAAGAGACTTTTTAATTACCTCCACACACACAAGAATGCTTTATACATATTCTTGAATCAGAAAATTATTAACCCCCCTCCCTTAACCAAATAATATGCAACTTTTTGGGAAACAAAGAATCTAAATCAGTGGTTCTTAACCATGTTGGAGGCACTGAACCCCATTAGTTCCAACCATGCATTCATCGAACTCTTTGTAGTTGGAAAAATAAAATGTGGTTTTTTTTCTTCATTAAGCCAAGAAGAACGTAACGTCACGAATCTCACGAGTGGGGTGAACCAAACCACTGAACCCCTGGGGTTCTAAGTCGTTCAATACTTTAGTAATGTTTCTTTTCACATTCAAAAAGGGGGAGATTATGAGACAGTAGTCATGATGATACATGCATTTTGTAGGTATGTGGCAAAAGCACGTTGAATGCACCTCCTAATGCCACACTTGTTGGAAAAACTCTTATAAATGTGCAAACACTATAGCTCTTTCCATTTTTTGCTGCAGCAAGGGGATCATGAAGATTCTATACATGAGATTATTAACTAGAGCTTAAATATTAAGGTTTTTAAAATTATTTTTTCTTGCCAAAATTAGTAATAAGCTTAAGTACAATTTTATGCAAGTTTACTGAGGTGATGAATCATTCAAATAACTAAAAGTAAATACTTTAATAAACTTGAATCCTTATTGCAGAAACTATTCAAACTATTTTATAGTGTTTAAAATAATGAAATCATATTAAAAACTGTATTAATTGAAATATGTACATATTTTGGAATATGCGTGACAACTTTTTTACAATTGAGCAATAAGTATTTAATTAATTAGATTGTTTTAATATATTTGTGGATTTAAATAGAATCAAAATAAAATAATAATAAATACGTATCAGAAAATTGCTAATCAAAAAACCGGTATAAAACGGAAGAGCATTATTTAGTAAAAGAATGATTTAATAAAATTCCACGCCCAAAAATTATGCTGCTATTTTTACAAAAGTTGACCGAACGGTGTGAAAATAACTATATACCCATATGAACATATATAAAGACACCGAATAACGCAAGAACTATCAGTTTCAAACAACCAATCAACTAAACATCAAAATGAAGGTTTGTAAAGTATTTCAAATAAATATGATGTAACAATCCATATATGAATTTAAATACATTGAAATGTCCTCTTTCAGGTTCTCATCGCCTTGTCTGCTCTCTTGGCCCTTACTGCCGCTAATCCTCCACCACCTCCAACCTACAGACCCGCCCCTCCATCCTACAAACCCGCTCCTCCACCAGTCTATCCCGACACTGCTCCTGCATATCAATACCAATATGCCGTCAAGGATGACTACGAGGGACTCGACTTCAATGCTGATGAGTCTCGTGATGGATACTCCACCAATGGAGTCTATAACGTCCTTCTCCCCGATGGACGTGTTCAAACTGTGAACTACAACGTTGCTGATGCTTACTCTGGATTTGTTGCTGATGTTACTTACTCCGCACCTCCTCCAAGTTACAAGCCTGCTCCTCCACCAGCCTATAAGCCTGCTCCTCCTCCACCCCCACCCCCAACCTACAAGCCAGCTCCTTCTCCAGTCTACTACAAGCCTGCTCCTCCACCACCCCCAACCTATAAGCCTGCTCCCGTTTATCGTGCTTAAACTTTACGACTTGGATCGATTTATTTATGTATTTATCTATGTCTCAATAAACACTCAAAAAATAATTTTTAAAGTACGCAAAGTTCATGACAATCAAGTCAACATGTTCCAACACATCTGAGTATTTAAGATTTGTATAATTTGGAGTAGAGAGTGTGATCTCATTGAGAACAAATATCATTACATAGGAGTTTGGATAATTAAAGCTTATTTTATGACTTTTTCTTATACTTTTTGTCTATGGTCAAATCTTCATGATACAGGTTCTTCACTAACTTTATCATTCACTATCCTTATTTATTTGAATGTTGCATGCATTTCCTTAAAATAAAGTATCAAGGTCAAAATTAGTATCAGAAGGTGCTATCATTGCTGACGATAAGGTAATATTTAATGTTGATTTTGAAAAAAAAAATAATAATTGCTGTCAGTTCATTTGATTTTATTACATTGCATTTTGTGGTTCACAAATGAATCATTCATTAACTACGTGATAAGTATATATCTAAAGTATTTACATCTATTTTCAAATAATAGTTATGCTGTTGGTGGTCACGAATAGCTGCTTTTAGCTGATATAGAAAAAACGTCTATAACAGCGACGCTGCTCTCCTCCTTCCCTAACATACATAAAATTGTCAAGGTCACCATGTCAAGTTGCACTTTCTTTCTTTTACATACCGGCATCACTAATTAATTATTCACAGCTCACATTATATTTATTACTGCTCCAGGACGTTCTTCTACGGTTAAAAGTAGCATTAGGTGCAGGGAGAATATTATACATATACATACATATATAAACAATAATTTAATTATGTATTTTTTACAAAATTTTATTATAAATTTAGGCGGAAATTATTTAATACTTCTTTTAAAGTGAGATGTGTATAAAGAATAAACATAATTTCAAAAAAGAATAAAAGTACCAACACTTTTTTGTTTGTTTTTTAATCATAAAATCATAAAAATACATTTTTTTTCTCTACCTTTAAGATTCACTCAAAGAAACAATTTTAATTAAACAATTAGATATATTATTATTTTTGCCACTCTTTGCCAGGGATAGTGCAATTGGCAACAAATAATCAAACATTTATTTCCTAGTGCATCATCTTTGATTCGACTTTTTGAATTAAAACTTATACTTACTTTTTTTGCTAATTACAATAAAGTGAATTTGCAATCATTATTTCACTTCTGCGTTTATTTTTCTACGTACATATGTATATCATGAATGCATATATGAAAATAGATAATACCTACACAGTATGAACTTATGATTGTATTAATATGAAATAACTTACTCCTCTCAAAAGAATCAATCTACTTCCAGTACCAATAATTGAAATAGACTTTTCTAGATAAATTAGAACATGTCTGAGTATGACAAATTGTCTTTTTTGTAGATATTTAGTATATCTTCCTCATTCCCTTCTTCATGAACTTTAAAAGAATATAAATACATATGTATGATGTTCATAAGGAGTCTAAATGGAACAAATTACATTTAGTACATAATTACTCGGTTATTTGCTCTGTTTCTCTCTCTCTCTCTATATATATATATGTATATATATATATATATATATATATATATATATATATATATATATATATATATATATATATATATATATATATTTGATAAGAGCACATTAATAAGCATATAATAAATTAGGTACAAGCTGTGAAATGTGTTACATCCTTTTGGTATCTTTGACTTCTTAAATATGAACAAATAATGTGTAGTAAAAGATAGCACCAAGTTACCTATTGTAGAGGATAAATCATAAGATTGCTATAAATATACAAGAACTGATGGTATAAAAAAAAGTTTTTGTATAATTGAGCATGACATAGAATCCAATCTATACTAATGTACATACATAGTAATCCTCGTGAGAAGCAGCCGGCTCCCAACCTTTTGTCATCCGCGACTCCCCTCCCTTTCAAGTTTGAAATCCAAGGAACTTATAAACTTTTTAAAGGAAACAAATGAATAAGTACATAGGGCTGTAAATCCTAACCATTCATTGCATGCAATATATTTTTGTGGTTGGTAGTTTGTACAAGACTTTTTATTTTTCAAATGTGTAGTCTATTGATAGGAATAGCAGTTCTCTTCTTTACTGAACTGAATCACTAGAATCGATTCATTAAAGTGATTCGTTCACTTTTGACTCACAAATCATGTTAAAAGTCATAATTCATTTGAAAGTGAACGAATCCGGTACTATCACCACATGAATTGATTCGTTGTTTTTTCAGTTCTCTGTATTCACTGTGCTGTCTGATGCGTCGCTTTCTGAAGATTAATAAGTGAGCACTCCCAATGGTCATTCTAGCAGCCATTCTGTTGAACTCAACTAAACTGAGAAAAGAGCGAATCAATTCAATAAGTGATTCGTTGTTTGTTTACTCAAAAGACACAGACATTATTCCTAAATTATTGAGGGAAGAACACGTTGCACTCACTACGTTTAATGGAGAATACTCGCCGTCTACAATCAATAGTTAATCAATCAAATACCTAATCGAGTAAAATTAGATTCTTGATATAATATAATCTTCTGATGATAGATTTAAATTTGTCTTTATTTCCTTCCTCTCCCTCTGAAAGAACATCAAGAATAGCTGATATAATAAAACAGCTCACTCTGACTAATTTTACAGAGCTTATCTGATGAAAAAAAAGTTAGTTGACCAATCAGGTTCTAATAGCAATATTGTAGGGTCATTTTTGGCATTTGTAAGTTCATTGTAACCAGACGAGGACGTTAAGGAGCCAAGCTGTGTCCTAAATTCCTGGACTTGGACTAGGAGTCATTTTTTGATCGAGTCGAACTTGGGAAAAATGAGCATGGACTCGTTTCGGACATAGAAAAGGTGGACTTGAATACATTTCTGTTAAGGAGTATAATAATCATGATGAAAGTTCTTTGGTGAGGTGAGTAACAGATTTGGAACCAATCCCCGCATGTCCAAGTCACACATATTATTTTCTTGTAGTGTCAAGTGATGTTAAAGAAAAGACTTAAAGGCTGTCGTCGAGGCTACTATGAAAAAGTGTTACTCGCAGCCCATCTTCAATGCTGATCGGATCAACGACAAGTAAAAACCATTATTTTGAACCCCCTAAAAAAGATTGCGAATTTGGAGACATTAATACCGGATGGAGGCAGTATTACCCTGTCCTTTGGCTTTATCGGGGCATAATCAACATTGGATTTCATATCATGGCAGAACAAAGATTCTTGAAATTTCTTACAAATGATTTTTTTATCAATCTTTGTGAACACTTCTTAGCCTAAATTTTTTTATTATGGAATAGGCACATAAGGGAAGAGGTAATGAGTTCATAAAAGGCAAAAAAACAAACAAGATATCAGTTTTGAAATGGAAAAAGAACTACAAAAGCTAAAGTAGTACGATTCTCAGAGATGTTTGGCCAGAAATGATCTTCATCCACTTCCAAGTTAATGTTAGCTGCTTAAAAGACTGAAAAAGATGAAAACAGTCCAAAGGGTAAATAAAAAAGTCCATTTTCGACTATACAGGGAGACCAAATGTCTGAGAAAAACTAAACTTAGTTCCTGGCTTCAAAAAAAGTGGGCACTTTTATACTGGAAAATTAGAAAGCAATTGTAGAAAATATCACGAAAAAGGAACCTCTTGGTTTTCGAGTCGAAGGGCAAGGAACGTTCCCATCTGGTCATGGACAACTCATATCTTGTCCACTGTATTTTTCAATAGATGATAATATTTGTTTAAAATTCCTTTTCCCAATGGGTAGTAAAGTAATAAAAATGTATTGTCCAAAGAAAGATGGTGGACTTGGCCCGGTATCTTTTTAATTCCCTTTTTGTTAAAGTAAAAAATAACACTTAACCTCTAATGGAATGGTAGGAGCCAATTATAAAAAATGGCAATCATGCATTTAAAATCAAGAGAGTTCGAATTTAGAAACCGTTTTTTCAGTTTCATCAAGGAAATATCAAATGCTGTTGGACAAAATTTGCAAAATAAAGTATTTTAATCAAATAAAAAGGAGATTAGAGGGGCTGGAACTAGGGACTTCTCTAACACAACTATTATATATCCTGAATACCTTGGTAGCATATTTAAAAAGACACCAAATATTACACTGTATTTCTTTTGTTCTGAATATAGGGAAACTGTAAACCATTTTTTGTTTGGGTGTAAGGAGATATGTAAAATATGGGAATTGAAAAAATAGGAATTCATAAATTCAAATTCAGAATATAAATTGACAGTACTCATTTTGAACCTACATATAAATTTCCAATTTAAAGGTGACTATACGCTATACACTTTTTATTTATTCTTATTTTGAAATCAAAAAAGTTATAGGTATTGACAAAAATAGTTAAACATTAACCAATAAAAACAATAAAGCAGTGCTGCCCAACGTCCGGCCCCGGGCCAGATCCGGCCCGCACGTGAGTCTTTAACTTATTCCTGTTATTAACGCAGAAGCTTACAACTGTTATTTATAGTCCGGCCCACTGGCGTCGTTTTTTCATAAATCCGGCCCATGTTCGGAAAAGGTTGGGCAGCACTGCAATAAAGTGATAATGTCAAGTCAAATTATAATTTATTTAATAAAACATATCCAACTATTTTTGAAAGCAAACAAATCTTTTACATTTCTTCATTAAATACTTATTAGTACAATATTTACACCTAAATTTTATGTATATGTATATAAGAAACACTCCTTTTATTTACTTAATATCTCATAAAGAGACAAGATCCTTTTAACAATAACATTAACAATATCACCGGGAAACAAAATATATAATTTTCCGACTTAAGATTATTTTTCTGTCCTTAAAAGTTTTCAGGAAAAAATGCAGTGTCTCCTTTTTCTCCTTTAAATTTCAGGATCTTTTGTTGCAGCCGTTACAAATACATCCTTTATACAATCCTTTCTGTAAAATTGATATCTAAAGGTTCCTTCGAAAACAGGAAATTTCGGCCTATTTAAATGTAATTTTTAAATGTGTTAATAGATATCAAAAATAACCATTGAAGACTAAAATATATATTAAAACACATTCTTTCATTAATACTTTGTAAAAGATCCCCTTATGTAGACAAAATAACAGATTTTCCCAAAAATGGGACACAGTAGTGTATATTTTTGGATAAAATGTAGGAAAGATTTGACCTTTTTTATGACCTTTAATATGACACTAAAGTTATACTTTTTATAAAATATATAAAGCTCTAAGAATGGAATTGTAAATAACAAAAGACCCTATTTTTAGAATTACTAAATCGGTTCAAATCCCGTTTTTAGGTTTAAAAAAAAGCTGTTTGAGTCTTTTAAAATAAAAATGCTTCCAAGACATAGAAATAATAAAAAACTGGGCTAAACGTGAAACGACACTCCTCCCTACAAATGAACACACCCCCACCCTCCTCTCTCGGTGAACATTACGCTTTTTGTTTAAAGAAAAATTGAAATATGGATATCTTAGAACATTTTTGGATTGCTTTTATCAGAAAACCGATGCTGGAATACACGCCTTTTTGCATCAAAATACCCTTTTTTAGTTTTAATCATATCCTTCTCGTGGTGACATTTGTTTTAATGCATTCATATATTATTAAAAGAAATGCTGAAAATACCGTTTCCATGTCAAAAGTTTAACATCTCAATTTTGAAAATTTATGTACATATATGAACACATAGATATTATTTGTTGTGTATGTACAAAAAATGAATTTCCTGAAAGAAAAAAAAATACAAAGGAGAGCTAATACTTGCAAAGGATGCTTTAATTTAAATTTCTATATAATTCATAATAACTTTACGTTACACATTTAAAGATCCCTTTTAATACATTACAATTTATGTAATGAAACGTTCATCATTTGTTAAGATATGAACTCCTTCAAAATTTGAATGCATAGGAAATGAATGAAGGGTAGTCATTTATTGGAAGGATCTACGCCCAATTTACTAAAAGATTTTACATTTGAATCATTAATAGGGTTCTTTGATCTACCAACATATAAAAAGACTTGCGTTAGCTCAAATTTATCGGTTTTTAATCTATTTTAATTAAATATGATCAGACTATCTATGAATTCAAATACATTGAAATCCCCTCTTCCAGGCTCTCATTGCCTTATCTGCTCTTTTGGCCCTTATTGCCGTTAATTCTCCACTACCTTCACTCAATAAATCCGCTCCTCCACCAGTCTATCCCGACACTCCTCCAGCATACCAATACCAATATGCCATCAAGGATTACTATGAGGGACTCGATTTCAATGCTGATGAGTCTCGTGATGGATACTCCACCAATGGAGTCTATAACGTCCTTCTCCCCGATGGCCGTGTTCAAACTGTGACCTACAACGTTGCTGATGCTTACATTGGATTCGTTGCTGACGTTACTTACTCCGAGCCTCCTTCAATTTACATGCCAGTCCCATCTCCACGAGCCTACAATCCCCTTCCTCCCCACATCACCGCCCAACGAGCCAGCTTCATTTTACCATGCCTAATAATTATAATAATTATTATACATAGATAGAAAGTTAATTTATTATATACTGAAATAAACTGTTGATCTTTTAAAAAAATGGTTTCTTTAAACACAATCTCCAATTTTTCTCATTACATATTTGAGAACTGTTAATTGATAGTGAAGTAGAGTGTTCGATAATTAAAACATGAAGGGATACACGAGTATGGCATTTATTTATAAATGTACAACAGAAGAGTCATAAATGAATCTTCTATCTATAAACATATGTATATATCTTGCTTATAAAATTTAATGCAAAAAATCAACTCTTCAAAAATAGGGTTTGTATAATAACTTATGATACATCAAGAGTCAAAATTAAAAATGCTTATGAGTGAGTAATATGGACCATGCTCGAGATTCAACAAACTAATGATATCAGAAACATCAAAAAACACTAAAAAAAAAATATGTACATTGAACTTATCTTATTCAATTAGCTTTTCATAAAGTTTTGTGTTAATAATTAGTTGTAGCAAGTCATATTTCTCGAATAAATATATTAATTAAATCGTACAATTCACAAATGTAAGATTTCAAATATAATTTTGTCAAAAAAGTTTTGAAGTAGAAATAAATTACTCCATTAATAAGACTCACTTTTTTTTTCTTTTTTAAAGAAAATAGAAATAATATATGATATGTTCAAATAATAACAAACAATTACTTTCAACTTACACACTATCCAAAGATACAGTAAGATACTAAAAGAATAAATATCAATCACCTGTGATAAACTAAACATGGTTCTTCTTTTGATTTCCAAATTTGCAGACATTGAAACCATTACCATTCATGCTTAACCATCTCTTAAATTATTTTTTTTTTCGAAGATGAGCATATGATTTTTCCCCTTTTAATTGAATGATCAAATATCCCTACGTTACGAAAATTACACTCTCATCCACACTCAGAATAAAACTCTTTTAACAATTTTAATGTTTATTGTCAGGATTTTATGGTTTTATCAGACATGCATACACATATCTACCTCTTGAATATTTCAACCCCATTCTTTTCTTGTTGTTTGAAGATTTAGGTATTCAAATACCTAATACATTTATAGCTTACCAGTCCTAAATAAGGATTAGAGTATACTTCTTCCTATCCATGAGCTATCGAAATGAACGGTTCCTGCCATCAAATTATATGTCAAAACTCTTTTGACTAAAAAAAAAAATGTTTACCAGCGATGTCAAAAATTATAGCTTAGGAGGGGGGGGGGGGGGGGAGGGATACATACACTGGATAAATAATTGAGACTCCATTTAAAATATTCATGTTACTCCTTTACAGTTCTCAGAGGATTTATCCAAGAATATTTCCAAGAAAGACATTTACAGGAAGAAGATTTAGCCATAAATTATTGATAAATTTGATTATGATTCTATGAGTATTAATAAGCATGTTGCTCCAATATCAAAAGAACAAATGTTAAGTTATTTAGTAGGAATTGAAATTTTTGAGTAGTCGATTCAATTCATTATAAAGATGAAGAATAAGGGCATTTACAAATTATGTTTTCTTGGTTCATTCTGTTCAGTGCAATCAATTAAAAGGATGTTTTGATCAATCATTCATTTATTTACAATCAGCAATATTTACAATTTGGGTTTTATGAAAATGCACTTGAATAAAAACTCTATAAGAAGTAAAGTATTCAATCAAAATTTGTCGTATTTAAGACAGAGTTTCAGAAAGTGTAATTTTTTCCTCGATCCTGACTTTTCTTAAATAGAAAAGGTTCCTCAAAATGGTGGCTGATTCCCCCCTTGAATAAAGTAAATTATCATTCATATCAATTAACAAGTTATTTGTATATATTTCAACAAGCTGTCTCATGAAATGGCTATTTAAAGGATTAATTACCTAGGAGCATAGGCGTACGGAAAGAAAAAATGACTGGTCAAAATTTGCCCAAATATGTAAGAGATAATTTAGGTTTATCGATGTTCTTTAAAATTACCACCCACCATGGTTGGGCGGGAAAGAAAATTTTCGTTTCTAGACTCCCTAAAACTCATCGAGGCTATCGACTCTACTCTCTCCATCTTCTTCAGAAAGTTTAATTTATGATCTTTCCTCCAGACTCTGTACCAGGTTTTTCTGTATTTCAAGTATAGCCCATGGGAACTGTTCAACCTTCTGCAGCGCCTTACTAACCCCTCCGAGTTCTTGGTATATATCAATCATATCAAGGTTGAGAAGCATAAATGATTGTCCCTGAATTCGTTTTAAAACTCTTCCAGCTTTCTGCCTTGAGTCTCATTCTGCTTTGATTTTTAATACTTATATTGAAATTTGCAAGTCTCTTTCAAAGTTTGATAAACATCTACCCCAGTAATATATACCCTATGATTATAAAACTATTAATAAGAATTGAGGAACATTTCTTGTTTGTTCGAGGAAGTTTTTCATTTTATATTTTAAGACCATTCAATTTTTGGGTAGATGATAAAACTTCCTCGGACAAGAAAAGTTCCTCAATTTCGATAAGTTTGGAAAAGTAACGAAGGTTCCTCGCGATCCAGGAACGCAGGATCGAAGTTTTCTGAAACTCTGATTTAAGATGTGACGGCAATAGAATACTTAATTAGAGAACAATTAAGGTCAATCATTGTATTTAAGTAGATGTTTGAGCCTGACTCAAAGTAATGAATCATATTCAAATCTACTGGTGCAAATGTACAGTGGGCAAATTATCCTTTAAGTTTTCCATGCTGGAGTAGAATCAGTTATTGAGATTTATTTAAAAATAATAGATACTCGAAGAGAATCCTAACCAGATATCAAAGTTCTTATCATTCTTCTCCATGAAAAAATCAAATCTCTTCTTCCAAAGATTTCCTACTTTATATTCTACAAATAACAACAGCCAAAAATGGATACATTCAAGGTTAAGTTGGGATTATATGTTACATAGGTACATAAATAATTATGAACGCTGTGATCTGTTCTACCAAAAGCTAATAGACACAATTTTATACTTATTTCATTGATGATGGATAAAAATATTTACAAGACAGAGAAATCAAGAAATTAATAGGAAATGGATCCTTCAAAAGAAGTGCGTGGCATGTAAAGAGAAAAATACAATTTCAAACTTGAGATATCAAGGTGCAACTGGAGCTAAAAATGAGAAGAATGCTAATGAGTCCCTAACATTGACCATTCATAGAAACGTACCTATAAAAAACCGGTCGTGTGAAACGAAGGAAATCAGAGTGTATGTACATTCATTACTACATAACCATATTAGGTATATTACTAAAAGTGCACTCCACGCCCATAGAAGAGTAATGAATAGCTATATTTATGCATGTAGAGATGGACTGATCGGCATTTGTGCTAACAAAATTGTGGGTATATAAGGATTTGAATTTCACTAGGATCTCATCAATTTCAAAAAAACAAACAATCAATCAACTAAACATCAAAATGAAGGTTTGTAATGTCTTTCAAATAAATATGATGTAACAATCCATATATGAATTTAAATACATTGAAATGTCCTCTTTCAGGTTCTCATCGCCTTGTCTGCTCTCTTGGCCCTTACTGCCGCTAATCCTCCACCACCTCCAACCTACAGACCCGCCCCTCCATCCTACAAACCCGCTCCTCCACCAGTCTATCCCGACACTGCTCCTGCATATCAATACCAATATGCCGTCAAGGATGACTATGAGGGACTCGACTTCAACGCTGATGAGTCTCGTGATGGATACTCCACCAATGGAGTCTACAATGTCCTTCTTCCCGATGGCCGTGTTCAAACTGTGAACTACAACGTTGCTGATGCTTACTCTGGATTTGTTGCCGATGTTACTTACTCCGCACCTCCTCCAAGTTACAAGCCAGCTCCACCTCCACCAGCTTATAAGCCTGCTCCTCCTCCACCCCCACCCCCAGCCTATAAGCCAGCTCCCGTTTACCGTGCTTAAATGAGCTAAATTATGTACATTGTCAATGTATGAAGTGTATTATTTAACCTGTAATTTTATTTATACAAAGATCTAATATTGAATAAACTCCATATATACATATTTGACTCCTTTGATACTTTATGGAAGATCAAAATTAATTTAGAGTATTGAATTATTTAAATTTAGGAGAATGAGATACATTTTTATCTGTTTATTTGCATCAAAATGGTTCCTTAGTGAATTAGTTAATTTGATAAAAACAACAGCCTAGGAATAGAAATTGTACTCAATGCAAAAAAAATTGCATTTTACTGTCATTCAAGAAGTATTTTTATTAATATAAAATGATGGTTCAAAATGCCATTTTAAACATTGAATAAAGACAAATTAAATGTCACTCCCCCTCAGAGTTGACACAATTATATTCATTTCTAATTCATCAAATGATTATTATAACTTGAAATATTTTGTCGATGAAGAAAATATTTATTTTAAAGAGCATTTTGAAAATGAATTATTATAACATGGCTTGAGTTAATTTGAGTGATTCTTATAGAGGGAATCAAAGATCTTCTTAATAATAATAATACATGGAAAACATCAAGGGTGTTAAGCATATATACAGGGATATTCCAAGAAACCACTTCTTATTTATTCATTTACATGATACTTAAACTTATTAGTGAATAGAAAAATGATTCATTTAGTGAAAATTAAAATTATTGTGATAAAATTTGTTTCAAGTCCATTAAAGTCTTAGCTTTTGAGTACAAAATATCAAGTCTGAAGAGTTTTTAATTTAAGGTTTAAGTCGAGTCTTTAGTCTTTAAAATATGGAGACCCAGTTCTCATTTCTCAAATTTGATTAACTAAAAAATTGCTTTTCATTGTAGATCAAGTGTAAGGTTGGAAAAACGAGATGTTGTTTACGAAGTCTAGAGATGAGGTCAAAGCTGACTTTACGACAACGAATACTAAGTGATGATAATGATATTTGGGATCAAAAGCGATGGAGACTTTTTCGGGTGGGTAAGGAAAGGTAATATCCTTACTGTGCACCATTCAAATTTGGAGTATCTTAGGATTACAAGAATCAAGGAATAAGATATCAAGAGTCCAAATCCTATCAAAAGTATAAATTTCTCGACCCAAATTGAGGGCACTATGTAAAAGTTAACACACACACGTTTATAAAATTATATTTTTTTAAATTAAATCATTACATCATTAAAAGTAATAAGGAATTAAAAATAAAATTTATCCAAGATAGTGAGCTTCTGTAATTGCATCCATATAGACGTGTCTGTTTTCCTTCTCATAGTAATTTTTTAAAAAGTTTTATTGTGTTGAAATTACATGAAGTTCCATATCAATGTATGGACAATTATTCAGAGTTTTAAATTGATAATGATAATAATTAATCAACTTTGTACCCTACATGATCGTCTCACTTTATTTTCTTAGGGATCTACATACTCTGTGATCTATATCGAGATATAATACCTAAGACGTAACACAAATTTCTCTAAAATCCATACATGGAACAACACCTGCTTCTCTAAAGAAACTAATGTCGAGTGGCAAGTTTACTTACTACGCAGTCAATAAAATGAAAAAATACCTTAACAAAGTAAATGTTCTTTTGAGGGTATATACCATTCTATATCATCATGCAATGATGTACATGCTCACAGTAATACATGTAATTGGAAAAGATGAATGACATCAAAGAACTTCAAATCAAAATATTAGTTATGTGGTTTTTTATACAAAAAAATTTAAAATCATATTGAGAAGTATTTGATACAATTTTGATTTGAAAAATTAATAATGTAATGCTTACTAGAGCAAGTTTGTAAATTAGGGTACAACCTGTTAGAATTGGATTCAAGCTTTGGATCATTTGCTCATATGATAGATTTTTAACAACACGTAGAGCCCTATTGTGGTGTTCATTCTAAGATTTTGAACAGGGGGGCAAATTAGTGTTAGATTTGATGGACAACATTAATTTACAACCAGGGCAACAAGTAGTGTTTGATAACTTTTTGGGTTCAATCTCTTTATTAAATGAACTTTCTCAAAAGAAGCTGCAACCTACACACTAAAAGAACGGTAGAGTTATAAAAAACAACTGCAATAGACTGAAGTAATAGGAAGCAGAAGGATTTCAGCTGATTTCGTAATCCTTCTGCGCACTATTACGTAGGTTGCTCTACCGTGAGTCTTTTATTTCTAGCTAATTTTTGCTTGAAATTGAATGAAAATTTAGACATTAAGATGGACGATTTCTTCTTAATTAATTATTCTTATCGGACGCTTTAACATCTTGTTTAAAAGCTGTGGGTCTCAGCACTTGAATTCACTTCTTATTAATCCATTTTATGTAATATTCAAGGAGTTATTTAAATTCAAAGGATTTAGCCGACTTTTGAACCTACTCCTCGTTCCCTACGCCCCAAGGAGTCTTCTTAGGTTAAAACAAAGACTGGAAATGAAATTTGCATTAAAAACACTGGCTGATTATTATTTTTTAATTCACAAAATGAGTATTTTTCTAGGCTTAAATTAAAGTTGAAGTTGGAAAATGGGCTAAATTAGCTCCAAAAGTAGGGTCCGATTTCTCAAAAACCGTCGGACTCTTGAAAAAAACCCTACACATTTGAAATCAGTGTGCAAAATTGAATAGCTTTTATTATCTTTATACCCCTTAGGATTTTTGACATTTCAAATTCGTTGACCTGTGTTATTATTGTGACAATTATAGTTGTAAAAATTGTCTTAAGTTTTATGGATTGGATTCGTGCTTTAAAATTGTGCGTTGGGAGTTTTTCAATGCTAATAATAAGGGTTTTATTCCATTTCGTGGAAACTTTTTTGATACTGAATCATATGTGATAGATTGGTTCATTACCAACATAGTACTGGAAAAGTGCCCAAACAAATCATTCGACTTAAGTACATTAACAATCTCAACAAAAGTGGTCAAAGAAAAATTAGCCAGCAATTAACGAAAAACGGCTCATTTCGTAATTTAAAATTAAAACAAACACCTATTTTTTTGCCAACTTCACCATGACACTTTATAGTCCAGGTTTTTTATGTCACAATTTATTCACAACATTATTAAATATATAAATATATTTTCTTCGATTATTTGTTGATTAATCATATGAAACGTGTTTAAATTTGTCAATTAAAGGCACTTTTATAATTTTAATGGAAATAAATGAAGTATTTTCCAACATCAGTAGGAGACAATCTACTAAGTCTAATTTTTTTTTGATATAAAACAAAATTAAAATTAAATTTATTCAGCCGAACAATTTTTGCCGGAGCACCTTGTAGATTGTGAGTAAATTATGGAAAAACACACGAATGGTTCTTTTTGAGAAAGCCTCTGGAGAGTCCTTAAAGCCCAAATGAATTTTAACCTTTCAACAATAAAGTTTGAATTCTAATAACAAATGTGTTGTTTTACAACTTGCTCTTCATTTATGTTAAAATAAATGAAGGAATTCCCTGTGGATATGTTGGGGCATATGTACAAGATATACCAAAATATCTTGATTCCATTCTTACTTCAAGTTTGCCATTTCAAAAATAACATGGTATAGCTACAACAATAGTTAAGAAAATTTTGCGTGCAGTTCCAATTTATATATATATATATGGAATCAAACGATTACAACTCATGATAAAAGATTATATGATATAATATCACAAAAGTATACCTTAAAATTTAATTGTACGATAAAAATCCTCGTTATTATGAATGTAAAATATTTTAAAATACATATATAGGCTCCCCTTAAATTAAAATAGAATTATAAAAGCAAAGTTTGACATTTGAGGTTATACAGGGTGTCCACAAGTCTGGGTACATAGGAACTTTAATATTTTATTTATTTGTTATTTTTCCTCCCCAGATCAAATGATGATTCTATCTAGATAAAAAAGAATTGAAATGGTGCTCTTAAGTGTACCCAGACTTTGTGCTCACCCTGTATATGTAGAATGAGAAGAATCCATTAAAATAATACAAGAGAATTATACGTAATAAATAAATTACAATTTTGGATAATTTATGTAGGTATTTATGAATCAGCATTTTTCTATGCTTAATCTTTGCACTATGAAAAATTCATTAATTTGACCTTCTTAATTAAGTAATTTATTGTTTGAAAAGTAGAACCCTTCGGATCGGCTCCCAAACTTAATGGATTCCATAAGAGATTCAAATCTTGACAAAATGAAGGAAAATATTTCTAGGAGATTATTTGTTTCATAACTCAGGTGAGAATCAAAGATGGACCTCATTTGCCTTTACTCCAATATAAAGGAAAGTCAGAGAGGTCTAAAAATTTGGAGGAGAAAATTGAATTGCTGAAGAAAGATTTGTAGAATAACAAAGTATCTCTTGATCTTAAAAACAAGCCATATTAACATAATTGGAGGGGAAAATTATCCCCCTTATTCTGACGGCTCTGAATCCGTCATGATCTTTATTAGGATTACAAGTCTGGATTACATCAATTTTGTATCGTTTTTTACACATCTTATTTACTTATATGAGTTCTTTTGTCTCTTACATATTCATTTATATTTGACCCAAACAAAACGTAGTAAAATCATGCAAATTGTTTCATCCTTCATATGTAGACCATCCAAAACTATTGCATGTGTAAAACTAACTTCTACATGTACATGCATGGGACATTGCACTGAATATAGGCTAATCCCAAGCACAAGTGCGTCAGTAAATTTAGATTTTGTTCCAAGTTATGCTTTTATTATATATCCATGGATTGCTAAAATATTCGATGTATCAATTTTACTTTTTTACGCCCCATGTACATATTTATTCTGAACGAAATTATTTTATAAAAATGATTTCTTTTTATGTTCACATTAATTTCTGCATGGATCCTCAAAATAAAACATGTTTTAGGAATCAATATTAAATTATAAGGAGAGTAAGTCTTTTTTATTTTATTTTTGTATACTCAAAAATAAGCACAAACTTTCAAAAAGTGTAAAAAAAATATTGAAAAAGTTGTAATCAAAAATTATGAACAACCGGATTTGATACACAAAACTAATTACAGATTCGTAATAAAAGATTCCAAGTACTACTAAGATTAGAAATGGACCTTTTAATTTGTGTAAATATAAATAAATTATTAATGATTATTTAAGTAACTACAATAACTACTCACTACCCATACTTTTCAAGAAAAATTGTTCCAAGGAGATTCGTGAATTAGGAAAAGTTAAATGTTTCTTTCGATAATATTTATAGAAAAGAAACAAAAATCAATAGTATTGAAGAATGAAAAAGTTGCTATTGATAAAACCGTTAAATATATGTTTTACCTTACACTACTTACCATAAATAGACATATTACGTTTAAATGTTTCTTTAAGTCTCTCTCTCTTAATCATAGATCTTCAGACTGTAACCAAAAAATAAAAATAAATTATCCTCAAGGCTTCAATCTTAAACAAGTACATTTTATTAGGGTTAAAGTATTTTTTTCTTTATGAATAAAGGAAAAATGCACTGTTTTGCTCAATTCCATTCCATCTCTCTTTGTCTCATAAAAATTGCTGAAATTGTTCATTCTAAAAAAAGATTCTAAATTCAGGGAAAGTGTATTAAATGGATTCAAAAAATACAATTTCTCAAAAACTAATAAAAAACAATGAATTCACGAATCAAGTTTGTACCTAATACCAAATCAAATATCGAGGCTCAAACTTTTTTTTTATATCATTAAACATATGATCAGTGTCGAGTATTAGTATTAGTACAAAAAGTTAACATCTTGAATATATATGTATATATATATATACATATATATGACAATATTTTGAGTCTGAGCAAATATTTTAAATGGGGATAACACTTGCAAAATTCAAATTTTGACACACTGATAATTCGATAATACTTTTCAAAAGATTAACTATCGTGAAAAGAAAGGATCCAATAGACTACAGATTTGCAAATTTGAGATTAGAAAATAGATACTTGCATCATCACTATATTTGTACCTACATACTTAGGGAAAAAATGTGTGTCAAATATTGGCATATCAAATATTCGAATCAAAGAAGAAGAAGAATACTTTGGGCAAAAAATGTGGAAAATAAAATTTTTTTTATTTAATCATCAAAATTCATTTTATTCCCACTCCCACCCCGATACGAGGCACACGTGCCAACGTTTTTTCCAATTTTTAAAACAGTTACAAAATTGAAGTGTAATTTTGCACACTTGTCATTGAGTGTAGTGCCAACTTAAAAAGAAATCCCTATTGGAATTCCCCACAAAAATTAAATTCAAATTTCCCGAGTTTTTTTTTTGCTCATAGTGGTATGATCTACTGCTCATTAATAAGGCTTTTACAATACACGAACTTATTTCTAAAATCCTTGCAGACAGTTTTCCTGATACACCATGAAAGATGAATAAACTCTCTAAACCAGTTTACTCTGTACTTTACTATTTCCTACTCTTAAAGTCTTTTTATTTACTTAGAGTTCACATCCCAACATTTTTAAAATTCCAGTTCAGTGAGTAGATATGAATACTAATCAATGCTAAGAGCTGAAACATCACCCAAAAAGTATGAATAGGTACAATGGAATAGCTGAAGAAAACTTTATTCCAGCAGTGACGTCAGCTCTTGATCTTCGAAAACGATTGCCATTCAGCCTCACTCAGAATATACATACATTTAAATACAAAAGTTTATAGAGTGTCATTTTAGAATAAGCTCTCCATAAATCAGAAATCAAACATAATTAATTTGAGTAGCATGACCAAAGGATTTAAATCTACTTTAAATTCTCTTCTGCGAATACATTAAATAACAAAAAGTATGTATGTAATTTCAAACATGGATTTGCAGAGTTTGTAAAAGTAAGGTAATAACCAGATGCATTTGAATAATTTGTTATGGTGCATTTTATTTATTTACATGTTTTAAGTACGGATAAGGACAAGAGAGTTTCCTCCTTATCATGGGTAAAGTGAATTTTATAGATATGCACATATTATGTGTATGTATTTGTCAAAATTCAATTCATTCCATATCCAACTGGTGTAAATAAAATAAAAAAACCTTAGGGCCAAAATATAATATTAGTAATGCTAACTAATAAATTATATTTTCAAATAACTAATAAGTAGGTACACATTGTACATACATTTAATGAACATTCAAGAGTAAACTTGAAAGGGAGTAAGGAAGCTACAAAAAAATTGTGTTTGACACACAATTTATGATTTTTGAAAAACAAGTTTTTTTTTTTCTTTCTTAAAAGTTAACGTTTCAAAAAATTGCAGGGGGGGTTAAAAAAATTTAGTTACAGAAAGAGTTGTTCAAATTCAAATGAAGAGGGAGGAAGCTCACTCCAATGACAGTTTAGGAGGATTTTATATGTTTATTATTGTTACTATTTAGTTGTTGTTTTTTTGTTTTGTTTTGTTTTTTGTTTTTCTTGTGAATTTGTTGACAACTTTTAATATTTTACTTTTAAATATTTTTATCAACCAGATATAACTATGAATTTTCCTTATAGGAATTAAAAGATGATTTGCTACTTAGATGCATAAATTATACGCCCGTGCTAATGTATTTATTCTATAGTTAACTAAGCTAATCAAAACGACATTGAACTATCTCTATATCACATACATGCATATATATTTAAGTATATATATAGATGCATAAAACCGGATATGCAACTATATTTTTAAAGGGTCCAACGCCCATTTTTTTTCTTCTTTTTCCTTTAATTACAAAAATTTTTGACAATTGACGTCAAAGTTGATACAAAACTATGGGACTATTGCTAGTCAAATTATGTATATAATATGTGTCAGAAAAATTAGGTAATTAAGTTTTGAATACTTTATTTAGATATATTGCATATAGTATAACATTGAAGCGGTTTGAATGGAAGTGGCAATCTTGAAAAAGAGGAAAAGTGTTTAAAACCTGAATCCATAAATAACTAAATAAATAAAGGAAATGTATGTAGGTAAGGGAAGGATCCACGCCCACTTTACTAAAGTGGAAGACTTGAATCATCAGTAGATTCTTTGATTAACCAACATATAAAAAGACTTGAGCTCAAACTCAAATTCATCAGTTTCAAACAACCAATCAACTAAACATCAAAATGAAGGTTTGTAATGTCTTTCAAATAAATATGATGTAACAATCCATATATGAATTTAAATACATTGAAATGTCCTCTTTCAGGTTCTCATCGCCTTGTCTGCTCTCTTGGCCCTTACTGCCGCCAATCCTCCACCACCACCAACCTACAGACCCGCCCCTCCATCCTACAAACCCGCTCCTCCACCAGTCTATCCCGACACTCCTCCTGCATATCAATACCAATATGCCGTCAAGGATGACTATGAGGGACTCGACTTCAACGCTGATGAGTCTCGTGATGGATACTCTACCAATGGAGTCTATAACGTCCTTCTCCCCGATGGCCGTGTTCAAACTGTGACCTACAATGTTGCTGATGCTTACTCTGGATTTGTTGCCGATGTTACTTACTCCGCACCTCCTCCAAGTTACAAGCCTGCTCCTCCACCAGCTTATAAGCCTGCTCCTCCTCCACCCCCACCCCCAGCCTATAAGCCAGCTCCCGTTTACCGTGCTTAACTTATTAGATATGAATTAATAAATTATATATTTATTTATTTAATACCTGAATAAATCTTTCTATTGAAACCGGTACCTCCAGTGCCATCACGTTATACAGATATTACAATCGCAACAACACTACCCTATGTAGAGGCGTTGAATGATCTCAATGCAACCTCAAAAATAATGAAAATATTATATACTACATATACTTGAAAATTCTAAGTACGTTCAGATAATCAGAACTGTAACAATATCTGTATTGTATCACCGTATATACGTATTTTTTTTATGATTGTACCCTGCGTTGGCCAAGATTTATTCAAAAAATGAAAAGACACATAAAAATCTACAAAATATTTACTCTGGTGCATTCTTACACCCATGTGCATTCATCAATCTTTGAGTACTTTGAACAAAAGGAGCACCCCATGTCCCATGGGTAGCCATATTAAAAATCAGGAGTTCTGGAAAGCACTTTAGCCGAGAACCTTCAGGGGAAGTAATACATAAAGAATGCAAAATTTCAGCCATATCGATCAAGGTTTTGGGGAGTATGTAATATTATTGTACAAATAATAGCTAATCAACATGATCAGATGAGAGACTACTCCTCTGAGTCGTAAAAATCTCTCTATCATTTAAGTTTGTCAAAACATCAGTTCTTAATTTATGTTTGTGGAAGATTAATAAGTTTTTGCTTCTCTTGAAATATGCGCTAGGCTCGATAACTCTGGTGTAGAGAAGTAAAAATTTAGGGAAACCTTACCAGCAATTTCTCTATTTTTTCAGGTACGATGACATTTTGAAAAGCTATATTTAACAATATTTAACAAATATGCAGAGCATCCTATATAGAAATACCACGTTCGACCTACTGCTGCGACTCTATTTGAGGCGTAGAACTACCACACTCGTCAATAGTCGAAAATCCTAATAAATATACAAAATAAAAGGGATTCAGTTTTTCACACTAATTTAAAATCTGTAAATTTTTTTCGAGAGCCCGACGGTTCTCGAGAAATCAGACCCTACTTTTTAAGCTAATTTGGCCCATTTTCCATTTTCAACTTCAATTTAAGCGTAGAAGAATACTCAATTTGTGTATTTAAACATATTGATCGTCTAGTGTATTTAATGCAAATTCCATTTCCAGTCTTTGTTTTGACCTAAGAGGGATCCTAGGGGTGTAGGCCCAAAAGTCGGCCAAAACGTTTGAACTTAAATAATTCCTTGAATAATACATGGAATAAGGAATGCATTCAAGAGCTGAGACTCACAGCTTTCAAATGAGATGTTAAGCACTCGATAAGATCCTTAACTAAGAAGAAGTTGTCCATCTTAATGTGTAAAGATTCATTCAATTTCAAGCAAAATTCGCTAGAAATCAAAGAATCACGGTAGAGTTAATAAAAAACAACTACAATAGATTGAAATAGTAGCTTAGTAGAAGACGGATTGTGAAACCAGCTGAAAGTAACAAAATTCAAAATCATTGAGCTCCAATGCTATAACTCCGAAGACATAATGGGATCGTATGGTCATGGATATCAATGTAAAGGTATAGTGTTCCTTGATGAGTCATGATAGGGACTTAATGAAGAGTGTCTTAGCACCCGAAGTCCCTTCCCCTTTTACTTCATCATCATGAATATGAAGAGAACTGCATTTACAGATTAGAAATCCGTGTGCAAAACTGAATAACTTTTAATATAAATTATACCCCTTAGAATTTTTTACATTTCAAATTTTTGACCTTTGTTATTAAAATGTACATTTACAGAATAACAAATAAAAACTGGTGAAAAGCTTTATATTTAAATGGCATGTTCAAACTTTAAAACATTTTCACTTCCATTATCAGCAATCAAGGATTTTATGTACACTCGATCAGACATTTTATGGGCTATTCCTTCGTGTATACATTTATTAAATCGTTAAAAACGTTTTATGCATTTATTAATTTTCATCATGACTTCTATAATTATAAATTAGACTTTTCTTATATTCTTTATTTTTGAAGTTGATGATATAATTAATGTCACATACATGTTTCAACATCATCACCTTCACAACAAATACATGAAGCTCGATCGTATTTTGAGTTGAAATTATTTTGTATTAATTTGAGTTTCTGTATATACTATTTAATATTTATATATAATTTAAGAATATATTTAGTAATAAACTTACTAAAAGTCTTAAAAGTAGATATGTTTCTTAATCACTATTGTTTCAGTCTAGTATTAGTATTATTTTTTGATTCAGTGCGTTCATGTACACTGCGATAATACTAGAGTCAAATTTATCATCTTTGCCAGAAAGATGGGGCTAAAATAGTTATTTTGATTGCTTTTCTTCTTTGTCATACACATTCTGAAGGCTTTTAGTGAAAAGCAATAAAAGCTTTTTGGTTAATAAAGCAAGTACAATGTTAGCTCAATAGGACTCAAATACAATTCTCCCTAATAATTAATAGTTTACGACTTATTAGCTAAAAATATACAATTTTCTGACATATGAATTTATTTTCAATTCTCTTATCTATGGTTTATGTATTCATTTGTGTATATAAAAGAGAATAACTTAGTTGATATTATAGTAAAAGGTTCTAACAGCTAAAGCTGCTCTCCTCTCAAACATTCATGAAATTGACAGGATTACCATTTTAATGTCCCTTTTTCTGTTTTTATATATACCTAGCACATCATAAGATTTACAACTCAACAAATATCTGTAGCTGTTGCTCTTGGTAAGCAACATAGCATTTTATTTTACTTATTATTAATATATTCTTTCATTTTCCTTAGTTTAGTTTCGTATTTGTTTTTGTTTTTGGTATCTCATATACATATTTACATCCCTCAATTTATTCGAAACTCATTAACTTTGTCATTATCATTTGTAATTGAATATAAAACTTGATAATTAATTAATAAGGGATTATAAATAGAGCTAGGATTTAGTTGTAACTGCAACTATTCATCAAAATATTAGAACTTTTGTCCTTTTTTTAACCAAAATGGCAATTTGTTTTTAATACTGACTTTGTCCATTTTTTACTCGTATTCTAAGTTCAACCCTTTCTTTTCGAAACAGGAAAAAAGCCAGAAATTGTTTGGATATAAGCAATAGTCCTTTAAACAGAAGGAGTAACGTCATCTAGCGCATTTTTGCATTAGCGCAAAGTATATACTTTGAGTATAAACGATAGCAATAACAATTTACCGTCCAAAAAGAAGTCCATTAAGATGAATCCTAGTTTACCTATGAACTTACATACAAAAAAAAATCCACAAGTCCACCGGTGTACAATCTCCAGAGCCATCAAAATCCATTTGAATTTAAAAGAGCTATGCCAGAAGAGTGAGACGCGTCCTAAATGAATTCATGAAGGTCTCTAAAGTGGGAAATGGTAAAAGATTATTGAAGTCAAACAAGTCCAATGGAGGTTTTACCAGATTTTTCACTGATTCAAAGTTATTTACCATTGATCAGTTTGTTAATCGTCAAAATGACAGATGGATTTGCCAAAATGATTCAGAGGCTCCCATGGTGTCACATTACGGTCCTTAGTGTCATTTCCAGGAATGGAGAAGTGATGCCTCTATACTTATTGATGTGGGAGTAATGATCACCAATAAGGTTTAATTAGAATCTGTAATTACTCATGTAAAACCCTGGATGAACAATGTTGCCAATGGTGACAAACATACTTTCCAACAAGACACTGCATCTGCTCACAAATCAAAACTTATGTAGGCTTGGCTCAAACAAAGTGTTCTTCATTTTTGTGATTCCAAGACTTGGTTTCCCAACTCTCAAGATCTAAATCCATGTGAATTTTACCTTTAGGAGAGATTGGAAAGGCAAGCACGTATAAAGCCTCATTCAAGTTTGAAGTCCTTGAATAAGTCAAGTGTCAAAGACAAGGAAAACTTATCCTCGGAGACGTCCTGCTCGTGGACATATTGAATAATTATTTTCATCTTACTCAAAAGGTGAAATTTTAGTAAATAGACTTTATTCAAATTTTACTCCTCAATAGATCTATATAGATCAAGTGAAATTTTGCATGCATTTATCTGCACGATCCTATAGAATAAACAAGGATATGACTATGACATGGTATTTGATAAAACAACAAAGCTTAAGACTGATTACAGAGTTCAAGAGGAGTTATAGTGAGACATTGAGTGTCCCTTTTCATATTAGATGTACATGTAACATGAATTTAATATTCATTAACATCTTCAAGTTCAATTTCATGGAAATGTATTTATGAAATCATAAAAAATCAAAAGAAATGGAAATATTAATTTATCAATCAAATACTATTGAAGTATACATTAAGCGATTGATAGAATAAGGGCAATAGACCAATTATCCATGTAGTATGGATAATGTCATAATGTATAGCCATCATTTCATTTCTTTGAGTTTAAATTAACTAATAAAAACCTGACTTCAAAAAAGAAAAAGAAAAAAGCGGAACTCACTTCCTTAGATAAGGTTGCCTTTTTTATTCTAAAGAATCAAGTTTAAAAGTTCCGACTCTTTTTTATATATTGATGAATTATATGGTAATTATAATTTAAATCATAACACAGTTAAAAATATTTTAAAAAATTGATGCCGAACTCATCAAATTTGACGACTGTGTAATCGTCAAAATATATTTGATTCACTATCTAGAGTTTAGAATAAATATTATGAGTTATATATTATTTTACTTTTAAAAATGAGGAATAATGTTTGTGGTACAGAAAATGACACAAAAAAATTGTAATGTCCGTGATATAGTTAATTTTTTGTAGTACACATTTTTCCTTCCTCAATCAAGAATCGTTTGTGTTCACGGAACCTCTTTATTTTGAATAAGATAATTCTTGAAGTTATAATATCATACTATAAAGAGTTATTAGTTATAAATCTTGTATTACACAAACACATTCTGACGTTCGTCAAAACTGCAAAATTACATTCATATTTCGAAACAGTTAGTTAGTTTCGATCCGATTAGGTTTTGAATATTTTAGAGTTCAATTTAATATTAATTATATTTACAGTTTATGTAGGCTTAAAGCCAATTATAACAATGAAGAATTTCAATGATACAATTTATGTAGGCACCAATTATCAGAAAACTGACCTTCTTAAAAAAATACCATTTAATTTAGTGCTTTGGCTAGGAATGACCCTGGAGTAAGTTTTTAAAAAAAATATGAAATAAAATTGAATATTATTTGATTCCAAAACTTTTTCAAAAAAAAAAATTCAAGCCAGTAAATACAATATGCAATTTTGGAGAACTATATTTTCCGATCTTGCTTTGCTATATATATATTTAAAAAAACTCTCAAAAATCGAAACACAAATTCCCTTCTTGTTTTTCTAAATAAAACCATCAATAAGGAACGAAATCTATCAATGAGTACATATATATGTACATAGCAATTTTGCAGTGAATATGCTTAAATGGTTGTTTAGGTATAGAGGGGAGAAAACATGAATATTTATCATTTTATTTTCTCTCAACTGTATATATATGTTTTTCTCATTAAAAGCTGTGTATTGCTAATTAAATGATTATTGCTCACAATGGTAACCATGTTTTAAAAGCAAATGCACTTATCAATAAATAAATAAATAAGTGACCTTCTTCCATATAAATTTGAACCTTTACTAATAGTTAAGAGATACACGGAAGAACATGTGCTGCTTGTAAAGAGAGAAAAGCGTAATTATCAAGAACTCATGTGGCGTTGATAGGTTGAGGAAGCACTCAATTTAAACAAAGTTACGAAATAACTATGGATGTATGTACAAATTCTAAATTGTATGAAAAGATTGTACAAGTTGGAACCAAAAAATGAGAAGAGGCATTTTAAATGCAAAATTTAATGACCTTGTGATAAAGATAATGCAATTATTGAAAGTATATGAGGATCTTCAATATATACTTTATCGGGAGCTTAATTTCATTTTTTTTAATGAAAATTTCTCATTGATAACTATTTTATGGCTCATTATAAAATATATATAAGTGCCCTTATATTTATCAATATATCAAAATAAAATGATCAATGTGCATAATTAAAGCGTCTGGTCAAATAACACTTATAAAAGACGTTAATTCCAACATCTTCAATCTGATTATACAAGTTACAACCGGTACATGACATATATATGATTATAAATTACAGGGATACTCAATGCAATTCTCAATCTTGCCTCTAAAAACGAAAAGCAAATGTTTTTTTTAGCCCATTAGCACCTATTTGGAAACTGATGTCACAGTAATTGATATAATCTCACTTCTTGACAAGATTTATTTCGAGTTCAAAAAGTCATTATTTTTCATGGAGCATAACTATTCACAACTGAAGTAGCTTATATATTTATAGATTAGGAAGTGGAGACAGATGACATAAATACAAAGTAGTTTTTGATATAGTAATGATACACTGGTGATATGATACATACGCATATACGTTTAAAAATATTAAACTTTGTTGAGTTGATACTACAATGTAGAAAATGTTAAGTCAACCCGGTTTCAATTAATGAAAGAATTGGTTTTACAGAAACAAAGACTAATAATTTCTTTATGTGTATTTTCCGCTTTTCCTTCGTTGAAAATTTTCCTTTTCATGTCATTTTAAAATTATATAAAATTCCTAAGAAACTATTTTCTTTGAATAATGAGTAAGTTGATTATATTAAATTTTGTCATATCTACCCATGTACAATGAGAAAAGTTAAAACCAAACAGTATCATCAATATACTAATATTGCATTCCTCGAAAAAAAAAATTATCATATATAAATTTGTAAGATATTAGTTTATAGATCATTTATATACATTTTTGATCATAACTTAAATAATTCTATTGTCGGATGAGACATGAATATTTTGCAAATAAATTATCCCGTGGTCAATTTGACTATATCATTTGACCCAGCAATTTAGGTTATCACATTTTTTGTATACACATTTTAGTTTTGAAAACATGCAGAACCTATTTAAGAACGGAAGGAAGGAATGGAGTGCAGGAATGAAATTGCGTAGAGGAATGCGGTGCTCCGTCAACGCCCAATTTTTATGAATAGTGCACAATATTCTACAAATTTTTGGAGTTGTCATGGGATGATATTCGTATAAAAGAGTCAAGGAACTCGCTCCAATGCATCAGTTGCACTCATACATTCAAATCAACGACATGAAGGTGAGATCAACTCTGGAACAACATTCTACGTTGACACTTGAGTTTATTCCATTCTTTTTTTTCCTTTTTCAGACCTTCCTTGCTTTTTCAACCCTCTTGGCTGTTGCACTCTCTGCTCCTTCCAATCCCTACAGACCAGCTCCATACCACCCAGCCCCTGCTCCATACCACCCTGCTCCTGCCCCAGCTCCAGCTGCCTACCAATACCAATATGCCGTGAAGGACGACTATGCTGGACTCAACTTTGGAGCTGATGAGGCCCGTGATGGATACTCCACCAACGGAAAGTATTCTGTTGCCCTTCCCGACGGTCGCATCCAAACCGTTAATTACAACGTTGCTGATGCTTACTCTGGCTATGTTGCTGATGTTACCTACTCTGGAGAGCCCCAATATGCTCCCTACAAGCCTGCTCCTGCTCCATACAAGCCTGCTCCCGTCTACAGACCTGCCCCTGTCTATCACCCCTAAGGTCCCAGTGTGCCATCAACACCCAATTTGTTATATATATTAAGTCAATTGACTTATTTATTTATTTATTTGAATAAACTTATTTTCAAAAAGTGAATAGAGTACTTTTTATTTTATTATAGAAACTTTATTATATCTTTTCTTAAATCTATTTGACAGCTTACTATTTCTAGGTATTTGAGTTTATTCTTATTTTGAAATTAATGAATTCAATTGAGATATATATATATACATAATTGAATGCTTCAAAGAAAACTTAGAACCCCAATGTCAAGACCTATCAAAAATAATGTGATTTATTTGTTAAAAATGTTTAAAATCATCTGTCACCCAACTTTGCTTTGAGTATTTTGATAACTACCCGGATATCGATATGAAGTTTAAATGTGGTTTTTATAAAAAAATAAATTTCATTTTAATTGTTAATTATGTACACTTGAAAGCAATTATTTCTTAATAAATGATTGAAAAGTATAATCTAATGATTTGGAAAGGGGGGGAGACGCTAGTTTTTGTTGTTGTTGTTGTTGTTTTTTAACTTGAAACTTTTGTAAGCGTATTTTATTAATCCTAAGAGTACAAGCATGCACCACACCGCAGAAACCAAGAAAACTATTTCAAATCAAATGTAATCAAATAATATTTTTATATTTTAATGAGTTAAAACAATTTTTAATTTTATTTCATAGGGAAACCTTTGCTCAAAAAATGTAGGGAAGAGGGATTCCAGACAAAATCATTGATTTGTAAACATTGTTTTATCAAAACCGATAGTATTTCGATTACCAGATTTGTGATATAGTCCCTAAATTATAGTTCTTTTTACTTTAGCTTCTGAATTCTATTTTGAAGACTGATGTATAGAATTTGAATACAATTGTTTCTAAGGAGTGAACCAATCGGGTTCCTTTTAAATAAATAATAGCTCAACGGTTGAAAATAATAAACAAACTGGCTAACTTTGTTAGCTGGTTTTTATGTCACTTTTTTAATCATAAGACACATTTCAAAAAGTACTATACTAGATTGATATTAGAAAGGATACCTACTACGCCATTTCAAAGATGACGTAACAGAAAAAAAAACAAGGAAAATTGTCTTCTACAAAAAAAAATTGGTCAAATTTCTAAAAACGAGCCACCAAAAAAAAAAAAATAGAGAGATGTACAATGAGGCTCTTTTTGAGCATTGCACAATCTCTTTCTTAAAATCATTTTTCTCACTTGTATCACACCCTTAATTTGTGCCACAAATTACGTATACATATGAATTTTACAAACAAAGCTTCATAATTTTTTGGCACAAAAGTTGAAAGATATTAATAAATATGAGTCCTCACAACAGTAATACCTTTTTTGGAGAAAAAAATATAGCTGTACTCAATGGCTTGACTTTCTTGTTTTCTTAGCAAATTTGCCTTCTTTTTATATATATAGAGAAATAAATTTTTCAATTTTGCTACCCCTTCAAAATATTCTGGGCAAGGGGAGAGGCATTGCTAGGGATATAACCCTATGTTCAGAAAATTCACAGTTTTGTTATAAAAAAAGAAAAAACGATTGGTACTCTTGTTCTTTTTCTAGAAATTATGTTCATTCTTTGTAGAATCATTTGTTGTGTACATAGATTCTGTTAAAAATGCGCAATAAAATTATAATCTAAATATAATCGTAGTTTTCTTCCAATACTAAAATCATTTAAAATTTAGAAGATTACCCCCTCCATAGTGTATTAATAAATATAAATATTTATACATTATAAATTATAACAGGCAGTTGATCATACAACATAGATTATCTTGTCATCAATAGTACGATATCTTGCTCTTGCCTCTAAAGTCCTATTCCTGGGCATGATATCCCTGCCAGGCTACCAATGTCAGTACCTTCAAAATCTTCATATTTTTTTAAGAAAAAAAAAACTTTTTGAGATTTCAAGGAAAAATACAAACGAGGAGGGAAATTAGTAGATTTTCATATTTGATTTTTCAAAAGTCTTTTTGAAGCTTCCGTATCAGACTTTCGTAATAAAATATATATATATATATATGTAGGTGATAAGTAACTACATTTCCATATTTAAATATGTAAGTACACGTAATCTTGTGTTTCCAAAAAGGTTTACTGGGAAAGCATGTACATGGGTACTCTCTGAAAGGACATGTATGTATGTAATTTGAGAGTTTAAATTTACAAAAGGCGTTGTCGTTATTAGTTTTATATAGATAATTTTTTAATATTACAATAGCAATGGCATTGTTAGGATATACAAGTACTCTCAAATTGGGATACGAGAGGTGTAGCTTTTGTTTACTGTAGCCCTGGTACTTGATATCCACTTTACTCTCACCTCCCTGGACCATAAAACTTGATTAAAGAGACATCATAATTATAAAATCACAATAATGATTGCCTCCATTTGTTATAGCCCATCTTCAAATAAATCATGACAAACCTCATTCCTTGTATGAGAATAGAATCCGCAGAATCAAAGTAGAAAATGAAATAAAAAATATGTTATGTACTCAACTTTAATTTTTATTTTTTAAAGCTCTTATTTACACCTCTAAAATCACATAGCTCTTTTTATTAACACTTGAGCAACAAAGACGTAGTATGTATGTAGTAGTTTTGGTGGTGGAATGGAAGACTAATCTAAAGGTTAAATCTAGGGGTAGGCGTCAAATAAGGATATACATTGATGTACAAAACTATTCTAGATCTCACTACTTAAACCTTATCAAGATCAACATCGGGAACCTAATGAGATAGAAAAATATTTATTTTGCATATTGTAGTACATGTACATATGTATATGAGCTACTTTAAATTTCGATATGCCCTCCTCTGACCTCTACGATGTCTTTCAACCCGCACTTGAATGCTGTAACTGGACCTCATCCTTGGCATCCCACTTTGCATTGATGGAAGCCTTCTAAGCAAATTGTTGGGGTGGCGTTTGTAGAAAAAGCAAAGTCCAAGGAATTTGTAAAAGGGTAATAGGGAGATCACATTTTTTCCACAAAGGGTAGATGCGATTTTATAGTGAAAGCACTGGCTTGAATTGGCGCAGTGGGCTGGAGCACCATTTTGTGAGAGGAGCATATTATTGTCAGGAAGTTGGATTGTACTCAGAATACAAATTTTGAGTTGACCTAGGCAACATAATCAGCTAAAGTGAATTGATACCCCTGATTGAACCAGTTGAACCCAAGACTCATCAGACAAGAAAAAGATTCATAGAGCAAAGAGTTATCAAATACAATAAACTTGTCATTTCCGCAGTTTTGGACCAGGTCAACCTTTCAAATATTTCGTTCGAGATGAACTAGCATGCTGGGGCGGACTTTATGTCGTTGAGGAGGCTTTTGCAGCAAAGTGTTTCTTCGATGGTTGGAGTAAGGAGGGGCTTTTCCTTCATCGCGTGAGACTCTCCCCCCCCCCTCCTTCTCAACTACCCATCTCACCGATGTTCTTGAAATCCCCGAAATCATTGGCATGTTATACCATTGACTTGGGAAACTCAGTTTCAATGGCATCATTGATAGAAGTCAAGGTCATCTTGATGGTTGGACCTCCCCCAGGCCTTCTCTCAAGTTATTCCTCAGCTTCAATACACTTTTTGATGCGGTAAGCTGACGACAATATGACGTCGGTATTAACGATAAAGTGTAAGATTTATGATCAGACAATAGTTATGTGACACCCGGTACAAAAATGTGCAGCGTACACATCCATTTGTTTATCATACCTAATTTTAATCAAATCAGATTTAACAAACTTTTAAACTTATTAATATTAGTATCATTTACTTGATTAGCTAATGCATTTTGTTTTGCTCCATAAATAACAATATGATTAATCCGTATTCTTAGTTATGAATGGTGCATATCTATTAATTAGATATTAATCTACTGTAATATCTATTTATAATAAAAATAAATTGAATGTCTCGCTCAAAGCTTATAATTATGATTATAATATACCTAGATATTATTATTATTATTACTACTACTATAAAGTTTGTAAGTAAGGATTTGAAATATGCATTTAATGAAGTGCTGTCTTAAATGAGCACTGAGTTTCTTTTGTTAATGATGATACAGTACGTGATAACTTAATTGGATTTATTCATTCGGAACTTAATGAATGTATCGCTTCTGAGGGAGTGTTGTTGATAAAAGCACAAAACATATGTTTTCATTGATTATATTATATTATCACTATCTGCAAAAGGTTGAGGCAAATATTTAAGGACAGAAGGAAGGAATGGAGTGCAGGATTGAAATTGCGTAGAGGAATGCGGTGCTCCGTCAACGCCCAATTTTTATGAATAGTGCACAATATTCTACAAATTTTTAAAGTTGTCATGGGATGATATTCGTATAAAAGAGTCAAGGAACTCGCTCCAATGCATCAGTTGCACTCATACATTCAAATCAACGACATGAAGGTGAGATCAACCCTGGAACAACATTCTACGTTGACACTTGAGTCGATTCCATTCTTTTTTTTTCCTTTTTCAGACCTTCCTTGCTTTTTCAACTCTCTTGGCTGTTGCACTCTCTGCTCCTTCCAATCCCTACAGACCAGCTCCATACCACCCAGCCCCTGCTCCATACCACCCTGCCCCAGCTCCAGCTGCCTACCAATACCAATATGCCGTAAAGGACGACTATGCTGGACTCAACTTTGGAGCTGATGAGGCCCGTGATGGATACTCCACCAACGGAAAGTACTCTGTTGCCCTTCCCGACGGTCGCATCCAAACCGTTAATTACAACGTTGCTGATGCTTACTCTGGCTATGTTGCTGATGTTACCTACTCTGGAGAGCCCCAATATGCTCCCTACAAGCCTGCTCCTGCTCCATACAAGCCTGCTCCCGTCTACAGACCTGCCCCTGTCTATCATCCCTAAGGTCCCAGTGTGCCATCAACACCCAATTTGTTATATATATTAAGTCAATTGACTTATTTATTTATTTATTTGAATAAACGTATACTTCACGAAAGTTCTGTGATTCACTATTCAAATTCTGATTAATCTACATATAGTTGAGGAACACTTAAGCAACTGTATTATCATTGACTCTCTTGAACCACTCACTCAGTATAATAACTTCACAATACATAGTAAGTTCTATAAAACGGTTCAATAAAAACCATTATCACATATGTATGTATTACCCTAGATAACCTTGACACTTTGTAAACTCATAGATATAATCTTTGTTTCCTCCTTGTTTAATAAGTATTTGAAAGTAACAAATACATTAACAAAGTAGCATAAGAAGGGTTTTAACCTTTTTGTATCTGCATCATTCTCTCCTCCGTAATGGTGCAATGAGTAATGAATAATTAATTGAATGGAACTCATTAGATATTCCCTTACATCTCAAAGACTTAACTTTGTATATTTTTCAAATAAGGGGCTAGAGAACCTGATGACAACTTGAATGCAATGTTTTCATTCGTGTGTAAAAGCAAAGAGGATTAAACATTAACAAAATACATCAATGCATTCTGATAGAATTCAAATTTCATTCACATTTTGAACTTTTTTAAACAAACTACATAATACATATGGTAGATGATGTGATGAATCCAAGGAGGAGGTTGAAGAGGGAATCACTTTGTCCGCTCCAAAGTAGGTAACGAATCCAGAAGAATGTAAAACATATTTTGAACACATCCAAGGAGTAGGATTGTAGACTCTATTGATGGAATATCCGTCATGAGACTCCCTCCTGTTGGTGAAATGTTGAGTGCCTCAAAGTCATACTTGACGGCATATTGGTATGTTTGAGGCGTTTTGGGGTCGACTATTGGGGATCTTGGGGAAATATTAGGGGCAGAAAGGAAGTTTTGAGGTGCTGGAAAATGGTCAGGATATACTTTTTGCATCTCTGGGTAATATGAATCATCTGTTACTAGATATGAAACAGGTGTTTTTCATAAGGAACAAGGGTTGGTTAGAAAATGACATTAAAGGATCAGATTGAGCAGATATAAATAACTAAGAAATTAACTTCGTATTTAAAAAACAAACAAATAACACAAGCCCAGAGTGTAAATTCAACTCAAAAGGACAGTTGTAAATAACAATCAAAATAGTTCATGGTTGAGTATTGAAAAAATGAACGTGATTATCATAATATGGGGCGTGATGTGGGAACAATATGTTGTGCATAAGTTCTTCCTCTTATAATTTTTTGCATCATATTAGTACAATAATTGCTAATGGTGATGATAAAAATAGGAGAGATGTTATTGCCCACTCGAGCCTTTTGACCTTTTTTATATACATGTACTTGTATAAGGTATAAACGTGCTCAAGTGTATTTAAGCAATGCTTGTACATATTTATGCACCTACACAGACGGTATAGCTACATATATGTATATTAATTTAATTGAAGGCACTTTAGTGAAAGAGAGTCAATCCGGAGTGGAAGATTGAGTTAACTACAAAAAAACCTTTCCCCCAGAATAATATCAATTAAAAATCAAATCAACCTTTGATTCTAACATACAAATATGTACATATCTGCATAAAATAATCATCACATTCATTTGAAGGCTATAGTTTTTCCTTCCGTGAATATTATGCTTCTTTGGCATGTCTTTGACTTTTGACATTTATTAAATGATTTTTTTTACAGGATAAAGTTTGCAAACAGTGTGCATGTTTGCATGTAAGTAAAATATACTCACAAAAGATGTTGAATATGTATCGTACAATACAGAGCAAATGCTCTCAACGAACCCATGTATGTTAAATATTCATATAATGTGTGGAAGAATCCCAATATTGGGCCTTTATTTCAAAAGAAAATGAGGAGAAGGAGAAGGTTTGGAATTTAAGGAATTTCAATTTTTCAAACATTGAAATTTGAATATTCTGGTACATGTAGATACAAAGATGAAGCGATATCTCTTTGAAAATTATTTTAAGAATTCTTTAAAAACAGAATAAATAAAAGAAACAAACTCTACAAACACTACATTGAAAAAAAATCAAGTGAGTCGACTGCTAATCATGGACATAATAAAGAAATATATGCCTTCATTTCCAACAGCACGTTTGACTATACTCAAAATTGAAAAAAAAAAGAATTACCCCATATAACCAGAAGTAATTGAGTCTGAGGATCCAATTTCGTAGTTAACTCTATGCAAGAAATAAATGCCGACATTTTAAAGCCTGTCAAAAATGTATTTCATTGTTTAAGGGGCATCGTAAAGTATATATTCAACACTAGGGGAGCTGCTCATTGAGCAGATAAATTGCTTCAATGACTCACACGCTGAACAATTAGCTGATTGAGCTGAATTGCTCTCATCTTTGCTAATGGTACACAAGAAACTGATTTGAAGCTTTGATAATTTAATATTGAAATAAATACAATTACCATTCAACATACCTTAGAAATTAAAGAAACAAATACAGATAATAACTGAATAATATATGAAATATGATATTCATTTCATAAAATATTAAATTCAAATACCTTCAAAATAAATAAAAAAAAAACGTCATCAAGTGACATAAATTAAATTATAAACACAGCACAAACAAGGCGTTGTATAAAATAAGGTAATAAAGAAACCCGTAAGTAAAAAGGATCAATAATTTAAAACAAAATATTTTTAAAACTAAATAAAGAGCTGATTTTATTAAGTGATGGTGTTTTTTTTGACACACCCTTTGTTTAAACTATTACTTCACTATCTCCTTAATTTCACATAACCTGCTATAGTTTTATTCGCCTGGTTTTTCTTACAACAACATTACCTACGTTATAAATAAGGATGGGCATTTTGTTGAGATGAATGAGCGAGCCCAACATTACTATCTGATGCCTGGTTTTCATTTTATGAGCGGGTTGTTGTTGAGAATATTAAATAACACTCGATGTTATAACAACCTAAATTTTGTTCGTGGTACATCACTATAAAATAGAATAAATTAATATCATAGTAAAAAAAACATAAAGCACGATATGATCCATTTTCTGTCACTCAACCTTCCCCCCCCCCCAAAAAAAAAAAAAAAAAACATTGCTCAAGATCAGTTGGTAATATGCCATATTTCCCAACTGTTGTATTCATTTGATAGAATGGAATTCTCCACAGTTTAAACAAATGTAATTTCTAGTCCAACTAATTAATGTTCACACAAAACTATATAATAAGGAAAAAAGATTGAAGAAAACCATACGAACTCTAGGAAAATATTCTTTTAAACCTATTTACAATAGTACTTCATTAAGCCTTTTAATCATACAAATTGGAAGGGATATACAATCCTTGAAATGAATTTTTACAATTAAATACTTTAAGGATAAGACAGAGACTCATTGTACAAGCATACACTAGAAATGGCCCTTTTCTAGCCCACCTAAGCAAGTGGAAGGACATACGCTCTACGTGGAATGTCTATATGGAAGAATTGCAAAGTGTAGACCATCTCATTAATAGGTGCCCAGCCCTCTTCAACGAAAGACATCAAGTCATGCAAGGAGAAAATGAAGTCATTCGTGTTTTAAAATTAATGAATTGCAAAAGAATGAAAAATATTGTAGAACAAAATTTAAGTGTAAATTAGGTTTTAGATTCTGCTGTAGTCGCACAAATACTCCGCTGTGTGGTCGTGCCTTATTTTTGTACAATTTTATTCTATATATGTATGGCAAACAGTGATAAATTTTAACTAACTAACAAAAGATAAGAAAGTATACGTCAATGGTGGTAGAATGGTCTGAGATTTTTTTTTAAATGTACTATTTTACATAACATTTTTATCGACTCATATTTGTATATGACTTTACATATTAAATGTTGAGGGAAAGATCAAAGTCACTCTTATTGTAAATCAGTTTTTAAGTTCGATATCCCAACTTTATAGAGGTATGAGAATAATCAAGTGTAGAAATACATTTATGCTCTTACTGATTTCAATTTTTTTCCACTGCATTTTTGCTCATCCATCACATTAAACTGGAACTAATATTTGAAAGAGTGCTTGTGTCAGAGACGATTAGTGAATACATTTCAAGAATTTCATTGAAAGTGGTGTGAGTTTTCATTCGTTTCCAAAATCCAAGAAGTTAAGTTTCAAATAAATTAAAGAATTCCCACATTCTCACTAATCTTTTCAAGAAATGAAACTTCATTGCCCACCAGAGGATTTTGAATGAATCTGGTCCATAGACATTGTTTAATGAACAAGTTAGTGGGGATCAGTAAAGTCTCAAAAAATTTTAAACCAAGTGCTGTTCCTACAATTTTAACTGGAATCATAGAAAAGACTCTTTGTTTTTTGTCGTAGGGTCGAGTGAGTAATATCCATCATTCCATAAATGATGTCTGCATCAACTCAGATGAACTCTACAAAATGCTTCCTCCAATAAAAGAAAATATGAGCAAACTTTTAAAAAGTCGTCAACGCCATCAGCCCCCCTTCTGAAACTTATAATTTCGATGGGATTGTAGAAGAAAACATTCAGGAGAGTAATAAACAGGTTTTTTTTTGGGTAGAAACTCGTTAAAACTCAGTTTACTGAATGGACAAAAAGGCAATAAAACTACAAACAGCAAAATATAAGCATTGTTTTGAAGAAAAAAAACTTAAAATTATGTTGTGTAATGAATGGAAAAGAGTAAGTGAGGTACAAATGCTTTAATTAAAACCGTTCTATGAAACAACAAAGACCCTGAAATACTTAAAATGTATCCTTATCTTTGATCAAACTGCTCTGGGCAGCTCCTTACCCCACGAAAAAAAAAATTCAATGCACAAAAGTAAATGTCATATTTTTAAACTTAAGTTAGTATTTTTTTCTTAAAGAATTTCAAATAACAGGTAAAATGATGATTGTCTAAAAAGCATCTCTTAAATTCAAATGAAGAAGTTTACAAAGTGATCGAAAAAATACAAAGTATGGAACAGAATGTCAATGTTTTTCAAATAATTTGTGGAAGATGAAGATACAAGGGAAAAAGATCTATGGAAAGTCATTTTATACAATACTGAGGAAAATATAAACAGCATGTCTTTTCATCAAATTAAAGAGAAAATATTCATACCCTAAATTATTTTTAATTTTTTTCCAGCTGAATGTTCAGGTAGAAATCTAAAATATGGAGAAATGATGAAACACATTATTCTTCAATATTATTATTGGTTGAATGAGAATAGGATTTTGACATCCTTAGAAGAAAAGTATAACTAAGGAAAAAAATTTGAATTTACTTTTAATAAATATTGCTATTCGAAAGTGAATAACTATGTTGGATACTGTTTTGAAGTTTACATGGAATTGTACATATGAACCCCTCAACTATATATCTTAATGTACATAAAAATTATACATTAAAAAAAACATTATTTTTTTTTTGAATTTGTGTTAATGAAATTTCATCATCTTCAATTAATTATTATTAGGGGACCCAAAGGAGATGAGGGAGAGAAATAAATAAATAAATATAACAAATGTATATAAAATAAATTATTTATTTGAGAATGGCATTTCTTGTGCTTGAAACAATAGAATCAGTGATATAAATATATTCTTATTAAAAAGTTTTAATCCAGACGATAAATAATATAGAATATGTGACTCTCTCTCTCTCTCTCTCTTTTTTTTTTTTATCTTTCATTTTCGAATAATATCCGTAAAGGTAAATGAATATGTGTATTTTTTAACAAAATATTAACATAAATGTGTTTCTTTGGGGTTTTTTTATGTGAATTTAAGTGTCGTATATCATATCCATAAGTTGTCAAAGTTTTATAACCCAGTAGTTTCTTTGTTTGTTGTTTTCTTTGCATATTTAACAACAAACATTTTGGTGCGACACAAAAATACACAATTATTTATGGATGAAACTATTTGTAAGAATATTTTTGAGCATTTAAATATTTTTCATGCTCCTTTTTCTTTTTCTTCTTTCCAAGAAAGGAATTTAAACTACAGATTTACAAATTTCAAAAAGAGATTTCATTATTACTTATTATTCATAATGTGCCAACATTTGTTACTCTTCACTCCGCTTTCAATTGGAAGGCATGATATTGATAGAAAATGACAGTTGCAAATATAAATAAATAAGAGGGGAGGAGTTGAACCAAATTCAACACCAAAATAAGTATATGTTACAAGTATTCCGTTTTAATTTATATGTCCGTACATTTAATACCTTTTAATTTTGATTAAAGTTACTTAACAACTTTCAGAGAACTTTCCTACAAATTAATTGTACCAGAATAATCTACTTAGGATTAGAAGGGGGGGGGGGGAAGAGAAGGAAAAAAAGAAATCTTTGAAAGGTAAATATTATTTATAATTAAACCACCTTTTATACATATTCTTCCTCATGTGCCTCCGGACAAATAGTAAAGAAAGGTTCTTTCAAAAAAAAAAAAAAAGCCTATGGCTAAAACGCAATAACGTACCTGTTACACAAGAAAAAAAAATGTATGTATGAATATTTGTACAAAAATGGGAATAACAATGTTACTTTATTTAGTTATTTGATTACTTTCCCAGCCATAATGCAACAAAAAAAAAAATGACCACTACTAAAGAAAAAAGAAACTTTTATCTTAATAATTCTCTCAGTCTTTTATTTTATTGTCTCTTATGTGCTATATTCATAACCGTGCATTGTTCTTCTCTGCATATTTAAAACTTTTAATTTACTGTATATTAAACTAGAAGGGTCCAAATTTAAATTTATTTTTCCGTACTTTTTTGTAATAACAGTTATTAAAGTAATGGACCCATCACTCTCCAGAGTAACTTCATACTCCTCGTGTCCAGTAAATTAACGCTGAAAACATTTTTGCCACAAATATATTTTCCTGCAAATTCCACAAAATAAAATTGTATTTTGTAATTGTCATTTTTGAGATAAGCATTTGGGGAATATCTCATCTTATCATCATATAATACAATTAACCAAAGATTTCTAGAAAATGAATAAAATATCATACCATATTATAAGTTTGACTCAAATAAATTAAGCAAGTCGATAAATAGCGCCAATTCTGATAAATTTGTGATATCTACACCCTGATAATCTTTGTAGGATTGTAAATATTTCTTTACTCATGTATGCAGATAAAATGAATGGAATTAAATAATAGAATAATCTGACAAAAATTTTGATTCGAGAATAGAAGTATAGAGGTAGAGGAAACTAAAGTTTTTTAAGAACTGGTGTCAGTTTTAAAATACTCAAAACTATCGAGATAAGTTCAAGAAATTCTAGAAAAAAAGTAAGTTCTTGCATATATTTAATTTTATACTAACAAAATACATAAAATATGATTTTTTATATGCACAAAGGCAAATGCAAAATCACTTACTCATTCCTCACTTTCCATTTCCCTTGAAAAATCACAGGAAATATTTGCCTTATTAAAAAGTTTTACAATTTCTATTTTGATCTCCCACATTTGTATGGTAAAGCACTTGGGTGAAATTCGTATTCATATCTTCCAGAAACTTCAAAAATGTCTGTTTTTCAGTCTCTTATTGAATTCACTACATGTATCACTGGATCCATAACATTTCCAGAGGCTTTCTTGAATCGTGATGCGAATGAAATGACAACACTTTGTGCAGTTGAAAATCTTCCCCATTTTATTGTTCAGATCTCTCTAAGGCCCAGAATACTTACCTATGAGTACAGGGGCTCAATTTGTTGTAGTACTTGCCGATTTATACAAACTTAACCTATTCTTACCTAATTAAGCAGCTTATGCCACTATTTTAAAAATGTTTTCCAGTTGTAGTGTCTTTGAGGGACTCCATTGAGAGCAAATCTTATGTAGCATGGAATTTTTCTTCAATTCCTCTGATGTACATGAATGAGTAATTGAGCACTATCCTGAAGGCCATTACTTTCATCCAAAGGAATAGAGAGCCAGTGAAAATCATTAGTATTAGCTTTCTATAGTTGTTCTTGAACTTTGACTGCAAATGAATCCACACAACAAACCCACAGATATAGCTTCTACATTTGATTTAGCTTCAGGACACACCAACCTGACAGCATCAACCATACAATCTTTAATAAATTCCGCTTATGAAAATGGCTTGTGTTTTGTTACTTTATTAGCTAATACAAAACTGGCCTTTGTCACGCTCTTTTGTAAAGACGAATTTTCGATAAACACCATTTTCTTCTGCTTCAAGGAATTTTTAAGTTCAGTTGCTTTTCTTTTGAATTTTATTTGATAAATTGTGGCCATAATTAGGATGCTTGATTTGAAGTTGACGTTTCAAATTGTACTCCTTGAACACAGCTAAAATTTTATGACAAATTAAACATATAGCTTTAACTCCAACGTCAGTAAAAAAAAAAAAACTTATCCGTCCATTCCTTGTTAAATACACGACATTAATTTTCAATTTTTCGTTTTTTAGATTGTTTTGAGCTGCTCATTATGGGTAAATTTATTCAATAATTACAAAGCAAGAGGGATCTATACTTCATCACGCGTATGATGTAATTAATTATTTTTTCTATTGATTCTCAAACTATTCCAATAAATATAAGAACAGAAAATAATGTTAAATACCCTCATCTGGATAGCCTCAGTGACAACAAGGCATTCCAGCTAGGCCTAACAAATGTCTGATTTACTCTTGTAAATATTAAAATAAATTGTACTTTTCTTATTCTAGATTTTATTCTTAATACATGTTAATAATATTTTTATAAATTTAAATATGTTTTATTAATAAGAGCTTAAGTAGGACGAAGAGTAGGAACTGAATGAACCTTCCTTTATCTTCAGGATTTTGCAATTTTTTCACTACATTTATTTGGAATTTCATATTTATTAGGTGTTGTAAATTTCGTCAGAGCAATTTCATATCTACGTTGCTTAGTTGTATTAGTAGAACGAATACCAATGTTTCCTTGATCCATACTAATTATAATCAACATTGGCGTGATTTTATAATCTATTAATAATTTGTAACATTATTTACTACAACCTTTCGCGGGCAGTAGTGTGCCCTCCTCTGCTCTAGAGCGAACATGTTACTTTTTTGACAAAGTAACTATAGTGATAAATAATTTATTACTTTCTTCAAATAACGTATCCCACACTTGATATGTACATAGGTATTGACAGAAATATAGTAGGTACTAAATTTCTGTCAATTGTTGTGCAAGACTTCTTGACTCTTAATCAGTGCACTAAACTCGAGCTATGTCAAACTATAAAATGAAGAATCGTAAAAGCAGTAATAGAGAGGGGAGCAAATACACATTATTTTGAGGCCTTGCACCTTTAACACGTTTGCTAGCATGCAATTTTTGCAGAACATCCCTTTTGATACCATCTTTGAATTTTTAACTATCCTACATAACAGATTTCTTAATCAATGAACTGATTGAACCTAGTGTTAGACTAAGGATCCCTTTTTAATAAATTACTATCAAATTTCAATATAAGTTCGGACAAATAGAAAAGATATGCCCAAAGAAGCATTCGAAAAAAAGGTGAAATGGTATATTATAAAGAAGAACAACACGTTATTGTATGTAGTCTTGAAATAGAGGGACACTGACGACAAAGCATTAGCCATAAATTAAAGAAGTAACCGCCAAGATTCTAATCTTCAAATAGACAGAAAAAAAGAAAGCCAATAGCTTTAATCGAATAGTATAAAGGAATTCAGGAATAGACCCCTATGATCAAATGAATTCATATGCTTTTGTTCTAAGAAAAAATAATCAAATGGTAGCAAAAATTTGTAATTGATCTTTTGTTTGGGGTTTCCATTGTCAATGCAAATAAAATATATAAAAAAGCTACAGTCTCAAAAAAATAGTATATGTTAGAGAATTTAGAAAGCAAATATCATTATCATTGCTAGATTTATCAAAGAAAATGAACTCAATGAACCATAATAACTATCTATATAATAAGCAAATAAAGAAGAGGTGTATAGTGGCAGAATAAAAAGATCTAAGAATTTAAAAGAGAAAAATAAATCCTTCCAATAAATGACTACCCTTTATTCATTTCCTATAGATTCATGTTTTGAAGGAGTTCATAACTTAACAAATGAGGAACGTTACATTACTTAAATTGTAATGTATCCATTATTATATAGAAATTTAAATTAAAGCATCCTTTGCAAGTATTAGCTCTCCTTTGTATTTTTTTTTCTTTCAGGAAGTTCATTTTTTGTACATACACAACAAATAATATCTATGTGTTCATATATGTACATAAATTTTCAAAATTGAGATGTTAAACTTTTGACATGGAAACGATATTTTCAGCATTTCTTTTAATAATATATGAATGCATTAAAACAAATGTCACCACGAGAAGGATATGATTAAGGGTATTTTGATGCAAAAAGGCGTGTATTCCAGCATCGGTTTTCTGATAAAAGCAATCCAAAAATGTTCTAAGATATCCATATTTCAATTTTTCTTTAAACAAAAAGCGTAATGTTTACCGAGAGAGGAGGGTGGGGGTGTGTTCATTTGTAGGGAGGAGTGTCGTTTCACGTTTAGCCCAGTTTTTTATCATTTCTATGTCTTGGAAGGATTTTTATTTTAATAGATTACAAATCAGACTCAAACAGCTTTTTTTTTAAACCTAAAAACGGGATTTGAACCGATTTAGTAATTCTAAAAATAGGGTCTTTTGTTATTTACAATTCCATTCTTGGAGCTTTATATTTAAGAAGTATAATTTTAGTGTCATATTAAAGGTCATAAAAAAGGTCAAATCTTTTCTTACATTTTATCCATGAATATACACTACAGTGTCCCATTTTTGGGAAAATGTGTTTTAACATGTATTTTAGCCTTCAATGGTTATTTTTGATATCTATTAACACATTTAAAAATTACATTTAAATAGGCCGAAATTTCCTGTTTTCGAAGGAACCTTTAGATATCAATTTTAAAGAAAAGGGGCTCAATATGAGCTTAATAAGTGACCTTATTACGATCTCAATTTTCAATGCATTCATTTGTAACGGCTGCAACAAAAGATCCTGGAATTTATTTTTTTTTCTTGAAAACTTTTAAGGACATAAAAATATAAAATAAGAAAATTATATATTTCTTATCCCGGTGATATTGTTAATGTTATTGTTAAAAGTCGGTTTTCATGTTTGTTCATACAAACCCGTGCAATTTAATACTTTGAATGCTTGATAAGAAATTAAAGTCGATCACTCAATTTAGGCTAGTAAATCTGCAGTGGATCTCCTTTCTCCTTTATTTTACAGTTCTTCACTATTTATTATTATTTGTGTATGAGTTATTGGGTAAGTCGAAGATGTGACAAAAGGAAAAAAGTTATTTTATTATTAGTGTTCGAAAGTAGCCCTAAATTGTGGGACTCTGAATTAATTAATCAAAAAATGTAACTAATAGAAACTTAGAAAAAATATCTTATGGGTAAAGTCAATTTTAAGAAGTATTCCCACGATCTTGTTACACAGTAACTGCACACGTGTCCTTAGCTATGAAAATATCCAAAAAAACTAATGTTCGAGAAGCTGTTCAAGGAAGAGGCAAACTTGTAAATACCATATGACCACAGTGTGGTAACAAGGTACCTTACCTTTTCTGCTCCAGAAAACACGAATGATCAAATTCTAAATAATATGTTAATTAATAATGTTTTTTATGCAAAAAAATACATAATAAATTTGTCACAATATTGTTAGTTAGAAAAACACAAAATAGAAAATAGAGTAAATTTAACAATAAAAAATTTAATTAAAGCTCAGGTACAAGAATTGTTAAAACACTTATAGAAGTTTATAATCATATAAAGTATGTAACAAGTATTTTCCCCTCACTTTCTTGATGAAAGGTTGATATATGTATGAATTGACTCCCGGAATAATTTATGAAATGGCATACAACTCACGCAGCCTCAATCACATTTCACAATGACTTCTTTTTAAAAAAAAAAAAGAAATTGCTATATTTTTTGACAAGTTTTCATTCACACAAGTATCAATTGAGAGCTCCTCCTTCAATCCCTTGCATGCTTGCACTGCATAATAAGTAAATGAACATAACTAACAAATTGCTTCATCAACATTCCGATAAAGGAAATAGTTATTTAAAGCACTTATCTTCAGATTTACACACCATTATTCTATTTCTGCTTTCATTTAAATATATCAAACATATTTGCAAAAAAAAATTACAAAAACAAAGGAAAGGAAATGAGTTTGTGTGTATAAGAGAGAGAAAGAGAGAGAGAGGAAAAGAAAAAGAAGTTATTAGTCGTTAGATTATTCTGGACGACTCGAGGCCACAATATTCATGTTACTAATGATAAGATTCACACACACATAGAATGGAGACGTCTAGCACCAGATTTTCAATTACAATCTATGCATATTTAGAATACAAAGTACATACAAAGAATATGTTGCCTTCGGCATCATTAATAAAGAGTTATCCCTTTGTACAATTAATATTGAAGCATGCACAAACATACATATGGTTTGTGCATAGAAAAATATACTTTCTATAAATATGTACTCAAGTTTTTTTTTTCTGGCTTAAGTTTTCTCAATTGGAGCACGTCAATGATGATTTTTATTTATTTTTTAATTGAATTTCTTTTTTATCGTCTTATTTGATTTATTTTTGAGGAATAATTACTCATATCTGGATCAACATTTGCTAGGCAATCTCATCAGGTATAAAAAATATAAAATAAATAAATATTTATGCTCTTCAATAATAATTAATTAAATCTAATGATTATATGTATGTACCTACCTTTTATTATTTAAAACTTTAAAAGTGATGAATCATGATGTTGAATATATATATATATATATATATATATGTATACAACGAGAAATTCCCCTTTCAAAAAGTGAGAGATAAGATCTCTCATTTTAAGTGCAGAGTCAATTAACTGTTCGCTATTTATAAAAGTTGAAATTTATCTTCCATCCAGTCTATTGTTATTTTTATTAGTATCTTATTCAAATCTAATTTCAATAAAATACTTAACATTCATTTTATTCATTATTGATTTTTTTTTGCCATGTTTTAGAATTGGTAATAATATTGGTATTACTCTGAAAAAATTACAAAGTAACTAATTATGGTATTATTAACAATATAAAAATCGAAGAACTACAATTAATAACATAACTAATTATTCTTAGAATTTTATTTCGTATATATACCATCATTCATCAGATATCACTAAACATAATTTATCAAGTTTTTTTTTAGCGAGGTTTGTTGGTGGTATAGATAATTAACATTGATTCAGAATTTCCTTGTTTGTTAATATAAATGTGCATACATATGTAAAGATACTTTCTTTAATAATTTCGACATTCAAAATAGGCCTTTCATTACTATGGCTAGTTAATGGTATATTTGCGATCTAGGAAGGATATTCTCTTTATTGTAGTATATTTAGGACTAAATACGTAGTTTGGGGTTAAATAAAATTATCAAAATTGAATAAAAATAGAGAGGAGATATTTAGAGAGGCTGTGTGGTCCGTACGTAAAAGGAATTTTAAAGAGGTTTTCAAACTCTGGTCGTGAGAGCTCTTCAATGAAGCCACCCACAAATCCGAAAAATAACTGTAAATATAATTTCTGTTAACGAACAAAAGCAGAAGAAAAAGATACAGTGAGACACAGTCAATCAACATTTCCTGACAATCCTAATGTATTTTTGCTCTTCCTTAACTTTTCTGCTCTTGGCTTTTTTTTTTTGCTTTTTTTTTTAATCATTAGTGTTTTTCATGATTAAATTACTTAACTTAAAATATATGTTACTAATCCCTGAATATCCTTAGGATATAATAAAGAATTGTCTAACGGTTTCTCTATTTGAAAGAAAGTTTGAGGGATGCAGAGAAACATTTTGAGACAGCAAGTATGTACTCATAGAATTATAATTTTTTATTGTACAAATGCATTTTGCATCCTTCCCTTTTTGTGATAAATGAAAATGCTATAGTTTTTTGGCCCTCAATTACTCATTATTACCTAAGAGACTAAAAATAAAATATTCCTTTATTCTTTCTTTTTTCAAAAAAAAAAAAAAAAAAACCACCCAATGTGCTGTTGCATAAAGCAGATCAATAAAATCTTTTAATCAATCGATTAAAGTTTAATACTATACACCTTCACATAGATATAAAGGGTTTTTTTTTTTTTTAATTTTTGAGAAGAAATACACACCTGTCTACATATACCAATATACTTATGTACATATATAAACATAATTACTTTCTATATTTTCTTAGTAAGTAGAAAGATGATTTCCATGTTGTATGATTATAAAGTGGAAAAAGATATCATCTTGAACTTAAAATTGCATGAAGAAAACTGCATTAGACTATTGAAAATCTCAACCAACCAGCCAACTACTAAAAAAATATATATATATCCTTTAATTAAATGAGTTTTAATTAGAAGTAAAAATTTTCAAATTCAATTGATTTATTTATCTATGGATATATTTATTCGTCAACCAATATTTTAACAAAATAAACATATTATTACATTTATATATGTACTTCTCTCCTCTTATGTACTAGAAAAATTCAGACGAGCTTGAATCTTTTTTTATCTTGCTTTGAGTATTGGGGTCTCTTTTAAATCAAAGCAGATCATAATTGAACGCAAAAAAATATACTTTTCTATCCGTATATTATAGATTGAATATATGTATTTATAGAAACTACGAATCAGTCGGGTTTTTTTTTTCAATAGTTACAATTGAATGTAATCTGATAAATGTTGCAACTGTTACTGTAGGGCAGCAGGAGAGTTGGATCAGTTTAGAAAATCCAGTTTGAGTTCGAAATTAAGATAATGAGGAGACTTATTACTTTGGATATAATATTATGCCAAATTAAAATTTGAAGATATCTTGATGACGATATTGACATTATAAATTATCATTCTCCTGAATTCAGTATGCCGGCACTTACACTTACACAGGGGCAAAATATTGATATGGAGTTGGGTTCAAGGAAGGAAAGAAAAATAACAAATAGTTGGTATCCCATCTTTCATAATCAATTTGAATTCAGTCTTCTCTACAATTATCTTAGAGGTGAGAACTTACTACAGTGTGAAGTAATTCAACTTTCTATTATTAAGAAATAAACTTTTGAAGAAAGTTTGTCCCTTTTCCTTGTCCTGGATTTCTGGGACTTCAATCCTCTCAGTTGCTATAAATTATTGAGTACTATACATATATCATTGTCAAATAACAATCACCTGATAAAATGAAGGGGTAGGAAATAATAAATGAAGGAATTTTTAAAGCGTAGGTATAAAATAAATAACAAAGAGGCACTTCTTGCAACAGTTACACTTTCTCAATAAGTAAACTTAAATTTTAATCAACTCCATACTTGAAGCAAAAGTAAAGGAATCAATTTGATTTAGAAGAGTTAGAAGATGATGAATAATGAAAAATTAACAACATTATTACTTCAAAAAGACAAAATACGACTTTCCTTTAAAATGATTTTGCATTCAATATCTGAAAGAAAAGTTGACAAAAATGTGAGACAACGATTGTGGCAAATAATAATAGTGATGGTTATATGGATTTATGCAATTGTAACGATTGTTCCCAGACTATGCATGTGTTGTGAAAAGAGAGAGCTGCTTTCACATTGAATTAATCTAAATATATATATATATATATATATTCCTTTTTGAACAATTTCATTTATTGTAAAATTGCATGAACAGAAAGTATAATTTAATTATACATGCGTACAAATTAAATTATTATAGATTTATTGATCAGACAGATAAAAGAAAAGATAAAAAGAGGGAATAAATACGTGATTGGGACGTTTTTAGCAGAGAACAATAGAATTTTTTCCATTCATTTTATATATATATTAAAAAAAATAACTTGGAACATCATCTATTAAAAGGATTCTTTCAAAACCTAAAGTTCTTCAAGTGATTATGCTCTATTTAATTAATAACATGAATAAGCAAAAATAATGCAACAAATACATAGACATGAAGGAGATAACAAGCAAGGTAAACAAACTCAAAATATTTATGTATGTAAATATATATATATACAAAAATATTATATAAATATGTGTATGTATTATAAAGAGATAAGAAGAAAATCTCTTGAGTTTAACTGTCACATATTTTACGTAAATTATGAACTCTGCATTAACATATATATGTATACATAATATTTTTTTCTGTAAAAAAAGAGAGGGACAAGTGTTTGAATAATATGAACGTACATACGAATATAAAGAATGTTCTACCAAGGTATGTATGTATGTAACAACTCCTTTTGAGTGGGAGATTGTGTCCTTGGAAGAAATGCAGTTCCTTGTTCCTCTCAGACACTTTGAGGGATAGTATTAGTGTATAGATATTTTTTATATCAATACAATAAAGTTCTTTCCTAACTCCCGATGGACATGACTTTAGTAAGACTCAAGGTAAGGTTGCATGATTCATCAATTTTTCATGAGATACTTATTTGTATTAGTCATTACCCTATATATTTAACTAAACGTTGATTGATGAAGCTCGAATAACATCTTTTTAGTCAGATGGGAAAATTGGCTAATTAGTGGGAAGATTGGTTCGCCCCTTCATGAGGCATAATATCAGCCCCGTCCCAGTTATCGATCCTTGATAAAGTTCCAAGTTTTTCATTGCCCTCAACAGAGCATTGTTTTCACTAACACCCTGATTAAGTACATCAGTTTACCACTTGAGTTATTTCATTAAAGCAATAAGTATCAATTATGCACGAGAATCGTTTAGCATTATTCTTACGAAATTAAGGCTTAATTTAAATTAAGAGTTTAATATTTTTAATTGTTTCATGGGACAATTATTGCATCTGACTCCGATACATTCTCAAGAAATGCGTAGGACAGGACGTAGTAAAATTTGATTCAGATAACTAAATCTCAGCTAACTTGGCGCTCCTTTGAGAGATAAAGTTAATCAAAAGAGTTGGAAGGCCTAAAAACTGCGAAGAAACAAATTATATTTCTATATAACTTTAACTTTTGATCTTAAAGAAAGGCATATTAGAATTATTGGAGGGTAGGTTCCTCTGCCTTTTCTATTGTAATAGTGAAAAATACAATATCGTGATCAAGTAGAATGAGATTTTTGTTCATTTTCTAAACCAAAGGTGTCAAACATACGGCCCACGGGACGGAATTGGCCCGTAGGATAATTTGAAAGTGAAAAAAATACATAAAAGACATGGAATAAATTTTTTGATTAATATATAATTCATAAATTATCCGATAGGGGCACATGCTAGTCTTTCTTTATAAGTTCCATACAATCTCATGCAAAGTTCATTATTATAATTATCAATACCATTTACTTAAAGTTTTTGCAATTTTGTGAAATATTTTGTAAAAGTGTTGTTTAATAAATTTTTAGTTAAATTTAACAATGTCCTTATTCTTCTTTAAATCAAAACAAAGGGAAGATAGGATATTTTGGTTATTTATAGCTAAGTATGCTATAATTTTAATGGTATGGCCCACGACGTCTACTTAGGGGATCGAATGTGACCCACGACGTGAAATGATTTTGACACCCCTGCTCTAAACCTTTCCACCCAACAAAGTAAAAAAAAAAAGGCCCTAAATCATTAGTCATTCTATCCAAATGTAATTTATTTAATAGTACAGATAGCATCACAGTTTACAGGGCCATCAACACCGGGGAGGGGCAGGGTCCCTCAACTTTTAAGGTTTTTTAAGTTAAACCTAATTTTATTTATATTGACTTAAATATTACTGCAGGCCAAAGAAAATATTTCATATTCAAGAAGAAAGTAGATATTTAATAAATAATTACCATTTATATATATAATATATAATATGTAAGTACATATTTTCTATGTAACACCAATTGAGCAAAAATATGGCAGCATTCAAGAGAAAAATCCTTTTAATTATAAAATTCTTTTATAATTCTATCAAATAGCCAAATATGTATTTTTTTTTTTTTTAGTTTTTTAGTTTTAGCAAATAAAAAAACCATACATACTTTTATTGAATGGATTAAACGTTTGACTGACAACATGTTCAAAAGTTTGTTTGTTGTAGGTTTTTTTTTTTTTCTGTTTTGTTTTTTTGTAGTAGTAGAAACCTTCAAGAGCATATTTATTTTTATTTTTTTCATTTCGTCAAGAGTACATAATTCAGTGTGTCCTTGATGATATGTGGATTTGTTGTTCCCTTACATATTACTACTCCAACTCTTAGAGTACGTCTCTCTCTCATCCTCGTTTATTTTGAGTAGTAAACAATTGGAATTGAAAGTTTGTGTGTGTGTATTTAAGTTGTGATTGGAGAAGAGGGAGCCTCCATTCTATAACTTTTACATCATATATGTATTGTAAATACAATAAGGAACGACCTATAATATAACAAAGAAAAAAAACTTATACTCATTCTCTTTTTTCAATTTTGATTCCTGAGACTTCTCCACTAAAGTAGGTATTCAACTTGTTTAATATGTATGTCAAAACAATTTCCCCATCATCAATATCCCTTCCAATAACTTTAACTCTCTCTCTCTCTCTCTTTTATATAGTAGCCAAATACATAAGAATGTATCTCCATTCCTTATTGAAAACTCATTCCTAGGTATCTCAATTGGAGCTATGTACAATGATGCAGCTTCAATTGGCTTCAATACAAATACTAAGAGCCTCCAAAAGACAAGGGCAGTCAACTTTTTCTGAATTATGGGTCAATATTATGTTAAGTAACACATAGGCTCTTATATTTACAACTAAATAGGTAGCAATGTAAATAATATGCAAAATGCCGTGTGCGAGACTTTGTACTTCAAACAGTACTTTTTGTTTTCCAAAGCTGTTATCATTTTTCCTTAATTATTACTGAAGGGAGAACATCTACCTGATAGTAAAGATGTCGCATGAAGGAATACATGCATTAAGGCTAATAAAGCAAATAAAATGTAAAAACAAAAAGGGCTCAAGTCCTCGAATAATTATTATTAGTTAAAAATATATAATTTCCTAATATTAATTTCAGTTAATTTTCTGCCTCTCATCTATGTTATTATTTATTGTTGTATATATAATGGAGAATAGCAGCTTGTAGCTCAGTACAACGTCATGACAGCTCAAGCTGCTTCCCCCCTTGACATTCATTAAATTGTCAGAGTGGCCAGGTTGATTTTCTCTTTTTTTTTTATTTTACACACCCCATTTGCATATTATTTACATTCCTATAAATAGGCATTGCCGGACACTCTCTGACGAAAAGGAACACTTTGAAATTTTACGTGGCTACACATTTCTCACATTTCAAAAATAAGCTCCACTCAAATACCCAAATACATATATGACTAAACTGAATGATTGCAGCCCAAGAACAAATTTACAGCCATTCGATAGTGGGAATCAATGTATTAGATAAGAAACTAAATATTATTAATAGGTATAAGGTAATGAAATCTCTAGGTATGATGATGATGATCTTTGTTAGGTCAAAGTGGTGGTGAATAAATGCAATATGGCCATTTATGTAAAAATATTGTGCAGTCATAAAAATGACTTCACTCACACCCATCCTTGCAAAACCATCAACTCAAAAAAAATGCAATTGAGCAGATGAGTCATTCAATTTTAAGACATAGATTTAATTAATTACACACCTACATACATGGGTGTATATTTAGAATCAAATCATACACCTCACGAACTCATTTCATTAAAAGGAAGAAAAAAAATATAAAATAGAATCTTATCAACGCTTAAGTGGAAGCTCATCTTTTGATCTAACACGTAACTAAACTATGTACCTATGTATATCTATGAATTGACCCGATGAGCACATTTATAAATGGTGTTGCGTTGGATTATTATTGATCCTATTATCCACATAATTCACAGTATATTTGTGTGTGTGTTATGAACTGTACTTAAATGAATATAGCTTTGAGATTGAATATTAGATTCATATATGAATTTAAAAATTATAAAAAATGTAAATATGCAGATAATTGATTAAATTTTTTAGACATGTACATATTTCAATATATGCGTGTATATGTAAAAATATATGGATCTAATTTTTCCAAGAAAAAATATTTATTATTTACTTCTGATCCTCCTTTGTTATTATTTTTTTCTTTCCTCTATCTACATTGAACATACATAATAAGATACTCAATTATATTAAAATAGTATAATTTTTAGTTTTGATAACTAAATATATATTTATAAATAAATAAATTTCCTACAAGTATCGATTCGTACAATACTACTACTTTAACCTTAAATATTTGAGAGTAAATATTTACTACATAGAACCGTAGAAAATATAAATCATTAATTACATGGCATGGTCCACTGTAAAATCTTTTGCCAAAAAAAAAATAAAAAATATTTACCTATGTACCGGGTGCGTCATTAGTTGTTGAACAATTTTTAAATCTTAACTTATGACTTTATAGGAAATTCAAAGGTTATTGGTCATTAATATAAATGATTCTGACATATTTTGACTATGTTTTTTTTTTTTTTTGTAAATGAAAAGTGTTCTAAAAAAATAAACAGTTAAGATACAATTTGAAAATGGCAGAAACATGGGTAAGAGTGCTTACGCGTATTTTAGATGGTGACCAATCGGTTGACATTGCCTACCGCTTCTGCATTTCTAGGGGTACTGTTATTAACATCAGGAGAATGATATAATGAGTTTGGCAAGGTGCAAAGGGAAATATTGATCTGTTCGATCCGTCAATTCTAGGATATATCAGAATCCGCAGATTACAATGAGATAACTATCAAGACAACTAAAAATATCGGAGGTGAGGAGGCTTGAAATAAAAAAATCGGGAATAAAGAGCAGAGTTATGAGACCAGTTCGGTCTTTGTCACCATTAAACATTGAGAAGAGCAGGTTAAACATGTAACTCGTCTATGTCAAGGAACTTTTTTATGTAAATGTCGTAATATAAGATATATCACAAAAAAGTCAGAGGATGCTTCACCCGAAGTTAGATTCGCGCCAAAATCAAAGCACCCAGCCAAGGTAATGATTCTGGGTATTTCTCTGTCACCAATATGAAAGGATAATCAATTTAGATAAGACCAAAAACAATGGCTCCTTAGCCATAAGGTGCTCATTGTTCTTTATAACCAATTCAGCAAGGGAGAATACACATTCGCTCAAGAAGGCGCCCCCAGACGTACAACAGCATAAAGTTAAGGCTTAGAAGATTTTGCAAGAAGAAAATGTGGCAACTCTCAGATCCGAGGCTAAATCCACTGACTACTACATATGGACGCAAATTGAAGAAGAGGCTTGTAGAAACAGAGACAGCAATATTTCAAACCTGAAAAGATCTGTGAAGAAGGTATCGACCAGGATGAAGGAGTACAAGAATACATTTTGCAAAGGGAAGAGTCTTCTGATGAATAATATTTTCAGTAGTCTTGCAAATGATTCATTTTCTTAACGAAGCCCTAAGTATTCAACGACTAATGATACACTCGATAGAAGAGAAATTTATAACTTTAAGTGTCTGGGATTGTAACTATTTATGTTGGTACGTATACATATTCCTACCATGAGACCCACCAATCCTCTCAATATTCATACAAACACAAAATTTTCCTTTAAAAACTTTCTTTAAAAGTCATAAATACAAACATGAACCCAGGGGTATCTTGACGATGTATTCGTTCGAAAAACCTGTCAATATTTGATCTGGAAGAGTTCTTTTGTTATATATAGGTTTAAATATATAAACCTACATTTGGCTCCATCAATAAACAAACACATTATACTACTATGAGCTAAAAATACCAAGAAGTTTTAATTTAATTGTTTTTTGTGGGGGGGGGGGGATTCCGATAGGGAAAAATGTTTTTGTTTTTTAAGTTGGCACTAACTCGTTAAAATATCCATTTATATTTGAGACACGCGTCCTTTCGTGAGCAGCTAAAATATAATTTTTCTTTTTTTTTTTAATATCTGAAAGATGATGACTCAAATGTAATTTAGAGAAATGCTCTTGGAATCAAAAAAGTTAAAATGAATATTCCAGACTGTATTCTTTTGAAATTTGTAGAATCTTTGGTTTATTTTTTGAGATACATAACCTATTACTCAATAAACCAACCAACCGATTTGTAATTTTAATAGCATGTCTAAACTCAGAAGTCACTGTTCTGTAATTGTTGACCGAATAAATATTTTGCAACTTTTTTAGAAATTAGAAAAAAACATTAATAAATTACTTTGGGAGAAGGAAGGGGGGATATTTTTGATAAAAATGAAATGATTTTGATGATTAAATAAAGATTTTTGATTCTTGATATTTTTTTGCTTATAGTAGTACATAATCTTAATAATTCCTGATTAAGAAATTCCTTGAACAGAAAAAGTAAAGAAAATTTAAATAAAATAAGTTTTTTTTTAAATCATTTTACCACAAAATACATGAAAAAATTTTCAAAAACTTTATTCCTTTATTTACTCTACTTACTTTCTTTTCTCTTTAAAAGATTTCAAAAGATATTCTAGGGATTCATCATCAATTTTTTAAATTAAATTACAAACATGAATTGGTTTGTATGTATAGTGTTAGTATTATAAGTGTTGATCCACAGAACTTGACCAAAATACATTATTTATTAATTGAAAAAATGTTTAACAGCTGGATTCACTACCAACTATTTTCGTTCGCTTTTTGAAGAAAAGGTTAAAGTTGTCAAAAATATCATTTCTTTTCTTTTGTCTTCCCCTTTTCCTCTAAAGGGGAACCTCATATTTTGTTCATCAAAAGTCCCCGTATAGCTTATAAAATTTACAACACGATGTTGAACAACATGGCGTAAGCAAGCCTTCCTTCATTCCCCCCCCCCCTATGGTTTTGCATTTTGATGAGTTGAGGTTAAGTTGAAAGGACAGTTAATATTTTCTGTAAATATAAACACATTTACTCAATGTCATAGCATTATTATTGAATAAGTCATTTTCACTTTTAAAAAAGAAAATTTGATTTATTCTCTTAAGAGATTCGAACAAAAACATGGGTTTGGAACTTGAATCTGTAAACAAGATATTACATATATTTCGAACCTTAAAAAGTAATTAGCATCGTAACAATTAAATAAAAATAAATTTACTCAACCTAGGATCTTCATACGCATTTTGTGATTCAAACAAAGATTTGATTGAGTCTTTCTGAATAAATACAAATGCATGTATACTTATTTCCAATGGACACAATAAATAAATCTACACATAAATTCCTGAAATAACAAGTTTTTTAATTCAAGACTCTATTGTTCCTTTTTGAGGACAAAATAGTATGAAATACCAACATCTAGGTGTAAACAAGTATAAAATACTGATACATATATTATATCCAATTATATCCAAGATTTTAGATTTAAAGAACAGTCCTTTTTGTGGTCCAAATCTGTAATCAATTTTCCTATAATTCTGAGGGGAGAGCATCTACCTGATAATGAGGCTCTCGCATGATCTGTGTAACAAGTGTAATGCTCTGCTGAACAACAATCAATTATTTCAATAAAATAGATTGAATTGAATCATCGATTATCAATATGAATATGTTTGGAGTTATGGCAGGGATTCCAATTATCCGTTCATTAAAGAGTTTGACATTGCCTATATGGACTACTCCAAATCCCTCGTTTCCTACTTTGAGTAGACAATGGCTCTAAGTACGAAACCTCTGTCTATGAGAGTTATCATTGGCTATATGTACTTCTCAAAATCAATCGTCCTATAAAGAGTTGGCAAATCCTCTAATATCCTACTTAAACTATAATAACTAATAAGTATCAAATCTTAGAAATTAAAACAACAATTTCATAAAAGGTATTAATTATATTAACTCAAGGATTTAATATTTTTGGGATATTTCCCTGGATTCCTCCACTACTGAGATCATTTCATTATGGTCATCGTAAATCATCAATTTTAATAGAGTCTGAGTTTTATCTGATTATCATCGAACCTTTTTTCAATCTATTCATTCAAGTTACAACTTTGCTTATCTTTGTATTATTTAATATTAGTATTACACATTTCATGATCCTCTCCGTACAAAAATTTTTTTTAAAAAAAGCATTGCATTTCCCTTCCTTTTTCGGCACATTAAGCACTGGAAATAACTTTTTTTCTGTACAAATACAACAGTTGACTCTCATTCAAGGACAAATAGAAATATGGTACATACCTGAAGAAGTGACTTAGTATGTACCTCTTGTATATTACAAATACATAGAGGGAAACATCCCTTGGCTCTTCAAATTATGAAATAAAGTGTTATTTATTCGTAAAACGAGGGTTTGTAGTGCAAAAGGCTCACTTTTCTTTTCCATATACATATGTGTGAACATAAAATTGTATAGGTGTACACAAAAATATTTTCTTAGCAGTATGAAGGGAAAGACAAAATATTCAAAATGTCTGAAGAGAAGGGGGGGGGAGGGGGGAAGTAATAATTCATAATGAAAATATCGTGAGAAGGTTAAAAGTTATATATTTGTACAGAATACTTGAGTGATGTAAGTATACCAGGGGATGGGTCTTTAGTTCAGAAAAAATATAGTTTTGTGGTTAGTAAAGGAGAAACGATTGGTACTCTTGCCCTTTTTGGTAGAATGGTGTTAGTAATTCTTTGTTATACGTAGATCGTTGAAGGAGAAGCATCGACTGCTAAAGGAAGAATTAAAAGATTCTCACGTACATTACTCGTAGATTTTATTAAAAATGTATGATATTAATAAAATTAATATATTCTTCCTTAAGTAATAGTTTTAAATGTTAAGTTTCTTCGTCATATAGGAGTAATACAAGTAGACGATTCTCCCCAGGCAGTTGATATTAACAAGGGTATTTACTCAATAGTACCATAAGCTTCATCGCTTCAACCTTCTCATTGCAGACTCTAAAAGAGCTATTCCTCGCTAGGTATAATGGACATTATATTATGCATGGTATATTAACTATCACGCAACCTCTACTTTGCCCAAAGGCTGCAAACTCAAAGTCATAACTTCTACCTATAATGTTCCCTCGCAGTCAAAGAGCCAAACTCATACATATTTCTCCCATTGTTGTGACACCCTTGAAAAGAAATAAAGAGTAGAACAAAAGTTATTTGAAGAAGTAAGTTGCAATCGAGTTCCGAATCAACGCCATTTTGCCTCCAATTTCAAATATATCTACAGTTCATTAGTGGTCGAGACCCCGTGGTGTGTGCCAATAGAAGCATGAAAACTAATTCTACATATAAAAACTTAATATATGGCTTTCTATGTGCTACTATAAACAAAATATGCCCAAAGACTATGCAAAAGGAATAAATAAGTATTATCAATAGGATAATGCTTATGTGTTTTATTCTTCATAAGTACTTTAACTACATAGTAGATGCGTCTATTGCCTCCTTCACGTGTGTGTGTGTGTGTGAATATACATATTATATATAATATATATGTATATACATATATAACGTATAATGCATATTTTATTAAAGGAAAATAATGTCTGAATATTACTTTTTTCTATAAGAATTTTTCTTATAATAACATATATTATATGTACATGCATATATGTAGTCAAAAATTGGAATATTGTTTTGTATTCTGAGAATTAAAGGGAAATATAGGGGGTAGATAAAATATATGTATATGGTAAATTTGTTGCTTTATATGTACAAATGTAGAACAAAGGATAAAGTTTTTTTGCATTGCTTTTGTTTGTTGCTTTTCTTATGCAGCGAAAATAAAGAGAAATCATCCTTGTTCCAAAGAAGGAGGAGGAGGAGCTGATTTTCCCGTTTTTTGGTGAATGGAATTTAAGAAAAATGGAGAGGTTGCAAAAAGTGTAAGACACGCTTGTCTTCATCTTATTTTAAGGACTCTCTGCTCAACAAATGTTTTTCCCCTCATAGAAATATAAGCTTTGTTGAAGAAATCTGTTTCATGCTCTTGGGGGGATAATTCAAAATCTAAATGTGACTAAATAACTTTTGTAGTCACATAACCTTTAATAAAATAATATGTAAGCACTTACAAAATAAGGGATCAAAAAAAAAAAATGTTGAAACGATCCTCCATGGGGAAATTTTTTGACTCCTACTCATTTTGTAGAGTATAAAATGATACAATTCTTGTAATGTGTTTATGTAGAATATTTTTACCATCTTACTCTATGTATTTAAATCTGTAGACAATTTTTATGGGTTTTCTTCATTCCGCTTTCAAATGAGAGGTTTTGTCATAAGAAAAGCCAAATAATTATGGATAAAAATTGTCAAACTTTTTACTTAGTCTAAGCAAGTCCGCCGACATAGCCCTTTTTAAATCGATATTAATAATATATATGTAATTATTTGAAGAGAAATAATCGATTAACGATTATTTGTTGATTTTTTCTGTATAAAATATCCATATTCACCAACAAATTTTAGTCAATCCCCTATTATACTCAAGGTATTCATTTGCATCTTCTTTTGCTTTTTATGAAATATTTAAGCTCACTTCAACATCCAGTGACTTATATGTACATACATAAATGTCAGAGGCACTAAGAGGGAGAGGTGAGGACTTGAACTCGAACAAAGCTCGATTAAAGTATTTAAGGACTATACTTGAACTTGTAATATAGTCTTTCTACCCCATGTACATAATATAGTCAAACCTTTGCTCAATCAGACAGAGGCTTTCTATATATTGACTTACATTTGAGTCCTACATTTTACCAGTTAATCAATTAATTGTCCATTCTTTTTCCTCTCTTTTAAGGGGTAGTTATTATATTTTTAATCAAAGTCATTAAATAAATGTTCCTCATTCCTCATATATAAATATATATATAAATAAAACAATAAAAAGCACCAACAAAAATGCAGTATGAACACTCCATCAATGAATGGCTATTGTGATTTAGGTAATAATGCAATTTATTCTCAGTACTTTCTTTTGGCACTGTCTAAGTTGTGAACTATTTATCATAGAACCATTATATTAAGAAAAACTTATATTTATTTAGTTATAATTAAAGTTATAAATGAGTTAATAATTCTTGGTCAGAAGGGTTGGACTTAAGAGATGTACAGAAATAATTCTCCAAAGTGTGTGTATACATATGGGGGTTCATAAAATGATGCTTTTAGAATCAAGCCTTTTAAAATTCAATTTTGATACTTTTTGACTTCATGTTTCGACCCAATTATAAATTTAAGCGGATATTTCGGCGTAAGGATCGTTTTCTACTTTACAATCAATGTCATTGTTTCTTTTAAACAGTACCATTACATTATATCTATGAAATGAGACTTCATTTTTCAATTTCGAACGTTTATTGTGAAAAAATGGTGACAAATTTAGTCTTCAAAATAACACCCATGGCTAGCGACACATTTTTCCCATTTATCAGGCAATTTGTGGATGCAGCGACAAACAAATACGGCGTATTTGGCGTATAGTACTCTTCAATTTGGCAAATTCTCGTTGGTAGCGTGCACTGTCAACCATTTCACCAGGTTTTAATAACTTTTACCAAATCATACTACCCTGATCCCAGGAAACATACGGCATTGCCTTGCTTTGCCATCTCGTTTGGAATTTTTCTAACCTCTTGAAAAAGCACCGAGTTCTTCTTAGAGCATGTCCACCATAAGCTTCTACAAACATTTGAATTGCTTCAGAAGCGTATTTCTTCAAATGATAACAGTTCTTAAAAAGGCATGAAATTCGATATTTTTAAGAACGAACAAAAATGCGTCGATGTTGTATGAAACTTCACAAACAATAATAAACAATGAATATTGTTGCCAGATGACAAACAAACAAAAAAAAGAAGAAGACATTTGGGTTGGTTTAAAAATACTCCTAGTTACATTTGTTACCTAGTAGCTGAAAGTCTCATTTCATAGGTATAGACCTAATATATTCTACTCTAAATTTGTGATGGAAATGGACCCGTCATGAAGAGTGGTGTAACTTTCAATTTTATTTGTTGGAATTGGGAAGGGATATCCGAATAGGGAGATTATTAGGATAGATATAGGAATTAGTTTACTCCAAAACTTATACCAATATAAGTTAAGTTATATTATCTTCGCAGAATTCACATTATGTAGAATTGAACTACATAATCAAGTCAATTCACGGAGTTAGCAAAATTAGTTATATCCATAGTCGTTATAGTAGTTAATTTAATCCATAACACCGTCAGCACCTCCTAGTGGACAAAAAAAACCGTCTTTAGCCAAGTGAATGTGTTCAAAAAATGGCCACGTGATTGCCATTTCCCCACTTTGTTTCATAGCTTCATAGCCTTCAGTGGAATCAGTTTAGCAGACATATTGATTCCATTTCAATTCAAATGAGTTAAAGGCCCAATGGGACCTAAGCAAAAAAGCTCCCTCATATTATTGATACATACTATAACAACTATGTAGATATCACTGTATTTATGTATATTTTTTTTTTTAGGCTTGCAGCTCCTATTCAAGACACTGACCCATTTCTCATTCTTTGTCAGGGATGCATCATACATATGGTATATCATCCATATATTGCTTTATTAAGTAAATGATCTAATTATGTATTTTTCTAGTCACTATAAGTAATTATCTCGCTTCCTGATAATGACATGAGTCTCTCTTTCTTTCTCTCTCTCTCTCTCTTTTCCTACTTTTTTGACATATATGTATATCTACATACATAACCAAAGTTTTTGATCGATTACCTCCCTCTCTCTCTCTCTCTCCACAACAAAAAATTTAAAAAAAAAAAATACCGAGGCTCTGCAATGGAGTTTTCTATTTATTAAAAAAAAAAAAAAAAAAGAAGCATTTATTATTCTTGGTATCTTCTAAACAATAATTAGTAGCATCTGGTACTTTTTAAAGCATTTATGTCCTGTGAAAAATAACTCATTGAAATTTCCAAGGAATCTAAGCATGAGTACATAATACTCTACATACAAACCCATGTGTTCCCTCAACACAAAAACAAGCTGGAATGATTTTTCCCTAAAAATGGGCCCGGACTACATTTCTCTTTTTCAACTAATGATGTTCCATTTCTATACCTAAATTATCCTGATTCATCTATCGTAGGCACTGCAAATTACACTTTATATGTCCTAAAAAAATAATACTAATAAGCATTTGACACTTTTTACTTGAATGGCTATATCAGAATCATCATTCAAATGAAGGCTACTCTATGTATATAGACTATAGCTAACAACCCCCGGGTTGGAATCTCAAACCATCCGACAAATTTGAATATAAAGATCATAATTGACCGAAATATATACGTCAACAAAGTATGGGGAATATTTAAAGGGAATTTATCCACTTTATGATCTATGCTCAAAATTGCATTTATGTTAAGGCACAACAATGTTTTTCCTTATTTTAGATAATGACATGAACCAACTACATACATTCTTTTGAAGAAAATACATGATAATATATATTTTATAAGATTAAAAGTTTTTATTTTTAATTTTCTTAACGATATTTGTTCTCAAATATTGACAATTTCCTTCCATTTATTTATTTATTAAATATTGACTTAAAATAAGAATCAATTACCTACCGAGTCATTAATTAAACTAATGATATTTTTTTTATTAAAATCCAAAAGCAGGGCGCACATAATATAATCAAATAAATTGTCTCACGCACTTCAATGTCAATTCATTCCTATGTATGCATTGTACATATATAGCAAATACATAAATTTAAAAGCTCCTAGCTTTTAAATCATCGTTAATCAAATTCTGGGATGGCCCCCTCAGGGAATGAGGAGAAAGGGGAGATAATTCCCAGATGAGGCTATTTAGATGATGTTTATTTCCTTACCCATGTATACAGTAGTAAGAAAAATAAAATACAATTTGTCAAAACATCGCTTTTCACTTGACACAAATAAAAAGAAAGTACAAAAATATACCTACTTAACATTTAAGATCAGACCGAAATCTATTCAAATCTAAGAATCTAAGTAACAACATAATTGCTGAGTTTGAGAGCCACTGGTTTGACATCAAAATTGTTCTTACACAAATATCATCTCTTCTAAAATTTTTACCTGGTGAGTAAACCATAACCAATAAAAATGAACAGAATGGTTAGGGATTCCCCCCCCCCCTCAATATTTTAAATCATAGTAGAATATATAAGATGTACAAATTTTAGATATATGCATATATAAGTCCAAACTAGTGTTCTTCGGTTAACCGGCTTCAAAATATAAACAATTAATATTAGACAGTATGGTTCTTTAATTAGTTAGCCGGCTAAAATAGCTATACTTTAATAATGCATATGATGATGACGTCAGAGTCCAGTCATATATATATCACATCTCCATCACTAATAAAGGGTTTTGTAGTATGAAAATGGAAAAAATATAAATAAATGCTTCTTCTAAGGCAGGGATGTCAAACTCATTTCACATCTCAGGCCATATACGACCCCTAGGTAGACGTCGTGGGCTGGACCACTAAAATTATAGCATACTTGCTATAAATAACCAAAATATCATATCCTCCCTTTGTTTTGATTTAAAGAAGAATAAGGACATTGTTAAATTTAACTAAAAATTTATTGAACAACACTTTTACAAAACATTTAACAAAATTCCACAAACTTGAAGTTACTGGTATCGAAAATTATACTAATGAACTTTATATGAGACTTATAAAGAAGGACCAATACGCGCCCCATGCGGATAATTCATGAATTGCATTTAATTAAAAAATTTAATCCATGCCTTTTATGTATTTTTTCCACTTTCAAATTATTCTGTGGGCCTGATTGAACCTCCTTGCGGGCCGTATGTTTGACACCCCTGTACTAAGGTTTTAGAATTAAAACTCCTTGTCTAAGTGTAAAAAAAAAAATTACCAGACATTAGTGTACTATAATTACACTGGTCAACAGCCAAAAATCTTCTGGGGTATAAGTATAATAAAAGTTATTCAGTTTTGCTTACTGATTTCAAATCTGTAAATTTTTTTTTCGAGAGTCCGACGGTTTTCGAGAAATCAGTCCCTACTTTTTTAGCTTTTTTGGCCCATTTTCCAACTTCAACTTCAGTTTAAGCCTAGAAGGATACTCATTTTGTATCCATTAAAAATGATGACCCACTAGTGTTTTTTATGGAAATTTCATTTCTAGTCTTTGTTTTGACCTACAAGGACTCCTAGGGGCGTAGGGTGCCGGAGTAGGCCCAAAAGTCGATGAAATCCTTTGTACTTAAATAACTCCTTGAATATTGCATGAAATGGATTAATAAGGAATGCATTGAAGAGATTAGACCCACAGCTTTCAAACAAGATGTCAAGCGCCCGATAAGAGCCTTTAACTTTGAAGAAATCGTCCATCAAAGTGTGTAAATTTTCATCCAATTTTGAGCAAAAATGCTATAGTGTTCCTTGAAGAGTCATGTCTGAGTACCTTTCATCTTCATCATTACGGGTATGGGTATGAACGAAACTGCTTTGAGGAATGCTGGATCAGTCGCCTTAATTTAAAGAAGACGGGATCGGAGTTTCGACGTGTTATAAAATTAGAGATTCATCTTCATGAGAAAGTATTTGTCATTTGGATCATCTTTGAGTACACTAAGAACAATTCCCTTTTGAGATTAACGATAGACATCGCTGCTAAGTCAAGAATGGGGAAAGAAATTAAGACTCCATTGAGGAGTCAATGTTTGTATAGAAAAAACTAATTTCCACATTCATCTCAAAATTTAAACCGATATTATCGCTTATATCGCTACGACGGCTCTTGTATACATTGGACTCACGCATCGTGACCGCTTCTAGTCTACTAACACACATCCTCATTCGAATGGACACTTTTTTACACTCATGTACATATCACATTACTGAAAGTCCCTTAGTTTACCGTTTATGTCTCTCAGTACTGAGTCCCCTTCTTTATGTCTAAAGTGGAGAACAAGGAATAATCATGAAGTGTCTTTGATAATCGTATTATGCACAAACTCATTTATTTTTTATACCATTTCTAATTTGAATTTTATGTTTTCCATGAATTTGTTATATTGAAGAGATTTAATATTTTAATTTATCAACATATATAACATATTGTACATAATTATTTTAACATTTAAAATATAATTTCAAAGAGATCATAGATGTTTGGTACTAGATTTACGCTTGATCTTCTTTTCAGGCTCATTACGATACAACATCCAACAATAATCTCCCATCATGCTTGAATTTCAAAACCCTTTATATCTTGCTTTAAAGTGCCATTTTCCTAGAATTATCACCGAAGCAGCAATACAGGTTTCAAATACACAATTTATTCATTTTTCCCTCACTAAACAAACGACAGTTATAGCTTGCAGAAATAGATCGTCTTATAGTAGCACTTATATTGGTAATCAGACAATTAATTTAGATGAAAACTGTACACTTCATTCAAATGGAATGTTCCCTGCAGGTTATGAAGGTATAAGTTCTACATTTGAAAGTGAACCGAAGATCCAAAAATAGACATTGAATTCATGCATTAGAGGAAGGGAGGGGGAGGGTCTATTTTTGAGGAGGATGAAATGATTGCGTAAGAATTGCATCACTCATGCTATTGAACTTCACACTTTAAACTCTTTGTTTTTAGTATAGAGATTTTCCATGTTACAACATATGTTGCAAAAAATTAAACTATTTTTTAACTTTTTTTTTTAAATATGAAAGGGAAAAAAATGTTTTGCGGATTGAGAATTGAATGACATTTTCCTTTAATACAGGAAATAATGACGGTGCATGTTTTCTATAATTTGCATTTTAAATAAATTGGTCAAAAAAAATTAATTTGACTTAAAAATTTAAAGGATTTAATACTTCCAAGGAGTACCAAGACCCCAGGTAAGGATCCCTTTTTTTTCAACCCATCACAAAAATACTGTCCCCATGACAACAGAAAGTATTACAATGTATTTTTTTTGTCAACTTTTCCCCCCTCTTCTCTTTTGAGTGACTTGAACATTGATTAATTAAAAAGCAATTAAATCTTACTCAGTTCTAGGTAAATACTATTATTGTTATTATTATTAGATAAACAGTAGAAAAATGAGGTTAATTAGTTGACTACCAGCTAATTTCGGGTCTTTGTGGATGCATTTTTGTCTTTTTGAAAGAAAGTTTACAGAGACGGATTTTCATGTGAAGAACATAAAATAATTATACGTTGCTGGTAGATGATTGTCAGTACAAAACAATACAAAACAAAACAAAAAAGTCCAGGGAGAATGATATATTTTCCTAATTTGATTTTGAGTCTTTCAACTTATTCTTTTTGAGGAAGAGGTAATATATTAGAGATGCAATAAAAATTGATATCCTTAAGTTTATGAAGGACTTGATTGTGAAAAAGTTATAGAAAGCTAATCTTAAGGATAAAGTCATTATTCGTCATGAAATAGACGTACATAAAACAAGTAGTACGAACACACAGTGTGTACAAATCATGCCTATATCGATTCATGAAATATTTCAATAAAAATAAACTTTCCAAACATTATTTTATTATAATATAATGATTCAAAATATATTTTTTTTTTAAATTATTAATCAGGTTAACTCATAAATTTATGCAACTGACACTGATTAGAAATTGGAGATCAAAATGTGGTCACTCTATTATATGAATGTAAATCGAGTAGTAGCTCGTTTCATAAAATACACCTCCCAAAAATGAATCCAAGATTCATCTTTAAACTCATTATAAATGTGCAAACATCATTGATAATAATTTTAAAAGACCCTTTTTGTGTTTTATTTGAGGAATCAGCAATTCATATATTAACTTTCTTTCTTTTTTTTTTTAACAATAAGGTAATACCTATGTATATGCATGTAGAAAAAAAAGACATTAATAGCTTTGCATAGATGGTTTGAAGAGTTGAAGACAGTTTTAATGATATAAGGGGGGAAGAGGGGTTATGTCTAACATATTATGTCTGGAGCTAATGTAGGCTATTTCTTCATCGATATTCATTAGGTCTTGAATAATTTACATATTCATAACTATAAAATAATGGTATATAGGCAAACAAAATTTATATCATTTGCATATTTACTTCGTTGTTCATAGTCTTTTTAAAATATCCGTAAAAAAAATGATGGAGACCAAGGGAGATGCAACCAGGTTTATAATACATACATATAATGTTACATATATATGGCCTATAGTTGTTGAATTGTGTGTTTTTTATAAATAAAAAAAAAAAGATACGTTTCAATCTATTAAACATATGGTAAATAAGTGAGATTCATCTAACAAGCATATACTATATTAATAACCAGGATACAGGGCTACAAACTGAGTTCATTTTGGGTAAAATAAGTTTAAATTAAAAAAGTCATAATCAAAATCAGAGACCTTAAACCTCAATTTAATGTATAACTGCATGAAGTTGAAGAACAAAAACGCATATATTATATATTTATATATAATTAGGTCTACTGAAATGACAAATATTTATGATTTGGTATCACAGGATAGATATTCTTATTTTGCATTTTAGTTATTTAAAAATGAAAATAGCGTTTAAAAATAAAAAAGAAAGGTTCTTTATGAACGCGTTTTGGTTTGAAAATCTGTCAAGTAGCGAAAGATATGACGTTTTTAACGCTCTTCCCTTAAAATTATATAATTGAATCGCAATACAAGATTTTTATCAAACATAATCTATATTATTATAACCATATTGCTCGTATTTTCCTCATAGAACTCCCAAACAAGCCACAAATTTATAAATTAACATTTAATCTATTGATCCTTTTGAGCTACTACATAACCCGTTAAATCAGGGTTAACGGAAGAATAAAAAACAACAGAATGTACAAAGATAGAGAAAAGTAAAGAATTGGAGATATTTGGCTCCCAAAAGAGTAATGATGGAAAAACTATAAAATGGATAAATGTGCCAAAGAGGAGGAAGTAGGTCACACACAAAGCAATCCATCATTTTAAAATAAACGTATTGAACCTAGAGCTCGAAGAAAAAATCATGCACAAAATGCAACTTCCTACTCTAGATCAACAAGTCATTAGGTATGAGTTTCCTTACGAACTGCCAATACCATTGCTACAAGCGACTTAATGGATTAGAAAGTGACTAAACAAAACAAAAAGTAGAATAATATCAAAAAGGGAAATTTCGAGATATATTGAAAAAAAATTAGGCTTAATATTGGACTCAAATCTGCCTGTTATATGTATCTCCTTTTTGTAAGGCCGAATTGGCACAAACAATTCCATTCTTGTAAATAATTAAGGGTAAAAGACATCATTCAAAGAAAAAAACAAGACCAACACTCCAACCAAACTATGCTGTGAAACAAGTAAATAAAGTTTTTGAACGAGAGAGACTAAATGGCTATTATATCAGAGGAAAATTGAAATAACGTGACATTTTTCCTTTTAATGAATCAGAAAAGCAATTAGAAGGCATTAGTAGACTCTGCTTGAAAAATAATTATACATTGAAAAGAAAATACAATAATAGAAACACAGTGAATTAAGACAATGTCAAGCTTTTTTATAATAATAACGTGCAAGTTCAGTTTAAGCCTGCTTAAATACAAATAAAAACCAACTTCACAAATGAAGGTAAATTGGTAAAAGGCCTTTTTTATAAATTAATGTACAGTTTTTATAGTTCAGAATAATCAATATGAATACAATGAGAAATGAGTGGTAAAAATATACAAATTTAAGTGCGTTATACCCAACACCAAAGAATATCTATGTATCTATTTTATTTGCAGCTAGCTTCGGGCTCTTATTAGGCTAATTAGAGAGAAATTGCAGCAATAATATTGAAAGGCATACTTTCAATCCATAATAATTAATTTCATAAAATCCCTGTATCTTGTGTTGGATCAGTCCTAGGATTTTTTTCTTCTTTGGTACTTCCTCTTTTCAGTGGGGATAAGACAAAATCAACAAAACAACTATTTCTGAAAAGTATTTGGAGTCGATTTTGTCTTTGTCCCCACTGAAAAGAAGAAAAAAGACTGATGACTGATCCAACTCAACCTGTATTTTGATTCACCTCCATAATTTTAAGAGAATAATCTGTAGCATATTCATTTTTGTTTAGGTTTTGTATAGACTTACTAAATAAGGATTGTGTACTCACCTGAATAATTAGCATTTTAGAAACAAAATGTATGTCCAGAATTACTATTTTGATATTCAAATCACCACTCAAATTTCAAATATTGATGTCCCTCTTATCCTAACAATAAGTTTAATAGATTCAAAGGATAGGTACGGTCTTGACATATACATATGCCCCTTTAAAAATGCAATTTGTTTCCTCCCTCCCCCATAAAATGTCTTGGGTCTTTTTAACCTTTGTAAGGGGAAAACGCAAGATGGGTAACCAACTATGAACCAATGTATTCTTATTATTGAAATTAAAATTAAAAATCATATATGGGGATGTATAAGAAACTTATGACAAACAGAAATGAGTGTACATTGTTAAAATCAAATTGCGTTTTTTTCTTGACTACCTGGTCTAATTTGGTAACCTAAATATTTTGCCCACGTGTATATATGTATGTATTTTTTCAAAAAATATTGCAAGGATTATTATTTGTAAGTTTTTAAAAAGTGGAGAGGGTTTCATGTGTTGGAGGAAAAACTTTTATTTTTGTTCTTAAGAAACTATAAAGAAAAATACGTGAGTGGCTAAAAATCATGCTCACAACACATTCCCAATATTTATTAGCTGATAGTGAAAAAAATAAAGCTTTACCTATATGTATAATATGGAGAGTAGAAGCAAGTAAATTAATTTTTTGAGGTTGGTGCCTCTAATCACGATATCTATGTACAATTATAATTCCAATTATATATATATATATATATATATATATATTAATTATCAAAATATCAATACTTTTTGAAGAGCCTTAGTTAGCAAAAGTATTGGTAATTGTGAGGCTTTATGCTAGTACACATACATTTGTGAGTATCTGTATATACTAATTAAAAAAATATTTACATGCACACACATAAAAAAAAAAAGAGTAGGTTTTTGAGGAAAGGGCTCTACTTAGAAAGAGGGCCATTAAATAACGTCCTTTCTTTCTTCTGTCTTTTATACATATGTACATAATGATAAAGAAAAAGGGTAAATTAAGTTATCCAAGTAGGAATGTAACACTTTTTCTATATTGCATGAATACATACATACATACATAAATACATGTAGACCGTAGGTAAATAAAGATTTACTTAAGAAATAAATAAATAAATTGCAAAATTGTCAAAATATATATCTGTTATTATACAACGTGAAGATGCCATTATACAAGAAAAGGAAACGCACCAAAATAAGCAATATTTTCACAAATAATGTATAATAATAAAAGTATATATATATATAACTATAGATATAAAAGTGTATACGTAGATATTAAGGGAGTGAGCCTTAGATCAGGCACCTTCCTGTATAATTTATAGCTTATTTTTCTACCCTTGAATGAATATTTTTGTGCAATTTATTCTAAAGCCTCTATAGATAGATATTAGATATATTTTATATTTCTTATTGAATTATATTTATAATACATATATGTATAATTCACTTATAGGATGTGTCAGGGAAAAAAAATACATTAATGCGTTTACATATACATGTAGAGGCAACTTTTTTTAATAAAAGGATGAAGTGTCATCCCTGCTTGTATGTATATATGTATGTATGTACTAATTCAGATATAAATTCATAAAAGTACATATATCCCAGTGAGTTAAAGTAGGGAAATACATACTCAATGAAAGAGACTATTGTTCAATTATAGGTACGCTTTCGCTAAAGGACTTGGCAACATCTACTGAAAGGTTTTAAGAGCTTCATTTTCTTTTACATGCACAATATTATGTAGATTACATTAGATAGCAAGTATACTTTAAAATGATATGGGCAACAAGTATGTACTCCACATAGATGTATGTTTATATCGTTCAAAGGTAGCGCTATGAGTGAGTGAAGCACTCATATACATATGTAGACAATATGGGCCCCCTGTGGTGTAGTTATGTAGTACAACTTATGGCCTTTGGAACTAGATGTCTTGGCATATGGAACGTAAAAGAGGGGTTTATTTGTTTTAAGTAGAGTTTCTCAAACCGTGGGTCGTGAATTTCTTATAGCCTATAGGGCTGTGACGGTGATATGTTTAAAAATATAAAAATCAACGCTAAATAAATTTGGTTATATGATAATACTGCTAGATAAATACATTCCAGATGTCAGTGCCGACTGAAAGGCGCCCCTAAAGTTATTCCAACAGGTTATAAAGAGCTCATTCTTTACATCAAAAAGGTGATTAAAAGTAGTCCCTTACCTCTTTTTTTTTTCACCCTTTCAAATAGGGCTTCCTGTAGGTATACCATGGGTTTATTCCTATGGGTTTTCACCATAAATGTCTTGAAATAGCTTTCTTTTCAATATCCAATTGCTCCTTACTTGGAAATTTCAAGTAGGTATGAAGACTGACCCTCACCACCAATCATCTTATTAGAGTCATTTTCTGTCATTTGAGTGAAAATGAGTTTATATGTACATTTTAATGATCTCTCGTTCAAGAGAGGGAATGATGATCTAATGAAACATTCAGTAATATTCTCAAAGAGGGGAAATAAATTCATTCTCTAGGTTCTCTTCTTTTAAATTTTAGTATGGGCAATCGTATCATTTCTATGTGACAAATAAAGCAAAACGACTCTACAATATGGGTCCACAGGTTCCGTTTTACATTTTGTAAGACGCACTCAATGCACAATATATTCAAAAGGAGCTTGGGGAAGGTATCCAATCCTCTAATTACGTTAATGAACAAAGGTTCTCTTTATGTTAAAGCGGGATGGAAATCGGTCATGAGAAATTTATTCATCGACTCCAGAGAGAGATGACTACGATATCCTCTCGCAACATCAACAGTCTTTACTAATAGTCAAAAAAGATTAAACAAGGATCACTCAGAGTCCTCGTTCCACCATGTCTCGGACTTACCTAATGACAGACGGAAAAATAATGAGGCGGGGAGAAATGTGGATTTTACTTATGTCGAACTATGGACACAATCCCAAGGACGTCATGATACTCGAGGATTTCGTTGATAGTTGAGTGTGTTTCAACCCTTATATAGGGGATACGTTTATTTTCCAAGCGTCGGATTAAAAACTGGATCACATCACTGTTCCTTCTTTGATCTTAAACCTTATGTTTTAATAAATCTTCTTTTATCATCATAATTTTCCTTCTTTTTTTCTTTTTCTTTTTTAAATAATTACATTTTATAATGTATAATTAGGAATGTAAATCATATGCAATTCGGGTGTGTGATAAAAAAGTGGAGTTGGCTCTTCAAACAGGTCTTTTTGTTTTCCGAAGCTATTATCATTTTTCCTCTATTACTGAGGGGAGAACATCTACCTGATAGTAAAGATGTCGCATGAAGGAATACATGCATTAAGTTTAATAAAGCAAATAAAATGTAAACAAAAAGGGCTCAAGTCCTCGTATAATTACTATTATTTAAAAATTAATTTCAGTTAATTTTCTTCCTCTCATCTATGTTATTATTTATTGTTGTATATATAATGGAGAATAGCAGCTTGTAGCTCAGTAAAACGTCATGACAGCTCAAACTGCTTCACTCTCAACATTCATCAAATTGTCAATTGAGTTACCAGGTTGATGATTTTCTCTTTCTTTTTTTATTACAAGCCCGATTTGTATATGATTTACATTCCTAATCATAAATACCGTGTCGACGGCCCAGATTGGCTAATTAATGACATTCTGATTGCATCATACGTTCCAACTCCAACCGCTGAATGTGAATTTTAACTAAACATACATAAGTAGCATCAAAAATAGGGAATGAAATACGGTCGTCCATGTTCCCATGATTTTATAGTGTTTTATTATTATTATTATTATGATTAGACTGTCTTTGTAACAATGTACGTTTTTTCTTGGATGTCATATGATTCTTTGATCTATCTTTTGGTTATTGCAGCTAAATGTAATCAACCCTACGGCCCAATAAAGCTTTTAATTTCCATTGTAAAAAGTTTTTAAGGGAAATAGAACAATAAGTAAATTTATACGTCATAACTCAAATACATATATTGTGTAGGTATAACAACATATGTGGAAATTGTATGTTGTATGTATGTATGTACAAACATCCTTTCTGATAAATGCATTCATAATAATAATATGTCAATAGCAAATGTCAAAAATTGATGAGTTTACTATTTTCTATGACTATTAATAATGATTACAACAACAATAAATATAAAAGTTTACTCTACCCATTCTTTGTACATAGCATGTACTATAGGTACATACATCAATGGATTTCAATTATGGATAGAAAAATACCTATAAAGACATTATTTATTTATTTTTTCCAATTTATAAGAGGGCCGGCCATTGATCAATGGAAAATGCAAATAGAATCATATAACTATTTGATAGACGAATAAACACATAGAGTGAAGGTCAGTCCATCAATGGAAATGTAAAGTTCATCAGCTGCTTGTATAACAAACTACACGGCCATCCACCTTTCCATCTACTTACTCTGATTTCTTCACTATTTCTTGAGAGGCAGATCGCTTCAAAACTCAAACCCTAATCAAATACTCGGGAAAGTCAAAGATAGTTGACATAGCACCATCAACAAGACTAAATTCAATATTAAGTTTAATAATAATTTCTGACTCTATCAAATGCTTTGACCATTAAAACGGTTTCCAATTTTTTTCAACGGCAGTTTGATACCCAGTGTCTACAAAATTCTGGATTCTTTTGGAATATAACAGTAAATATGGATATCTAAATATGAACTGAATCAAGTAGCAAATATATATATTATGTAGTCATTAACTTATGATGCAAATATCAACCATAGTTATAAACTATTCCTATTATGAATATACTCATATGAAAAAACATATTTTTTCACCATTGGTACACTCATTACCATCATGATTGATCATGGAATGGTGTTGGTCCTCATTATCTTTAATTTTTGAGGATTTTAAAGAAGTTGAACTCCTAGAAATACAGATATACGTCATACAACTGGGCATTCTGACCCAAGAACTTGTGCATATAATTAGATTAATACGTAATTAATGTGATATCAAATTACTTATCATCAATCAGCGTTTAAAGTAGTGAAATCTAAAAGTAATGTCTTAATTAACGGTATAACTATAATTTCAAATGTAAATATCTCATGAACATGTATTTTCTTTGTCAACTAGCTTTTTTTTTTCTCTACAGCTGATCCGGCTTCAAAAATATTTCCTTGCTATTGAACTACATCAGTTCTCTATGTATTTTATCTCTATGTTGCACTCTCGTGAAGGAAATTAAATAAACATTAAAAAGATATTTTGGAAACACGTCAGTCATAATTTCCTTATCGTGTCAATTTAATTCCAAACATAAATAAACATTGTTGCTTGAAAATCTTTCATTTTTTGAAAGGAAGGAAGGTTTGACTTTGTAAATTTTTAGCTCACACAAAATTATATCTCTAGATTAGAACATTTATATATATGTATGTATTCATATATTTTACTTTTTCCATCTCTTTGAACAAAAGACAAAAATATATTTTTGTAAATGTGTCACACATTATAACGGAGCTAAAATAACTTTTTTTTTAATTTACTTTATTGACCTTGAATAATAAATGAATAATGAACTATGAGGATAATTATATGCAATATATTCGCAGTTATTCAGTTGAAGATCTTTCTCTCTCTCATACTTATGTTTTATGAGAATAAAGTGGAAGAAGCACATCTTCCGATAAGAAATAATTCATTATCCGCCATCCTTCAAGTGATTGAATCTTTATTTTTTTTCTTCCGAATATGAGGATATATATGTATATGTCTGTAAATACATCAACAAAAAAGCAATATAGAACAAATATGAGGAAAATTTTCTCATAAATACGTATAAACGACGAATTATTTTATCGTCATCATAAATGACCTTTCAAGTATAATATATCATATTATTTTTTATTTGATTATGATATGGAATTTTTGGAGCCTTCAAATACGACGCCTTGGAAGGATTAATCAAAACTATTAATGATATATGAAATGTAAAATATGTAATTAGTTAATGTAGTTTTAATTATAGTTTGGAATAACTTTGTGAAAAAAATCATTTTACGGTGCTTAATGTTGACAATTGAAAAAATGATGTAATTGCCTTGCTGCCTATTGAATTCAGACTTTTATATTTTCATTACTGAATAAAAAAGTTGAGATATGTGTGACCCCTGCAGCAATAATTCATACTGAGAACAATTTTTTTATAAAAAAAAATGAGATGGATCAGGCCTCATTTTCTGTATAAATTTATCTACAAATTATAGTATTATCTTTTAGATATATTGTAGTACCTTCTCATTGTGCGATTTGTAATGATATTTCACACACAAATATATGAAATACAGACTAGAGATAGATAAATCTTTTTTTCAGCCATTTTCTACTTGTTTTTTCCTGTATAAACTCATGTATACCTATTTAAATACCTGGTGACACATTCATAAATACTTCTAGAAAGATGACTGTCCAAAGATGGTTATAAGTGTATATTGAATACTTAATTTGTATTAATGATTCTAAAAAACAACACGAGTTTTTTTATATATACATATATAGCCACAGACTAAAGGAATATAATTTAAGGGAGAACGATGAAATTGAATTAAAACAGTTTTCTCAAGAGAGATGCAAAAAACAAATCCCTTCTTAGTGAGCGTTGAAAAGTATTATGACTTTGATTGTTTCAAAGGTTTTTATTATTATTTTATACATATCATGGAGTTTTAATAAGTATTGTGTAGATGTGTTTTCAAATTACAAACTAGGTAAACTAATGTCCAAATTATAGTCTTTTCAATAAAAAAATGTCTCAAAATACATAATATATCATGGACAAAGTAGTGTATATGTATAAGATGTCTTAAATCGATTCCTTTTTAATCAGGACTCGAACCTTTCAGATCATTTATGGTTTTTATGGGATATTATACTTTCATATCCCTATTAATAAGCTATAAGGTCAAATGATCTTAAAACTATCGTAAAAATAGGCAAAATTTTATTTTATTCAGAAAATAGCCTTGTAAATCTATAACAAGATGTATAAACCCTTGGAGTTTCTTTCTTCTAGCCCCATTACTTACTAGCCTGGAAACAGTAGGCTGTTGCTACAATTAATAGACAGGAATTATAATTTTGAGTACATGGACATGATATGAGCATTCTGCAATGATTGAGAAAGGGGTCATCAAAACAGCTTCAAATGACCTGGGTAGACATAGCCTATGTCCTCTTTTTTGACAAGTTACCCTTAGTCTAACCAGCTCCAATTCCTTTAGTCCTCCTGGCTAACCGTGATGACTGTTTAAATAAGCGAACGAATAGAGGGACTTGCGCCATATATGTACATATGTATAAATTGTTTAGAAGCAAGCATTTTCATATTTTACGCTACATTTCCTTCATAAATAATAATAAAAATAATTTCCTCCGAGGGGTACTCTGATGGTTTATACAAGTACATAGGTGGTATTATATACTCGTATATTTATCAAATATCCTTTGGCCCATAATGAATTTCTTTCATGAAATCAACTCCATAATTTGTCAAAGAAGGGACCCTTTTAAGGCTTTTAAGATATATAAATATATATATATCTGTAAATCCATTGCTATAATTGGTGAGATAATTAATTAATATAATCAAATAGAAATGTACATACACAGTATTTCTTTTAGGATATAAGAACTAGAAATATAGAAATGAAAAAATGATATTTTTTTATGGAAAAAAATGATGTCAGCCTTTCCATTTTTCATATCTATTTTTCACAATTAATTATTATCATTATTGCTACTCTACGAAAAAGGATTTGATAATGGAAAGGGGGCGTTGCTATATATATATAGCAATATATATATGAGTGCTCCTAGTGAATTGGCCCTATTTTTATCATATTTTACAAGGAGGAGGATTAAGTTCCTTTTGGTCCTTTTGTTTGAAGTGTCAATGAGTATTTTATTATAAATTCACCAGGTCCTCTTCAACAAATAAGAAGAAAGGCTTTTCCCTGTCTAAGAATTTAGTATATGAAACCTACTTTTCATGTGATATTTATTGCCTCTAAAGTTAGACAAATGCATATGTTAATTTGTTAAACCATTTATTAATTTGTGTTTGCTGCAGATTTATTGCTTAAAATACTTTTTCAACTGATATTTTAATCAAATAAATATTCCATTTGCTTCACAAAGGATTCATTTTGTGTTAGTTGAAGTGAAAAAACGGGGGAAAATAGCAAACGAGGAACTCTTACAAACGATTAAATAATCACATTAATCGATGCAGAATATACTTTTAAGCATATTCTTCTATTGTCTTTTTATGCATGCGTGTATTTATATCCATATAATTACTTTAGTTAAATTACAGAAGTTTTAATATGTATACAAATGATGCTTTAATACAATTTAAAACATTAAATAGATGCATAGATTGTATTTGTGTCAGTAGGGTTAATTTATTTTTTGTCGGAACTTTTTATAATAAGCACACGCAACCTATCATGTTCCACAATGCAGAACATCCATAATTTCCTGTATTTATTATCCTAATTCAGGACTAATTTAGGCCAAAAATATAGAAACTAAGGGGCTAAACGTGTTTGTTCACCTTAATTTTTCTTGGCCACGAAAAAACGTTTTTCCCACAAGATGTCACTTTTGAAGTAAATTATTTATTTATGTATATATTTCTTCCCTTCCCTTTGTTTTATTGAAATAATAAGGTAAATTCATTGAGGTTGCGTAGTTAGTTGTAAAGTAATTTAGGGCATCTTTAGCGTCCCCTAACAGACAAAAAAGCCATCAAGTAAATTTGGATATACATACATACATTGACGGGGGTGGTTGTCGTATTATCACTTTGTTTCATAGCCTAAATGAATAAAGTCAATTTCGCACATATAAATATGCCATTATTTATTGCAGATTTTAGTATGATTCAATGTCGTATTATACATAGAATATAAACTTTTAGCAAAATGTCATTTATGAAAATCAAAAAACTTTAATCAGAGTGATAAATATCAACACATTTTTTGATTAACATTAAGATAAGACAATAATAATAAGGACATGACACATCAAGAGAGTCAGGGAATGAGAGGGGATTTTTTTTTTCTTTATGCATTTTTATTATTTTCCTTGTACATGACATGATCGTGTGTGTTTGAATCTCATTTTGTATGTATTATAATATCATCATCATGAAAGTACTATTACAAAAAAGATTCCTTCTTGCATTTGTCTAGTCTACACTTTCCCTACTGATGAACTGATATAGCAAAAAAAAAATACTGAGTGTTGACAGGGAGTGAATAATGCAGATACTATTGTTAGAATAAACTGCATTTGAACAAAGGCTATAACCTGTTGGTCTCATAAATTACAGCACTCAAACACTTTTAATATTATTTTATTCCATGCATTTATGCAGAATTGGAAGAAGAAAAAAATAACAATAAATAAGCCTTATAGACATACCATTACTTTTATTTTTATTATTATTATTTGTAAGTCGAATTGTATTAGTTCGGAGATTGTATTTATTAAAGTTGTTTTCATACATTTGACGTCATAAGGAATTTAATATATTATAAATTGTACATCACAATAAGAACTCGAACGACATGGATTTTTTGAGACTGATACCGATTACTTAATTATTTAAGGGTTAAAAAATCAATAACTCAAAAATTGGGCTATTGTAATAATATTTTCAAATTAATTTTTGAGATCCCAGAGAAAAGTAACCCCACAAAAGTGCAAATATGACCTCTTCGGTCACTGTATTTTTTTCACCGTCTTTGCATACAGATTGATCATCATGTTTCCAGTTTTTGTACAAATATATCCTAGATTTTTTTCTTACAGAAAATTTTTAAGTTGTGGATTCAGTTTTATTTTATCAATGGTCACACATGGATTTATATGCAAGTTCTTAGTTTATTAGCAAAATATAAAACAGCTAAAGGTGCCGTTGAATCCCTTGAGTTACGTTGATTTCCAGGGTCAAAAATATTAATAAAGGGTAAAAGAACTTTTTGTTATTGCTGGAATGGTCATGTTTGGGTTTTGGCTAGCTTATTTTTTAAACTTCATCCATGTTTCTCGAGACTTTTGTCCCAAATGCATTTAGACGGCATTTCACTTACCGGGATCATCGTTATAACTTTAAAAAAAATTTCATCTGCATTATCAGCGATCAAGGATTTTACACTAACTTGATAAAATAATTTATTGACTATTCCTTTATGTATTAACTTATTAAATTGCTAATCGTTTATTAATTTTATAACTGTCATTATACGTCTTCAATATATACATATATATATGATTTTTCCTTCATTTATAATTAAATTATCACATACATGTTTTGACATCCCTCACAACATATACATTGTAGACTTGATCGTACTTTGAGTTGAAATTAGTTTGTGCAAATTTGAGTTTCTATTTATTTTTATATATAATATAATTTAAGCATATATTTAGTTTCAAATGCATTAAAAGTCTTAAAGGAAAGACATGTTTTTTAACATCCTATTATATTGTTTCAATCTAGTACTGAACAAAAAATATACATTGAGCTCATGAATACTGGGGTAATTTTAGTGTCAAATTTAGCGACTTTACGGGAATATGAGGGCTCAGGCAGTTATTTGAATTGCATTTCTTTCATATGCTACCCATTTTTAAAGCTTGTAGTCGAAAGGAATACAAGCTTTTAGGTTAATAAAGCAAATACAATGTTAATAAATAAGAGCTCAAGTCCAAGCTCTTATAATAATTATTAGTTTACAACTTATTAGCTAAAAATATATAACTTTCTGACATTAAGTTGTGTTAACTTTCTGCTTCTCATCTATGATAAACAAAATGTTATTATTTATTATATATGTTTTCATTTATATAATCTATAAAAATAGCAGCTTGTAGCTCAGTAAAACGTCATGACAGTTCAATTTGCTTCCCTTCCAACATTCTCAGAGTTACCAAGTTGGTTTTCTCTTTCTTTCTTTCCTTCTTTTTTTTTTTTTTTTACATACCAAAAGTGGATAATGTTGTTTTAATCCTTGTAATAATTATTATTTGTTGTGGTTAATAGATTAAATTACATCTAACTGAAAAATCTAATCAATAAAATATTGAGTCGACTCAGAGTTTTTTTTTTTTTTTTTTGCTTTAAAAATCGTTTCATTCGAATTGAAAAGGGAGCTCAACTCAGTTTGAGTCGAACCAAGTCAATAATTTTTCGAGTTTGACACAACACTAGGGAAAAGGAAATAAATTAAATCCTGGCAAAAAAAAATCAGTCATAACTTTCAATTTAGTGAACTAACACATAATGTATTCACATATAATATAAATGACGCCAGTTAGTGGATATTTAACAAGAAATGCATTGTTTTTCCGGAAATTTAATCAAATATTTATGTAGGTACATGTATAAAAATAAATAATAACTCAATGAGGTAGGAAATACCATCCAAAATCCCAGTGATTCTTTATTTATTTTCTTCTTCTTCTTAAACAAATATTAGTACTTCCTACACATTTCATTATAATTTTTCTTCCTGAAATAATTTCTGTTCATAATTTTTTTTACATCTTACTTAATTTTCCATTTTTTTTTTTTTTTGAGGGGGGAGAGAGAGAGTTCTTTCTCTTTTCTTTTTTTTGTTTGAGTAGTGATTAAGATCTCTTCATTTGAATCTCATAAAATAAATTTTAGGTATATTTACAATGTACTCAAGTATCTATTTAAGTATTTCATTATATTTTCGATTTGACGAATCATGCAAAAATGTTCCTTTACATTCAAAAGCAAGAGGGTTTCCTCTTGCTAAACAAGCTGTGTCATTTCCTGAGGATCAAAAAAAGTAAAGATTTGCATTAAAAATGCAAATACTTTATTGTACTGACATATGCAAGTAGAATATAACTAAATTCATAGTACAGTTACTTCTAATATATATATATATACATTTTTATATTTGCATTAACATTCACTAAATTAGTGATTTCTATATTCAGACTACAGGGGTATAAACTAAGTCCCTTTTGAGCATGATAAATTGTCACACAGGAGAGCAAAATCGGGGTCAAATGTCACCTCAAAAGGTTCAACAGTTAATATTTTTTTAATGAGAACTTTCTTCACTTTTTTTTTTTTTTTTTTTTGTTCAGATGACATTTTTTGATCACCAACAAATTTGATGTTCTTCTGGGTCAATTTGCTTAAAGTATTGTCAAATTTTGAATGACTCAAATGGCCCTTGACGATTTTAAAGGAAGAATAGGAGGCTTAATTGTCCAAAGGACCTATATAATTTTTAAAAGGCTTAAAAAAAATAAATGTTAGTGTAAATTTTATTAAATCATATGAACTTTTTCATGCTTACAAGTTTAATTTGATATTATTTTTACAACATCTACGGATAGTGTTGTGCTCAACAATTGCATCACTCGAGACCAAAAAGATATCACTACCTTGAGGGATTGAGGCCAAGACAATATTAAGACTCTAAGGGTACCAGACTAATAGAAAAAGGAAATATTATTTTCCTTTTTTTTTAGAAAATGAAATTTTTGAATCTTTTGATATCATGACCAAAACCATACAAAGACTTTAAGGGATCAAACAAGAGTCATATGTACCATCAAAAATTGGTTTGACTATCAGTTTTAAGGCAAAAAACCGATTTGGAGAACCACATCACTATCTACTATCGGCTTTTAATATCCAAAGTCCTATAATTATAAATATCACGAAACCTTGTAAGTAAACATATTTAATAGTTACATAAACCCTATTCTTTTAAAATATAGTTTGTCTATAAGTCGTATTTATTTACAACAATATGAGCAGAGCAAGATTCCAGTCTTTTTATTACTAACGCACAAAAATAAAGCTTCATTTTTATGTAGTCATCATCAAATTTATTGTTGTGCTGATATTTTAAAACTCTCAAACTATAAAAGACATATATATCTATATATATATACATAAACGGATAATATATTTCACGGATTTTTACTATACATACATATATAAAAGTATCTATAACTGTCCGTACTAATTAATTGTTGTTTGCCTATTTAGTTTCACTAATCAGGTGATACATTTAAAAACTACAGGATTTTTTGACCATTTACAATTTCTTGTGTTTTTTCTTTAATTCTGTCTTATACCCCTTGCTCTACATGAGTAGGAAAATTCTTTTTAAGGTAAAATAACAAAAATAGAGAGAAACAAAGTATTTTGCGTGAAATTAAATATGCTTTTGTTCAAAGGGAAAGGTACACAAAAAAAAAGAAGAAAAAAAAGGAGAAAGAATTAAAAGTAAAAAAAAAGGAAAGAAAGAAATACCTTTAAGTAAATGATATAATATTATTATTTGATCCATCTACTTAAATATGTAGGTACAATATATTAGAAGAGAAGAAGGAGTAAAGAGAGGATGAGGACGTATTACAAATGGTTTTCTACTGCATTAAGAATACATAGTATGATCAATTATGTATTTATACATATGCTTAGGGAATAATATATAATTAATAACAAATACATAGAAAAGTGGAGCTCAGATAAAGTCCATCTACTTACTCTTCTCAGTTAAAGGGTTTAAGGGTAATAAGTAAGGTCAAATGTAGGTCAGATCATCATATATATATCTTCATTTTCTTTATTTAAAATCATCAATAAGTATGGTCAAATGCAATGCTTTACCATAATAATAGACGGATCCTTCTCGTGACGGAGGTGTGGGTTCAAACACTTTTCATTTTTGTCAAATGTAATTTCTCAAAATGGCCAATGTTGATAGGAAAAAAAGGGAATACATTTGCGAATTTTACCATTGATTTTCATAGCTAAAGCAAATAATATAGCCATAAATTTCCTTATACCTCTTTTAAACCCTAGGGAGAGTCCATATATATATTTATAGCTAGTAGAGATGGGACTTTTGAAGAGCAGGAGTGAGGTATATGGTACTATTGACGATGGATAAATGCTGCCAGTTAAAGTATATGATGTACAGTAAAATGTGATATAGCTAGAAATTGCTAAGGGGGGAGGGGGGGTTGAGCGTGTCCAAAATTACAATATGGTGCCTCTCTTTCATTTATTGACTTATTGTTATGTGAAAATACTAAATAATACTCAATAACTGAAAGAAATTGTGGAGGACTGATACAAATTTGAATTATTATGGATCCTGGATTAGAGTCATACTTTCTTGGGTTATCGGAAATGGAACTCCTTATAATTGTAGCAAGTTGTCATATCAACCATACTAAGAAAACTGAATAGAAATTGGTTATCAAAGTAGTGGTACCCACTGTTGAGTGGTTCCTTCCTTGAACTCAACATTATTTCAACATTTCGCCCTCATCTCTAATTATATCACTGGGGAGGATGATAACCTTCAACATTTAAATTGCATTAGTGCAGGAAAAGTATTCTAAATATATTTAAATTATAATTTTATTGTGCATTCTTAACCAAATTTACATCAAATTTGAGCGGAAATTTATTCTTCTTCTTTATGAGCAAGATGTCATCATCAGAAGGGTTTAACAAATAATTTAAATAATAATAATAACACCAATTTTACCTTTTTTATGAACAAAGTCCCATTCGTTCCTAACTGAAGATTTGAGTGAGCATGCATTTTGTAACAATGATTATTTCCACAGTTACTCATGACTTACAAGCAAAATTTCCTCAATTTTGCTTGTGAAAGTTGAATTAAATGAAAGATAGATTCAATTGCTATGAAATAGTGAGTTTTTGACTCTCATTCATAATATTTTAAGAGAAAAAATGCTTATGATAAACTTATAGTTCAGTAAAAATAGCAATAAATATACAAATCGATTTTTTTGATCACATTATTTTATTTTTGCAAACAGTTTTATGGTGTGGTACATCAAATGGGATTCAATTAAGGAAGGAGTGAGTTAAGGTTATTGAGAAGGAAGTATTTCCAACGCGTAGAAAAAAAAGCCAACCCATAACCATGTGCACTGATGACGACATTTATCTTCAATAAATACAAATATATTGGAGGTAATTTATCAATGTGCTGATTTGATCATTGTTGCTCACCGGGAATCCCTCTTTTTTAACACTTCGAACTCATTTTTGAATTGATTGTCATATGTGATACATAACTATAGCAACTATTACAAAATTACAAAAATTACAAGTTTTATTTTGTTTTTTAGTTTTTAGAAAGTCCTTACAAAAATTCAGAGCTCTGGGGATGAGGGGGGGAAACGTGAAAATTCATGATCAAAAGAAAAGTTAAAAATCCATCGTGTTTTTTTTTCATGATAAGAAGCAAGGTCAAAAGAAGGTCAAATTAGGCACAATATATGTACATATAACATACATATATATACATTCCTATACTACATTTATAAAATATGTTCCCACATACTAAGGAATAGTTGGATCAATGAAGCAAAAAAACAAAGAAAGTTCATTATGTGGCAAGACAAAATTCAAAATTAGACAGAATTATATTATAAGCAATCACGAAACCTTCTTAATCCATCTTTCGATATTTATCCTTTTCTTTAGATATTATTATTATTATTAAAAAAGGAATCCTATTGAAGTGCTTAGTTCAAAAATAACTTTTTAAATTAATTATTATTACTAAGCCTTCTATTTGTCTACATTTTTTTTTTTTTTTTTGACAAATTTCTAATTGAATTTGCTTATTCTTTTAAAGATGATGTGATTGAGTAATTGAGGATGATTTGTTTATATAAGATGAAGTTTTTTTTAGTTTTTTTTTTTTGTTCCTTTCTCTTTTTTGCCTAAAATGATAATAATAAAAACAAAAATAAAACCTTGACTAAACAAAACATTGTTTAAAGAGTAATATAATACCTTAATGTTATTTCTAGATACTTTTTTTTATTAAAGAATAGGAATTTTGTATGTATGTTAACTAGACTTACACATACGCTATTTAAAGGATGATGGACAGTTCAAATATGTATGCATATTCCTTATACATATATTAGCTACCTACAATTTATAAAGCTATACATACTGTTATTTCATGGAAATCGTCATTTTATAAAGTCAAAATGAAACTACAAATGTGTGTAAAAGTATTTATTAAAACAAATAATTTGAATATCACAAAGTTAATATATTTAATTTTTATGTATATATGTATGTACATCATAAAACAACTAAGACTGAGGTTAGAGAAGTGAGAGTCGAGTTTGGCGACCTTCTTCTCCTCCCCCAGAGAATAAGTGAAGAAAGAGAAGAGAAAAGAACAGACAAGGTGACCATCCGAGTTTCAAACTCGGTCCATATGAAGCAAGGGCCTCTGCCCCATCGTCATCAACTGTTGGGTGTAAGAAAGTAAATAAATAAATACATGGATGAGGAGAGGGATAACTAAGGTCTTACCAACAATGAGCTCGATGGATGTTGCTGCAGCCACATCCGTAATGCAGGAGTAAATCCCAGCATCATCTTGCTTCACGTCTTGTATAACGAGGCGTGAATGTGAGACCCCAGATGATTTTTCGTTTTCTAGTGAGATTCCAACGCGGGATTTGGGTGTGATGACGGTGTTTTTATGTCTCCAGTAGAGGTTGAGAGGAGGGGATTTGAGTGGGGAAATGGAGCACTCCAGAGCTACAGACTCTCCCACTCGGATGTTGAGAGCCGTTGGACCGGAAATGATGGCTTTTGGAACTAAAAAATCAATGAGAATTAACGAGTGGGGAGGGGGAGGGGAGAGTAGAAAACTCACGACTGGGTCGTCCCAAGTACTCACTCATCCGCCGTGGTTCTATTCCTTGTATCCATGACTTTTTACGGTCCTTTATGACATTCAGATAACTTTTATTGCTCACTTTGGGCTCCGTGTTGACTTGACAGTCGTACCAACCTCCGTCACGGATATTGACGTCCTTGATCTAGGAAATATTTTTTGGAAATATGTGGGGAATTAAAGACTACAAAATATACATATATCTACTATACAGTAGACTCTACCTCTAAGTTCCAGTCCGTTCCCTTCAATTGAGGAACATGTAGAACACTGAATCGAGAGTCGGAAGAAAATGTATGTAGTCCCACGGAGAGAACGCTTGTATCCCGTCCACGAAGCCACGATACCTGCTCATCAACAACATGGTCTCAAATAAATATATATTTTTTTAAAAAGAGAGAATAAATACATACTGTGTGCTCTCCTAAATTGTTTACACGACAAGGCAAATGAGCCGTCTCTCCAATGGATACAGTTATGTTGGGGCTCACTTGAAGCGTCACTGGATTCAGAGGAGCTGTTGTCATTCCGTTGCGACCATATACATCATCCTCAAAGACGGGATATTTGGCATTAGAGTTTTGCCAATCCCAAGGTGATCCTAGTGTCATATAAAGATCGGACGGAGGAAGGGAGAGAGAGAGAGAGAAAGAGAGAAAAACATATGTAAATGACTTGTTTGTTATGAGTGTCACAAAAAGAACAAAAAATGCATTATTTGCGAGTATATTGTTATTTATGTACGTAAATGGATTATGTTCCTTGCTTGCTTGCTTTAAATATGAGGTCAATTAAATATGTATGAAAACATTTTCCTTATTTTTTTATTTTGTTTTTTCGTGTGTACTTTATGTGTACATTTGTATATACACATAACAGCTCAAATATCTGGATATTGTGGAAAATGGAATATATATAATATGTAGATGTAAGATACTTTCCAATAAAGAGTGAAAAGGAGGCGAAAACGCAACCTCTCCTTATATATATACATGTATGTATGAACAAATGACTCTTACAAGAGTATTGGTGTAGGACACTCGTTTTGAAGAATATGACGACAGAGAGGGGGAGGAGAAGGTACAACATCAAGAACTGAAATCTATCAATCAAAAACTGTCCTCATAAAACAAATGAAATACATAATATTTAAATATCTATGTACAAAGAGTACTATTTGATTTTTGTTTTAGGAAAAAAAACGTAAGAATTTTTTTTTACACGTACATACATACATAGTTTTCTATCTTTCAACACTCTAAAGTTGTCTTTTTTTGTTTTATGTATGTACATATGTACTCAGACTATAATTTATTACCTTTGCCAAATTGATATTTAGAGTCATTTATCAATGACATGAAATGATATAACGCAATACAAAACACGGGGACGATGACTAAAAAAAAACCATTTTATGTCCAGTGGCAATGAATATATGTATACGTAGTTATTCAAAATCAACAAAACCTTCCTTTAAAAACTATTTCTAGCAAAGTTATTGTAATCCATGACCTCAAGGATAAAAACAACAAACAGCCCTGCTTGACATCAATTAATGACCCCTATAATGGCTTCTATTAGGTAGAGGGGTCATAATACTAACAGCACATTGTCTTTCTAAATGCACAAATTCCTTGCAAATATACATACATAATATGTATTTGTACATTTATAATAATAATAATAATAGTAATAATGTGACTTTAGACAGTTCTCAATGAGCTGTCTTAAAACTTCTAATTAAGACGCAATAACAAGAGATATTGACAAAAGTAATGAGCATATAAATAATGGCCTACCTAAACGTAATGATTTTGAAAAGGGGGAAAAATTAAGGAAACATTAAGTGAAAAAAAGTTATTATGTTCATCTATTTATTTCTATATTTCATTTTTTGTAGTTTTCTTTGGTAAAATGATTTCCACATTTGATTTTAAAATAATTCGATTTTAAATCATTGTACAATATATATATATATAAATACTTTAGTACAAATTCGTGTAAAAAAAACAAACAAAGAATCAAATACCAAATAACTTTTGATATAATATATGTGTCAAGTCAACAAGAAGGCAAGTTGTTTGTTTTCAAATATTTCAAAAGGAGAAAATCCAGATTTAAGTCATTTTACTTCATAAATATAACGGTCAAATATTTAGGAGTTATTTATAGATCTATTGTGCACGGTTTTTTGCTGCTAAAATATCACTTTTAATAAAATAAAAAAAAGCAAGGATTATTGTTTATCCAATAGAGCAATCGGATAAATGTGTCGACATGGCCCCTAAAAGAACGTCCATCCTTTTCATAGCCCCAGAAATTTATTTAATTGTAATTTGCTAAAATCAGTTCATCTGTTGTAGAACTATTAAGAATCAACTACATTCGCTATCATGCTCATCATGAATTATAGTAATAGTAACAACATAGCCATAAAAACCAGGTGTTTTTTATTCTTGATTGTGGCCGGTATTTTTTTCCTTAATTAGGTTGCAGTTATTTGAGTCATTATTTAGTTAATCGAAATATACTATTAATACAAAAAAAGAGAATGTTTTCAAAATGCAGTTCTAAGTTTTTTTTAAATATTTCAGATAAACTTGGTTTCTGGTTGACTTGACATATATATATATATATATATATATATATATATATATATATATATATATATATATATATATATATATCCATGTAAAAACGTATAAAATATATGATTAAACATTTAAAAAGTGTTTCAAGAACATTTTTTTTGACTAAATAGTACCTCTACCTACCTATGTACACATACATAATTACAATTCAACGTTTGACAATTATTTTTTTGATTTAATTAAATCTGAAAAAGAAATTCTTTTGATGTGTGTTTCTCCCCTATCGTAATATATGTATGTACTTTACTTTGAGAGAGAAAGAGAGAGCTTAATGTGCCTACACATCTGCATAAAAGGGCAAATTCAAACATACATAAATATTATCATTTTCTAATACTATGTATATATATATGTATGTAAGTATACTTATAGTCGAGTACATAATATTTAGTATTAGATAAATGAGAAGAAGAAGAAGAAGAGAGAAAAAGGAGAGCCCTGAAGGAGTCATCATTCCCATATTCGAAAAGATTGAGAGATTATAAAATATATTTTTTTAATTAACATTTTTTGACGAGTTAAAAAAAAATATTTTTTTTTTTAGTTTTTAACTCAATATTAAATAAACTATATGTATGTAGGTCTATTTATATAAATGAGTAAGGAAAAATAACAGATTATTAAGAAGAGTACTTTGGAAGGTTCCAAAGTATCAATTTGCTTTGGATTTGATGTGACTTGTCCTTCATACATGCTGTTATTTATTATGTCATTATTATTGTTATTATTGATAAAGGAAAGGGACTTGGCTCATACCTGTCCTTTTAATATTTAATACGTTTATCCAACATGAAAAGCTATAAATATCTAATATCTTTTTCTTGGTTAAATGTACAAGAAGCTTATTTTAGATGTATGTATGTACATCAGTGCCTTAGAGTAGGGGAGTGTCTATTCAATCAACAGCTGAAAGGGCTTTAGTGTAAACAAATGTAAAATCCAAAATGTATAATATGAAGTTCTCTGTATTCTCTCTTCTGATATTATTGTTAGTGAATTTTTAGTCAAAAAATACATACCATTATAAACAAAATTGTTACAAATTACTTTTTTGGTTCTTAAAGGTTCTTGCATACCTATGAATTTGTAAGGGTAATTCATCGCTAAGTATCAAAAAAAGACCGTTTTTCCAATGATCTCTTCAAAATTTGATGAAACTTGGTATATAATTAACCGTAGATCTTTATCAGCAAACTTTAAATCTATTTTTTTTCTCCGAGTCATATGATAGGTTTTCTAACAATATGTGGAATCCTTTATTTGTGTAACTTTGAAAAAAAAAAAAAAAAAAAATTAAAAAAAACTCTGGTGCACAAACAATTTCAAATAGTCATATATCTTTCTGGACCAAAGTTCAATTTCAGCAAATAATATGTATATATTTGAAAAGTAAATATACGTGTCAAAATACATTTATTTTTATACCGGCTTGTTTTCAGACCATGACAATTTATTCTTATTAAAGTTGAATTCATTTTGTTTTTTAGCTTAGAATGTCATCTACAAGATATGTGAATATGAAAGGAGTATAATAATAATTATTATTATTAATAAACATATTTTTTTCATCCTATTATTATAATAATCACTTCATTTAAAATTAAATATTTCATGTTGTGTTGAGTCCACTTGAGTCGATTAATTAGAAAAGGAAATAAATAAAGAGTTTGAATTAAATTAGTAGGTTATAACATGATATTTTTAAGGTATAATATGAAGAATATTTGAGGTAGTGTGCAAATTCACCCACTCCCATCCAAGACTTCATTTCCTCTCTAAAAACATATTTTAAATGTATATAATCATTTTTGATGAATAAAAAACTAAAACAATATTGAAAGAAGAGATCGGCCAACACATATATATATGGTTTTGTTTGGATCATAGAAAAAGAGCAAAATTATTGATGATAAAAATGTTTAAGGTCAAAGGTCAATATATTTAGTCATGCTCTAAAAACAAGCTCATATATAAGTTATAAATAAAACTTTTTTTTAACACAAATTTACTTTCCAGAAATCCTTTATTTGCTGATATTGAATCCCTGACTCAAAAAATATGATCATATGAAATTTGATGTGCAGCATAATTTTATTTTCATCTTTAATTGTAAGAATACAAGACTCCAAATCTCGGAATTTGATCGGAGTTTGCACGAAACAATCTACAAGGTTATACTAAGTTTCATCAAATTCTAAGGTGGTCTGGCGAAAATCTTTGGGTAGATTGATATAGAATATGACCCGTAAACATTTATAGAGTGTGCTTGTATGTTTACCAGTCTATGACAGTGTATTTGTGAAACAAATATAATACACATTTACTTGTTGATTACTTTAACTATTTATAGGTCAGAAACACCTATACTGATGCCAAATTTAGATCTGTAGATATACAAATAAATGAAAAATTGCACTAGAAATACAGCCACCGTCCATGACAAAGCTATTTACAAGCATTAAAACGTATACATATATTGTCGACATATGAATTGATGGATCTAAAGTGATACTCACATAGGTATAAAGAAATTTCTAAATGAAAGGTTGCGTGAGGATTACTTATGACTATGTGTTCAAAGAAAGGTTGTGTTATTAAAGCTATTCTTGGTTGAAATATACATACATATATAAGAGGATGCTAGGAATATAATGGGTCCTTATAGCAGGGCTTATGATGGTGGCATTTTGGTGGATTTAAACTAATTTTTGGTAGTTTTAATACTGTTTATAGCTTTGAAAGCAGTTTGTAATTTGGGCTCGATATTAACTTAACATATAATGTAGGAATAACAACAGAGACTACAATATATGTCCTTCTCATATGACCCATATGTGATGACCTGCGAATGAATTGAAAAAGTTATTTATTTTATTATAGTTCTTAACTTTTGTATCAAACTTTTTTTCCTTCTTTAATATTGAGTCTATGAATTAGCCTAAAGGAACTGAATAGACATAAAATAGGATTTTTGAAATAGAAAAAAATGTAATTTTTGAAATTAGTGCCATATTTGAATATACATATGATACATTATAAAGTTAATGATGTCAGACTAATAATTAAAATTCTTATATGTATATACTTTTATATTATGCTATTTAAATATTTATTTTATTATATTTGTGTTTCTTCAGGAATTTGTTAATAAATGAGGATATTGTGCCTACTATTAAAAACAAAAACGGGTCGTCGACAAGGAGGCGGTTCTTTTCCTATTGTAAATGCAGTTAGACATCCGGATCAAACTCCGTGACATTTTGTAGTATGTACGGATTATGAAAGAGAAAATTAATTCAATTAATCCACGTATTTTTTATGCATATATGTGGATACACAAAGTTAATTAAATTTTTGTTTTATTTTTAACACGAAAAAAATATTTATAATTATGGTCGCTGATGATTTTGAGCTGTACGACAATCATTCTCAAATCACCCAGAATGACCGATTGGATTTTAATATGTCAGTATCCCCACATTAGACCTCTCACATCTTCTATTGGACATTCTGAATCTTGGAACAGACTGGCTTTTGAAATTAGAACGATGTATTTTATCAAAGTTTAATATTAAATACATAAAATTCGGGTTGTAATAAACATAGCAAGAGGGGAGTTAAATCAATGCGAAATTTTACTGAAATAGCAATCACTAATTTAATACAGGGAGAGTGCATACTATTTAGTTCGATTCATAGACTATCAAAGTGGATGCTTTGGTATTTTCAAGAAAGATGTGTTGAACAAAACAATAGATACATTTGTTTGTCAATAACTGTATTTTATAAGTGGCATGTATTCAAATAGACAAGAAGAAAATAATATTATTATTGTCAATGGTATATGAAAATGGGTCTTAATTGTATTAAATAGTAATGGCAAATTTAGATAAATAAGTGTTACAAATATGTATGTACTTGTTTTGAAAAGAAATATATATTTTTAGGAGGAATGAAAGGATATGTATTCTTTGAGTATGTTAGAAACATACAAATATTGTAGCTCGTATTGCATGCACTCATATAATTTTCCAAGGTTTTGTGTGTTTACAGAATAAAATCATTATAATGTGTAAGAAACTTATTGATTTTAAATTTATCTTCATTTTATCAACTGAGCATGTTATTGACCTCTTATTTTTATGTATATAAAAATTATGAAATAACCTCAAAATAAACATTTTTGTTTCAAATTTTTAAGGTTCATAAGCAAAATAGATATTCTTACTCTGTAGAGTGCACATTCAAAAGCATGGAAATAAGTGGAAAATACACCAATAGAAAATAGAAAAAAAGTGTTTTTTGAGCAGATTTGCATAGTTCTACTAAGTTTTGTGGTCAAATTCAAGACTTTGCAGATGTTGAGGGATCGAGACCAGGTTGAGACCAAAAGAAATAAATAAATGTTTTTTTATTTTCCTTCCGTTATGACTTTGAGACCAAGACTTTGGACAGAAACAAGTCCTTGGGGTAGGAGAGGGGCAAAGACAGAGACACTACCCTCAAAAATAGTTCTTCTGATCTGTTTGCTCAGAGCACGAGACCCATTTCGAAAAGCACAACACTATTTTCTACATTGCTGAGAGATTGCGCTGTGTTTTGAGTATACTGTCCATTAAAAGTAGGAAGAATTGTACTCTGTATATTTTATAGCTATATATGTATATGTAGGTATGTTTGTACGGGTTTTTTTTTGTTTTATCTTTTTATGTATGTATTTTTATTATGTGAGCATCATGGGCATTAAATATGCAGTAGAACTATTATTTTTCTTTATTTTTTTTTGTATAAATAAATACATTTTAAAAAAGTGAACAATAAGGTCAAAACGATTTTTATTTTGTTTTATTTTTTAAAGTGAAGTCAAACAATAATAATAATAATAATGATAAAAATAAAAAGCAAAATAGAAAATACAACAAAAAGATGGAGACTAAATAGCTTTGAGATACGAATTATTTTTCCCCATTTGAACTCTGTTTATCAGTGCACCTATGTATACATATTTATGTATAAATGGGGGGTTAAGAGAGAGAGAGAGAGAGAGAGTGGAACATAGACATAAATAAATAAATAAACAAACTTGATAAGATGACATTGTCTGTCTATTGTTTTTTCGCATGAATGGAAAATGTATGTACATATCTACATACAAATAATGCTTTGAATAGTGTTGAAGTGTGAGGAGAGAGAGAGAGAGAGGAAGAGAAACGAGGGTATTGCTTTCAACACTTGTAGGGGAATATCAATCTTATTAGCCTAGGTATCTGGCATCCCAATCTTGTTACTATTACTATACATAATAATAATAACAGTGATTAGTATTACTCCTGATAAATATAGACGTATGTACATTGATGACTCTCAGAATCGGTGGAAATGATGATGGAGTAGGAACAACGTTTTGAAAAAAAAATTAAAAGAGACCAAATTGATGAAATAGATGACTTCGTTCTGTTAAATTGAGAAATATAAACATAACATATATTTAAATACATTGAGAAATGAGTCAGAGAGTATCTTTCTCTACACTTATTATAAATAATTTACAGAATAGTACAAATAATGTGATTCACACCCAAGTGTGAATCATATAATATCTACAATATGTTTCTTATTGACATAATCAAAAAATAAAAAAAGTCACATAACAAACCAAATTGCAGTGTAACAACACATATATAAAGTGATGGCATTTGTACTTAGATTATTGTTCATAATAAGTCCCGCTGCCATTGAAGCCCACGCTCCGCTTGGGCTTTAGCATGAGAAAAAGTACGATTGGAAACTTGATTCTATTTCTTTGCTAATTTCCACTGTTTCTTAATTTGTGTAAGATTGAGATATGGATATTTAGTACATATATTAAGGTATAAAACCATCAGTAATTATGAAAAATTACTTACTACAGGACCCGTAGTTTTAGCCAATAACATATTGATGTTAAATCCAAAAAGAATAATAATAAATATCAGACAGCCAGCATAATTTCTTCTCTTATTAGCCAAAATGCACTTATTTTATACAAATACTGAGATCCTATAATTGGCCATTTGAGAACATCCCTGACCCTCTCTTTTGTTGAAATTTGAAATGAGTAGAGTCAAGGAGATTTTAAATGTCATCAAAATCGAATTCGTAGCTGAAAAGGAGTACATCTACAAACATATGGACAGAGAGAGACATTTGCTCCTCCTATCGATTATGAAATAATTAGGAAGAGATGATTTAGAAGTGAACATACAAAAAATGACAACCTCTCAGTACTCATTCTGCATTCATTCATTAATAATAACACTCCCCAAGAACTTTTATTTCTCTGGGATTATAAATTAACTCTGACTGGTTTAGTATGTAGGTAAAATAAAGGAAAGAGTCCAATAATTAATTAATTAATTATCGGGAAATAATTGAGCTGACTCCCATGCATTTTGTTTATAGTTTTCCCTTAATGATAATTGTTTCAAATTTTGCCCTTTACTTGCCTGAGTCAATTTGTACATGTATATTTATATATATTGTAAATGTTGTATTAAATAGAAAATAGTTCAACAGTTGAGGAGAATGAGGTCATTCATTTCCTTTACTAACATTTGATTTCGAGTCTTTTTAGCCTTGAAGTGAATGAATGAACTGTGTAGAGATGCAATGAAAATGACAATTTTGTATTCGAATGATTTCTTGAGAGTGGAATGAATGACGTCATTGTCTATCGAGCACATGGTGGCCAACTACTAATTTAAAAATGAGTTGTCAATTTGTCTATTTTTCTTTCCCTCATGAGTGGACGTAGATTAAGTGAGTTAAATCTTTTTCAGCATTCATCAATTTCCTAATATTTAATAAAGAGTAGCCTAAAGTTTTGGAAGAATTGGTTCATATCTGACATCTGATTTTTGGGACTTTCCACCCCTCTCCCCTATTTTTCTTTTCGAGGAAAGTTTGAAAAAATAATTAAAGAAAACAATGTGAGTAACTAAATGTGGGTTTTCAACGACTTTTTGGAGGAAGGATTGAAAAAATTGGAAAAACCAAGAAACCTTTAAACTTCATCATTGAATATCCTTCTCTCGCTTGAATAACGAATAGTCCTTTTTTTTCCTTTTTTTTTTTTTTGAAAAGGTATGAACTAAAAAAGTTTCCTACTTTTAATTTAAAAATTTTTTACACAAAATATACGAGCATGTATGTAATTATTTCATTCATTTGAAGACAATGAAAAGACCAACTTTATATAAAATATATATAAATTAATGAATTGTTTAATCATAATTTTAGATTTAACCAAAGTTTTATAATGAATAAACCAAAGGTTTTTTATTTTAACTTTTTACTTCTTTTTTCTTCATTTTCAAGTCAATCAAAGTAGTTTGTTAGTATTAACATCAAAAGATGATCCATTACCTAATAACTAAGAAAGAGAAGAAGGGGGGGAAGAGAGAGAGAAAAAAAATATTTATAACAAATATTCCCAGTTAAATATTTAACTTTTTACAACTCAAGAAGAAACTTTATTTATTACAAAAAGAAAAAAAAATTTTTTTTTTTTTCATTTGCCTATTAAACAAATGTTTTTGAAATTAAATATTCTATTTCTCTCTAAAAATGTATAATTCTATTTAATTAGCCGTTTGTTTTTGATATTTTGTTGAATAGATAGGTAGGTATACATACATATAACTATTTACGTAGATAGGAACAAACATATGATCTCATCTGTCTACCCTATGTATATACATATGGGATCAAGATACGGGTGGTGAAGAAAGGAGAACGGACACTAATGACTTTCAATAACTAATAATATTTAACATCATTAATTCATGAGTGTAGGTAATCGTTAACCTTTTCAAAAGATGCTGATATATTTTGCTATTTCTAGATATTGTGCCAAATGTGGGACTATGTGCAAAAAGAACAATAAATCAGATATAAATTTAAATGTGCAAAATAGTCATGGGTATATGCGTAGATAAATAGTCATGTATTGCTTCGATAATTTAGTTTATAGAGCCCTTGTTTTGATTTAATTAACAAAATCTTGAACTTATGAACAAACCATATTGATTGCTTGCAAGTCATAGGATGAATGGGATACTGACTTTTGAATCTATGGAGTGTCAAAACGAACGCATGGTGACTCTACTTGTCTCTAAATGCGTACTTATATTGTAGTCAAGTAGTTATAATGCTCGTCATGGTGCTCGTAGTCTGAGGTTTACCTGTGCTTATATGAGGGATATATATGTATATATAGGAATGTAAATAATATGCAAATCGGGCTTTTAAGAATCAAAGAAAGAGAAAATCAATCTGGTACCTCTGACAATTTGATGAACGTTGAGAGTGAAGCAGCTTGAGCTGTCATGACGTTTTACTGAGCTACAAGCTGCTATTCTTCATTATATATACAACAATAAATAATAACATAGATGAGAGGAAGAAAATTAACTGAAATTAATGTGAGGAAATTATATATTTTTAACTAATAATAATTATACGAGGACTTGAGCCTTTTTTGTTTACATTTTATTTGCTTTATTAACCTTAATACATGTATTCCTTCATACGAGATCTTTACACTCAGGTAGATGTTCTCCCTTCAGTAATAAAGGAAAAAGGATAACAGCTTTGGAAAACAAAAAGATCCGTCAAAAGTGCCAACTCCACAAAGTCTCGCACTCGGCATTTTGCATATTATTTACATTCTTATACATGTATATATAGAATCTACACCTATATAATATGTTATCATTGCTGAATGACTAAAAGCAAAATAGTTTTGAGTAAATAAAAACAAATATATATACTTTAATTTCGAGCACTTCACTTCAAAGTTATTTATTTCCATGTAAAATATTCCTATGCACGACCCATTTTGTTTTGTTTATCAAGTTAGCCTTCCAAATTTGTTTTATATAGGTTAATATATACTACGAGGAGAAAATAATCGATTTTGAAGTAGGATATTCGAAAGTAATGTATGATTAAATGAAATTCAAAATTAATATATATACCCTAAAGGGATTTAAAATAATTTTCGTTTAGATTACAATTATAAAAAGTGGAGTATCATTTGGATTTGAGGAGGTGAGAGCTCTGACAATACTACGTTTTCAAATTTGACTTCATAAATACATGCATATATATATATATATTTAACAAAATAAAGATTGTATTAACTATGTGCAATACATACGTATGTAAAATTGACCCATCTAGGGATGGACAGATGTAGCAACAACAAAACAAAATAGTTGCGCATATATTTGCAAAGGTACAAAACAATTTGCCCGCTATAAAAGAATATATAAATATTTTGAATAACTCTTGGAATCATTCATAGACCATCTGCTTAGAATGCTCATACTAAATATGCATACATAGACCGATCTAAGTATTTAATACATGAACACTTTTTCTCGGATGCATAATTACCCTCAAATGAGCTCCTTCAATAAGTGCACAGAGCCATGTGGTATAATTAATGGTCTATGTATTTATGTATGGTTATGCATATTTTATGCATAATTAGAAAAATCGAGTTTTACATGTATGTATGTACATACATATATTGTCTATGAATAGGTGTGATAATAAATACCATATATGTACATATATGTATAAGTATGTATATAAGCCAAGCAAAGGCACTGGGAAACAATTAGAGCAAATGAAATATTTATTTACATACATTGTAACAAAGAGACCTCAAACGCTTGCAAGGGTAATTTGATTAATTTCTACGTACATGCATAAAATTGTGCATAAATCGGAATCTTTTCATCATTGATGCAGAAATGCCGTGATGTGTGTCAATGTTTCTATTTTATACATACATACATACATTGACATAATATTTAGTGCATAAACTGTAAAATTCATATGACAATCTTAGGAACCACACAAAAGCTTCAATGAAACTTTTATAAATGTCTCTACCTTTAAATATACATACAGCTATTAATAATAACTAATTGCTGTTTTGTTAAAAGGTATATATGGGAGCATGTCAAACTTTTCATAGGACATAATAATATGAGCTGTGGTGTTTTTCTCGAGAAGCTGCTGTCAATGTCGACTTTAAATGCTTTTAAAAACGGCTAAAAAATGTAACAAAAATGGCTAAGAATCTGCTCAGTATATGTAACATTTGAACATCTTCTTCATTTTGAGCGTGTCTATCTATTTTATCTATTTTAATTGAAAATGAAAACCCCTAATATTATAAACTCTTTATGAACAAAAGCATAGCTCAATACCTGTTTTTTTTACTAAATTACTACGAGGAGAGGATGAGTGCTTTCTCATCTTGATGTTTAATTTCTTTAAATTATAACAACGAGTGACAAGACACGTTGATATGCAGAACATTTTGAACCTATAAATGATGGAGTTGACAGACTTTTGGTCACTAAAAGGACCTTAAAGGTGTCCACAATGCCACACTGGCTAATTCCGTTTCCTGAATTTACAACTCACTTTAAAGAAAAATGATAATAAATCAAGACAAAGTCAATCATGTAAGAGTAGAATTAAAGTGCTGGAAATTCAAATATGTTGTGTCTTAATACTTGCAAAACCCAGTTGCACAAAAAAAAAAAAAAACATATGGTGAACTCTCTATAAAAAGTAAAGAGACTAGGTTAATTTTGATTAATGATCATTTTGAGTTGTATGTAATCACTTCTTCCATAAGAATTTAGCTCGTCATTCAAGATATAGAGGTACATACATACAATATGGGGTATCAGTTAGGGGAAACATCTGTGCTTTTAGTTAGAAAAAAAAAAGGGAAAAACGAGAGGTTGTGTACATAATAAAAATATTAAGAATAAAAATATAATGAAGATTAATGAACATTGACTAATTATTCTTTAAGAAAAATATTATAATAAATAATTTAGGAGATTCATTATTTTTAATGTCAATATATTCACTCGAATATTTCAGCAAATATATTTATGTATACGTACAAAAGTATAAAAATGTCAAGTGCTTTTGACAAAAAAAAAAAAACCCAAAAAATGAGAGGGAACTCTAGTATGTTTTGCTCCTCTCTGTATATGTACTTTCAATCCTTTTTAGTATATTTTAAAGAGCCTTTTTTTAAAAGATGAAAGAAAAAAGAAAAAAATTAAAGAAAATCGGATTATTCGAGATTAGGATGCACACAACTAACAATTGGCGAATTTTCTAATTGGAATAAAGAAAAAGGGTCTCAAAATACTTACATACCTATCTATAAATAGATAGTTTCAAAAATGTATTTATGGGTGTAAAAATGAAGAAGAAAAACTCATGGGCTATTAAGACGGGATTACCTTTCGTAGCTATAACTTTTTATTCCTATATGTTATTAGGAGTGTACATTCACCAAAGGTAAAGATACAGAATTGGAAAGAGAGAGAGAGTGAAAGGAGACATATTTTAATTTTTTTCTATACAACTATTTCTATTCCACTGTCTTTTGGCAGTTTATTTTTGTATTTATTTATCATTTGTACTTTTCAAATACACGGATAACCCTTTAAAATCATAGCAAAACATGCAGACAACGTTATCAAAGGGCCTTTAATCAATAGTACCCTACGTCTGTCTTCCATCTTCTCTGTACATTCTACAAAATGCCCATATCTGCTTATAGCTGTAAATTGCATATGACATTTTAATCCTTTTTTTTTATAATATTTATTATAATTTATTATAATATTTGAAAAACTTTGGAGTTTTTAAAATTAGATCCGAGATACCTCAAAATGTTGTAATTTGACTTATAATTACAATTCCTATTAATAAAAGAAATACAAATTATTTTACCTATATTTTACTGAACAGTTTCTTCTTTTGTGTTCTTTAAAAAAAATGTATCAAAAAGGGTTTTTTTGGCCATAAATAAATATTTTACCAGAAATTTAATTCGTTTATTGAGCATGGCTAAATTTATGTGTAATAAAACATGGATATTTTAAAATTAAATTTGGCTAGGTGTGTTTAAACATAATTAATATGTGCAACATTTGATTCTTAGATTTTTCTTTGTACAATGCAAGAATAAATAAATTGATTGATTGATATTTTTGTTTTTTGTTTTTTTTGTAGACATGAGATAAGTGTCAAAAAAGTATGGATAAATCACATACATACATATATAGAAGATGAATGGTGCATGAAAGTGTGAAAATGAATTAAGGGCATAGGAGGAGCGCCATTTATGTACTATGTTATGACAATTAATGAAACACTGCATATTTGGTCTGTGTTTTATTCAACTTATGGTCGGGGTTTTTTTTTTTTGTTTTTTTGTTTTTTAGAAAGAAAAGAAGTCACAAGACCATGGCTCACCTCATTGCCAAAACATTATATCCCTTTTGTTGTCTCATTGTGTACGACATAAAAAGAATACAATTTTGCCAAAATAATATAAACTTATTTATATATATGTATATAAAGAAATAATGAAACACTCATTCATAGGAGAAACAATGCACCAAAAAAAGCAAAAAAAGAGCAAAAAAAAGACTATATTCATTTATAAAAACAGCACAAAAGGAAATGAATAATTGAGTAATGCAATGTAAATTAGTATCAATAAAAACAAAGCACACAAAGGAAGCACACAAAAAAATTTAGTTTAAAGTTTTGAGTTGCAAAAATATTATTTTTGCATCATTTTTTTTTCTCAAGGTAGCTTTAGACCTTCTTATAAAATGATTGTTTGTCCTCTATCGTAACAACAAATGCAAGTATTGCGCTAGATTTGAAGAGTGACTAAAAAAAATACTTTTTTTTTTTGATGGACCATTTAAAAAAAAGGAAATGCATTTAAATTTGCATATGAAATTAATTTGACATGATATTTAGGCATTTATGCTATTGTTTTTGTTGTTATTCTCGTATGAAGCTAATGCATTAATAATGGAGATTTTATTTTCTAAATAATTTATTGTCCAAAGGATGACTTGAAGGTCATGGAAAAAATGTTTTGATATGTAGCATTGCATGATAGGAACCCTCGTATATCATGCATTTTCTGACTTTTTAAACCGAGGATAGATACATACATACATAAAAATCAATTATTGATCATTGAAGCACCAATTGAAGGTATATATTTTATGTATATGAGATTGAAAATGGAGGGGCTTTTGCAATTCCAAAAGCTTTTAAAAATGGGGAAAATGGGTATTCAACACTCCTTTTTAAAAAGAGAGCTGATGAATAAATTGTAATGAACATCATTTTATAGACTCATGAACTCTATTTTTTTATTTAATAGTTTTAGTTTAATTATCGTGAATTGCACCGCAAAGGGGGAAAAGCCTTAAGGAACACACAAAGATATCTTTTTGTATTGTTTCTTAGAATTGACAAAATGTCGAAAAACAGTCCCAGGCGGCTGGACAATAATCCTGCACCAATAACACGGGTCAACAAATTTGAACTTTCAAAAATCCTAAGGAGTATAAGTATAATAAAAGTTATTCTGTTTTGCACGTTCATTTTAGATCTGGAATTTTTTTTTTCGAGAGTTCGCCAGTTTTCGAGAAATTGGACCTGACTTTTTTGGCCCATTTTCCAACTTCAACTTCTATTTGAGCCTAGAAGGATACTCATTTTATGCATTGAAAAATAATAATAGAAATCAAAGACTCACGTTAGAGCTACTAATAAACATACATTTCGGACTCTCGAAAAAAGAAATACAGATTTGAAATCAGTGTGCAAAAAGATAATAACTTTTATTATACTTATGCCCCTTAGGATTTTTGACTGTTGACCAGTGTAATTAATTAATACTGAATATCAACATTCAACATATTAAGCTATCCAACTGTTGGAGTCTTTCTTATTTAATACAATATTTGCCATATATATACATACAAGCATAAATATACTATGTACAATTCAGTTCAATTATAGGGCTAAATTTGAACAATTAGAATCTTGGGAAAACAGATTACAAAAAACTTCAGGACAACAATAATTATATTATGTGACCGAGATACTTCCTTAGGCCCACGACTCACCTCTTCAAATCATATCTCAACTCTACTGGAAAACAAAGTTGAATGCATACTTAAGCACGTCAGGAGGACGGAATATAAGCAGAGAAAAAATCATTCATCTAGGTCACCTATTAGTTAACCGAATCCTGCTTTCTCTCATAGTAACTGGATTCCTGTGTGTTTTTTTTTATAGTATATATTTTAAATCATGATTTGTGGTAGTGGTTTTTTCATTATTATTTTTTTTTGTATAATCTCTATATATATATATATATATATTTATTTTTTTTGTGCTAAAAAATATTTTTCAGCGATACGAGATTAACATAAATTGAAAGTGGTTTGTAATTTTTAGCTGAGAATTAAGTTTAATATATTTCATTGCAATCCAAAAAAACGTATGTACATATACCTTATTGTATACTATACTTTTTTTTTTTAAATATATTATTTAGAGTAATATTGAATTTCAAAAGAGATACTTCACTCCTATACCTATGTAGATTCTCTTCTATTTTCTAAGATCCATCCAGCTCCAATAAAGATCCTGTCAATCTCAGTTTTATCATTTGTTAGATAATTTCTGCTTTATTAGACGTAAAGAAATATGTACATACGAATGTTTTCACTTGACGACCTATTTGTGGAGGTCGACCATCTTGGAGGAAGCATAAACAAATAAATGTTGTAATTAAGAGTAAAAACTCTTGTTTGGATTTAAGAAAATGATGAATTGATGGCCGGACGTTACAGTCATAGGAAAAATCTTAAATTTTTACCTAAACATCAACCATTTCTATCTGTTTATTATTATATTTCAATGCTTAATAATAATTATTACGTCATTCTAGTATTAGAAATAGTGTGGGCAATTAATTAACCTTTTAGAAGAATAAAATATCTTTAGCCAATTAATTATCCTACTTTCCTGATCCCTTTGTTCCATTTGGAACAGAAATTAGTAGTAAAAGACTAGTTATTTCATAGGGATTTTTGGTTACCTATTATTCATTTGATTTGATTCAATAAATATCAATCGTTCACGTATACATACAACATCAAGGCGTATTCAATAAATGCATTTAGTTTTAAAGTTATTAAATGAGGTATACATAAGATTTTTTCAATATTTATCCAGTTTATTCAATAAAAAAATATATTATGTATGTGTGTCTTCTTAAAATGGCGTTTTCTCGATTTATTAGTGAGTAATTGACGTCAGCAAAAAGACTCACTACACTTTTGAAAATGAAGGATCAGTTAATTATGCCTTAAATGAATCACTTTTTCTTTTTAACAAATGAAAAGTTTGGTCGTTATTTATACAGGACCTTGATAAATAATAAAAATTACTTTCACATTTCTGTATTCATTTTTGCAGGAAAAATGCTTTTTTTAAGGGATTATAATATTTATTTTTTCTTTCATAAAAGTTGAGTCAAACCTACTCAAAAAAGAATCAAACTTCAGACTCCTGATTGAAGAAACAAGTGAGTAGAATCTAGAGATAATTGTGGAACCGGCTTGATTTTTTTATTTATTTATTATTATTATTATTGTTGACTTTGTACAACCAAGGGAGTGTCAACTTCTGGAGTCATTTTATTAGCAGTCATGTGTAACATGGGTAAAGACAATCTCCTCACTCCCTCCTTACCCAAAAAAACAGAGCATAACTAATTTATTTTTAAATGAGATCTACACACACAATTTCTTTAAAGTCAGCAAAGCAACTGCCTAGTAATTTCAGGGCTCATTAAAGTTTTTTTTGAGTGTATATATATATATATATATATATATATGTACAAAGGAACAAAGAAGAAACAGAGATTCACACAATTTTTCATCATTTATTTGATTATTTTTTTGTCAAATGAATGTGTTTCCTTTCTTTTCTTTTCTTTTTTTCATACTCTACTTATGTACTTTCACCGTCATGTCAAGAGTATCAAGTATTATACATTGATATGTAAGTGCATTTTACAATCATACAAGAGACCTAATCGATATTGAATCAATATATGTTAAAATATTATGATATTATGTACTTTGAGAAATGTGCTATATGTAGAGGTTCCGTGATTCATTTTACCTCAAATTAATCATTTATAATAATGATATTAGTATAGGATATTGTGTGTCATAAATGACTTTATTGATATGACTAGATTGTACATAGAAGAAGAAATGCACAATCTTTGCTTTTCTTTTTTCTTTTTTTTTTTTACTTAATGTTCGTATACATATATTAATCTCTGGGATCATTAATATTCATTATATAAACACAAAAAACAAAAAAAAAAACACACACACACACAATCTATAATCACCACACATTATTGCAGAAAACGTTTCATTACCTAATCATTCATTTCTAATGTACATACCTCTGTTAATAATGAGTGAAACAAATACGTAAATAACAGAGAAAGGTGATAGATCCTTAGGGAAGAAAACAGTGAGACATTCATATGTATATTTGAGACTATGGACAATGATATTACTCTTATCGTGTCAAAAAATGTGTCTTCTCTTACCCCTTATGAGTGTTCAGATATTTGATCCGCTCGACTCAAAGGTTTTCTCATCCTTGGATGGGACTATTTCTACTTTTAAATGATTTAGTATCCTTATTCTTTCTACAAATGAAGACAACTTTTAATAAATTTTTTACTCAATTTCTCAAAAGACTTTTCCTCATTTCTCTTGTTCCGTATGATTTGTGTTTTGATGAGGGGCTTTCTATTTAGAAGATTCAAATGTTTTTGGTTGGAAGGCTCAGGAAATGACATCATTTCAGTTACTATGCTACTTTGTTTACACTAGGTTCTCAGCAATTATCACATTTCTAAACGCCTATTTGCTATAAAAAATTTAATTATCTCTTCCTAATTAAGTAATTTAGTAAGCGTATCCCTACTTATAAATACTTATATGTAAAGTCATTGTCCAACAGTTGGAGTGTGAGTCATGACATTGGCTAACTACCAATTATAATTTCAAGCCTTTTTTTTTACAATTTGAAAAAAAGAACAGATTGAGAGAGTGTCAATAGAGATACTGATACTGACTGTTCTCTATGCAATAAACTCAAACTTTATATGAAATAGTATAATTTATCAGATTAATTAATGTCTTTAAAAAATTGGAAAAATACATTCAAATCATTATTTTTTTCATCATTGTCTTTGTAACTTATATATATATATATATATATATATATATATATATTCGAAAAGTATGTATTTGCATGAGGTCAAAGCTTTCATTTTTATTCTCTCTCTCTCTCTTTCTCTCTATACACTGATTGCATGTCTCATGATGATAACGTTCCTCGAATTCCATCTTTGACTCATTTCCCCCCCCCCCTCTCCTCCTTCGTTCCCACTCCTCTCTTTTTTTAAAATAATAATAAGAAGAAGAAGAAGAAGTAGTTTATGTCAAACATTTCTCCATTCCTTTAAAATAACAATCAATTCCTAACTTTAATGTTTTTTATTTCTTGTCAAAGAACATAAATCAGTTTTAAAATTACGATCATACCTTATAAATATATACATATATATATGTATATATATATATATATATATATATATATATATGTAACTTTATAAAAAATGAAGTTTGTGATCTCATTAAGTTATCATGCATTTTTATATATAATACATATATATATATATAAATTGACTCTTAGAGGTATAAATAAATATCTAATGTGTCTCTCTTAAAAAAACATCACACTTATAAATGCATTAATTTCTTGTAATGACAAATTTCTAATTGAATTTATATATTTTTGAAGTGTTGTATTGTTTGCCCTGCAGTTACAAATGGGGGTAAATGAAAGAATATTTATGAATGTATTGTACATTTGTACATATATTTATTTATTTATTCCTTCACACACTCCTCTATGCCTTTCATTTATTATGACAAAAGTATTTGTCTTTCGGGGAATATAATATCCACATTATAAATATGTACTTATACATCGAGAGAGCATTTTGCCATAATAAATTAGAGTCTACATAGATTTGACTAAGCAGGGCGGTATGTCTTTTCAAAACTATATGTATATGTTCCCTTTCTTGGAGTAGAACAAATCGAAAAGGCTTCCAGCATAAAAAATAACATATAATCTCAAGAGCTCATTTATTCACTCAATTCTGTGTATGTAAAATTTAAAAAGCTGGGACTTTGTGTAGCTATGACCAAGAAAATGTACCCTGATTCTATCTCTGGATTTCCTCACTTCTTTTCCCCCGTATGGATCTCTTCTGAACAACATTGATGTATGGAACAAATCGAATACCATCACTCTTGTTCAGAGTTCTGAGCAACTACTACAAACTGATTTTGGATCATTTATTTCATTTTTCGAGGAGGACCCGTCGGAAGAGTCCATAGAAATATCTAAAAACTATATCGCTCCCATATTAATATGTATGAAGCATAAAATCGGTCCCTCTACTGACCAAAAGGCTCATAAGAATATTTTGCAAATATTATTCTTCATTCAGGCTTAAATGAATATAATTTTTTAATTTCCTTAGCCACATTGAAGAGTCATTTAGGTATAGCCCAGAGACGTTACATGCTGCTATCTACTCATCATTAGCTTTTGCTAAGCTGTAAGCAATAATTATTATCTACTATTAAACGAAGAATGGGCAAACTATCTAGTACCACCAGGAGGTTCAGAGCTTTTTTGTTTCTGTATTTATTTCTTTTTGGATTGAATTTTTTTTTTACGAGAGTCAATACAGATAATGTTCTACTCTCTCTTTCTATCATTAGAAAGTATTTTTCCAAAAACTGTATATACTATTAAAAAGTCTCACTACTCTGAATCGACAATAATAATTTCTTGAGTGTAAAAAAAAAAAAGGCTTTTGATTGGTCTCTGAATTTGATAAGAAAAAAGAAGCACTCAAAACAGTAGGAAGGAAAGATAACCAAGTGAAGAAAAAATAATTATGAAACATCAGAAGAAATCATATTTTTGCCCCTTATTCATACATACATAGTCATACATACATATATGTATGTATGTATAAAAGTGATGAAGAAAATAAAGAAGTAGAAAAAGAGAGAAAGAGAGAGAGAGAGAGAGGAAGAAATATGAAGAAGAAGGGAAAATCATCTTTTATTGTACCCGAATTGAAGGTAATAATGATGATAATGTCTTGTAAATATGTACGTAGTTATAAGAAAGAATAGTGATAAATTATAATAATCAACCCCATTTGATGGCAGAATGTCCTTGCTTCTTCTATGTAACAATAAAATATAATTAGGGAAGAAGTGTATGTTGATAAATATTCAAAAGTTCAAAATGGCGAATTAACTATCTAATATCTACGTACAGGACGAGCTTTTTGAGCAATAAACAAAAATACACTGTATTCTCCCTTCAGCTGTTTTTTTTCATCAGTTGACTCGTTTTATTTAAAGCAGCTGACTCTACGAGTTATGAACTCGTAGATGGTATTATTATTATTAATATTTATGATTTGGATATTTTATAAAAAATATACTAAAATATCAAGAAATATAACTCTGCCCAATATTAAAAAATACAGAAGGGTAGCAGCTAGCAGTTGTTTTTCCAAATTTTTCCTCTCTCTTTAGAGAGTCGAGGTTGCGAGTGACCAAAAAGCTCGTCAATCAATTTACAAACTGGTGGTTTGACTATCATCAAATAGCTCTTTTTTTTTCTTCTTTTAGTTGATAGTAGAAGAGTAGACATGGGAGAGAGTCATTTCTAACAACAAACTATTAGAAAGGTATCAAAATGTTCAGACTTTTACTTTGTAATCCTTTGTTGCATATCAATAATGCAATCAGAAAAGTAGATTTATGATGGGAAATAATGTATATTTTTATATTAGGATAGTACTGGCAAACAAAGTTTCCTTGATTGCTTCATCATCATGTCTAATCATCCAAACAGTTCAATTATTGTTGTTAACATATGAAACTAGGTATTTGGGCTAAGTAGTTAGATTCTTTATTCACAAAAACTTTTCAATACATTCATAGTAAGTAACTATCATTTGACTTATTTTACCAAAATATGAATATATATATATATATGTATGTACACAAGAAGTCATTTTCCTTTATAATCGTCTTTTAAAATATTTATATACAAACAATTTTTTTTTCTCTCTCTCCCTCTCTTGTTTCCTAAAGATGTATCCACAAGAGCAACATTTAAATTTATTTATTTATTTATTTATACCTAGAGAGGATGAAAAAACAGAGTTTATTTATTTATTATTTTTATTTTAGGGCCTTAAGGACAATTTGTAACAGAGGGGGGGGGGGGGGGGAAAGGTTTTTATTTTTATTTAACAACAAACTTAAAATAAAGTAATAAATCCCAGAACCTCTCTCATGCCCTCTTTCTCTTGATGTAAGTTGTAACAACCCCTTAATTAAAATCTTTTATTCTAAAAGAAGGGAGAAATATATATATATATATATATATATATATATATATATATTTTGTTTTCTCATTGAAACATGACTTTTATTTTGGCCTTCTTTTTGTTCTTCTGATTGTAAGACTCAAAAGTTTTTTGGTTTTTTTTAATCCTTTTGATTACGTGTCATGCATCAAATGTAGATATTATTTATTTATTTATTTTATTAGGAAAGGAAGGGGAAATAGAATGGAATGGGATTTATCAATAGAGGAACTCCTGAAATCGACAAAAATCTTTATTCTTTTTTTTATATATGTATATTTTTTTTGTAAGAGCCAAGAAAATTATAATTAATATAATATGAAGGTAATGGAAAATTCGTCAAAAGAGAAGAGGAAAAGTTTTTTGAGGGGGGGGACTTTTATGTATGTATGATTTATCAATATAATAGTAATAATAATAATAATAATAATAATTGAGAAAGGAGATTTTAGGAAAATAAAAGTTTTTAAAGTAAAAAAAAAAATAACTTAAATAAAATTGTCAATGAATTTCCTGAAGCCATTTGACCAAAAAAATAAATAAATAATAATATTGAAAGTAAATGGGGGGAAAAAAAGAAGACAAAATATATGCAGAGATTAAAAAAAAAAAAACAGATATTATTTTACTCAGGATATTGTTACAAAATATGTATATAGTATGTATCTAGTAGTAGATACATCTTGACCAGAGGATCATAAATTCTATGCGAAATGTATTTCTCATCAATCATTCTAGGCAAATTGCCAGGAGAGCGAAGGAGCGAAAGAAAGAGAGAGAGAGAGAGATGAAATATCTCTTAAGGGATGAGACTATCTTAAATATACATATATATATATATTATCCACGATAGAGCTACTAGGGTAATTAGCATATATACATATATACAGGAAGAATTTATGATAATTTAGAAATTTTATTTGTGAGTCCAGTCTTTGGCAAATTATTTTATGATTTTTTTTAGTCGGATTATTATTTATTATTTCCCCTCTTATTTTGTTTATATTTGTTTGGGGTTTTTTTTGTATTTATTTATTTTCCTGGATGAATTTAGCATAAATCATATTTTACTATAAATTATTAAAATAGGAGTTAAGTTTTTCATACATGAAGTCAACACCCATGAATCCTTGATGAAAAAAACACAACAACAAAAACAACATTTTCTTACCTTCGCTACAACCATTGGAGGAGATCCATACGAAAACAAGTGTAAAAGTTAGCATCATGTCTTCAAAAAAAATATATCTAATAATGAGCAGATAGGAACCCTTTAATGATAACTCACAACAATACACCGTCTTTTATTTAAATATATATATTTTATTTTTTTTATTATTAATAGGTTATTTTTTTTTTCCACATTTTTCTTAGTACACTTCACACACAATTTATATATATATATATAGTAGATAATTAAATTTCACTAATTTTAATCGATTTTTCTTTATCTGTTGCTTTTCTATTCATTTATTATTATTATTATTATTGTTATAACTCTACTCCCTCCCCCCCTCGGTTCTACGTACATGCATATGTTTAAAGGCTTGAGAACAGACTAAAGGAGATATGTGTAAAAAGGAGGGAAATTTGGGGCGCAAAAAATTTCTCGTTTCCGTGCTTTTCAAAAAAGAAAATAAACAGACTCTTATTTTTCACGGCAAAAGCTCCAGCTTACTGTAGATATATTTTATATATATATATGTATATGTATATATTGGGGAATATTCTTCAATTTCTTCTTATTTAAAATTTAATGTAATTGAAAATACGAATTATTTAATTCAAATAATTAGGATTGTGAAAAACATTGAAGGAGAGAGAGAGAGAGAATATGTATAATATATATGTACTTTTATTAAAGAAAGTCTTTCTTAGTGTTGAAAAGGTTTTCCATATTCAGGAAGTAATTCAATTTGTGCATCTGGCTTATACGAACAATATATATATTTGAATTCCCGCCTTTTTCTGTGAAAGGAACAAAAAACCTAGGTATTTATGAATTCAACAGGTCTGGAAATATACTAATATATATATATATATAATTTATAAGGGCAGGGACGGTTCAGAACCAAAGCATGAAATGGTGCAGTACGACCCTTACAGTTTGGTACGATTCTGTACTGCTTGGCATGTGTTCTCTTCAGCCCAAGTTTTATATTTATATACAGAATTTAAAAAAGAAACATTCTTCAAATTTTAGGTGTATCAAAAATATATGTTTACTTATATTATTGATATCTGAGGTCATTGGTAGTGACTCTACATAGAGATGTGAAAATGACTTGAATCTTGGTGAGACTAGAAACCCTGCACTACTGATATTTTGTTATAAAAATTATCTATAGTACATAGATTTAAAGGACATCAATTCTTTCAAGACAAGTGTTGAGTCAATTCAAGAAATTATCGACCCGTGTCGACTTGACCTGAGTGGTTCATTTTTTAGACTCAACTCAAAATACGAGGCGATTTATTTGAAATTTTAAAAAAACCTCAATTGACTCAATATTTTTACGAGTCGGTTCTAATCACTATAATTTCTGAATCATAATGACTCTTTATAAGGTTAAGTCCTACAACTTTTGCTTCAAAATCCTATTAATATTTTATTTCCAGATCATTTTGGATCTGATTTTTATTTTTAGTAATAGTAATAACTATAAGCATATTAAATGAAAATGGGCTCTCCAAAATATAATTATTCATTGAAACGTAACGACACTCATATTTTGAATCAAAACACACATAGTAAATTGGTAGTGAGTAATTCTGGCTCCTTAATCTTTTAATTTGTCTACTTTCTCGACTAAAATCAATCAATTCAACCTGACAGGGCAATAGCTGAGACTGTCGAGGACATTTGTATCTTCTAAATATGAAGGAATAACTTTGGAGATCTAATATGAATATTTAAATAGCCCTTTCATAAGAAGAAATTATTTTTTGATAGGAAATTATTCGGAAAAACATTTGGCAGAATAAATATATTCCTTTTTCATGTGAGATTTTTTTCACGATTCAGGAATACAAGCTCTTGAGCATTATGGAAAAATAACCCAGAGTTTTTAAACGACAGCTAAATTGACTAAGATATTCATGTGTTGATAGTATTGAGTGAAATATTTTCAAATTTTGTATCATTTTAGATCACTTCAATTGCTTTTTATTATTGAGTTTATGGGTAAAGAAGAAACCTTCTCTTGGTTTTATAAGATCATCAATTTTAAGCCAAATTATAAACCAAAGTACATACATTCACAATATATATGTGTGTACAATCCTTTTACACAAAACTTTACAGCAACATTCATTCAAATACAGAAGGAAAAAGTTCAAAGTATGCAATTCAAAAAATACAGTCATGCAATAGTGTTTTTAAAGAAATGTATACAAGAATGTAGTCAAAAATATATTTTTGTAATTGATCAATCTTGACATATGATTAATAAAGTAGTAACGTGTGCCCATATTTTTGTCTAATTACTGCATATATAAATACATATATAGATACTTAAAGCTATAAATTCTAAGCAAAAATTGATCTGGTAACTCTGACCCTTGGATCAAATTTTGGGAGGAGAGAGGGAACTTTTTTACAATATTAGCTATTCTCTAATCCTTTTACGGGGCAAATAAATAAACACACGTTCATACTTATCAGAAGATTACATTATATCAATTATTCTATGTTTACGCGATATGGGGTATTTATTGGGTAATTATAGTTAATTGTAGACGGTGAGTATTACTCCATTTCCTATGGTGTGTGCTACATGTTACTCTCTCAAAAATTAAGGAATAATGACTACATATTGCGAAAATAAAACAAAAATATGATCGGATTACCAACCATTAAAATCATTGCATGCGGAAAAATACTTAGGATTTACAACTCTATAGATAGGAAATATTAAAAAAAAAAAGTAGTGCGCGTAAGAAGAATTTTATTTATTATAAATGTTCCTGGAATAATTAAGAAAGGCACAAACAAATTGACGATTGACAATGCAGAATCTTTTTGAAGGAATGAAGCTTGCTGGGATTCCAGCAATTTTCACATCTCTAGTTTTGAGAGCAATACTTTTTGCTCAATTTTTTCTATTTGTACAATATTTGAGAATCTGTACACACACACCAATAATTTTTTTTCATATAAATTTTGATCTTGTTTTTTCTTTTAATAAGGAAACTTGATGAAAACCCTTTTTCTCAACCCCCTTTCTTCGCCTGCTCCACAGTTTAAGAAGCACTGGAATGGAGTGTCTTGTTCTTGGATTTGTTTCAAAAAAAAAAAATTTATTCCAAATATGCGTTGATATTTCATGTGGAATCATTCAATCTTAAGAAAATACAAATGTAAAGATATAAAAAATCCTCTTCTTTTAAGTGTTTTGTTTGGGAAGAAATAACACTTTGGTTTTTCATATTTACTTATTTTTAATTAAAAGGTATTTATTTGAAGTGTGAATAATATAATGAACCTATCATTTACAATGGAGTGTTTTTCTTCTAATTGATTTAATTCATCAGCAATATTGATTTGAACTCTTTTTCCTTTAAAAATAAAGAAAAATTAAGCCGCTATTCAATCCCAAACAAAACCCTTCAAAAAATATTTTTTCCCCTGTACACTGTACTTTCTCGAGATTGAATCATTTCACATCAAGTATAAATCAATATTTTGAGTTAACGTTTCATTTTACTATTAATAAGCCTATTTTTATCATGGGAATTATCGATTTTTAACTAGCTTAAAAATTAACTTATAATAAGTCTAAAAATACTATAAAAATTCAAATTGAAAATTCTCAAAAACCAGATTTCATAAGCAAAAACTAATTACTGATTTGTAATTATCACGTCTAATACTATTTATAACAAAATTACTGATGCTGTTGACTTGTGTTATTGGTTGTTGACATATTAAACTTTGATATTTTTTTTTTAGAAAATCAAGAAAATATGACATTTATTACAATTTTCAATTATAAATTTTGCTCTAATTAATAATTCATCATCATGTGTTAGAATTCGCTCTTACTCTCCATTAGGCCTACTCTACTGATCAGTGGGAAAAATTAAATAATTTACATATCATTTTCTGTGTTGTATAAATGACTTTTACCGTTCATATTTTTATCAGAGTTATCAGGACAACCGTCACCATTTTTTTTTTTTTTTTTTGTGAATGATATTCGATGTTCTTAATACGTTTATTCATGTTTTATTTATTACATCTCTTGTACATATTTAGATTGTGTATTTCAATTGAACAATATTTGAAAATATTTGTAAATTATTATATACTAAAAATACGTACATATAATTAAACAGGTCAACAAATTTGAAATGTGTAAATTTTCATCCAATTTCGAGCAAAAATTTGCTAGAAATCCAAGACTCACGGTAGAGCAACTAAAAAAAACAAATGCAATAGACTGAAGTAGAAGTGCACAGAAGGATTTCAGCTGATTTTGCAATCCTTCTGCACGCAACTAATTCAGTAGCTATACCGTGAGTCTTCGATTTCTAGTGGATTTTTGATCAAAATTGAATAAAAATTTATACAATTAGATGCACGATTTGTTCTTAGTTAAGGAGTCTTGTTAGGCACTTGACATCTCATTTGAAAGCTGTGGATCTCAGCTTTTGAAAACATTTCTTATTAACTCATTTAACGTAATATTCAAGAAGTTATGTAAGTACAAAAGATTTGGCTGACTTTTGGATCAACTTCCCTTTAGGTCAAAACAAAGACTGAAATTGGATACACAAAATGAGTATCCTTCTAGGCTTAAATTGAAGTTGAAGTTGGAAAGTGGGACAAAAAAAACTAAAAAAAGTAGGATCCGATGTCTCGAAAAATTTAAGACTCTCGAAAAAAATAATTACATATCTGAAATCAGTGTGCAAAATAAAATAACTTTTATAATACTTATACCCCTTAGGATTTTTGACTGTTGACCAGTGTTATTATATTTAAAACACTATTTAAATGTACCTATTAGACTATTGGTAAAGTAATATCACCACTTTAATTGTTACTAATTAACGTAGTAATATATGTATAAGAAAGTTACACGTTACTTCCCATCACTGCACATACCGACATAAGCTATTTTTATGTATGTATATAGATTTAGTAAAAGGCATCGATTCGTAACAAAGTGAAAGCTACTATTGTTTTCACCCTTTAAACAAATGATTTTATCAAAAATAAAACTACTTGTATTTCACTCTTGAGCTGTGATAGAGCCTAAAAGGTATCAAACCCTTATTACCTCACCCTGATGGTAAGGTTTTATAATTCCATGGAATATTTACTGTACTCAAAAGCGCTTAGAGGGTATGGAAATCATTAAAGTTCCATCTCATATGTTGTACATATATTTCAATTCCACATCTAAAGACCTTAGGACATTTTTAATGACAAGTTAGGATTACAAGCGTAGTATAGGTTTACAAGAGTTTCCTCCAATTGTGCTTTCTAATTATATTCGTAGTCACTCGGATTACAAAGAAGTGAGGCAAGTATAATTTAGCGAATGGAGCTCAAGGTCTGCTCAATGTTTTATAAAGATACAATGATTGTTGTTGTAATGAGTGTTATACTTCTACTACCCCTTTAACAATTGATAAATGAGGACGAATAGTTGAGCAAGGCTTTGTATTGTCCGTGAATGGCTGAATTATATATTCATTAATTATAATTATAAATTATTATTATTATTGATGAAGAAAATCAAATAATTGAGTGGGAAATTGATTTGGTGATGGATATAGATTTTTATTTTTGAATTTTTTATTATTAAATGTGGAAAGGGAATTTTGGAAACTAATTTTTTTGAATTTTTTTTTTTTGTTTTTGTAAACCCCTTTCCCCCAAAATGAGGCACGTTTTCGAACAAAAGAATAAAAAACAGAAAATTAAATTTGATTTTATTACAACTATTAATATTAATTTTACTTCTTCCTAACAATTTAATTTTTTTGGCATTGGAGTGTTTCCATTGCAATAATAGCCAATAAAAGCAAGCATGATAAAAGCATTATTTGTATGTAGTAAATTAGCTTTCTTTATAATAAATATATTTATATATATATATATATATTTTCTTATAAAATTTTGATTGTCACGAAACTTTTTATTTTCCATCAAAATATTTAGTTATTTGTCATCATTTATATACCTAGTATCTATACACTGTCTGTTTTGATCATTTTCCAAAAATGGATACACTTAATTCAAAAGCAATCAAAGCAATAAATTGAATATTTACTTGTCTTTTATTTAAAGTGTCTGCTCCTTAGTTAGAGCGTAGTTCATGTACATACACAAATATCGATCTACATATGTATGTGGATGTTGTTGTATTCAATCATTTTGTACCTTTTTAGGCATTTTGTCGGCACATTGGCACATTGTATCACATTTCGTCTCTGAGTTCCTTTTAGCTATAGCATCGTTAATATTTTAGTGAATCATCAAAAACATGATACATAGTAGTAAGTTATTATCATTATTTACATTTGTATATTTGAATTACACAGATTCATAAACTTTGGCACATCGAAGCAAAATCAAATAGAACATTAAAACATATTTTTACAATATAAAAAAGAATGAAAAAGCAATTCAAAAAATCCAATGTTTAAGAGCCCATATCATAAAACATCTGGGTTAAAAATAAATGATCGAGTAGGCTTGAGGAGTATGGATTTGTGTAAGGGATAAGACTAAACAATTATATCATATTAGACAGAAGAAATGAAACTTGACAATGACAAAACAAGGTAGGGTCTACATTATTAAAATTATGTATATGATCCTAAATGACACTTTTGTAGAGATTTTACGATTTATGCTGACATTAAACCAAAATTAAGGATCTTGATGTTCACATGGATGGGTTTTCATGTCCTTGAATAAATCATTCATTTCAAAGAAATCCATTCGTGATCCAATAGAGCACAAACAATTCCAAATAGTAGTTATTGTCTAATATGTTTAGTTTCGAAGAGTCTTACTAAACCAATCAGTCCATTACTCCTGTATCCCATGATTTAAAACCATTTTGACCCCATTTTCTCACCAAATCTTTCATTCAATAACTATCCCCGCTTCGGAGAGAACGATATGTTGTGCTATGTAATATAGACAAAAGAAAATGGTGAAAATCCGAATCATTCCTTAAGAATTCACTCACCGCTATGATTATTAAATCCATGCTCCCGTGTTTTTATGGTAACTATATGAATGTAATACACGATGAGAAAGCTCAAAAACAGAATAAGTAAATATATTACGATGAGACGAAAAGGGATTGAACTTCCCCCTTCCATGTCTGTTACGAATCAAATATATAGTTAATAGCTCTAATTGCATGTGTTGATTTTTTACAAGTGTATTTGTGTGTGTCAGCTTTAAATTTAGATAATTGGAGAGAAATGATTCAAATAAAGTAGTAGAACATAACTAGCAGAAAAGTTTATTTTAAGATAGATAAATAATGTGTTATTGCATCAGAATATATCACAAGGGAAACAATGTAAAAATGGATTTATTCTTCTACTTAAAACAGTAAATTATTATCCAAGCGATAAATTAATAACTTAATCTCAAGGAAGGATCGATAATGATACATAGGTATCGCATATACAAGGTTTCACTGTATATAAATATTACATATAAAGAGATAATCATGATTCGAGTCAGTGTATATTGAAATGTGAAATAAAAATATATGTAAATAAACAATTTTTGGGAAAATAAAGGGAAAGATTCGACATCCCACACCATATAATTGACAATTAATTTTATTTAAAAATATATATGTACATGTATAGTAAACATTTTGAAAGTTAAAAGAGCGCAATTTGTATAGATGTGTATTTAAAAAAATTAAAAAGAAAATAATAATAAAATTTTCAAACCACAGAAGGAAATATTTTCGGAAGATATGCATTATTAAATATCACAAAACCTTTTAGTTTCTTGAGAGATCACACTAATTACTAATAATTAATTATTTTGATTAAAATATTTGATTTGATTTTTGTAGAAAAGAGGGCTTCCTCTGTTAGGGTGACTAGATGATCCATGAAAAGTATTTCCTTCAAATTGTGTATAAATAGACCTTCTAATTCTAAAGATTTCTGGACTACCACTTGTGTTTGATATGTCACTACACTGCAAGATAAAAGGAAAAAGTTTGGGATATTGTTTTAGGATTTCTTAGGATCAGTTACTTGGATCATGTAGTACATGAGTCCTATGACGAGAGCAAAAGCCAGGATCGAAACCATGACACGAAAAATCGTATGATAGATTTTCTTGGAAAACACTGGAATTAGAAAAAAAAACATATATGTAAAAGAAATCCGTGGGAGAAGGACATTCGTGACTACTAACAACCTCGAAGCATTGGCCGATTAGAATTTGCATTTTTTAAGTTGGGAACGCGTACTTGAATGAGGGTTTGATTTGTGACATTGGAGTTATTTGTACTGGAGTGATCACTCATGGAGAAGAGACAAGATCGCTGAATGGAGTTGATACAAGGTGAGGACCCTAGATTCAAGGACGCAGAAGAGGTAGAACTCTCAGGGTTGGAGTGTCTGGGACCATCCCTATGTATTTCTGGCTGAAGAATAGAGAATAAGAGAAGGATGAAGAGGATCATTCTAGGAAAACTATTGTGTTTTACCTCCATTTTAAGGGAGCTAAGGACATCATGGAATGTCTTTCCAACGATTCTAATGTACTCCTCTTTGTTCTGGGCTGCCATGTTCCCATTGACGTACAAGTTGAGTATAACATTTCCAGAGGGTACAACGTGAACAGGAGCATTATTTTGTTGGATATTTATTTCATTGGAACAGGGTCCCTTATTGTCAATTATGTCAGATTTATTGCATTCATGGTTCTCATCACTACTGTCGCTATTACAAGAGCTGCTCATCATATTGAAAAGTTATGTTGTGCAGGGATCTCATTGAATCACGTCTATTTATTTAACTAACAAAAAAATTTTAAAGGTAATGATGGTAGTTGTGTGTACTTAAGTAACTTTGCGAGTGTTCGCATAGGAAATATTTGTCGACCAAGGTTGGAAATCCCAAGAATTTCGCAAACCTTGTTTTTTGAGAGAACATGGTATTTTTGAATGGTAGAGTGCGAGTGCTGGGGCGAGATTGAGTGTAGCTACCTGTATCATCAATATGTACGTACCTAGCCAGAAAAAGGATCAACTACTTTGAATTTAAAAGAAGACAACCTGAATTTAAAAAATCATTAGTGGATTTTAAAACAAATTTAGCTTTAAGAGAGTGATGAATCAGAGATAAAAAATTCGAGCGCCTCATTTGAACCGAGTTAAGTTGATCTATAATTAATTAACAACTATTTACAAAATATTTTGGTACATAATAGAATATTTTTCCTCATATCAACGTACATAGTCAGGCGATAGATATCTGCTTGCATTTCAAGACATGTGAATCCTCTTCCATAACTCATAAGTAAAGAAAAGATATGTACTTATAAAATGGCTATAAAAAATATAAGAGGTTGTGTTGTGATAAGGAAGTAATTTCCGTCATTTTTTCATCGAACAAAATGATTGCATCAAAAAATGTATTTCAAACCTATTTTGTGTCATATATATGTAACCCACCCAAAGTCGTAAAAAATCCATGATGGCCCTTGAGGAAGCAGAATTTTTTGTGTACATATCTCATACACTCATATCTATTTATGCATGTATCATGGGAGGCGACTGAAATATTACGTAATTTCCATTTTTCCGTATTAAATCTATTCATTTTACTAACAAACTACATTTGAATGATAATATATTATGTGTTTATAAATTATTTTCACGTATCGCTTGCTGTGTAATGAAAGGTTGCGTGTGCGTTAGCAAATATCTAAGTGCTCTAATTTCGAGGACAAGAGTCATGTGTACAAACTTCTAAAGTTTTAATAATATTTTGACGACACATTAAGACTCAAAATGGCGTCAGAGCCCATGGAGTGTTAAATGCAGAAGGAGAGAAAACATTTCAAACTTGATGAATTTGGTTCTCAAACATGGAAAAGAAAACAAAATGTGTATAAGAGGGTTTTTAAAAATGAAATCCCAAAAAGGTCATTTTTTAACATGCAGAGCTCAGCAGATGAATTGAATGTTGAATTTCATCATGTTATGAAATATTATGTAAATCTGTATATTTTGTTAAAAAATATAAACGCAGAACAACACTCAATGAACATGACATTATTTATGTCAGATGTTGCGTATGTGGATTCCTTAGATTGGGAATAAACTTGACTCTCTCTCTCTCTCTCTCTTTCTAAAAATCTGAAAATGGAGGATTTTTTAAGTACTTTGTAGACATACAATATATTGTTACAAACGTGCCTACCAAAGAAATATACTTGCTAATTGCAGTGTACTAAAAGTTTCATTTCTTTGTCAATAGAGATATGGATCTACATAGGACTTGATATCAATACCACAAACCTAGATAGTAGGTTAAAGGACCTCTATTTGCGGTGATATTTCTTTATAAAATTTTATTTGAAATAAATTAAGTATCTCCCTTAAGATGAATTGTTTAATCTCCATTTTGATTTTATGTGCTTTAGTTTCTTTACAGAAAATAACTTCTTTGGGTGGAAGTTCTTTACATCTAATTTGAGGCACAGAATAGTATATTTATAGATTTCCTTATTATAGATATATTATTCAATATATCATAATCAGATTTTTTTTCAGAAAATAACTTTTCTAAATTCTCTCATCCTACTCCACTATTTAAAAAATACATCCTATAATAATATCCCGTCTTAACATTGACATTGTACACTTAAGCAGGGGCGTACTGGGGCGAAAATTTCCACCGGGCAAAGAGTAAATGAGGGGCGCCACTGTATGTAATTTTTCCTTTTATCATCCACTGACTGAAACTTGAGCGCAAACTTTTGTGATGAAAAGAAAAATATGCGTACGATAAAGGCGCATTATGCTAAATCGAAGGGGCGCCTAGTAAAGATTTCAGAGGGGTGCACCGGTCATTGACCGGTTGACCGCCGGGCCAGTACGCCCCTGCACTTAAGAATGGGTCGATGAAATATTGTTAATCCGATAGGAAATCAGCACGAATTATCGATACTTGTACTCCTTGTTTAATATACTTATGTATGTATACCTATAGTAATATACAAGAGAAAAGTACTTACTGCCTTTCCACTAGTTACTTAAACTACTCGCAACCTCGACTTTCAAAAAGAAAGGGGAAATTTTGACAAAAACATATAGCAGCCATGTATAATTTTGTCATGCTATGATACCCTTGGACAAGCGAAGAAGTGTTAAACTCCTTCTAAATTCATAATACACAGAGTCAATTGCTTTAAATCAGCTAAGAGTCAACTGATGAAAACAGCTGAAGAGATCATATATTATTTATAATTAACACTGAGTAGCAGTGTTCTAAACAATGTTAATATATAGTTGTAATTTCTCTTAAGGTGAGTTTACAATACAAAGTAAGGACAGGTCTTGAATCACAAAGATTTATCAAGTATCTTCAGATTCACTTACATGGATAAAAATTATGCTTACAAAGTTTATGAAACTTTTTCAAAACAAGGTTCAGCATGCAATGTCAGGTTTACAATTTATGAACGTTGTGCAACTCATTGAGACTTTTCTATTTCGAAATATAGATCAAATCCAGAAACTTCTCTTTCGCCTCATACTAACTTCAAATATGTAGATTACTCTTATATTTACACCTAAAATAAGTATGACAATATTTTTTCAATTCATCTTCATTCCATGTATTTAGAAGAGAGTTGAAAGGATCATGATGTCAAGTATGATACCAAAATACAAAATTGATGATAAGATAAATTGCGTTTGTACATGTTTCGACTTCACCATTGCATTGAAAAAAAAAATGGTAGAACAGTAAAAATGTCTGTGAATGAACTCAATGGGTGCAGAATGACTGAACCTGAGTTTATTTGTTCACTCTATTTTGGTATCTTTTGTTTAGGTTGATTTGGGATTGAGTTACAGCCAATCAGTTTACATATCCATGGATGAAACACGCCGATTTTGAGACCTTTAAAACAATTGAATGGCCCTATATGTATATGTACGTTTACTAAGCTCAAGGAGCATAATCTTTAAATACGTAAGTTAGTCTGATGAAGTTTCATGACATGACACCTCCCCTTACGCCGTATTGTATACCTTTACTCAAGAATATGGGTACATGGTGTAAATAAAATAAACATATCATTCTGATAACAAGAGAATAATAAAAATAATTACCTTATTAATGGATTAATAATATAATCAAGTATACTACTTTGCAACAATATTATTGTGTCCAGGTTTTAATGAACATTTCATATAATCTTAATGTCAAATAACACGAAAATGGAAATTAAAAATTATGCTCCTGTGGTCTTTAAATTGATTTTTTTTAAATGCATAAACCAAATATAGACTCATTTGTGCACATGAGGAAAATAAGGAAAATAAAAAACATATAATATAAAAAATTATAAAACCAGGTCTTTATTTTATAAATACAATAAATATTCAACATGTCTGTATCTGGTTTTGAACTTGAGATAATTGCTTTAAAGGGAGTTTAAATTTTGAGACACATTGATTTCTCACTTTAAATGATAACGATTAGAATCTAACTTTGAAATAATATAAAAGACTTCATATTAAAAAAAAAATAGTTTATTTTATAAAAGGATGAAGGTTTTGTGGACTAGTACATCAATAATATCTGAGGATAAAAGGGATTACACTATGTACGACGAGCTTTTTGGGATAAATTAAAAAAAACACACTGTATTCTCCCTTCAGCTGCTTTAAATCAGAGAGTCAACTGATCAAAAGCAGCTGACTTTACGTGTTATGAACTCAAAAAGGGTATTATTTTAGTATATATGATTTTGATGTTATATAAAAAATATATAATAAATCAAGGATTTATTTGAACTTTTGAATATTATACAAGTACTAAATATTGATTTGTATATTGGCAGAATTTATTAATGTATTAATGTTGGTAATTAACAGAACAAAATAAATACTAAGGAATAATTTCATAATTTATTGCTATTTTATCATTAAAACATACCCCAAACCTCGATATTTTCCTCAAACCTCAGTATTTCCATGGACCCTGAAATCAATTAATAAGAAGAAGAGGGGTCAGTCTTAAGAATATGACTTTGCATATTAATGAAAGCATAATCATGCAATCTTCCATTGTTATTTTTTTACCTACATGCACCTCCAGCGTGCGTGCTCCACTTGAAAATCATTTCAGTTTTTAAGCTGCATTATGTATCTGTTTGTTTTTATAATTGTGGCCATATTTTTTTTATCATAGAAGACATAATATCTATTAAATATGTAACTTTTGGCCTCACAAATGAGTTGAAAATGCCTAAATAAAACACTTAGAAATAACTTTTTTCTCCATTTTATGTATGATGTCCTCAAATGGATTAAATAAAAGCTGCTTTGGGATAGAAGGAATATAATAGAAACAGCTTCATTCTCTTCCTTATTGAAGATTCAATAGTATATTAGCTGGCATGATGTCTCTGAGTGTGGTGCAATCCTTTATGACATCATTTCAGGCCTGATTTTTATGCTCACTGGTTGGGCTCTGTATTCACAACAGCTCTATTGGCGATGAGTAGAAATGAGCACTGTGGTCAGATGGTATTGAGTTTAAGGAGGAAAAGAAAGAAAGAAAAACAGTTGGTACTAGTACCTTTCATTATCAATTTTAATTTTATTTTCTCTGTATCGTTGAAGTGACAACTTCCTACAATTATGAATAGTTTGATTTTCAATTATTAAGAAATCATGCGGTAAAATCATCCTGGATTTCTGGGGATTCTTATTTGCTTCAGTCTTTTCTGCTTCTATGAGTTTTGAATATGTTTTAATATCCTCAGTATTAAAATGAAAAAGAGGTGCCAGATATTAATTGTAGGTACGCACATCCACCTCAAATAAATGCTTACTTTGTTATGAAATGTAGATATGTAATTGCAAATCACGGAGCAGCGATGTTATATTATATAGATACATACATATAAAGCCGAATAATGTAAATCGTAAATAATTTTTGACTCAATATAAAGTCACTCTCATATCATTTTTACAAAACGTCGTCTCTCTATGAATTCATGCTGTAACGTCATGTTTGTCAAATATGAAAAATAATCAAGATAATCACAACGAACTTTTTGGGATAAACAAAAACACACTGTATTCTCCCTTCAGCTGATTTTCATCATTTGGCTCTTTTGATTTAAAGCGGCTGACTCTACGTGTTATGAACCCGTAAAGGGTATTATTATTATTTATGATTTTGATAAATAAAAAATATATTAAATTGCACGCCCTTTTTTTGAATTTTTTATATACAAGTATTAACCATTGGTTTGTATATTGATAGAATTTATCAATGTATAGTATATATAAATAATAACTCTGCCCAATATTAAAAACTTAGCATCAAGGAAATTACAGAAGGGTAGCTACCAGTTGTTTTTCCAAATTTTTCCTTTCCCTTTTGTGAGTCGAGGTTGCGAGTGAATAAAAATGCTCGACGTGAATAATCCTGATTCTCACTTCAACCAACAAGTAATGCAAAATTCAATTTTAATTTTAAAATTGTTGAAAACATCTACATAATTTTTATTCTTAAATTGAAAAATAAAGAAAACTAAATAAATAATTAAATTTAAAAGTCACTGCCAATCAGTCTCACCCCAAATGATTAGGGCCCCTAATCAGACCTAAGGACTCATACTAGCGACTCAAACTTTTGTCTCACTCAACCCCAGCTTTAAATTATACTTGATTTCGAGACTTAGCTCAGACTCGTCAAAAAACACTCCTGAATATTTTGAGGTCTAGAACTTGGACTTGAGTCGCACATGAGTATCATTTAACATCGACTTCCATACGTCTAAGATTTTTTATTATTATTATTATTTTAATTATAGTAAAAAATGTTATATATTACTTTGTAGTCAAAGTGGTACAGAGTAAAGTGAGTTTCTGACGTTAATTTGAGAAGGATCATTCACTCAAATAACCCTGATGAGTGATGACAGTAACAATGTTGAATTGAACAAGAAACAAGATTTTTATATAGAAACATATAGGCGCATAAAATATAGCTGTTAACCATTTCATAAAAAGTTTGTTTAACATTCAAACTAAGGAAGTATTTGCCATTACTTATTTCGAGAAAATTTTACTCATTGATTCACTACTTAACAAGAGCTAATTCGAGTTCAACCAATCATAATAAAAGAAAGTTATATAATTTTAAATAACAAGTATTTAAACTTGTCGTATAATTATTCCATTAAAATATCAATCTTAAATTTCCAAGATGGATTCTAAAAATATATTTATAATTCCTTTATGAGGGTATACGGATCAAAATGTATCATTGACATTTTAAATTCAAAAAACCTGGATATGTAACCTCTGAATTGATAATAATAATTAATTATATAAATACATACATATATTATAATACATAATATAGGGTCAACAATTTCATTAATCCTTGTATGGATTACTTTTTAATATATAAATATATTTGGTAGTCATAACATGATATAATTAATAAATACATATATTAGTCGTCAAAGGAACAGAAAAGATTTAGAAAAATATATTATTTTGAACAAATTTTTCGAATTTTGCTTCGTGAAAGGCACAAACATCTCTGTATGTATTAAACTTTCTTCAGCTCTCTTGTGATAGCCATTTAAGTGAGCTTATCTATCCTTCCTATGAAATAAGGCTTTCTTATAGAAAGTATTTGATTACATGTCCTCTTGCATCATGATGCACCAAAGTACCTTTTTTTAAGTGATTTAATTTCATAATGAAATATGAAATGTTGCATATTGTATACCATGTCACATAGGATGGGTATTCATTTCGGTGAGACTCATTTCCACGAGTTTTTTTTTTTTTTATATAATAAACATTGTTTTTTGCCTTTAGTTATATTATCACAAACAACCCATTAAAAAAATAATTTTCGAGGTGTTGTTTTATGGACACCTACTCATTTAATTAGCAGACAAAGTATTTTGGAAGATTCATTGAGGACTTATTTGGTAAAAATTTTATAGGAGCTATATTGAAAGTATACACAGTAGAGGTATAAAATATATGTACTTATGGTTCACTCGCTGTTAACGGGAATAAGTTAATGATTTGGACTCACACACAAAAAAAAGTTAATTACATATATTTCAACAATTTAATTTCTATTACATTTGGGTAGGAAATACTTTCCTCTTCTTGTTCGTTCCTTTCATTTGGCAGACGGTTGTGCAGCAGGAGTAGTTCCTTGGTTATATAGTATTTTGACTGACTCTCTATAAACAAATATATATGAACATCTGTAATGTCAATATTGGCTCAAAGCATTTATAGGTAAATGATGTTTCAACTTCTTATGTGCATATCAACCTCAAAGTTACTACGAACTCGTGGAATCAAGATACCTGAGTGGTTGATGTTCTTGTAGGTTGTTTGTATAATAAATTTTACAGAGTGTATAATTATAATTGGTGTCTCAAGCCATTGAATGGGGGACTTGGGCACATATTATGGAGGTAGTAATAACCATGGTAGTTTTAATTATAATACATTGCTTCAATACCTTTAAAATGAACAAGAACTATTATAATACAAATACGCCAAAAATGGCGTTTGGATTGCAAAAATAAAGTGTTAAGACTGTGTCTACGTATATTCTTTGGAATTAAGAAAACAAATATACATAGATATTACACACGATAACTATATACATACATTCAAAGACTTGCCCACGTACGTATGTGCTCATCGCAGAGACCTTGGAACCAGAGAGTCGTAACCATTGGACAAATATTATATTGAGGACCAACCCATACAAATAAAATAGATACTATTTTTTGGGTTTGTATCGGGCAATCTACACAAACAACTAGTTTAAAAGAAGTGACGAAATGATGTTTGAGGTTTCGAGTAGTTATTTATCTCATACTGATTACGAAATTTATTCTATATTAAAAACGATCATTTTATCTTCTTTTAAGTAATATTAATAATAATTAACTGGTTTCAAATCGATTACTAAGGATCTGAGTGCTCAATTTTCCCTAACATCAGAATGGATGTAAAGGGTCAAAACTAACTAAGTTATATTATTTCTAAGTAGGTGGTTCTTGGAAGAGTTGCAAAGGTTGATGAAATACAAAAAATATATTTTAAAAGAGAGCCCCCCCCCCCTGGAAAAACCATTTGTTGGACTTATCCACATCCTCCTCTTACAAGCTGAAATCTAGATCTCTTTACCATAAAAAAAAAAAAAAACGAAGAATGTATGCAGTATGTATGTGCATTTATATATTTGTCTTCTTTTATATTTACTAATATCCTTTCTATGATCTAAAGAGTGTTATTCAATTCCATTGGCCCTATAATTTCTTAGTACAATAACGCAGAATTAGCAAGTATTTGAACTATCAAGGCTATTTAGATAAATCACTTACTTGCTTGTCTTAAGTACGTAGAAATAATTAATACCATATCATTCACAAAGTATAAATGAGCAAGCAGCCTATGATAATATGACTGTTCCTATTAATAATGGATGATGCGATCATATTTATAACATAAAATTAGACTTTATTTTGCCATAGAAACTCCTATTTTCTGGGTTTTTTCCCTTTCAAATGACATCAGAATGATAATATTAAATCCATTTTTGAAAATGTATTTTCTTTCCACCCGCTCGACATCGTCCATACATTTGCAAAATTTTATTTTTAATTATGATAGTAAGGTTATTTTTTGTCATTTACGATTTCCAGATTTTTATATAAATATTTGTGAACTACCAATAAGAAATAAGCGTATTTTGACATAAAATTTGAAAAAAAAAAATCGGGAAACCGTAAATGGCAAAAGGCAAGAATATATAATAATATAAAGGAATACGAGACGAAAATGTATAATATTTGACATGAAATTCAATGTATTGAAATAATAATATTAATAATAGTAATAGACGAGTCAAAGAATTTACTAATATGTTATTTATAAATTAAACAAGAACTGTTTTTATCCTTCTTCAAAATATGATGATTTTATAATCGCGCATTTTTAGTATTGGATGTGCTGTGCATTTTACTAAGTGCAGACAAAACACTGCCTTTCTTCAATTGGCCAGGGGTTGCCGTAATATCTGGTAGCATTCCTACAAAATAAAAACAACATAAAATAATAAAATACTTAAAAATAGATGAATTTTTTTTTTTAATACAAATAAAATAATTGTGTATTAACTTAAAAAAATGAAGATTATCTTTAAAGTTACAGGAAAATAAAAATAAATTATTTCATAATTTTTAAATACACACTGATATTTGAACGAGTTCCAGTCATTGGACTTTTGTTTGATATACCTTTAGAGCCGACTAAAACGTCGAGAACAGATCCTGACTTCAAAGAAGTTGTGGAAGGAAAAGACGTAATATCCGGTAACTTCCTATTCGGCTCATGACCATTCATTAATAACGGAGACTTGACTGAATTAGAAGTAGATTCCTCAGTAAGAATTTTTGGATTCGAAAATGTAAATTGTGTTGTTTTTTCATCATCATTTACATGATCGACTACGTATGAACTTGTCTTAGGTTCCGAAAAAGTAAATAACCTCGTTGATCCCGAGTCAGACGATGATGAATCGAGGGTAGGGGTAGTTATTTTCTTTTCCTTAACAAGCGGAGAAGGTACAGGGATGTTTAGAGGTTTAGTAGGAGCTGCTACAGTTGATGGAACAACAAATGAACTCTTTACCGAAGGAGGAGTCTTGGTACAGCCGTTTGGAGGAGGTAAAGATTTAGATACAAAAACAGGAGTTTTAACAGGGATTGCAGGTTGAAGTAATCGTCCAGAACGAGGGCCTGCTGTGTCCTTCATTCTAAGCTTTCCACCAGCCGATGAGGTTCCATAGCTCATGGAGGGATCGACAGTATTTTTAAAGGCTTCAATACTTGATACTATAGAAGCCGTGTCATTATTAGATTTAAGGCCATTTTGAATGGATTCTTTTGGTGCATCAGTTTTTTTAACTTCGTTTTTGTTAAACTCTAATTCAGCGTTGTTATTTTTAGGAGTGCTAACTCTTTCAGATTTTTTTGTACGGTTGAGTACAGGCGAGAAAATAGTCCTAACCGGAGGACCATTAAGCGATAAGCCACTAGAACTCAAATTCGGCCTCTTTCTTTTTAATCCTCCACCGAGTAAAGAACTATCAAGTTCTTCAGCAATTAAACGTCTCTTTTCAGCTCTGGAAATGTCAGAAGGTATGACAGGGATCTTTCGAGCATCTCTCAATGGAGTAGACATGCGTTCTAACGTATCGAGAATAAGTTTGGCTGTGGATGACATAGCATCAGCAGGAGCTATAGAATGAGTTTTCTTTTGTGATTCTGGCATTTCCTCATTGGCTGGGGAGGAAGCTTTACGAGAGAGGGAGTCGTTTATTCTTTTTTTAGATGCATAAGGACTGGCGGCCATAAGACGTTCTCGTCTTTGACGAAAGAAGGTGGATGCATTTCCACCGCCGAATTTGACAGGACCTGAAAATGAGTAAGAAAAAGTACGTGAATTAGGGGATTGGTATTGGGAGGGAGGAGGAGGAGGAGAATGGGATTACCTCCATAGAGATCCTGTCCTTTAAGTCTTTGAATCAAGGGACGATGCGTGGATGAGACGGAAGACGAGCCCGTGGAGTGGTTAGAGGAGCTGGAACCAGGTCTAGGGCTCAACAAACTCCGCGTTGAATTCGCAATGGGAGTGCCGAAGGTAGTCAAAGAGTTTTGACTCTCGTGTCCGTTTTCCATTCTTAGTAGTTAATCAAAAACTTGACACAACTTTAGTTCATTCTTCAGAGGATCCAAAGAGGAAACAAACAATCAACAAGGAGATCTTGATGAGGACCACACAGGCACTATCTAGTAACACCCGTTCCCGCTCAAAAATGGACCCAAAAAAGACTTTTCTTCCAAGGGTTGAGAAGGAGCTCAACCTATTAAACAAGCTTCAAATGATAAACAACGATGAGATGACCCCCCCAAGGAATAGCGCACTAATTCACGAATTTTAATCTTATTTTTATTCCTTTTTCTTTACATAGATTCTTCTCTTCTCTTTTTTGTCTTTTTCTTTTTTTTTTTCTTCTTGATTTAGTATCCTTGAGGAAAGGAAAATATTTAGTTGTACAAGTCTTGATTCACTACGCGCTCTGCCATTGTACATACTCAAAACAAAGTCACGTGACTGCGCTCAAAACACTAATAAAGAAGAAGAAGGGAAAATAAGAGTCGCCACGTTGTGTTGATAATTATTACTATTTTTATGGCCTAAAATAAAGGAGGGCTAATGTGAGTTTATTTTCGCAATTTTTACTGCGCGGGAGTTTGAGAATTGCTGCCATCTAGGTGAAGAACCTGGTAACTTTTGTAGCTGTAGAAGCGTATACATTTATATATTATGTAGGCATAGTAGCTTGCTATGCACTCTAATATAATAATATTAATGTTATTTCAAGCTGCTGGATTACTATTAGATGTAGACAAAACGTTCCATAATACCTATTTATGTACGTATACCAAAGTAAAAAGTTATACGCACTTGTTTATTTTTCTAGCAATCGAATTTTGTAAAGTAGAGCATAGCATCGTAGTAGCTTTTGATTCATTTAAACGAATCAATAGATTGAAAAGAATATTATCTACGTATATGTAAGTACTATAAATATGACGTAATTTAATAACCCAAAGATAATAAAGATCGACCTTTTGTATCCTTGGGGGGGGGGGGATATTTAGACCATGCAATTGTGTTTGGGAGGTTATTGACCTTATATTATATTCATTTAAAAAGAAGGAGGAGTTATTCACGGCCTTTTTCTATCATAAACTAAAGAGATACCGTCCATTGAAGTAAGAGGATCCCTTCAAGTCCTTGCGATTTTTTAATGTCTATCAGACACGACCTACGTTCTGCTAGGCCCAGCTTTTTTTTTGTTTTTTTCTTCAATATTATAAATAATGTAACGTAGACATGAATTGTGTACCTTCAGCTCCATGGTGTAATATTTTGCGAGGACATGGTTTGTAAAGGATGCATGGATCATGCAACAGAAATGAAAATTCTCTTATTTTGGCTCAAGATCCATATATGTCAGTATACAGGATGAACCAATACATATAAATATTATACATACACACAGGATGATTCCACTTCTTAAGTTATGGTCGGGTTATGAATGCTGCTTTGTTATATCATTTGGTTCGGTTCAATTCACTTTTTCCATATTCCTTAATTCTAACCCCTTTTATATCAAAGTGAGTACTCCTAAACCCAAACTCATACATATATTCCTATATGGCTCTCTCTCTCTATATATATATATACATTATTATCATCTTTTGTTGTTTATACTATGTATAGGAATATTTAAAAAGTACATCAAGTGGTGGAGTAGATAGGTACGTATTCCTCCTTCCTCGTGTCCTTGGATCATATTATTTCTTGAAACAAATGTAATCATTCTTTCTCGACGCAAACTCAAAAGGGGTAGATGTTATTATAGTTATATACATATAACTTAGAATACACGTACATACATATAGCATATGTTATGTCAGTAAAAATGACTAACCAGGAGCCGAGTCACGCTCTTAGCTAAAGGTATAAAGTATAAGAAATTTTAATTGAATTGATAAATTGAAATGATAATTTGAGAAAGTCCCTCCCTTCAAACTCAATTACATATACCTATGTATACATATATGCATCATTAGGAAAAAGTGAGGAGATAAAATTATTTTTTGTCCATTTAATGACTTAGAGTCATTTCATGGGGTAGTTTTGTTACAGAGTATTTAAATCCCTTAATTTGGTTGAAGAGGGAGGAGTTCCTTTCCTGAGATGGAGGATTTATAGGGTGTACATACTTTGCTAACTATAGAGAATACATACAATATACATACTATTTATTTTGAACGACGAGCAAAAAGAAATGTAACATTTTAACAACATCAAATGCCTACTCCATGAAACTATAAATTAAGTTTTCTTTTTATTGATAATATAGTCAAACACAACTATACGTAAATATTTATGATTAATGAATCTAAATGTTAAGTAAATTTAAATCGTATTTAACATTTTCAAACCAAACAAGGGAGGAAAAAAGAGGTTAAGTATATGTACATTTATATAATCATGAAGGAGTCTCAATAAAACCCTCATTATAATCATAGATCCTCTGCCAAAATATGAATTCACTCACTTCTACTACATACATATATGTAATTAATTTAAAGCCTTTTTACACAAGCCCTTCCTTCGCGTTATGTTGTATGTACATGGTTAGGTCCCTAAGATATCTTTCATTCATCATATTAACTACCAAAGAAGAGGAGGATATTCTCATCATTGTTGTATTTGAATTCATAATCTCCTACATACCTAATAAAATGTGTTTGACTCGAGAGAGAGAGAGTCTTGCTGTACATACATAGATTAATTTATGATGACACGGTGGTCATTCTCTCGTAAAGATCTATTGCCTATTCCGGATCAGATATTGTTATATCATCAATGATACCTACACACACTATATGAATGATGTACATACATAGAAAGGTGTATTGTTGAGGGATTTAAAAAATATTTTATTAATGTCAGGAGTAATAATAAAACACTTCCGACTGGAGGCAATGTTCCATGTGGCATAAATATAATTTCAAAAGGTCTCTTTTTCTCATAGGATGAATCATGAGAAACAAATAAGATTCTATAGGATAATATATATATAGATATATATAGCAATTCATTTAAGAAGCCCTTTCGGAAGGGACGGATCTCATTAATAATAGTAATAATAATCCTCCACACAAAGATTATAAGAGCATTAACGTGGATTTCATTAAGAGTAAAGAAAAATGGGACATCTAGAAAATATAAAACTCTATAATTAAACCAAATGAATAACATTTTTTTAAAAAGATCCTTATGCATACATCTTATGTATGTATCCTGACCCAAACAGATGATGATAATTACAATTATCAACTTAAATATAATAGCCGCAAATAAGTACATAATCATTCAATTTTTATTAAGAAATGACATAACTAACTAACATGGTGTAAATTTACTTTTTGTCAGTTTATGATTCATCATAAGTACGTAATTGTCCCTTAGTTACTTATTACTTATAGTGAGCGTTGTTTCGTTGAATTTGAATACTCTACCGCAGAGAGCATATTATCATTTACTATACATTAAAGAGATTATAGACCAAGAGTTGAGGACTAGGACATACATTATAATTGGCTAACTACCAGTTAGCCAGTTTTGGGTCTTTATTTTTTTTGAAGAAAAGGATTAGAAATACACAAAGAAGATCTCCTAGCATTACATACATCAAGACTTCATAGCATAACCAAGTACATTTTGAACGATGATCTATTAGTGAACTTGAATTATTTCTGACTGAGTAGATCATATATCTTCCATTTAAAAAAAAAAAAAACAGTCAACAATTGGAATGAATAAGAACTAATTGCTTAACTTGCTACAAGTTCATTTCAGGCCTTTCTTGTATTTTATTTTGGAAAAAAAAAGTCAAGAGAAATTTTATTTGAAGTTTTAAAAGCTAATGATCAATTGGTTTTAAGAAAAATAATACAGATATGTATGTGCATAAAATAAATCTAGATAATAATATAATTAATTAAACAATGAAATGCGATTAATTAATAATTAACTAGTTAATATATAAAAAAAATTATTTTTTTTTCCTATCAAACTATTTTTATAAATCGTTCTTGTTCATGTTTATTATTTCAATTCTATAACATTTTTTATACAACTGAACCTAGACAAACAAACAAAAATCCGCTTTCCATAACCTATATTGCATGTCAATCCCCTTATTAGGGCTTCTGAAATAATTAAATGGATTCTAATTATATGAATACATATATTGTTATATATGTATTATATTTATGTACATATTATAAATATTCTTTCATTTGGATGTCGTGAGGGTGAAAGGGAGCTCCTGATAGTAATTATTATTATTAAAACACTCCTTCATTTTAAATTATTTAATTAATGTCCTACTTTTCACCAAGTTATTGGGAAATATGCATGGCTGTAGATTTGAAAGATACTTCGAGGCCATACCGCAAAAGTTCCCCTCTAACTAAATGACGAGGATTCAATTATATTCATACATAAATAAGAACTGTTCATTTCATAAAAAAAAAATCAATCGCATATTATGTACCAATCGGTCAATTCTCTCCCAATTTGTAAATTGTATTATCTTTGTTTGAATATGTACAATCTAACTGAGCAATCTAATCTAAATAATTTGCTGCTGCATACTTGGAAACAAACGATATTAAAGCGAAATGTTCCAAATTAATGCTACTAAGAATTATTCAAGTATTGATTTACCCTATATGTAGACAGTACTTATTATTAATATGAAGGTGTGCTCATAGAAGCCAGAGTTCACGAAATGATCTTTATAGGGGGATATCTTTCAACCTTTCGTTGAAAAGAAAGGCCACAAATCACTTGGTAATTAGCCAAGTCCTCGCAACTGTGAGACTAAAGTAGATTTTCATGTAGGTGGGATAACGCCGTGCCATCATCAATACAGGGATTGATTCCAAACTCTGAGATGCGAGTCATTCCTTCTCTTCCAAAAAGAAGAAGAAGAAGAAGAAGAAGAGGGACATGAAGTTGAGCTTGAAATTGATCTTCCAACTCTAGTACATATATTGTGACTCATTAAGCTTGAAATTACTCGAGTTCATGCATGAGGGCCTCAAGGAGCTTGAAAGGAAAGAAATTCGATACATAAACATGTAAATTTTTGTCTTTACAGAGCCTTTAATCATTATTATACATTATTATTAAGCGCTGGTATTCGTGTAAGAGAACACAAAGGATTTCTTTATTATTTATACATATGTATGTAGATGGATCCTGTAATTGAATAAGATCGTTACATAAGTTGTTGTTGTTGCTCCTCTGGGACTCTCAGAGGATTTTATTATTATACTTATACTTATTTCAAATTATACTAATCAGAGTTGTTACAAGGATTAAGATTTTGTACATTCAAGATACAAAAGACAAGAGAGTAAGTATATTTATTACTCATATTGTTTATGTATTATACAGCTAGCTACATGTTACATTTAGAATGTACATACATATTATTATAAATTATAATCCATTACTTTAGGCAAGATCCTGTGACTGAGAAGGAGGAGGATCATCGTATTGCGGTTAGCGTGTGCATTATGCCATGTTTAAAATGCATTTGGGTCTTGCATAAATAATTCTTTTTTGCAAAATAAAGCATAAACGAAGGAGACACTTACATATAGGTATAAATATACATATAAATATTATTATTAACGCAGTTTATGTATGTGTGTATGTGCGTATGTATGAAATTCGTTGTATATGATCATAAGGCACTCACTCAAATGATGGCTCACTATGTACAATGCATAATTACACTTAACAAAGAGAATTATTATAGTCCTCTTATGATCCCTATTTTAAAGAAGAAGAAATTAAATGTTATAATAAATAGTAATAATGGATGTATTAGATCAATAGTGCAGATGAGACAGGAGCTGCCGATACATTGTTGATGAATGGCTAGTAGATCAATTACATTGGTATATGTACTTATAAGACTATTATTATAAGTTATAATTTGGTGACCGTTATATGATGTATCTCTCCTACAAATTGTCCAATCAAATCAATTACGATCAAACAAAATGGCTCCAAATGTCGTGGTACATAATATTCATCCTCAAATTTCACGCAATCCTCGTGAGACTCATGCATTTATTTAAACATTTATTCTAAACATTAGGTATCGACAGCTGTCTAAATTAAATGTATGTTCAAGGGGTTGTTTTGGGGATAGCACTCTGAGAAGAAGTACCAAGATTCTGGAGTGTAAAAAAGCGTACAACATATTATTGTGATATAGTCCCAGGAGTACTAAAGTTGTGGAGTTACACTCTCTGTGTCTGTGACTTCGTTTTTTTTTTTTTTTTTTAGTTGATTTCAATTAAAGAATGAGAAAATAATAATAATAATAATAATAACAATAATGAATATACAAATTGGTAAAATGCCGTGAATTTTGAATTAAAAACCACGATCGTCTCCTGGGGTATATATATATGTATATTTCATTCTTTCGAATATTACAATAGTATCGAAATAACCTCGACATGATTTCATGAAAAAATAAAATATTTTTAATCATATATATATATATATATATGTGTATATAGTTCTTCTAACCGTTAGAACTATGGTTTATAAGATTATTATATTCATACATAAGCCGTGGTTTAGCCTTCAAAGATATTAACTTTGTTTTTTTTTATTACTCAGCAAAAAAAAAAAAAAAATTAGTTTATTTTGGTGAGTATATAGACTATGTATGTATGTACATAGGTATAAAAGAGTAATTTTATGGTTTTTAACCAACTTACTTAGTTATCAGTATGTATGGATATATAGGTGACAAATTGACTTTTGATTAGTCATTCATCAAAGAAAGTATGATAATAATTATTATATGTACCTCTTTACTTTCTAAGAAGGTCTTATATGATAATTTACTAGGGATGAAGAAGACATATATGAAATTGGATTATCTGACAAGTTATTATAAGCATTTTGATTGAAATGAAACCTTCGTTTTAACGGAGAGAGAGAGAGGGATTATTATTGATTCAGGAAGAGCTGAAAACAATGGTTGGATGAACGGAGTGGTATGAAATATGTAGATATGTACATACATTCAACATCCTTTGGGACTTGACTTAATTGCTACTTCTTCTTCTTTATTTATGAGGTGAATGGAAATATGTAATTTCTTAATTACCTCCAAGGGAAATAATGATGTTACGGTCCACGTTTCCATTTTAATGAACTTGTTTATTGTCATAATAACTAATGTCCAGAACTTACATACATACATTGGTAGCCAAATAATAAAAGTAAGAAGAAACCAAATAAATACACAGTTAAGCTACATATAGTGGTTGAACCGCAAACAAGGAGATATATTCAACAGTCCAAAACATTTATAATAAATATTCATCTCAAGATCCTTTAATTGTAGGCCTAAATAAGAATAAATAATAGGAAATTGAGTATATCTTAATATACATACATACATACACATACATAGTAAATAAAAAACCCAGAGACATTTAAAGTCCATAAATGAAGATTCTGTTTCATTATGGTATGCTGACTGACGGTCCTACAAAAGTTGTCTCTTGATTTGTTAGAAAACATATAAAAATATACATATATTCAAATGTCAAGGGCAGGTGATTCTTTTATTAGCCAATTACTATACATACTTTTTATTATATAAAATATGTAACGATCTCATAAAATAAACTGAATTTATTGATTCATTCACTGATTAGGAGAATTGAGAGTAATCCAGTGTGATTATCATCTTTATCATCATTAGTAGATCCCTCAGAGAAATGTGGAATTATGTATGTATATATGTAGCATATGTATACATAAGTAGGGGCAGGTGGTAATGACTGATAGATAGACTCTTGTGGTCTATTGTAATTAATAACTATTATTATCATTATTATTATAATAAAAAATTGTCAAAAGATTAAATTTCAAATGCTTTGAAAATAGTCTTTGTAAAAGAATTTATGTCTCCCTAATATTTGGAATTTCAATAATAAAATTATTTGAATATTTCATTTCTATGAATTGCCATATTTGTACCTAAGGCTCAATAATTTCCCTCTGGAAGACGACAACCTCGAGTCAAAATCTTTTCGTGAAGGATCGAGGTTAAAGTCCATTGTTGGTTTGTATTCATTGGACTAGTAGTATATATATATATATATATATATATTAACTTCTATGCCTTTGATTATAATTTACCAAGGTAAACTGCTTGCAGCAAAAAAAAAAAAAAAAAATAACAGACAAATATTTATAACCTATTACAAATTTGTTCTATTATATTATTCATCAATGTGGGACTGCTCAGTCAAATGACACATTTTACCATTATTATAGTGCATGTACATATATTATTACGGCACTGATATAATATTATATGTACATATATATGAAGACCCGCCCTTCTGGAATATGCATGCATAGGTGTATATAAATCACGACGTGATCTGTTTATATCCACTCTCTCAACAGAAAAATAAAAAAGATACAAAATCCCCAGGTAAAATTAATCAATTAATCAATTAACTATTTACTAATATTTAGTAAGGAATAGTTTAGGACTGAACCTGTCTAATTTGAGATATGGCGTTCAACGTTTTGAACACTCCTTTTGTTTGGTAATTTGTACAGACTCTCTCAACCTTTCATCCGAAATGAAACAATATTTTAAATTACCTGGTATTTAATTACCAATTATTCTTTTCACTTAATATACGGAACTGTTCACAACATAAGAAGAGCTCATTTGTGGGCAACGAATTCACAGCCCTCCGAACACGGTAAAGGAGTAAGAGACGTAGAAAATTCACAGCTGATGAGAAAATATCCCCATTGTTGATGTTTTAAAAGAACCATTGTGCAGCTAATATATATATATATATATTATATATATGTTACACAGAGTTGTAGAAAAATCGACAGCTGACGAAAAAATACAGTATATATTTTTATGTAAGTAGGATTAGAGCGTGCCACATATTAAATATGTACTTTGAGATAATGCATCTTAATTACATACAATGACAATTAAGGATTCCCTCACTACATTTCCTCCTGCTTCATATACCATTTGAGTATGTTGGTCTACTCTATGTATAGCACATCTGGAAAGGGATGACTAATTATTTTGCGTCGATAAGTGGGACATTTGTATAATGTTTCATATAATATGTACAACTGCAGATGGAGATGTAGCTTCAAACGTAATGGTGGGGTAAGTCTGTACATATTTTAGTATTCTTTTTTCTCCCTTCTAAGTGCTAAATAAGTCAACATGCATGTATAGGAATTTAATTGTTAATCCTTTTCTGGTCTTCTTTTCAAATAAACCTACCAAAAACCTAAGCTCTTTACTGATTACATTTTAAGGCCATAGATAAATGAGTATTTATTCAACTTTAAAAAAACACTTTAAGGTGAACTAAGGGGAAAATTCAAAGGAGTAAAATTGTATAGGTACAATAGTATGTGTTAATGCTTCATGTTTTGGTTTTCCCACAGTAGAGACTGGAATCCATTCGAGTGGAATCTCTTTTTTTTCGAAATTTCTAGGGGCATTTCACCAACTAAAATATCGTCTTATTTCACATTATAAGCTTCCTATATGTAATTCATTAAATCAAAAGTCGAAACCATATTCATTTATAGATAGAGTTTTTAACGATCTATGTTGTGTGTACAAATGATGATGCTCTTTGTGTAATGTGTATCACCAAAAAATGATGCCCAACGAAGCATATATTTTGACTTTTATTCCAAAAACAATCTTTTAACATTCTACATACATACTTCTTAGTCCCTTGTTTCTTTATTACTTTACAATTTCCATTCTTGTACTCGTATTTGAGACTCAATGTATGTTTTTGGAGCGGTATGAGATGTCTACTATTTTAATAAAAGGAGTTGCTATTCCTAAATGCGTCTTGGGAAGTAATACCATATTAGTGGGGATAGAACTTATGGTACTATTGAATTAATACCCTTCAACATATCAGCTGCCTGTATACGTAAGTAGGATTTTCGAGAAAGGGGGAGAATATACATATTACTTGTATGACTGCTATATGCTGGAGAAACCTCCTCAGCATTTAGAATAATACCATACAGGGAAGAATATTAGTATAATTATATTTATATCATAAATTATTATCATACATTTTTAATAAAATCTACAACTAATGTTGGCGAGAACCTTTCCATTCTCCCTTTAAAGGTCAGTGCTTCTCCTTCAACTCCTTATCAAAGAATGAATAAAATTTCCAAAAAGAGCAAGAATACCAATTGTTTTTTTGTTTTTTTTCTTTCCTTAATCACAAAAGTCCCATCCTTATCCGGCAATTGGCGATTCCTAGCTCAAATATTATATCTTTTACGAATCTAAGGCTAAGGAAATTAATATTTCCTTCTTATAATTTATGAATGTATAATAAATTACTAACTATCTCATCCCATAATTTCACGGGAATCCGAAATTGGAAAATTAGCTTTCAAGGATATCAATGTAGAATAATTTCCTAAGAAATGAAAAACCCTGAAAGATACCTTCCTACTAGTCAAATTTCCATTTTAGAGATAAACAAAGGCTATCATACGAACAATTTGCTTTAGTGATGTATAAACATAGGGTAGAATATACTTTGTTTATTTCATTGACGTCATTGCTACATTGCACACAAAATAATTAAATATCCACGGACTCGATTCTGAGGAGTATGTTTTGTGCAGAAAAACTGCTCTAATATATGTATATAGAAAGCTCAAAGGTGATGGGAATACATAGCGTCTTTTAACTCCCTCAGGGCATTTTTATTTTATTCAGTTAATGATCAATCCATCTAAATAGGAATGCTTCCTTTGCTCCTCAGTTTACTATATGTACGTAAATATATGCCTAGATATAAATTACAGGAATATAAGTATCATTCACGCCCAATAGTTTTAGATGCCCCATCTTTAAAAGATCTCTTTTTACTTATATGTATATTTTTTGCAAAACGCTCTGGATAAATTTGATTAAAAGGATGGAAATGAAAATATATTTATCTGCTGTTTAGAATGTGGATTATTATACAATGTTTACATTCTATGGGCAAATCATATAGAATATGTACATTCAAAATAGGATCTTATAGAATATGGAAAAGTATGAAAGTAGAAAATGATTATTGAGAATAAAAAATCTTTAGTTAAGGGGGTAAAAAAACTAAATATAAAATCGTTAGAAAAATTGGCGTCGACTCTTTAAGAATCCAGCTAAATATGTAGATACATTAACCTTAAATAATGCTTACATTATAATGGAATGGAATTATTCGATGATTTGTCCATAGAATGTATACATTTTATAGTAATCAACATTCTATATATACTATATACTATATTAAAGGCATCATTTCTAAGAGGATTGGGCCTTTCTTCATGTAATAGCCAAGTATTTAAGTATTTTTGCAAATATTAATTATGACAATTCATATACATACATAACTAGGTATATATATATATTGATCTATTTTCACAATATTTTACATCATATTTAGATATGCTTAGGATTTACGTAAATTTTACAATAGATTTCATTTTGACTAGCTTATTCTCAGCTAAAATATACATCGGTATCTGTATATTTTTTGAAAAAAGAATCCAATCATCCTTCTTAATGTAATATGTAAAATATTCAATATATCCACAGAATATTTTAACCAATTATATTCATTTATTATATTATAGCACATCATATCATTGCCAAATGTTTATCCTGAAGAGCCCTTTAGGTAGAAAGGTAAATCCTTCGTTTTGTTCATCACGACAGACGTTATGCACTATTATGTATGTATGTAGCATAAATGCGTAGAAGGTACTTTTGAAAGAGACCTGCATAACAAAAGAATATATATATATATATATGTAATTTTGCATTAAAGTTGCAGTATACATACATAGGTAGGTAGACATGCTCATAATAATTATGAAAAAGACTGGACTTTTGCCAAATTGTAGTTTATATTTTCTACAACTATTAGATCAGTCCCTAAAATAATTATATTACATATACATATGTACATATAATATGATATGCATAAAAATAATAATTCGGATTTGTTAGACAAATAAATTACATTCGTATTTTTTCTACATATATATATATATATATATAAAATTGTTTATTTGATGATGAATTATCTGTGAATCTATTGTACATATACTTGCAAGCTATTAAAACTATTCATTGCCCTTATATTCATAGATATATGTACATATATGTAACACCTAAATAAGCTTGCAATAATGACGTGTTCATTTGTTATTTTTGTGTGTATGTATATACATACATATATGTGTAATAAAATAATACACTATATACATATCAAAGGCCATACACGTTCTACCAGTTCTACATATTCCAGCTGAATAAATGTCAATAGTAGGGACTCTAATTAATTTATTTATTTCCTTTCCATTGCAAGATTGAATGAGCGAAATATGTACCTACGACTGTCCAGACAATACACACTAATTATTATTCAACTACAGAATTCTCTGTACATACAGGGATGAACAACGGATATCAGTTTGTCTTCACTTGATGATAAAAGTCATTTCCGGGAAGTTTACAGTTTATACTGAAATTTTACGTAATTATAAATCCATCAGAGTGAAGGTCTCTGCATATGCATGTATGTATGTATATATGAAAATGGAATTCTCTGAGGGATTTGTCAATGATTGGAACTCTTAGGCTACCTCATCCCTTGCATTGATGTCGTTCATTGCCTTACCTTTGTAACTACATATGATAGTTATTTAGGGATCCCTCAGAAAAATATATAAAATGCACATATATGTAGTTGGATGAATGAGCGAATCTCATGAATATAACGTTTTGTATGTATGTATGTACGTACTCCTCTATCAAAAATGAGAATCCATTGAAATTAAAATATTTATCCATATGGTTACCTACTCACATACATAATATGCAAAACAATATATAATGATATACATATTTTTTGTTTCAGCAGGTGACTGATCAATAATCAAAAGGCATCCATCATCCACAAAAACTACATACGAAATGATTAAAATTCCAAGAATCATTATGATATGATTCATCAGCAAAAAAAGAAAAAAAAAGGTTTTTTTGAAGTTAACAAGGGAATGGTCGAATCCATCCATTCAGCTCTTCTAAAAGAATAAAATTTCATTTTACCTTGAATTAAAAACTCACAATTATCCATCCTTTATAAGATCGTTGTCTGAGACCTTTGGCAGGGAAACTTTACAAAAGTAGAAGAAGAAAAAAGAGACTACAACTTTTGATTGATACTAAAAAAAAAAAAATATAGCGAATAAATTTCCTAATTTAATACGTCTCATTCCTTGAACCCGTAAAAAAAATAAATATTAAATGGGTCATATTAAGCCCATCTACAACATAATATGCATATATTAGGTGAAGGGATGTACATACATACATATATTCGACATCCCTTTTTAAATCTTAAGGGCACGTTTGAGTTCAACGCAAAAGGACGTTATTCACAAGTAGAATAAACTTTGTTCAATGACATGAGCACAGATATCAGCCCATGACGTCATCATTAATCTATCTTGAAGAGACTGTAGAGATGGTCAAAAAAGTGTACATATTTAAGGAATGAAAGAAAACTAACAGGAGATACCACTACTTTGATATTCAATTCGAATTCAGTATTCTCAACATTATTGAGGTGAGAACTTGCTACTATTCAAAGTAATCATGCTATAGAAAGTGTGTCCTCCTCTCTCATGGATTTTACATATAACGATTATAATAATACACTCCAGTCTTATCAGTTGTTGAGTATTGTTTAAATAACTTGTTAGTAAACTGAACCAGAGGTGCCAGATAGCAATAAATGAGGAATAATGGCCAACTATTATTGTAGAGTTGTATTGTATTAATATACATAGAGCTGATACATTCCATACATATAACATTATCTTCGTTGATTCTTGCAACCTTTTTTCCGACACAAGAATGAAGGGGAAAAGGCCCAAAATCAATTGGTAGAAGTAAGCTCAATTATTCTTTATTCCCCTGATAGTAGGAAATTAATTAGAGCTGAAAAACGCATATTTGAGTTTCACCCATACATGTTTAGAATACTAATAACTAAGGGGAAAAAGAGGTACAAAATCGATAGTTGACCACAAAATACAATGTTCAATGTAAATTTTGTTGTTAGTGGATTAACACCATGCTCGTAGTAAGTATATGTATAGATTCAACCAAACCTCGTAGACTAGAAGAATTTCCTCATAAACAAATTGAAATATCAAATATTTGGACATATTATGATGATAATAATAACGTTTTCCCTCTCCCTCCTCCTCCCCCAGAGTCTCCTACTCCATGGAGTAAACATGAATAAACAATCATTATTTTCAATCAATAACCACACTCCTATCCAAATATGTATGTTAATTTTTCTGTTAAACATGACGAACAGGAGGGGGGGAGAGACTCTTTATATAAATATATGTATTTACTTAATATATACATGGAGAGCTTCTTAAACTTATTCATTGATTTTTATTTTTGCTTTGCTGTAAAACCTTCCAATTTGGGGAGCAAAAAAAGGGTTTCCATTTTTGATTTTTTTTAATGTTACTCAGACACCAGGCCCTTTTAAATATGTACATATATATATACATATTTGAATGGTTTTAAAGTGTCAAGGACGGTCAAATGAACTTGTTTTAGTTTGCTAATTAGCATTTTACAACGTAATATGAGGAGAAAAAGCTTTTTATAGATTCTTAGTTAATATTTTTCATAAGTCAGCAATATCATTTTAATTCCTCCTTTTATTGAAGCAATAAGATATTGATTAAACAAGTACTTGGATTGTAAAATAACATATTATTATAGTCATTTCCATTGTTAAATGGAACACGATGTTATCTTGAGTATGCCTCATAACATTTCCTTCGTAAGGAGAAGTAAATAAAAAGTCCCATAATCAGTTTGTCATGAGTCAATTCTTCCCATGTGTGGCACTATTCTACAGAAGTTGTGTGTATGTATAAAATCGTTTACACTTTAACAACCTCCATTGTATGTTATCTCTCAACCTTTTTTTTTTTTTTAATAATAAAAAAAGATATAAAATCAGTTATTCAATTACGTCATTCCCACCAACTTTTTGACTATTCATAATTTAATAGTAGGGATTTGTTCATAGCTTAACAAGTATTTATTCAATCAAACAACGTTTAGAAACACTTTTAAGGGGTTAGAATATATCAAAGGCAAATACATACAAATACATTTATGTTCAGGGGAAATCAGGATTTAAAATGCTACGTTATTCCACTAAAGGTGGGTTTACTAACTACGTAGGGAGAGGTGTCCTGTAGCAAAACTTTTTCAGGTGCAGGTAAAAATTATGCTTACGTCCACTTGATTCCTTGAATGTAAGTTTGCAATACGACGTTAGGAGAGGCGTTGCGTCGTTAAGCTTCATCAAGAGAGGCTTCTGCAAGCGTCGTTAGGTTTGCAATTTACGCGCGTAAAAAAGAGGGTCAACTTGCAATAAATATTTGTTCACGGCATCGACCATACTTTCGCATCGAAAAAAAAAAAATCGGTAGAGTAGGTGCACGCGACTCCACTTAGATCAAAGAGTTAAGTGGACTAAAACATCGTGATTACACACGTAAGTGAGTCTGAAATCGCCTCACTGGAGAAAAGATTCCAAAATATAATGCTGACAACGTCGGTTAAAATGAATATATTTGCTGGAAAAATCAAACACTGACAAAAACTACAGTATAATTTTTCTGTTGGTGGAGTCTCGACGAGTTTTTTTTTGGAATCAACAAACATATTTACCATGTATTTTCTTTTTATTGACTTAAGCAGCTGACTCTGTGTATTATTAATTCATAAAGGGCTTCCACTCGTCTAAAGATGCTATTAAAATTATTTCTCATTTTTTTTAAAGTAGAGGTTGCGAATGATAGAAAAACTAGTCCTGAATAATGCCTTGAACAACTCAAAATATATTTAGTTAATTATTTTCATCCATGAATAACTAAGAATTTATTTATCTCTGTAGTAGCATTTACATAAATTTGAATTTCATTCGAGTCCATTAATTAAGGTAAATATGAGACTTGCTGAGTCTTTTTTTTTAACACTGCTCTATATTTTATGTACATTTATAAATGATTCCTTGGAACTAAAAAAAGAGTCAGCATCCTTGAATCACAGTTACATATGATTTCTCATCTATATAAGAGATTATTTACTACGTGATTCACATTAACGTCCGGTCGTAAACTACCGACTTGATGAACTTTATTATGTATTCGTACCTCCCCCCTTTTTCCCCACACTAAAACAACTACTTTGGTTGTAATAGACACCTTTTTTACTTTACTTTTTATAGGATAGACTGTTAAAATAGAGAGTAGGAATAAAGAAGACATATAAATGATCCATATAATAAATATAAATATCAGAGACAACCCATGAAAGGATTACGTCATTTCTCAATTATATTCATTTTAGAAATATTTGTGAAAAGAGGCCTTCAAATACTTTTAAGTAATTCAGGATCATTTAAAACAGCGTAGTCAATCTGTTGTACACATAAATTAAAAAACAGTTAAATAAAATACCAATTATTATTTTCATAGAGTTCCATGAGGAACTGAGCTGTACAAGTCAGTCAGTTTTTTTGTAAACTGTAACAATAGGACACAGATAGGATTACGAACAGAGGCTCCAGAAAATTGTACTAACACCTTCTATACTGTGACTCCTAGATCTTCCATCCGTGTGCGGGTATAATGCGGGTATAAACATGTAATTGTATAATCAACCAGTACAATCAAATTATAATTGATAATTTGTTGTCGGATTCTTTAAAAACCCCAACAGATCCAATGGGGTGTGAGAGTTGTTTACTTATTTTTTATTTTTTTTTGACTTGCAGCTATGGATGTTTTTTTAACTAGCATGCTCATGGCATGCTAGTCACTCATGGCCTATTCTGATTCATAAGCTGTAGGGGAGGCAGTTTTATTTGAAGGGTGATATATGTATATTGATGATACCTTTATGATAATTTCATTGTTGCATTCAAAGTGAAGCTGCCCAGTGAGTGGGTTGAATCAACCAATTTTTGACCACTCTGATTCAGAGTAATTACTTCATTACATCAAGCATGGATTTCTTTGTAAGTAAAGTTTCTTTCTCTACGAATTTACACCCTTTTTAATATCTATATTATATGTATATTGTATTATACATACATACGTTGAAGACTACTATTCCATGCTTTTGTCAGAATAATCATATATGTATATTTCGGTCTCATATTGTGTACATACCTACTATTGTTTTCTTGGTAAGACTCAATACGTATATACATACATTGTTTTACACTTCTTCTTCTTAAAAATTCCCATACATTATAAATTATAATATTACATGTATGTTTGTAATTTAATTCTTAGCTGATACAAGATTAAATTGAATTTATACACCGTGATTCTACTACATCAGCAATATTAATGATAATATCATAATAACAACTCACCTACACAGATATGTAGCTACATAAGCTGGGAAAACAAATTATTTTGTTCTTCGAAGCAGAACAAGAAGTCATTCCTATAAACCATGTTTATTATTATAGGTATATGTAGACTATGCATATACATACATATTTAAGACAATTCCAAGATATTTAGGTACAATACCATACATATGTAGTGATGAAACTAAATTTTATAATAACAAAACACACACATATATATGTATATTATTATCATAAGTAAGTCGTCCGAATGATTTGCCATATTATCCAATGTAAATGACGACTTCCTCCCACGTGTCTACATATGATCCATCCAAACACTTTGTTTTTTACTAGTGATCAATAAAAACTTTGCAATTTCAAGTCATGTTGTTGCATCCAAGCCACAGGATGACTTTATAAAGTACATCGTACACGCTTCGTAAGGTATTCTGTTGACTTACATATGTACGTGCATCCAAGGCTTCCTATGGGAGTGTAATGGGATGAATATTTCTATGGCGGTGGAATATTCTTCATGTTTGACTTTTACGAATAATCGGATCAGAGCAGATTTAATTCGTGTTCGTAGGGCCATCATAGTCTATCCATGTATGTAGAGCTGGACAAATCTACATACAAATAATATGTACATAGATATTATTAGAAAAATAAAATAAAATATCGCGTCATAGAAGTTGTAATATGACTCCGAAGTGACCTAATTCCATGTATGTTGAAAATTGAATAACATTACTAATAAATTTCTTTTCAAATAGACATTGTCCTATAAAATAATTACATCAATCTCCATAAATATGTAGGAGTAAAATATACATATACATCATGTTCCATTTGCAGGAGTCAGAGGCTCCTCATTCTTCAATTCTTTGTCAATTCTTTTGTCCTTCCTTTCATATTAGATATTATGCTTTACATTTTTGTTTCTCCAAAGAAAATCACTTCCTATGAATGTAGGTGTACATATGTAAAATCACATAATGTATCTATTTAAATTAATATAGATACATATGTATAATATTAATATGCTCATACTTAGAATACCTAATTTATGCATAATAGTAATAATAATAAAAAAAGACATCAATAAGATAATTTTTGTCATGCATGAGATTCGGTACAGATAGAGAGCAACATTTCTTATTTGTGCATATTTTAAGTGCTTGGGAGATGTAATAACAATAATAATAATACCAAGTATCATTACATTGTATGTAGTAATTTAAATTCATATATTATGTGTATTGAATTGAATCCTTTTATTCCTAAGCCCATTACAGGCAGTCATTTTACTTATTATACTAGTAGTAACATTACAAGAAGTGAAGTAGAGCTGAGAATTGTATTGTTGTAAAATTTGCAATTATGTATATATATTGTGGTAGTTATATATAGTATATATATATATATATTATGTACATACTTAAGTGTAGCAGGAAGTTGGAATCGTTTAAAATTTATTATATGAACTCAAGACGACGTATTCGTTCATTCTCTTCCTCGTCAAGGAGTTTGTACTTTTAAGGATCTCTCCAATGAAATTGACAAATGGGGAGATCATTCATCAAAGGAATCCTTTCATTGTATAAAGCACGACTGGATACAGAGAGGAATCGATAAAAGATACAAAGTAATTGAATTAAACGCCCACTTGAGTGTGGTAATAAAGTATATATTTTGAAAATGAAGTCCCGCTTCAAGTCCCTTCATTTTGTTTTTGTAAAAAGAAAAAAAAATGGCGGTTATTTCAAATTCTTTAGACAGGGAAATAAAGAAAAGGAATACAATTATCTATAGCACACACACACACACACACTATGCCTCACTTCATCTTTAAGAATCCTACTTCCCTCTTCATCCATTATTATGTATGTATGTATCACATAATAAATGATATTTCTATTCTGTACATATGTAGATTGCACCACCCATTTTTAAATGGGTATTTTTCCAAATGTACTTTACTTAAAATAAATTGCCATGAGACCATAGTTAGTGAAGGTAGTGTGTGTGTATGTTAGTACTTATGAAGGGGCTAGCTAGTTGTCAAACAGACAAAAAGAAGAAGTTCGAACCATGTTCGAATAGAGAAAAAAATTCCCGCTGAATCAATAATATATAGTCAGAATAGTCACTGAGTGATTGTGCGCGCCGGAGACTGCTTCTTGCTAAGCATGAAAGAGGAGGAGGAGGAGGAGAGCTGGGAAAAAATCCAGGCGTGTGGAATCAACCTTTAGAGTGTGAGATAGAGAGAGAGAGAGAGAGAAAAAAAACAGAACACACACACACACAAAAATAAAAGAATCGAAGGTTCACTCAGTCGTACGTTGGCCGTCGTTGTTTGCGGTGCGCGTGGTTTGTGCCTCAGTGTATATGTTCAAATTTACGGATAATAATATTATTTCGTAATAATAATAATATCCCTCTATGTATGAGCCGTGTTGTGTAGTTTGTTATTGTTTGTCATTAAAGGTTTGAGAAGAAGGATTGGACCTTTTAAAAAAAGTGTATCAGTGTCTCTCCATTCGATAATTTCTTATTAATATTATTCCTAAAGAGTCATCATCATGAATTGGGGCACGGAACTTTGGGTAAGTGATGGGTATGGGGATCAATGATGTTAGTATTGAGAAGGAGGAGGAGGAGGATAAAAAGGAAGATTTTTCCGCCCTTTTCTTATAAAAGTGGTTTAGTTCTCTTGTGTTTCTTAAAAGCTTTCTTTTTCTGTCAAAGGAGAGGAGGAAAAAAATATAATAGAGCTAGAGAGAGAAAAAAAAAAGGAAGAGAAGAGGAGAGGAGAGAGAGAAGGAGAAACATAAAATGGAGGAGATCAATAATTTAACGTTGAAATGCTGCTGTCTTCTTTTGGTACCTTTTTCCTCCCCCCTTATTTATTGTATATACATATAATATATATCTTCCTTAGGAACACTCCCATCAAGTGTTGATGAGGCATTTTATTGATTTTTTGTCCCTCTTAGTAGTAGTAGAAGTAGAAAATTATACTATTAGTGTATGGTGGGACATACTTGGGATACATTCATAAAGAAAGAGAACTCAGAATTATCGAGTCATTTCTTGTATATGGTTAAAATATGGCTACTGACTGCTGTCCGTCCCTTTTTTTAAACTTGCTCTACGCTCCATAATTTATACTAATACATACATACATACATACATGTACCTGGACAACAATATACTTGAACAAAAAATAGTGGGATGACCACGAATAAATAAATTCTTTCTTTGTACATACAGTAAGCCCGTGTGTCAACCCAAAACAGCACACCTACGAGTAATTTTCCTTTACATGATGTGAAAAGAAAGAAAACGAGGAATGACTGTTGCCTGCCCCACCCTTTGGACGACACATCAACCTACCCTGTTTTCTATTCGTAATATGTAGTACATTATATGTATGTATGTATGTACAAAAAATCAATAGTTTTCTTCCCTCCCAAGGAGAAGGAAGAAGAACAAGAACAAGAAGAGAGAGAGAGAGGGGGTTATATAATAATCACTCACTCAGTCAACCATATTATTCATACTTCCACTTGTTATTGCGACTTTTCATAGTACCTTTTCACGAAGCAATCTGCAAATGACGTAATGGCTAAGACAAGGGCATTTTAGAAGCATTTATATATGTATGTACAAGTCATATAAAACGCTTGGCGGCTCTACATCTTATAATGTAGATATTTTTTGAGATCAGGTTATGAAAAAAAAAAAAAAAAATGAAAAAAAACAACACTCACACACAGCAATAACATCTAGAGCCCCGTCACGGTCAAGTGCAACTTATTCAAAATAACTATCATACTACTACATACATACCTTGGAGGAATTTTTCATGTTCGTCTTTATTGGTATATATATATGTAGTCCATAGAATATATATGTATATGTTGTTATGTTGTGGCTCCTCTCCCCCTAAAACAACAAGTAGTAGCTCGCCTTCAAATCCATCTTGGAACAACCGGTTTTTTTTACCTGTGCAAAAAAAAAGAAGAAAAAAAAAGTGAACAAAATAACCAACAGTAATGAACAACACACACTGTAATTTTTGGGTTCTTCTTTAATTATTTTTCTCAAAATTTTTTGTGGGGGTTTACAATAATAATAATAAAAATAATAATTATTATTATTATTATTGATGAATAACTGCGTCATATTTATTTTTAGACTGTCCAATTCTTTTGTCCATCTGCCATTATTTTGGGTATATTTATATTTATATATATATATTCAAACACGATGTATAAACCCTTTTTTACCTCCGGGTCCAATGGGTCAAAGAAGATTCTTCATGTTTTGATAGCTCAAATTTTTGTTTTCTTTCTTTTTTCATTGTTGCCATGTATTTATTATAATAAAGAGCATGGTGACCTGTTATGCAAAAGATTACGTTGATGAAATAATAATATTAATTGAAGAAAACTCCATTAAAGGAACTCCTTTGACGATTATTAGTTACATATTTCGTATATTTATGAAGAAGAAGAAGTAAAAAAAACACATCTGTCATTCTATAAATATGAATATTCCTCAAATGTATTCAAAACTTTTTATATACATACTTGACTCTCCTCATTGACATAACATATTAAGAGTTTTGTGTTCCCTTCTTTAAAAAATCAAAAATCAAATATGAGCTCAATAATATCCTGATAACTATGTACAGAATATCACCACAACTAAATAAAGCATAAATAATAATCCTTATCAGTGAGCTTAGCTATATTTACTATAGTATACCCTGGTATAAATGTATCAAAAAGGTGGCTAAACGATAAGATTACATACTTTGCAATAATAATAATAATCATCATCATATTGAATAGTGGTAATTTTTTTCTATGAACTAAAAGTGAATCCTTCCTCAAATGATGCAATCCATCCACCAAATGACGACGCGCCGTATTTACTTTCAAACTCCTTCTTTCCTTACTCTGTATTATGTTTATATTGTGTATGAAATAATGTTACAAATTTGAACGTAGCTATGGAATAGGTATATTTATTTACAAATATGTACATTCATATATGTATATATATTTATATTTATATTATAAATAAATATGTACCTCTGTGTACTTACGCAATGTTTCTTCCATCTTACTTACTTCCCGTAATGAATGTGCCTGTACTTAATAATATGTAGTACCCCGTAAGAAGAACACTTTCTTATTATGCAGATACTGATATAGCTATGTAGATATAGCATGTGACTTGTGGAGGTTCCCTGTTGTAGGTGGCACTTATATCAAAGAGTTGAATGAATGCTAAAGAGGAGGGGGGGGGGGAATGCCTCTTTAATAGCATTCTAGCTATGATATATATATATTTATATTTATTAAAGATAGTTCTGATGGTTGTTGAAGAAGTAAGAGGGGAATCCGACCTTGACCCTTGTTCTTAGTCAATATGAGTAGATTTTTCTCCCCTCTCTCCCTTAGTTTTTGTTTTGTTTTTTATATAAGAGAGTCAAATACAAATTGTATTATTATAAATACAATTTACTTGCTTTTATTTACTATTATTTATTTAGAACTCTTAGGAGTGTCTTTAAATATAGTAGGCTACATTATATAAAATTGTATAGCTATTTAAATTTTTATTCAATCCCTTCAGAATATGCATTAAATACTCTGTGTGTGTATATGTAAATAAATCATCTTGGCAAGGATTTCAACTAGCTGACAGAAGTTTTCCTTCGTTTATTTCCGTCATTTGACTCAAAAAGGTTTCATTTTAAAACTTAACAGAGAGATCGTGATTCCTAGCTTCTTCTTCTTCTTCTTCTTCTTCTTAGTAGTAGTAAGTAGTAATAATAATAAGTAGAATATTATTATTATTTATTTATTTTTGCTAATACCCATGAGAGGAATACACAAAAAATATAACAATTATTTCTTTTTGTTTTGTTCAAGGTAGTTTATTTATCTCATCACGAATATTACAGTTAGTTAGTTAGTTACATGTATGTATGTAGGTATGTAGAAAAAGTCTTCTCGTCAATAGTGTTCCATCATGTTTTTTTTGCAATTTCTTTTTAAAACGTTTTTGTA